>CM074505.1:3433353-4033353 GCA_037389245.1 Oryzias sinensis | reverse complement strand
GGAGAAGCGCCTGGCTGCAGTCTGCAGACCGAGGCGTGCCTCAGCGTGGGCGGAGTTAAACGTGTTGAGGCTGTATGTGATTTCACGTCACAGTAAAGGTTGGCATTCAGTTTCTTCAGTCAGTCGTGATCTGCTGTTTAGGAGAAGGTTCTCTCAGTTCTCAGGTGCTGGTTGGTTGTGGAGCCGCTTGTGGATGGAATTGTTTTCTTGCAGACTCTAACTTCTCTTTTCGCTTAATCAATTAAAGAGGGATGAGTACCCCATGCTGTGTGAGTCCCAATAAAAGTTTAGCATTGAGAGCACCAAAGAGTGCTTCTTCCTGGTAATTCATTTACTTTCACTCATTAATGCGTTTGTTCTGACTGTTTTTTGACAACCTTCTGGGTTCTTCATCCTGACTGGAGGGTTTAGTGCAGAGCAACCCCCCCCCCCCCCATGGCCATACATATATGGGGAGACGACATTAATGCTCTTGATCCAATGAAGACTCCTGCTGTGCAACCGTAGCATTAAAAGACCAGAGACCAACACAATTTAGTGAGATTATCGGGCAGACAATCTTTGTCACTCAAACGATTCTGAGCAGCTAAAATGAAGTCTCAACTGAGGCAGCTATATTGACTGGGATTAACTCTGTCCAACCCAAGAATGCTACGAAAGCAGAGGATTGAGCAACAGAGCAGCCCATTGTTGGAGTCTTGTGTTGGACTGATTTTACTGTTACAATAGGAGGTTATATGTCTTTGGGCACAGGAAGCCTATTTTTGTATAAACCCCTTATGTATTTGAGGCTAAACTTTATTTATATTAATTATGGTTGTATACATTTCTTGTTGGACCTGATAAAAAAAAGAAGAGGAGAGGGAGGGATATTAGAGATGAGGGATAAGGGTACAGAAGAAAGATGATAATAAAAGAGGGTGACCAAGGCTTAAGTTCTTTATTTTCAGGTTCTGCCTCATATCCTTTTTTAAATACATATATTTTTTCTAATAATTTTCCATTGTCTAGTTCATATGTTCATGTGTTCATGTTTGCTGAGTCATGTTTTAGAACCTTATTAATGTCTGTTAAATTTGGGTGGACGCCGTAGACCTGGAAACAGCATGACGTGGCGTTTTAGTGAGCGACGTCTGTGCTGAAAGCAGCTGAAAACTGCATGTCAAAGTGTGATTTAAAATGACTTTTTAATGGCGTTTGGACCAGAGAAGTGCTGCGCACCGGGCTCACCGGGCTCACCAGGCTCACAGCTGCATGGCCAACACTTGTTAGAAGACTGAATAGTGACAGACTCGCATTTCCTTAATGAAGCTCGCCTCTCACTGTGAGCCCAGGATTAGGCGATCACCAGGAGGGCAGGTAGCAGCTGCCATTAAACACAGCCTGCTTTGACATGAGAGCGAATGAAGCCATTCTGATCAGCACATGGGGGGGGTGGGGGGTACGCATTGCAAGAGAAGCGTTTTCGCCTAACTGTAAGCCCCCCCCCAACTTGGATGTATTTTTTGGCCTAATTGCAGCCAGTGGCTAAATCCTTTTCCATTTGCATCGATCTTCTTTGAAGAGGGATGCAGATGAGCTTAACCAGTGAGCTAATTACACTGGAGCACAATGGGGGGTCTGCTGTGTCTGCAGCTTTGGGTTTCTCTGGTTGGCTGTGAGCATGTTGGATGCTGCCTCTTCATGCATGGACCTCATGGGCGACAAAAATGTAGAACGTCATGAGCAGGGATCATTGAATTTGAATAGAACTTGTTCAATAGTTGATACCACAACGGGGAAATTGATTCGTTAATAGAGGAGCTAGAAACTGATGAGGTCATTCTTGCACTTTGAGCTACTAAGACGCCTGGACAGACCTGGCTGATGCGCAAAGCGTCAAGTGAAACAAGACAAGTGAAAGCATTTCGCTCCGATAAACTTTGCAGTTAATTTGTACTTTTATTATTTGCATTATTGAAAAACGGATTTGACTTCTATTGCTTCCTTTCCCACAACAGCGATCCCTTCTGCCTGACGCACACCTGTCTGAGGTCGGCTAATCAATCTCAATGTATACTAGACAGCAAAAACGACAACAGCGACACCCACAGGACTTACTAGCTTAACGGCTACTCATAAGGCTCCTACAGTTACTGTAAAAACAAACAGATAATGATACACACTAAAATACAATAAATAACACAATAAAGTTTCCAATGTCTCAGGCATCAGGGCCATTTGTAGGCTAAGAGCTGCAGTAGTCCAAACTTTATTTAAGGAGCCTAGTGACTTGGGGTTTAATATCCTCCCACGATGTTAAAGAAAAGTTTAGATGTCAGTAGTGACATTTTCGTTTTTGGTTACTTAAAGTTATAAAGCATGTCTTTTCTGAGGGCTGAAGCCACTGCTAACGATGACTGGGCATTGATGACGTCATCGAGGGGTAGTATCGTCTGAATTTGAAGACATTTTTTTTCCCATATCTCTCTGCTTGGATAGATAAATGTTGGGGTAAGGAGAAGCCGTATGAGTAGGGGAAAAATTCAGATTCGGCCAGTCAGTCAGCCTGAGAATCAGGAAGGAAAAATTGTAGGTTGCATTTTTTTATTTGATTTTTTGATTTGAAATGGTTTATTTCAAGCAATCAAATAAGAATAATACACAACAACAATACAATCATCAGTTATCCATTCATACAATGACGAATCAAACTTAGGATAATTAGACATATTAATAAATATTGCTTGAAAGGGAGTGGAAGGAAGTAAACTTATATAATCCCACCCCTGTTATACCGGAACCATTTTTATTACATGATTTATCATTATCAGGTTACTAGCTTTTCATCAGACAGAATTAAGAATCTTGAAGTATAAATAAAGCACATGATAAAGATGAATTACTTAAATTATTATGGAAAAAATAACTTTTAGAAATCAACATGGCAAATGCAGATCAGTTATCCAAAATATATTCAGATTATGTTACTTATAAAAGTCATGTATATGTTTAATAAAAAATAATACTATATCAGTAAAATAAACATAACACTTTCAAAGATTTTGTTAGGCAAATTTAATCAAGTATCAAAAGTTAAAATATGTGCAATACCCTGTTAATAGAAACCATGAGTCAATTTTTCAATTTTAGAGCAAGTGAATATCATTAGAAATCAATCAATGTAATCATTTTCAAGAATTGATTAATCATTTATTTTATTTTCATTTTTTTTATTTTTTTTATAATAAGGTAATGCTGTGTAGTAAAAAATAAAAAAAGGGTCCATTATCTGTCGAATGACCAATGTTGGTATTTCTTTCTTCAAGCTTATTAACAGTCGTTTCTTGGTTTAAACAGAGTTTATAGTTTCTTCGATGTTATGTCTGCAGACATTAGATTATGGGTCCATATCCTTTTCTCTCAGCTGATATCATGCACTGAAAGTTGCTATCAAGTTGTTCGCATGTCAGAACTTTGCTGAGAATCAGGTCACTTCAGGACGGGAGAGCGATGAATCCAGGCGCCATTTTTTCTGGAAATTATTTTGGCTCTTTTGATTTATTATTGCATGCTGGTTCAGACGTCCGCGGATCACACTTCTCAAAGTCCTTCATGGTGTTCCACAACCTGAACTTTGGAATGTCCGTGGACCGAGTGGTTTGACATAAATCCTGGCAGCCTTTTAACCCAAGTAAGTGTTCTCAATCGCTTACTTTTCTTGGAGAAGCCGTACACAAGTTTTATGACCACATTCCTTCTGGTCAGATGGTCGTTTCAATAAGCAGCAGATCATCAGAGCTTGGGCAAAGTTTTTGATTCAATAAACTGATGAGGATCACACATCCGCTTCCTCTTTCTCCTGAGCAGTTTGGCGGGTCTCGATGGTATTTAGATCCAGGGGATGCACTTTAGACATGAGAAATGATTCCACTTGGTGTTCCAGAGACTCTCCATCGCTCCCCGTTTCAGAAGAACTGCTAGCGATGCTAGCGCTATTGGCATTAGAAATGCTAAATTACAGCTGCATTTCTAGTTTTGCCCAAGGCTTGATTGGTTTCTCCAGTGAGAATGATATTATTCATCCTGCTTGTTGTTCCACATCCAGCCTTTCTCCAGAATGCTTCCAATTCGGTTATCTTTTGCTCGCTTTGGAGCAACGGAATTTTGTGCCTTCCATTGGCTTCATGAGGAGTTAGCTTAGCGGTCACTTGCTCTTGAAGGGATACAACGTGAGCTTTATATCATCAAGAATCTTAAGGTTCCTCAGAGTCACTCGTTGCTTGAAAGTTTTTTTCTCTAGTTCTTCGAAATGGTGTTGGTGCTTTGAGCTGGTGTTTCGCTTGGCAGCCGGCAGAGGCAGTGGCTGGGGTTGTCTCACAATGGCCTGAGCGCGACAGACAAAATGTCATTCGACAGCTCTGTCCTTCATCTTCTCATTCACTTCTCGGATGAAAGGAGTGTAATGACACCGGGAGGACGCAATCAGGGCGCGATTAATCACCACAACGACGGTGTTCGCAACTAAACATCTCGGAGACATGAAAAACGCTGTTAACTGGCTGCGATTCTTCATCCGAGCTGAAGGGCTGCAGCTGTCACAACATGTCAGGGTTAATGGAAAACCTTTAGAAATTTCATGTTACCTTTGAAATCTTATGGTAGATGGGGAGGGAAGCAGCCCAATGTTTTCAGTTTCAAAGAAGCTCTGGATTTCCTGAAACTCAGAGCGCTCATCGCTGAGCAAACGAGCTGACACCTCCGCATTTTCAAACACGACGTTCCAAGACGCGTCCGCTGCTTTTCAGAGTCAAAGAATAGTTTATGTGTGTAATAACACGCCTTTTGGGTCCTGCTGTTCCGCTTCGATTCGTCTTGTTACTTGCAGAAGAGAAACAAAGCAGGGCTTCATTTTCATGTTGATGACAGACGCTTCACTTTATTTTACCCTGCTTGGAAATCCAGCACAGGCAAAGATGCCACAGCAGACACATCTAACTACACAGCTAACAAGGATAGGAAATTGGATATTCAAAACAACCCGCTGCAATAATAAGCCAGCGCAATATACTGAAAGGAAATTGTTATTTGAAGAGTGTACACACAGTTTTAAGACACGGAAATGAGTGTTTGTTCAGAACTTAAAAACATTCTCTCAAAGTCGTACTAGCTTGCTGTTTTCTCCAGTTTGTGAGATGAAATCAATGGTTTCCTTGAAACAAAAGAGGTATAAACGTGAGGCAATGTACTTTTCATATTGCCAATAGATAGATCTTGGACACCGCTGAGCCAATGCATTACATAGCATCCGTAGCGGGAGCTGGATAAGTCCGTTTTTTTTTTGGGGGGGTTGTCCGAGCCTGTGGAGGATTGTAGAAAGGAGCGGCGTGTTGTAAAACTTTCAGTTCCCTTGAGGCTCATGCGACCGCCTTAAGGGATGTCAAGAAAATGGAATGCAGGATTGTCATGCGTGAAGTAAGTGTATCGCGAAGGATTCTTAAGGATAATGTAAGTTACGCACACTAATGACATATGTAGGATGATGTTAATGCAGGTTCTAATACCGCACTCTAGTCATTGTGCTACTTAATCATGAAAACGCCATATAAATAAAGATTGATTGATTGATTGATTGATTGATTGATTGATTGATTGATTGATTGATTGATTGATTGATTGATTGATTGATTGATTGATTGATTGATTGATTGATTGATTGATTGATTACTGATTGATTGATTGATTGATTGATTGATTGGATGATTGATTGATTGATCGAGCGCCACAATCAAGTGGCTGGAATAATATACAGGAACATGGGTGCAGAATATGGACTGGAAACCCCAATGTCAAATGGGAAACACCTCTGGAAGGTGGTAGAGAATGAGAGGGCAAAGATCCTGTGGGACTTCCAGATCCAGACCGATAGGATGATAATGAACCAACCAGACATTGTAGTGGTGGATAAAGAACAGAGGAAAGTCAGGATGGATGGGAACATCAGGAAGAAGGAACATGAGAAACTGGAGAAATACCAGGGACTCAGAGAAGAACTGGAGAAAGCCTGGAAAGTGAAGGTGACAGTGGTGCCTGTGGTAATTGGAGCACTCGGGGCAGTAACCCCCAAGCTGGAGGAGTGGCTACAACAGATACCTGGAAAGACCTCAGACATCTCAATCCAGAAAAGCGCAGTGCTAGGAACAGCTAAGATACTGCGCAGGACCCTCAAGCTCCCAGGCCTCTGGTAGAGGACCCGAGATTGGAGGAGAAACCACCGCGGAAGAGTGAGAGGGGCGCATATGTAGTAGTACTCTGTAGATACCCTCAAGTCTAAGATTGAATATTTTTGTGACAATTTAGTGTATGGCTGCCATCTTTCCAACTGGCTGCCATTTTAGACTTTTCTGGTGACCAACGTGCTTTTCTAAAATAGAGGATCCTTAGGTACATCCATGCCAAATTTTGGTGCCTGTACCACAACATGCACAATTTGTCTGAAACATCAAGTTAAATGTCTCTTCTATTTGGCCTTATATGAGATGGAGAGGAGATCAGACGTGTGTTTACTCCTCCTTTTAACCAGGTCTTTGAGGTTTCTGCTCATGTTTGGGAACAGGATAAAAACCCTAAAAAGAAAGACCTGCGTGGACTCTAACTGCCACAAGGTGTTAAAGTGAAAGAACAGTTGACAGTGAAGGCACACAATTATTTCCTGTTAGAAAATGCTCATTAAATGGAGCTAACTGTGTGTATTGTGGTGATGCAGAGTCAAAGTCAGCGGAGGACGAGGTTTGATGAACTCTGTGGTTTGGTGACTCCGGTAATGCAGTGTGACCCTTTGTAATTTCAATAGGATAATTGGAAGAAGTCCCTGTGTCCCCCTCCATGTCCTCTCACACATGAGCATGCAACAAAGCAGTACAGCTCCCCCTGTTGGACAGAGCTCAAAAAGCAATCTCAGGGGTTTTTTTCGTCACAGAACTCTTCGTGGCTGCAAAATACTTTAGACTCCAGAGGATTTACTAACGCTGCAAAATTTACCAGTGTGTACTGCAGACGATGCACAGCAATATTATCTTAATTATACTATCAAGCGTGCAACATTAAGCTGTTTGATGGCAGCTGTGTCACGCTAAACTGAAAATTATGTGAGCAAAATCAAAGAAAGGAGAAAAGCGAGATGACACACAACGCATGTGAGAACACTTTGCAAACGCAAAAATATTTTTTGATAGCAAAATAAAAAGGAAAGTAAAAAAAAAAAAGAATTTGAAAATAAGAACAAGGTTTGAAAGGCAAAAAATCTTTTTGAAAGGAAAGAAAAAAAAATTGCAAAAACTTTTTTCAAAGCAGATATTTAACATTTTCATTTGTGTGTGCATCGTGGTGGCATAAATATCACTCCATAAAAATTCAGAGAACATTGGAGTGTGACTGCTAATGCAACTTTAGTCAAAAGAATGTCAAGACTGGAGATAAAAATCTGGTGTTTAAAGGTTAAAGTTCCTTTAAAAAACCAGTAGAGTTGTTTTATCTTATTATGCTTTGACTTGTCTGTTTGCATAGACCAACAACTTTTGACTCACTAAAAGTCAAATTTTGCCCATTGGTCACGTATTATCAAAAATATATTTATAAATATGTATACAGCTTCACAAATGGGATTAAACTTCAAGTGCTGACAGTTCAGGTGTCTAGAAATATCTAATCTCCTTGGCAAAGTCAAAAATAACCATAAATCTGGATGGAACAACCATTTTTTCCCCCATCATATAAAGCTGATGTTATGATGCCTTCAAGGACTTCAGAATAAAGCTGTAATTAGGGACACTCAGTTTTAGAAAGTGAGTGAAAATTTTAAACTTTGGGCAAAAAAATGAATAAAAGAAAAAGAGAATGTAAGATAAAAATGTTCACTTATAAATTATTCTACTTACCTATTTGCGAAAATTTCTGCATGGGAAAAAACAAAAACAATTTTAATGAAAATAAAAGACACATTAAAGGGGTTCATGTTATATTCCCAGCTTCAATGACTTCAATTGAAAATCACAGTGCTTTTAATCAATTCAAATATGTTATTTTTAAATATTCAAACAGTTTTCAGAGTTCAGAGTGTCCAAACGCACAAACAGACCGCGAACGCACCGCGCTCAGCATCAACTTCCGGTTTGTGGAAAAGTGTCCGAACATGTCCGCATCCGCGGTTGTACGAAGGGTCGCGGCTCTGTCCGGAGCCTCCGCCGTTGGACTTGGTGCATACGGAGCTCACGGTGAGTCACGCTCGCACGCACGCGCCCTTTGCGTTCATGTTTAGCGAATGATAACAGAACGAGGCGTTCCAGCCTCCATTCGCAAATCTCCCGCTTTTTTAGGTTAGCTTCCTCGCGACAATAAAACCACCTTCTTAACGAAACTTTTATTTATCTTGTCAAAGGTCTGTGGACGCCGGGGGTAAGTCGGCGTTAAAACGATCCGCGTAACTGTGCGTGTTCAGAACTTAAACGTAGTTTCATAACAGAGGTGACCCATGCGTGTGAATGGCAACTTCCGGTCAGTGTGTGGCGTGACGTAATTCACATGCGCTTCTAAAAAAAATCGGAACAACAACAAAAACTTTTGTATAACGGATCAACACTGATAATGATGATGAACTCGCAGGAGAGTCAGTGTAAACACATGGATGACAGGAAGTAGGGACGGGCTTACTCCACGCAGATGCAAATTTCTACTACTGCCGCTTTGCAGAAAAGTATTTCCTGGAAAACAGTGAACATTTTGGGGTAAAAACAGCAAAATCATTATTAAAATACTACTTGGAGTGCTTTAGAAACAGATCCAGAGAGGTTTGGACTGGGATTTTCAAATCTGGTCCCTATGTAGTCAAAATGAGACAAAATGAAGGGTAATTTAATTAAATACGTTTTAATATTCACATACATTTATTCATTTTCTATTCTGTTTTGTCCCTTTCTGGGTCACGGGGCTGCCAGAGCCTATCCCGGCCACTATGAATGAAAATGAAATAGAAAAAAAGGACTTAAATATTTAGTACAATCGAATAAATGATCACAGGGAAATCTAGGTGTTAACATTTTTTTAAAGGGATAAATGATTGTCTACACAATCACTCAAATAATCAAATATTCACAGAAAATCAGATCCTGATCACATTGCTGTCGCACATGTTAATGCTGTAAACACGCGAAAAGACGCCGGCGACGCTTCAATCGGACACGCTCATTGACGTACTTTTGATCGTGCTCAATGTAAATCTGCTGATTGTGACGTGGGGAAAAACAGCCGTTTAGATCGCTTTAGCACGCATATTCACCACAGTCTGACTGTAAAGTCTAGGATGTCGGCCAAGCGGCTGCTTTTCTCCCCTTCAGAATCCATTGGAATTGCGTGAAATGCGTAAACGATTGAGGGGTCAGAGGAATGTTAAAGCTCCTGTATTATGGGGTCAACAGACAGAGAAGCAATTACAGTCTTCCGGTCACCGCTATCCTCTCATAACAAAATAAGCCAGTTTTCTTATCTGCTATTGTCTCGCTTTAGGTTTCAAGAACAAAGACCCCGATGACTATCAGAGAGTGGTACGTCCCATTTCTATCATTTCTAAGACTATATCTGAATTCCTTTTTCTCTGGGTGCCGGCTACTTTTGAAACTCCTGATTTATAAATCCACTGTGTTCTTATAACAAAAACCTTTTTCCCAAGTGAAACATTGTTCAAATGCAATGCATTGTGGTCTATATTTGCTAATTTACTGAGTATCAGTACACAGAGTTTTTTTTCCAGAGACTTCTGTGAAATTTCTAGAGAACTGGGTTTTGGAATTATAGATTTGGACTACGCTATAAAATGATGAAAGCCTATATAGAGGGCTTTGTAGTGAGTAGTGAAGGAATTTGGACACAACTGTAATTTTAAAGTTTGTTATTGAAACAAAAAACCTCCCCCAAAAAATGATGCTTATGTGCCTTAATAGAAGCTTTCTTTTGACCTCTCTTATAACCAATGAAGACGGACTTCCTCTAACAGGAGGTCTTATGTGTATTTGACCCCCCCAGCTTTATGAAACTGCCAACAAGTACCATTTCTACCACAGCCTGGCCCTGCTGGGAGCTGCCCACTGCGGGAGACCCATTGTGGTGAGTATGGAAGCTGAAGATCAGCTTCCTTTAATGAAAGTAGACCCATGAATACTTGTGTATATGTTTGGATGTGTATGTCAAGTATTTTGGCCAATTTTAATAATGACTTAATTGTTTCAGTCAGAGCCTATGACTACAGGTGAGTTTTGGAACACAATGGACCAGCACAGCGACTGCACAACAGCAGACAACACTCCAATCTGCTGGACGATCTCATGCTTTGATTTTTTTCCTCAATGGTGAAAAACACCCTTAAGGCCCGTACACACCGGGACGAATATTCGCCAGCCGTTATTCGCCAGCGTTTTTTGCGTTCACACCCAGGGGATTTTCGCTGACGATGAGCCGAGTGAACATGCAATTTCATTCCCTGACGTTAGATGGCGCTGTATGTAAAACAGAAATACCCCCTGTACACAAGGTGGTGCTGCGCAACCTCACGCTTCTTAAAGTTGCTTTTCACTCAGAAGAAGAGAGCAAGTATTTACGCTCTTGTCAGAATCAAACAAAGAAAACATGAATATTTCCAGCACCAGTAGCTCTATATCCAGTTCCAGCGATGAAGTAATTATTGTTCTGTTGAATGATGAAAGACGCCGGAAAAGACGTCGGTTTTGGGTACATCCCATAGTTACGAGATGAGAACAACATGGGGAGTTTTATCGACTGGTACAAGAGCTGAAAATGTATCATGAGCGTTTTCGGGGATATTTTTGAATGTTCGTCAGTGAGTTCGACTTCTTCGTCTTATTTCTTCGCAGCAGTGTAGACGCTACTTAGTGTATATCTTCTTCGCCGTGACGTATGTGTGCTCAGCAAGACAGTTTTGTGTTTGAGCGCCCCCAAGTTGTGTTTTACTGTAACTTCAGAAGCCCCAGACACGTGTACAAAAGCGCCATTCTCATTGGTCGTATAGTTTTTGACGCGGGGCGTCAAACCAAAAAAACGAACCCGAGGCGTTTTTTAAAAAATGACGCTTTTACGCGTGACGTTTTTCGCGTCGGTGTGCACACTCACATTGGTGCCCTTTGTTTAGTCACGAGGCATTGAACGTCGGCGAATATCGCACGCGAAATTCGTCCCGGTGTGTACGGGCCTTTAGACACTTGAACTCCACCACCTGTGGCAGGATCCCGCCACCCACCAGGAGAGGACAAATGACCTTTCTCTGGTCAAGAACCATGGTCTCATTCAGACTTGGTGCTGACCTTCATCCCATCTGTTTCACAAACTGCTGTAATGCATGCTGGAGGTCCTGGCTTGATGAGGCCAATAGGACAACATCATCTGCGAATAGCAGAGAGAAAATCTGGTTTTCCCCAAATCCGTTCCCCTTCGGCTCCTCGCTGCGCCTTGAAATTCTGTCCACAAAGATGAACAGAAGTGGTGATAAAGGGCAGCCCTGACAGAGTCCTATAGTCACTGGGAACTGGTCTGACTTCCTGCCAGCTATACAAACCAAGCGACTGTAAGACTTCCCGGACCCCATACTCACAGAGCACCCTCCACAAAACACAATGGGGGGACACAGTCGAGCACCCTCTCCAGATCAATAAAACCTTTGTGGACTGAATGAGCCAACTCCCACAAACCCTCCTTTGGCTTTTTTATTTATTTAATTTAATTTGAACTTTAAAGAAGATATGGCCTAGGAGTTTTTGGACAGAGGACTCAAGTATTTGTGTATTGTTACTTCTTTGTTTCAAACAGTTGTTGCACTTCAGGCTTCTATTGAAATGTAAAGTGTTTCATCAAATAATTGTCTTTGTTTTATTAATAATAATTTCTATATATCTCGTTATTTAGGCGGGGACCCTGCTAGTTGCAGGCATGGGGATGTTCTGCGGCCCTTTGTACCACCAGGCCCTCACAAAGGACCCTGGCCTGAGCAAACTGGCTCCCATGGGTGGGATGGCAATGATCGCTGGCTGGCTCGCCATGATTCTCTAAAGTGTGACAGCTCGCATGGTGTCCACAGGGCCAGCACGTGACACTAAGCTGTCAGACTTCTTATGGATGAATTGGACAGCTATAGCAGCAGCAGCAGCAGTTTTCTGAAGGGAAGAGCTGAGGTATAATGCCAACCATCCAACTGCTGCCTTTCACTGGGAAACGCGTGTCAGGAGGGGATAAGGTCACAAGAGGAAAATTACTCCTTTGCCATTGCTGTCTGTTTATGATGGGCACTTTTTGACTTCTGCGTTTTATTGGATGGGAAAATGAACACAGTGTTAGAAATGTTTTTTTTCTTTGTAACTGTAAGATTTTAAGTATTGGATAAAAAGGTTGTACCGATCTTTATTCTTTAAGGGATAATTGTTTTATTTATAAATACAAAGTGAAATTAAAAAGAAAATATAAACTTTGCTGTCTTCTTTTTGCTTGTTAAATAAATAGTATATAAGATTTTAAATTGGCAAGTGTTCTAATGATCCTACTCTGGACTTATGAAAATGTACACCTTAATTTGGTGAGGTTTGCTTTTGTACTGGCAGGGTGTTTTCAAGTCTGGTTCTAGTTCACGTCAAACCATCGACTATATGATAAACTATATAAAATGGCTAACTTCTGGCTCCAACCAAATAAGTCAATTCAGTTGCCATTTTTTCACAATATGGACGCCGACATGTTGGAGCCAGACGTCGCCAGTAAGCAGTGATTAGTCTGACTCAGTGTAAGTCAATGTTTCTATGGTAGCCACTCCCATCAATCAGGAGTGAGCTTGTTGGATGTCCACACCCCGGTCACTTAAAAGAGAACTAAAGGAATGAGTCTCTGACCGACTTGGACCAATTACTGCCTACTGAGGACGTCTGGCTCCAACATGGCGACTTGACTGACTTCATTGTGTTGGAGCTGGAAGTAAGCCATCTTCTATGGATGATGTCCCACTCACTCGGCCCGGTTTTAATACACACTCAATAGTTGCACTAAAGGGTTAGAAAAAATATTATGAAAAAAATTAGGATTATCAAGAACATGTTACAAAGTTTAGTAGAACAATAATGTTTATTCTGACAAATAGCATGACTAAGTCATAGCTGTTTATTTCTCTATTGAAGTCTATGGGATTTTGGCTTCTTCGAGGCAGCAGGAACTTCTCGCTTTAAACACAAGTGTGGAAGCGTAACTCAGTCTTGTTCTCATTTATAGTCAATAGCTCAAAAGGAGTTTGTTCAGGTGTAAATGTACTAGGAGTGTAACGATTTATTTATCGTCAACGGTTCAAGTCACTTTCGAGTTGGGTTCATTTTGAACCATACATTTTGATCCGATTCACTTACTCGAGACTAATCCAGTACACTTTTAGCCAAACATTATAGCATTGTGATTCAGAGATAAATACCTGGGTACATAGAAATAATACAAACAGAACATTCTAAGAACATTCCACCACACTGTATGGTAACATGTCTTTGCAATATTCAAAGTTTTTCCACACATTGGACTGTAACGATGGCTTGGCCATTTGTTTGCTGACATCATGTGTGTGTTCTCCGCTGTGATGCACTTGGTGGTTTTAACGATATAGTAAAATAAACCTGCCATTTCTCAATCTTTATGGTAGTTTCCAATAATCATTTGATTATTTATTTATGTCATTTTGAAACAATGTTGGAATGGTATAGGTCGACTTGATTCTTTATCAGACGGATCGATCTGGTTGGATCGTAGGAAGAGAAATGTATTCATCAATTAACGGTTACACTACTAAAATGTACTCATTACCTTAATGAATTCTAGTCTCAACTAAGACCCATCTGAAAAGATGATACTGATAAGTGTCGAAACAGACTCTTCGATAGTTCGCTTCCGTAAGTGTGAACATGAACCGTCCCAGAACCTGACGTCTGGCTTTTTTGGGAACTAACAAACTGCAGCCAGAAAAGAAGTTTCTAGCTTTGGAGGTCATTCTAACAGCTAAGAGTCGTGAACAAACTAGGACCACAGGGGATAAGCAATAGCTCTTCCAAGTTTGGATAGACCCAGACAAAACTGCTGTCAGAGAAAACACAAAAAGGTTGTGGTATTTTCCATGTTTTTTTGTGAGAGTTTAGAGCTCCTGAACTTCATATTTATTTTTCTTTCTTGGTGTTTACATTTGCTTGGTTAGATGCTTTCATCCAACTTAGTTCTATTTGAGGAAAATGTGTGGTCAAAGTCATGTCTTTACAGCTTCGTGTGTTGAATCCTGATCGTGACAAGTCAAAGGATTTCATTAACGCATCCAAATGTAAAAGGAACAGTGATTCTGTGCTCTGTGAATGGAGACCTTCTGAAAACAGCTTTGTAAATCAGTCTCTGGGGTCTGAACATGAGGCGAAGATCTGCTCTGAAGAGGAGAAGCAACGATCCAAACTCTTTCCTGGTGAGTTTTTCATCATGACTTGTGAACTCCTGATTAAACCCAAAAGCTGGGATGGATATATCCTTTTTAGGATGGAGTAATTGCAGAGCACAGAAAGCTCTGACACCCAGTCAGAGAACAGACATTTACCGACTTTTTATGCAGTTACAGTGTTCTGCACTGAAATACAGTCATACACTTGTTTTTAGCCACTTGTTAAATATTGGAAATAGAAATTGTGTGACGGGAGGTGCGTTACAAACTCTTACTATTGAAATTAGGATGTATTCTTGATCTTTAGGTGACACGAAGCTCCACGCTGCTTGAGTTAAATGGATTGTTTGAAATGCTATGATCACAGCGATCGGTGGCGCAGTGGTTAGCGCTCTTGCCTCACAGCAAGAAGGCCATGAAGGGACATGAAAAACACAACATCAATGGGGGACCTTTCTGTGTGGAGTTTGCATGTTCTCCCCGTGTATGCATGGGTTTTCTCCAGGATCTCCGGCTTCCTCCCACCGTCCAAAAAAAACATGCTACGTAGGTTGATTGGCAACTCTAAATTGTCCATAGGTTTGAGTGTGAGAGTGAATGGATGTGTGATTGAAGATATTCCACCCTGCGACAGACTGGCGACCTGTCCAGGGCATCCCTTGCCTACGCCCAAGTGGCCGGGATAGGCTCCGGCAACCCCGTGACCCCGAAAGGAAATAAACGGTTAAGAAGATGAATGAATGCTCATCGCGATCCAATGACTTGACACCAGTGTAAATGCTCCAACAGTTTACTGTGCAGTATTCTTGAAATATTAGGTATTAAAAAGTGAAAACATTGATTTTTCAGAACTTGAGAAATGATTTTGTTTAAAAACTTTGTTGCAAACCACAAACAAGATGTAAAATAAAGTGCAGTTATTCAGTGTCATTCAGTGGGATAGGATTTGTTTAAAAGTCTATTAAAAATAAAGTCTATTAAAAATAAAATGAACTGACAGGCTTAGCCATTACCGGCTCAATATTTGATGTTGTCATATTGTTGACTTTCAATGAAGGAAAAGCTATGACTTTGTCCTAAAACCATAAAAACAATTACGAAAAATGTCTAATGGGCTCATTTAACCTTTAACAAGATAAAGCATGTTCTAACACGATATGGTAATAAAATAATACATACTGCAACACAATATCCGGACACGATGATACATACTCTAACACATATGCTAACCTGGAAAACACATATTCTAACATGATACGCTAACACGATAATACGTACTGTAACACAATAATGTATACTGTAACCAATATCCAACGCAATAACCGTGAAGTAGGGTCTAAGGACAGGGATGTCCAGTTTAGTTTCGTCTGTTTTGTTAACGTTTAGTATTATCCCATTGAATTCTATGAATTTATGATCCTTTTTGATTGTATGTTTACCTTACAATTACCGGTACAAAGCCCATTGAGACGACTGTTGTTGTGAATTTGGGCTATACAAATAAAATTGAATTGAATTCAATTGAATAATGCCTATTCAGACACGATATGCAAACACAATAATGCATAGGCTACTTTATGTTAACACAATACGGTAACACGATAATTCATATTCTAACGTGATATGCTAACACGATAATACACCATCTAATTAATTTAGTCCCACACAATGATATGTCTTATGCATTTAATGCTTCTCTTCAAGGACTCTTTAAATCAATAGACCATTACGCAAAATGAATGCTTGTCTTTGCTGTTTGCTGATGCTGTTTCGATTCACTATAGTGTGTTCACAGCTTGCAGATCTTACCTTAAATATTCAGGGTCAGAAAGACCATTTACTGTTGGTTTAAAGCGCCATAGAAAATATCTTAAGTAAGTAAACAAAAAACATATTTTATGTGATAAACTGTTTCAGAGAAAGCTTTAATTGCTTTTATTTATGCACACAACATAAGTCAGGATGGTATGAAGAACAAATAATAAAAAATCTATCTATCGGGTTTTGCATCTGTTTCAGAGCGAGAGCTCTTCTGTTGTTGGCGTCCCCAAAAACAGAATCCATTCTTAATTATACCTCCTGGGACTTTCTTTTGCACTTCACAAGCATTTCTTCTCCTTTTTTACATGCTGGAATATGCATGTTATTTATTCAAAAATATTGCCTTTGTTTTGCCTCTTTCTAAGGGAGAATGACTTAAACCGTGGTCATAGCTACCCTGACAGGTGGATGCAGGCTGACGGCAAGTAGGTTGGTGGCTCTCATAAAATGTTATGGTCGTAAACTGCTCAGTGAGCCCATCGGCTGAAAATGTTCATGCACATGCACACTACGGGCATGCTGCGGGCGACAGGTCGTAGTGAACACCTAAACAACACGCAAGAGTAAGTAAGGACGATATAGTTGAGGCACAGTTGTGTCGTATGGACTTTTTATTTTTTCAACCTCCCCAAATCCTACAGACTATGCAAGAGCTTCTTCCGAGGTCCATATGTGCAGCCAGATGGGAATGAGGATATTAGACAGCATAGTTTGTGTGGACCTTCTACAGTAATCCTACCGGTTCTTGTGTATCACGCGTACACACCATGCGTTTGGCATTGTCAGAAAGAAGCCAGTACTTGGTCCGTACTATCGTCTGGAGTGCAGCGTCAAGGCACCACATGATATTCTCTCGCACATCATGATAGCGTGAAAGTTCTCACAATACACTTACCACACGCAAAACAATCAGATATTCCACGTTGACTGTGGGCCAAAAATGGGAACACCTGTATGGGGCGTCCCACACAAAATATCCAGGTGAGTAAACTCAGAGTGAAATTTTTCACGCCCGTGTTTTTTCGTGGACATGTTGAGGGCGACGGGTCGTTGTGAACACTTCTACAAACACTCAAGGGTAAGTAAGGGTGGAGAAAGTGAGATGCAGACATGTACAGATTTTTGACCCCCCCAAAATACACACAAGGAGCCCATTAGTGCTGTTCACGTAATAAGTGCACACTCCTTATGTGCAGCTAGATTGTAAGACATGACAGTATTAGACCGTTTTGTTTGTGTGGACATTCTGAAGTGTTACCTGCACACACCCCGTGCATGCAGCATTCCTGGCAACCAGTGAGGGTTCGGTACTACACTGGACTGTAGCGTAAGGGCACCGTATGACAGCATCACCCATACTTTATTAGCGCGTGCAACTTACATTAGCCTTATGAATACTTCACGATGCACTTAAGACACACATAACAATCGCACGATCCATTTTCATGATGTCCCTTGAGATGGCCATACAACCTCAAGGGAACTACGAGACGCACCTGTGCTCCTCTTAAGATGCCGCTGCTCCTCTAAATGACCTCCCATGGGCCTGGACAACCCCAAAACCCACTGCACCCAAACGGGCGCATGTGATTAAGGCTTTTCATTTTTCATTTTCTACCAGGGTTTGGAAGACTTCCAGTTCCATTTATTTCAAAGTCAGTGTCTGTTTTTTCTCCAGACATATACAGAAATTAAGTAACAGACAGCCTACAGCTCTGATAGACTGAATGGATGGATGTGCTCACTCCAGATCCTCCATCAGAAGAGCTAAATAAAACTCTTTGGCAGAGAAATTGGACTCAATTACCCATGAAACTTCCTCCCTCTCATTCCTGGGACCAGGGGACACCCAAACTCCTTCCCACTGACACATACAGGCAATATATTAAAGTGCATGCTCAATAATACACACCACTGCAGAGCCAAATCCTCTCACAAAGGCATCAATCAGGCAGCTGGGACTCAAATGGTGAAGCGGAATGACTGGAGTGCTCGTCCAGAGTTCTCCCGCACCCCGGCGCCCCCTCTGACCTCTTCAGAGCCGCTTAAACGACGGTCAGCTTTATCTCACCGTCAGATAAATTCCCACATCACTTCAAAGGACACTGGCGCCCACCACTGCAGACATTTGTCGCAGCGTCGTGCCCAACTTTTCTCTGCAGCCGAGGACGACTCCAGTGGGAACTGCCGTTGTTCCCTTATCATCAACAGGACTATCAGCAGCCGCCGTCTCCCTCAGAAATGCAATGTTTGAAGACGGTTATCAGCCCTCTGGGAGATGGTATTGATGGAGGCGGCAGTTTGGATTATACGGAGTTAAAGATGTCACATAAACTGTATTTACCGTCATGGTCTACAGGTGGAAACGCGGGCCAGTAAAAAGGTCCTTACTTGATTACCTTAATGCTCACAATACAACAAGCTGCTATGATATTGCTGAGGGGATAATGTTGCTGACTTTATTACTTGATTATATGGATATAACTCAAAGTAACTGAACATTTGGGTTGTTTTTAAAGGCACTTGCTTTGAATATTGAGTTTTCATCTGTTGCATATAAGTCACCCATTTAAATGAAACCAGGATTTAAAAACAGGTTGTATATGAATATAGGTTGAGTCTGTTTTAGCATGAAACAACATTTACTCAATATAAATGAATATACAAAAAAAAGCCCTATTTTTTTTCTATCTATATGTTCCGTTAAACATATGTTGACGACGATATTTTTTTACCAAACCAAACATAAACTAAAGAATTTCTGTAGTTTTTGTTTAGTCACAACTGCCCTAATGGGTGGATACGGGCTGTTTGTTGGTGATAAATGGTCAAACCCATAAGGGTCATGTAGGTGCCCCTCACAGATAATGAAGGTCGTAGATCGCTTGTTGAGCCTGTACAATGTAAATCTTCATGAATATTTGACTCGCCATGCTGATGGCATATGGTTTGCTACATGCTGCAGTCACACTGGCCTTGGCAAAGCACGTTCGAGTGACCACTTCCAATGAAAGAGCTATGAAAATGGACGTTTTGGGCTCGGCATTCAAACTCTTGCATTCACGTGTAGCTACGCAAGTTTTTAAGTCAGTTTTACGGCTCTACGTACAAAACGTTTGGCCATTGAACGCATGGTGAAAGTTAAACCAGTTGAGCTTTGACCAGCCAGGAACTCGGATTTGGTAAAAGTATATGGGTAGAATCCTTTTTTAATCACGGAAGTACCAACCATTTGAAAATTGACCAAGGAAGAGAAATCACATTGCAGTTTGTGTCCTCCTGAACTTTACAACATCAAGTCTTTCATGTGACGGAATAGAGCTGTGAAAGAAAAATGCCTGGAGCAACATTCGCCAGATCTGTACCACAAATACTTTGCAATACACTCACCGCACGCATGACAATCGAACGTTCCAATGTCATGACATCCCTTGAGTTGGCTGTACAACCTTAAGGCAAAACCCACTTCACACACCATCCCATAAGGTGCGGTCGCTCCTCTCAACAACCCTCCATGGGGCTGGACAACCCAAAAACCTGCAGCACCTGTACAGGTCAACCCCTACGGGTTCATGTGACCAACATTTAACCCTTTTGCGACAGAGCTTTAGCTCCTGTATTGACATTCTTTCCACTATTGTAACTCTTCAACCGTCGACGCAATAAATGTAATGCCAGCAGATTCTGAAGCTGAGAAAAGCAGCTTTGCGCGGATATACAAAACTTTACAGTAATGAAGTGTTTATGCAATTGACACAGATCAGCTGATTCCGTCACGGAGAAAAGCGGCTTTGCACCATTATGCAACACCTTACGTGTCGAAAAAGAAAGCTTAAAAAAATAAATCTGTTCATAAGAATATTTTAATGCATATCATTATCATTATTTGGCTTGTTTGATCATATTTTAGAGAAACAGCTGAACTCTTTGTATTAAGATTAGAGAAGTTACGTTACTTCATTCTACAGGGCTGCTATTATCTGACAGAAATGTGTGATTTGTTCATTTTTTTAGCTTAAAAAATGATCCTGTAATGGTTTTCTTTATTATTATGTGGCACTCGTTTATTTCTTTCACTCACTACTTTCTTTTTTCCTCTTCTGGCTTTGACTCTTCTTAATCACTTTTCCTTCACTAACGGTGCTGAAGATTGCTGCCAGACTGAAACTTTGGGTTTAATGCTGAACATATATCTCTTCAACTGAGACAAAACCACCACAAGCTTCGCAATTTCAACCTGATTTGACTTGCAAATTTAGCTCTGAACCTAGACAGGAATGACATATGTGAAGGAAGCTACAATTGTTTCTGCAGTTCTCGGTGGGAAAAAAAAAAGACTGAGAGGACGGAGATGAAAGCAGCCACTTTATGAGACAGTACATTCATTTTTCCATTGCCGAAGGTCGGGGTTGTTTCTTGACTCTTATTTGGTAGACGGCTCATGACGCCCCCTCAACTTGCTCATTTAGCGGTATGCATGCGGCGTTATCTTGATAAATGATCCACTTATCCCCCAGGGAGGTTTGATGAATCTGGCTCTGTGTGGCTGCATATTGTCAGCTCTTCTTAAAGTCAGTGTGATGGCTGATAGAGGTCTGACAGGTTGCGCCCGGTGCCATCAATCCAGCGAAATTTAGCATGCAGAAAATGAATAACATAGTGTCGTCAAGGACGCCTACGCACATTAAGCTGCGAGTGTCTGCCGTGCTGTGAGGAACAGCTTTTAGTGCTTTCACCATCATTAAGAGAGACTTAAAGGTGCCACAGACAACACTGCGTCTCTTTTTCTATTTGTTTAAACCATTGCATAATGACGAAAATGACAAACTATTGTAGAAAAACCTCACACTACAATGATCTTTTAAAAAACGTGTAGAATGGAGCAGTGACGTGCAGTCAGGAGAGGCAGGTGAGGCTGTGCCTCACCTGTCATTATGGGAAGAAAAGAGAAAAAATAAATTCACTTATTATATTCAATCAGTAATTTGTGCTTTGCAGTCATTTTCCATTTAACTGTACCATTTTTGGGTGTTTTTTCTTTTCAAAATCGCTGAATTTCCGCATTTGACGTGCGATGAGGCACCAGCCCGCTGAGCCTCACCTTGGATTGCGCAATACCTATGTAGTCAGACGGTACTGCTGTCTCTCTGTATATCAGTTCAATCACTCGTACTATATGAGCTGAGTTTGCATAATTTAGCAGATGTATATGAAGTACAGTGTTTGTTTTTATAAATAACTGTATGTGAGGGACGTGTTTCTTGTGCTGAGCGCTAAACGCCGGCAAAAAAGCTGCTGGGTGAGGCCAGAAGTTCTCGTGCCTCATGTTAGGGGGCGCCAGTGAGCCCTGAGATTATGACGCTAAAAAATAATAGAAGAAGTGATAGCAAGCGGCAAGTCATTTTCTTCAGAAGGAGCGGCGTATGGACTTTATTTACAAGTAAAGGTAAGACGATAATAACGTTTGTGATTTTTTCTATGCTGCAGTTTGTATATGAAAAAAAACATGTTGAAATGATATTTTAAACAAAACACGTTAACTGTTGTCAATCAAATGGTGAATAAGTTACTCATTATGGTTCATATGTTTGTAAATCTGACTGATGACGTCAGTGCCTCACCAGCCATTAACCTCACCGCACGTCACTGGAATGGAGTCACTTTGGCAATGCACACCAGCAGTTTATGTCAATTTTCATACTGGATCTTTTCTAAATATTTTCACCAGTAATTAATGTATATTTGCCTTATTAAATTTGATGAAAACATATGTTCTCTACAAATATTGATACTCATTGTTATCAATAATGTACAATAGGCCTCAAAGTATGTTACGTCTTACTTTTGGATCTATTCTAAAAGTGTTCTTTTAGTTATGATTATGCTGTGGTTTCCTAGGACATAGTTTCTGCAAAGTGGCAGTAGCTCATTAGATATTAACCTCTAAGTTGTAGGCGGGACTGTTGGCATGGAGCAACCCCATCCCCCTTTCCCATCACCCATAACTGAGATCCATCTATTCACAGGTTCTATTGCTAGCTTACAAATACCCTCATTTTCAAATGGCTTTTTTGTTTTGTTGTTGCTCTTGATTCACAATGATTTGAAGAAAGAAATACTCGATAATTTCATGCTAATAATAATGAATAATGTTAATTGCATAAACAATTGTTCAATGACACTAGAGCTGTTAAAGGGTTGAATTGTATTAAATTTTGCAGATTACACTTCATGATAATATTAATAGGAAGAAATTATCTCAACATTTTTCAAATATTAAAAATGATAATAACAAGTATTCAAAATATAGGATTACATGCACACTTTTGAACACATTTTTTTTTGCTAAGGCTGTTGATATGAATATTTGACATTTTGAGATTTTTTGACAGGAAAAATATTTTTTCATTTGTCAACTTTTTGTTTTAAACATGAAAAGGATTAAAATGGGAATTGGGGCACCCCTCCATCCCTGCCCTCATCCGCCCATTTTCTAAATCCCGCCGTGTCCCGATCAGAAACTTGAAACCGCATTAGCTGGATTAGTAAACAACCCCCCCCCCCCTTCCCATTATTAATTCCATTATGCACACTGGTGTAACCCTCCTCTGGTGGCTCCACTAATGCCTCGATTAATTGGGTGTAGTGGCACGTGAGAGCCAGCCTCCACAGCCGGTCAGTTTTTCTCCCCAAATCGGGAGGGGGACACCTGTGCACGCGCTTCATTTCAGCGCAGGTAGAGTCTCGAAACCCTCCAAATCGAACTTTAACCACGTCCCGAGGGTACAAGACGGACAGTTTTAATCAACAAACTAGCGCGGCTCGTGTCAGTGGGCACGCGCGAGTACACCGCTAATCCCAGAATCCTGTGTGCGGGACCATGAATGCTGGGACGGTGTTGCCGGGGGGGAGGTGGTGGCGCCTGGGACCTGTTGGAGATGACTGCTAAGGGCGGAGGATGGACGCAGGACGGCAATAACGGCAGGAGATAACGAAGAAGGTCCGTGTGGGGTCCCCGCGTGAACGGTCAGGTGTCCGGAGCCTTAGCCGCGCGGGCTAATTAACCGCGATCCATGCTGGAAAGCTAACGATGCGTGGGCTCGTGCATACGCCGCGTTCGTGTGGAGGTTTTCACGTAACCGTTGGAGGTGCGTGGATGTGAGGAGCTTCACTTCGACTGTCCACGGCTCACGTGCTAGCTGGAATGCTAATTTGTTCTTAGCTAGGAGGCTAATATGATCTGGCTAATAACAACAATCATTAGCCGGCGGGGCGAGGCAGCGNTTAGCATAATTAGCATTTTAGGTAATGTGTTTTTCTGAATCAGTTGATGATGCTGATCGCAATGCTATCACTTTTAACCACATTAGCATAGCTAGCATAGTTAGCATAATTAGCATTTTAGGTAATGTATTTCTCTTAGTCAGTTGATGATGCTGATCGTAATGCTAGCACTTTTAGCCAAATTAGTATAGTTAGCATTATTAGCATATGCAGCTTTGACTAGCCCTCATCAAAGGTGGGCGGTGAGTGTGGCAGGGGTGCGTAGAGTGGAGCGTGGAAGGCGGGTTGCGTCTGCGGGCCATACAACGCCGCTTGCGGCTTTAATAACTTCATTTATTTTATTTCCCAACTAATGACTCATCTGCGATGATCTATTATAAACTGAGGGAAGTGACTTCAACAAAAAAATAAACAAAATAGAAAAGAAGTAGTCTGCTCCTGCACTCGATTAGTCAAGTGGACCGAGCGACCGTGCAAGCAGACAGACTTTGTGTGTTTGAGGGGAAGGGAGGATGTTTTGTTACGTGTGCACTATGTGTGGGAGACTTCGGACTGCGATCCATCCCGCAGCGGTGCGCAGTGTGTGAGCTTTTCAAAGCAAAAACGCCGCTCGGTCCTTAGAAACCGTTCAAACAATCATGGATTTGTGTTTCCAGTCATGTCCCGACAAAATAAAGGCTGATGTTATTTCCACATATTTACGTTCAGCCAAGCTGCAGATGCAGCCTTTCCCGCATGAATTTTATGTTCATCCAAGGCTAAATGTTGTTAGCCCGTGTTAGCCTCGCCTAATGTCTTCCTGCTCCGTTCTTCCACAGAAAAAGCACTGACCACACGGATTAAAATTCAAATGATGAGCGAACAGGTGCTTCATAATAACCGTAACATTAATAAAAGCAAGTTTACAAGATAATCTGGTATATTACCGAGATGCCAGATATCTATGTATGTAGCCTCTCAGTGGAACTCATTTCCTCTTTCGGTATTTCAAACACTACCGCGCATGTGCGAATGATTTATTCCGACCGACAGTGTGACCCATGTGAACGTTTGTCATAATCGGAAAAAGATTTTCTGGGCCCATGTACACGGTTGAATTCTAATTGACCTGATCAAGATATTTTGCACATGTAACCGCGGTTTATGGTGTCGACTCGCAGCGTGGCATCACGATGGGGTCTCTCCATTTTCTCTACCATTGTCCCGCTTGTCCGGCATCTGCAGTTGGAAGAGGCTTGGTGCGAAATGTCAAGCAGTGCTAATAGGGTTGTGCCGATGGGGGATACCATCATCAATCGTGATAGGTGACTGACATCACGATGGAGAGACACCATCGTGATGCCACGCCCCCGCCACGCTGCAAGTGGACACCATAAGATGCGGTTACATGTGCAAAATATCTTGATAAGGATTATTGGTCGGATTAGAATCCAACCGTGTAGATGGGCCCAGAAAAACTTTTTTAGGTTATAAAAACATTCACATGGGTCACACTTTCGGTCGGAATAAATCATTCGCACATGCGCAGTAGTGTTTTTAAAAACCGGAAACGAAACTTAGTTCCGCCGAGCGGCTACATACATAGATACGTCAGCTCGGTATTATACCAGATGATTTCCTAAACGTGCTTTTATTAATGTTAAGGTTATTATGAAGCGCCTGTTCGCTCATCGTTTTAATTTTAATCCGTGTGGTCAGAGCTTTTTCTGTTGAAACACGGAGCCGGAAGCCAGGATTAGCAGTATGCTAACATGGGCTAACAACATTAGCATGAACATAAAATCCATGCGTGAAACGCTGCACGTAAATACGTGGGAATAACATCAGCCTTTATTTTGTCGGGACACGACTGGAAACACAAATGTTTGAATGGTTTCTAAGGACTGAGCGGCCTTTCTGCTTCGAATCTTACACACTGCGTTAGCTAGCGCTCCGAGCTCTGCCCCGACACACACTTTTACCGGGAGACCCGCTTCTTCTAAATTCCTGTTGCTCGTTCACGTAGAGCTGCGGGACGGATCACAGTCCTAAGTCTCTGACACGTAACAAAGCATCTTTACTTCCCCTAAAACACAAAACTGTAAGTCCGTCTGCTCTGCTAGAGACCCGGTCGCTCGCTCCACCGGTCTAATCAAACGCAGGAGCGAACCACTTCTTTTCTATTTTTTTTATTTTATTTTTTTTAAAGTCACTTCCCTCAGTTTAGACTGGATCATCGCAGATGAGTCATTATTTGGGCAATAAAATAAATAAAGTAAAATAACAAATGGCAATTATATATGAACGAAAAATTAAAAATACCCCCCCCCCCCGACGATATCATCGTCCATCCCGATGGTTGACTGCAAACATCGTCAACTGCCAATTTAGGGGACATCGCCCAACCCTAAGTGCTAATCTGGTGAATCTTGCTCCAGCTCTATTCCAATATATGAAAGACTTGGTGCCATATGATTCCAACTAGGCACAAACCACAATTAATAATTTCTCCATGATCAATTTAAAAACGGTTGGCACTTCCATGAATTAAAAGGGGCGCCATCCATATGTCGCCACTAAATCCGAGTCCCTGATTAGCCAAAGTTGGACCTGGCTTAACTTGCAACGCAAGTTTAATGGCCACGCCTTTTTGTCCGTAAAGCCCGAAAATGTTTGTTAAATCTTGTATAGCTACAGCTGGACACCAGGATTTTGAACGCGGAAGCCTGAAACGAACATTTGCATAGAGTTTTCCTCAGTTCACGATGAGCAAACTTTATGTTGTTTTAGTCTTTCGTTCTGTGTTGCTGTTTTGTGTCAGTTTGAAAATGTTTCCATGTTGACAGATGGCTCTTGTTTCTTTGAAGGCTTTTTTTTTTTTTTTGCCTCCGTGTGGAAGGATGGCAGGATGAATTCCAGGCCTGTTCATCTTTCTTTCTTCCAGGTAGAAATCCCTTTTTCCTGCTCCCTGCCTCTGGTTTCCTTTCTTCCCTCTTTGCTCCCACCTTCTCTTTCTTCGGCATCTTCAGATGCATTTCAGGATTTTGAGGCTGCCTTTTTGCCTGCATAATCACCAGTGGTTTGCTGATATTTTCACAGCCCGTGCCTCGCCGCCCGCTGTGACAGCTCCAACCGCTTTGGGAGGGGAAAAAGAAAGGGAGAAAAGTTTGACACTTTTGAGCAGAAGGAGAAAGTTTGTGCAAGATTCTGGGAATAAAAGTTGAGCTGGTGGCGGTTTTGTGCACGAGGAGCTCCGGGCCGTGTGGGGGATGAAAGGCGGCTTTGGAGGCAAATATCAGCCCCTTGATGCAGAGGTCTTGTTCCAGCCTGCATTGGTTCTGTCAGATGCTGCAGCATAGGTGTCGGTGTATGCTAAGAAAAGTGGCTTTGTTATGAAGTTTGATCCGCAGATGCAATCCCAATTGGGCTTTTTCATGCTGCTGGGAGATGGAAAGAGGAGGGATTAATCTCAACCATTTGCATTCAGTGATTTCAAAAGAATTGAGTGCCAAACGGTGTCAAAAAGGTCTTTTATTTTCCCTTTGTTTGAGTGAACAATCTGACGGGACTGTAGACACTCAGTGAAGGGCTGCTGGATAAATACTTTGAAAAAGTAAAAGTCTGATGTTAGCAGAAACTTCTTGAGGAGCAGAAATGTCCTCTACTGGGGAATTCAGATCCTTAAATTAGTAGATTGAGTTGAGAAAGTTTAGTCTGTCCTCCTTCTGAAAAGTTGATCCAAATTGAAAAATTGTATTTACATTTTTCACCTCTTTTCAAATATCATAGCAAGCCGAATCATTGTAGCAGCACTGTTACATTGATTAGGCTTGAATCTTGTTTAACTGCTGGATTAAGGGGGTGATTTCCCCCAATCAAACCCAACCCAACCCTCTGGGAATCACACTCCCCATCCTCGCCTAGAAAGTGAATCCCAGGGTACCCCAGAGGAGTGCCCAGCTTATTGCCAAACCCTAGATCCATGAACCACAGAGTGTGTTTGGTCCATAATCCCCATGGACAGAATCTCTAGGCACAGCCAGGGGCTGGATGGGGTCTGGTTTGGGGAAAACTCTCTGCTATCTGCAGATGACGTTGTCCTGTTTTCTTCATTGAGCCAAGACCTACAGCATGCGTTGGGGTGGTTTGGGTCTTTGTGTGAGGCAGGTGGGATGAGGATCAGCACCACCATGTCTGACACCATGGTTCTTGACCAGAGAAAGGCCATGTTATCCCCTCCAGGTGGGTAAAGTGCTCCTGCCTCCGGTGGAGGTCAAGTATGATAGGGTTTAGTTCACATTTGAGGTAATATCAGAGGGTGAGATCGTCAGGCATCATCCTCTGTGCCAGTCAGTTGTGGTGAAGAGGGGAGCTGGGTCAGGTATATGTAGAATTGTGTTTGCACTCTCGCCTTACAGTGAGAAGGCCATGGTTTGAATCCCAGTTGGATCCTTTTTGCGTGGAGTTTGCATGTTCACCTCATGCATCCGTGGGTTTTCCTTTGGGCACTCCAGCTTCCTCCCACAGTCCAAAAGTATGCTTATAGATGAATCAATTTATAGGTTAGTACATTAAAATGTCTCAAAATTATCCCTGGGTGTAGATGTGAGTGTGTGCCTTGTGCAACTGCAACAAACCGCCAACCTATGCATGATCTACCTCCCCCTTACCCAAAAGAAGTTGGGATAGGCAGCAGCAACCCCATTACCCCAAAAAGGACTCTGTGGGTTTAGAACATGGAAGGATGTCTCTTTATGTGTTGAAGGAAGTCATACGTTTCGTCATCACGTCATCATTTCAGTTTTGATATCTTTTATTATGATTTCAGTCAGACAACTCTTGCAGTAAGAAATATTTATTTGACATTCTTTAAGTTGGCATTCACATATTTTCGTTTGGCATAAGGCTCCGTTCAATTCCATAAAACTTCCATAAAATTTCCATAAAACTTTCGGGTAACAAAACCCCCCTTTACGGAGCCCACAGGTGGAAGCCGGGGAGGAGGGTGGGGCGAAGAATGAGCGCTGAAGGTAAGAAAGAATGAACTGCGCACCTGGCTTAAATAGGACGCTGAACAGGTGAGTTAATTAACTGAACCGCCCTAGAGTATTTACCTGTAAAACACTGCGCGAGTATCTGCCCGAAATACGATAAATCGTCATTTCGGAGTAACAACTCTTTCTCCAGTTGTTTTCTTCGCTGGGATTTGTGGATTTTGCACAGTGAATGACAAAGAAAGCCTCTTGGTATCATTCCAAGACTTTTTCTCTCGATGTTTGACATATTTTCAGTTTAAATGTGCTTTCCTGACCAAAGCTGTTTACTGTGCAACATGCTGATTGGATCATATTAGCAGTCAGCCTTTGACATGGTATTTTGGTTTGATGCCTTTATTTTAGCGCCATAACTGCCATTAAGGAGGAGAAGGGGGGGTACTGTCTCTCCAGTCAAGAGCCCATGCTTTACCTCCACCCTAATGTGAATCATTACAGTCTTTGTTGTGTGATCAAGTCCTCTTTGTCACACTTTTCCCTCCAGCAGATTATTCTTCCCTTAAACTGAGGCTAGCAGGTCTCATGAGCCAAGAGCTGGCCGAGAACACACTCGGATAAGTGGCTGTTTAGGGATTTGTGGATTCCACTTTCTCTTGTGTTAAACTGTGCAGATTGGAGGAATGTTTTTGAGCACTGCGAGAGGGCAAGGGCTCCTAGATCGAACAAGAATGTAATGAAATGATTCACTGCTTACTCAGTTCTCTGCCCTTGCCCCACTTCCCTGTAAAGCTTTTGCTTGTTAGTGTAGCTCAGGGGTAAAGTTTATGTAAAGTGTCTTTTGTATTTTAATTGCTTGAAATGCAGTAAAGTGATCATAACTGGGTTGGAATTGGGTGAAGACAATAATTCATGTTTGATTACCTGGCCTGATGTCTTTAACTGTTAAAGCTGTACAAAATTTCCTACTCAGAAAATTGTTCAATAATTCTAGCACTTGTGAAAATAGTCAAAAAATAACTGATATTTAAAAAATTAAAACCTAGAGATAACCATTAACGTTTAACACTGAGATGTTTGGTGACACCTAAATAACACGCTCTTTGACACACCGTAGCTCTTTGACTGTTCACTCAATCAATGTAAATTAGCTGATTCTGACAGGGAGAAAAGCTATCGGCTTTGCATGGTTACGCAACACTTAACTACCATAAAGTATTGCATAATAGTGTTCAGCTTCTTTACTCCATGAACACATTTCTGCTGTACCATTTCTTAAGTCCTCAATTTTATATTCGCCATCAAATATATGTTCTGCCGGTTAGAGCCAGTTATTCCAACGTATGAAAGAGATTTGATATGAATTAAACTAAAAAAGAGTTGGGACCTTTTTCTGATGTTTGATTTAGCAAGATTGTGATAGAAGACAGTCACGTAGTTTCAGACTCGATGAGATGTTTATTTTCAGTTTTTTCTTTTATTAGTTAGTCTCTAATAACTTGTTCTTGGGCTAAGAAAAGGGACTACTTTCTATTCTGGTCCTGTTAGACCGCAGTGCAGCCTTTGATCCCATCTACCCCAGGGATTCATGTGTTGTTCCTCTTTCCCACTCCCCTCCGGGGGGGCAGGAGTGATTCCAGGTTCCAGTTGGCTTGTCTGTGCTTCTGTCCTTGGCCGTGGACCTCGCCTCTGATTCCTCTTGCGCCCCCATACTCAAAATCGAACCAATCGGATCAGGACAACTTAGTAGTTAGTCAAATCTGTGAGGGAGCCGTGAAACCCAGCAAGATCAAAAACTGGTTTTCGCTCTTCCTTAGTGTCGAAAACTCAGTTTGTTGCAGTTTGCAGTTTAGCCTCTAGATGTCAATAAAGCATTTGTTTCTAACCAGCTGAACCACAATAACGGGATTTTCTGTTTGCTTCATTGTGCGCCTTCGGTGGCTGCTGTTGCTGTGTGTGGGAGGCTTGTTGTCTCTCTGTTTTGTTCATATCGCTGCAGTCCAGACTCAGAAAGACACGCAGGAGCTCTCCAGGTCTTCCAGGTTCCTGCTGAGCTGCTGTGTTCTGCTAGAACCGCTGTAGAAAATCTAAAGAACAGTCTTTTTAAACATCTCAGGATCCTCTGTTTCTCTGATCCAGGTTTAGTCCAGAAGGTGGACCAGCGCCTCCCCGTGGCCAACGAGTACCTGTTGCTTTCCGGCGGGGCCCGGGAGGGCGTCTTAGACCTGAACCCAGAGGACCTGGGGGAGTACGCCAAAGGGGCTGACTTTGACCTGGATTTCACTCTGCTGGTGCCCGCTTTGAAGCTCCACGACCGCAACCAGCCCGTCACCCTAGACATGAGGCACTCGGCGCCGTGCCACTCGTGGCTCAGCCTGCGCCTCTGCGACTCCAACATCCTGTCCCGCTGGAGCATCTGCTGCCAGGAGGAGAATGGCCTCCAGGCCGAGGAAGATGAGGAGGATGAGAGGGAGATGGGTGAGTAGGAACAAGCGGGATTGAAGGAGGGTGGAAGGAGGAAGTTCTGACGTTCCCTCTCCTGCACAGGTAAGGGCTCCATCCCCTCTCTGGGCTCTCCTCAGGCTCTAGATGGATGCTACTTCTCCCCCACCCTGGTGACAGACTGGTTCTGGGGGGTCGTGAGGGAGGCCGTGGATGAGCTGAGGCGCAGCCCCCAGAGGGGCATCCCGACCCCCGAGCGGCTGGAGAGGAACGGCCCCCTGACCACCATCATCCTTCAGGTTCAGAGCAGCACCGCTTCTCAGAAACAAACAAGGTCTGATGTTTCACAAAAACTTGATGTTGTCTCCCCCCGCAGGCCGGCTCCAGCCGGGTTCTGTACGACCTGCTGCCTGTGGTGTCGTTCCGGGGCTGGCCCGCCGTGGCTCAAGGCTGGCTGACCGCCAATCACTTCTGGGATGGGAAAATCACAGAGGAGGAAGCCATATCCGGCTTCTACCTGCTACCCTGCTGCTCCCCCATGGGAGGTCGGGCGGACAGAGAGTGGAGGCTGGCGTTCTCCCGCAGCGAGGTGGAGAAAGTTCACTTCTTGATTTGCTTGTGTGCTTTGAACATCTGTATTAATCCTTCTTTGTCCTGAAAAGGTCCAGCTGAAGAAGTGCATCCCCTTCCCCATGGCCCAGGCCTTCCAAGCAGCCAAGGCGGTCCTGTCTCGTATCCTGGCCCGTCCTCGGACGGGCCTCAGCCTCTACCACCTGCGCACCCTTCTCTTCTGGGCCTGCGATCGACTTCCCGCTGCTTACCTGTCCTGCCCCGATCCAGACACTCCCGGTCGCCTCCTGCTGGGCCTTCTGGATGACCTGGCTCATTGCATTCTGGGTAAAAACTGTCCAAACTACTTCCTTCCGCAGTGCAACATGTTGGAGCACCTGACGGACGCTCAGACTCTCCTCGTGGCCAGGAAGCTGGCCCACGTGCGCTCGGACCCCAGCGAGCACCTGCGGGCGGCGCTGGACCAAGCGCAGCAGGCGGGCCAGCTGAAGAAGGAGCTAACGGCTAGCACCAACGGCCACGGCTCCCCCGGCCATCACCTGGCCAACGGCATCATCTCGCCTTCGGAGGATAAGCTGGCTCAGCGGCTGCAGCAGCTGGTCACGGAGAACCCGGGGAAATCCATCTCCGTCTTTCTGAACCCCGACGACGTCTCCAGGCCGCACTTCCGCATCGACGACAAGTTTTACTAATGTTCTCGCCGCGCTGGAGGCGGATCCACAAGCACACTGAGGACGACAAAGGGGAAGGGGCTAAAAATGAGGCGGAGTCTTAATGTGCTGTTGACTCCTCCCACTGAACAATGCAACCAAGTTCTGCTGCTTGATGACTCAAACCAAAAACAAAAGGTTTCCTTCGACTGACGTTGACGCCCAGGTAGTCATTCTTTATCAGCGAGCTGTTGCCACGGAGACAGCCCTCTGCTAGCGAGCCGGCCTTACATGCTTGTTTTACAAGATCTGCTTTGGTCGTTAGTGGTGAGAGCTGGCCGACTGTGTGTGTGTGTGTGTGTGTGTGTGAGTGTGTGTATCATTACATAAGTGAATCCCGTAAAGGCAGATGTGCGTCTGGATGCATTTCTCCTTGTTGTCTGAAGATGAAAAGACGCTTCATGTCTGATTTAACAGATTGAACGTTTATGAGGAAAGCTGCAGATTCTGTGAACAAAGTCCCACAGCTGCTCTCCTTGATCTTCTCAACACTTTATCTAAACTCATTTCCATGTCATCAGCGTTTCTCAGGAATGAAGAACATTTCTCACTTGGACGTTTCCAGTCGTCAGGAACATTTCATGTCCCGCACATTTCTTAAACGTTTAAAGCATTTCCCTGAAGAGTTCTCCCCTACATCAGGTTTTAATCTATTGCATTCACACTAATATACTCTCAAATCCATAATTAGATTTCTATTCCTTAAAACATTTCATGTAATTTTTCTTAAATTGTTTTTGTTTTGCAAGTTTCACCTTCATTAAGTTCAGATTACAGTTTTTGTGAGGTATTTATTTATTAATTAGAAATCAACACTTAATAAACACAAAATGTTGTTTTTTAAATTGATTTTGATTTGATTTGAAATGGTTTATTTCAAGCAATCAAATAAGAATAATACACAAAAACATTACAATCATCAGTTATCCATTCATACAATAACTAATCAAGTTTAGGATAATTAGACATAAAATTAATTATTGCTTGAAAGGGAGTTGAAGGAAGCAAACTTATAGAATCCCACCCCGTTCTACTATAACCATTGTATTACATGATTTATCATCCATTTCATAACTTTATCAGACAGAATCGAGAATCCTTAGGTGTCAATAAAGCACATGACAAAGATGAATTACTTCAATTGTTATGTAAAAAAATAGACATAACTATTGTAGAAATCAACATGGCAAATGCAGATCAGTTATCTACAATATGTGCAGATTGTTAATTATAAAAATCATGTATATGATTTAAAAAAAATAACACTATATGAGTAAAATCGACATAACACTGTTTCAAGAATCTTCTTAGCATAACTTGATCAAGTATCAAACGTTAATATGTGCAAATTATGTTTCATTGGGAAAAATCATTTTAAATGCATTTCCGATCGTATTTGTGAAGTTTTTATTCAACGCAATACAGAGTTAAATTACACAAATCTGAGGTGCACCACCCTAATCTGGCAGATTATGATGTTCTGGATGTGTGTTTTGTAATCTGGAGATAGATTAGGTACATAACAATCTGGAGTTAAATGACTCTAATCTGTATCGCCCTAATCAGGCAGTAGATTATTAGATTCTGGATGTATATTGTCTGATCCGGAGATTAATGATATTCTAGAGGTACTTGACAAAAATCTGGTGGTACATGAAAACAATACTGAAATAATTACACTATAATCTGGATGTACACTATTTAAATCTGGAGGTACCTAAATGTACTATGGCGATAGATGATGATAATCTTGGCATGCATGACAACTAGATTGAGATAAAAAAATATTAATCTTAATGTACAATGCTGTAATCTGAAGAAAACTATAATTTTGTGAAGACACTTGACAATAAACTGGAGGTACATGAAAACAGTATGGAGATAAATACCAGTAATCTGGTGGTATATTATTGTATTTTGAATGTACATAGTCTAATCTGGAGATATATATTGACATTCTTTTGAGGTACTCGACAAGCATAATTTGTAAAAAAAATAATACTCTGTATGTATTTAACAATAATCTGAAGGTCCAGGATAAGAATATTGAGATTAATTACACTAATCTAAATGTACAATATTGTAATATGCTGGTAAATTATAGTATTTTGGAGGTACTTGATAATAAACATAAAGTACATGACAAAATATGGTTCTACTTGACGAGAATCTGGAGATGCACAACAACAATTCAGAGATTATTTACAAGAATGGATTTATATGATCGTAATCTGGAGGTAATTTATAACATTCGTAAAGTACTTGACAATAATCTGGAGGTAGATGAGAACAATGTCATGATAAAAAACTCTAATCTGGATGTTCATGACCATAATTGACCATTGACATGACGGTGATTTCTCCTGATCTGACTGTTTCCTGTTTGCACAGTTTAGGCCTCCTGCTGCATTAAAGCAAAGCTTTGCTGTTTAACTTCTAACAACCTACAGAAACTTGGATTAAAAGTGGGATTGGAACGTTACAGAACAGACGATTTGCTTTAGAGAGTTCCTCTGGAGTCTCTTTCTTCCTTCTGCTTTGTGTGTGTGTATTTTTGTGCGTGTGTGTGCATTACAGAACCGGAGATAAACCAAAACGCGTTATCGATGCGGCACAGAGCGTCTCAGCCGGTGTCGGCACTTTCCCACCCTGACTTTGTGTCATGCAGACTCTCCCCGGATACGAATATTCAAAGGCCTAACCATTTCTTCATCGGATTACAGATTTACCGTAAAGGTACCGACTTCGCTGGTGTACGAAAGTGCTGGATGTTACTCGGACTGTACCACTTTGTACCTTAACACGCCTAGTTGGAGATTACCAGACACTGGAAACAATCACTCACTTTTCCCCGAATTGTACCCGTGAACTCTGGAGAGCGTCACATGTTTTATCTGAGGATTGTTGGTTTCTAGATATGCAATCAAGCCCCGCCCCTTTCCAAACGGAAACGCCCGTCTTTTTTAACGCCTGCTGTAATTTAGAGTTTACTGTTTGTATGAAACTAATCGGTTAGTGGGAAATAACTGCTGTGCAGGGATTGCATGAGGTTTTCTGTCTTCTGAACATGGATCACAGATTGTGGATTAAAGATGAAAGACGATGAATGTATCTGATTAGTCTCTGATCTGTCCCATACTTGATAAGAACTCTTACTTAACCAGAAAGTTCTCTAATCTGTCTGTAAAGTGCTGAGAAGTTTTAACGTTGAATCTTGTATATTTTCTCTTTTTGCTATATTTATTACTTTTTCTTTTTCTGGGGGTTTTTATTGATCGGTGTTTAGGCTTTAGCATGAAATAAATCACCACAGTTGAAATTTCATCAGTTTTGTTATTTATTTACAATTTGTACAACTGAAGGGAAGCTTTTTTTTGTTTTGTTTTGTTTTTTTTCTTATCCCAACAGGTGCTGCTCCACTTCTGAGCCATCGGGTGGCGCCAAAGGACAGTAATTGCTTTGAAGACACTGTCAAAGTTTGAGAGCAGGTAAAGTAGTGCTGCACTGTGGCTGCTCCATGACATTTTGTAATAAAGACCCATCAGAGAGAAAATAATAAATCAAATTAGCTGAAAAAACTATTTGGAACTAATTTATAGTATCATGTGAAACATGCGAAAATGTTTTTTGTAGTTTTACTTTAATTGTTAAAAGAAACTACATTTTTGTCTACGTTTTTTTATAATTTAGATCAGAACATGGCTGCAGTTTGAACAATGCCCACTAGGTGTCTCTAAACCTTGCTGTATTTTAGATTAGACTTTATTCATCCCTCAATGGGGAAATTCTCTTATCTTCAGTAGCAAAAAAAGACATTCAGGAATAAAAACAGCAAAATAATTAGCATACCCAGAGGATAAAGTGACCTTCAGAACAACATTATAGATAAGTAAAATTATAAAACATGAAATACCTTATGACAAAGTAAATTAAATTGAAACAACATAAAGTAAAAATACACCGCAAAAGCAACTGTTAAAGAATAAAAAACAACTGCAATTTGTAGAAAATACATAAAATGAGTGAATGAAAAACAAAAAAATCACCAGTTGGATGGTAGTGTGTCACTGTAACATGGTGTTGTACAGTCTGATGGCTTTAGGAAGGAATGACCTGTGGTGGTGTTCCTTAAGTCTGGTGCTCAAGGAGCTGGTCGGCGCCTTGGTGCAGTTTTTAAACCCAATGCTGCAGACTCAGCAGAGATTCTCCTATCAACTTCCATGTATAGTGATAAACTTAATTGATTTAACGTCAAATCTTAAAAATATGACTTTCTGGCCACAGAACTGGGAAACAAACTAAATTTGGAAAACCAATGAAAAGTTACTAGTTTCTGACTGGCCAAGTAAATTGCATCCACTGCTGCTTGGTATAAATATCTGTGAAGAACAAGAAAACATACTGCTGTTTCTTACTACCAAAAGCAGACTTTAGGATCTTGTTCTAGCTAATAAAAGTTGGAGGATTGAACGCAAAGGTTTTGAACCCAAAACCTCAATTTACAAGGGTGAATGCGACTGTGACTTTTTGGGCCTTAAAGGAAGCTAGAAAAGAGCTATGTAGGTCCACACCGTTTGTCATTTACTCAGTTTAGAAACTGGTTGTCTGTATTAAGGTAGTTCTCCAATGACTGACTGATCACAGCTTCATTTTGCATCCCAATGATTGGTTCTAGTTATCGGATGTTTGTAGGCATGTAAACACTTGACGCAGTCTTGGACAGAATCGTGATCAGGAAGCGGCACAGCTTTAGGTTGTCGCTGTTTTTAATTGGTTAGATGCTCCATTAAAGAAGAGAACATCTATTAAACCCAGTATAGATGGGTATTAGCCCGTTTAGTTTGGGGTGGGTATCCCTGATACAATTAAGACTCCAAGTCAAAGCGGAGATTTCTCTGCAAATTGGCTTGAGATGCTACAGTAAATACTGTTGACACCGTGGTTTCCTCACAGATTTTAAGGCCTTTTCTGTCTGCGTTCCTGTTAGTTTCAAAGAAAGAGGGAAACCTTCTTGCTCCAACTTATGCTTTGTAGAAGAGATTTTTATTTAAATCTTTTTAGATAGCATATTTCTGGGCCTTGTCCTCTTTTCAATGATATCACAGTTTATTCCAACACCAGCTGTGTTTCCAAATTGCGTAAATTGGATTGTGATGATAAATTTGCCTAATGGAAACACGTCCATTAAAAAAAGAAAAACTCGCGTTTATCAAAAAAGACAATCAAAGGTTTTGGCACATCAAATGGGACATTCATTCATTCATTCATTCATTCATTCATTCATTCATTCATTCTCAAATCCGTTTTTTTGCTCTTGGGGTCACGGGGCTGCCGGACCCTCTCCCAACCACTTCCAGGCGAAGGAAGGGAACACCCGGCACAGGTCGCCAGTCTGTCACAGGGCACATTCACATTCACTCACATATGGACAACATTCACACCTATGGAGAATTGAGAGTTGCCAATTACGGTGTTGTTGGATGGTGGGAGGAAGTTGTCTTTCCAGAGTTGATGTGCGCAGAGATGCTGATGTTGCGGATCCTCTCATTAGGAAAGATTTGAACACGAATGTGTCCGACAGCTGTCGGGAATCCCCGGAGAAAACCCACGCAAGCACAGGGAGAACATGCAAACTCCACACAGAAAGGTCCCCCATTGGTGTTTTGGTTCAGGTCCCCCAGCCGGTATTTGAAACGGGGGCCTTCTTGCTGTGAGGCAAGAGCGCTAACCACTGCGCCACCATGCAGACAAAAATATGTCTAAAGTGAACAAGAGTCATGTGACCAACAACCAGATACCACCGCCTGCCTCAGTCTTTGCACAGCGGGCGCCACCACAGGTCCCACAGCGTCACACAGCTCATCAAAGGTTTAGCGTGTCATGTGGAATTGTTGGATTCACAGCTTTGTAAAATCACCAACCACCATTTCCCAAAATGGCTTCATCCGTAGCCCCTCCCACGTGTAAGGAGCTCGCCGCTCCACGGTCTGAATGAGACGCCAATGTCTCCTTTGATAGACGATGATGAGCGCTATTGCCGTGATAGAAATCTGAATGTATTTGCTGGAAATCAAAGTATTGTTCACTTCCTTGTTTTTGAATTGTTTTTTTTTTCAAGATAATTATGATTTAATAGAACCAATTGAAATTGAGTAGTTTTTTTCGACATTTCTAGAATATTAATAGCTTTCCTTCCTTTATTTATGCCATTATCTTATCCGTCTGTTTGAGGAAACTAGGTAAACGTGGAGGATGAATAACACTTAACATTTTAACTGAAGTATTCTGTCAAAACCATAAACTACATTTTCAAAGTTCTCTTTAATTTCTTTTTTATTATTATTTTTTATTTAAAACAAACATTAAGACAAAGGATCTGACTGCAGGACACAGACGGTGTCCAAAAGGACCATGACCCACCAATGTCAATGCTACCTAGCCCTAAAGCACATCCTGGTTTACTGTCTATTTTACTGCTAATTGGACAATATTTCACAAAATGCACATCATGGGACCAGTGCTGATAAATCAAGTCAGAAACGAGGGCCACACTCTCATGTATCTTTACTCTTCTTATTGTAATTGTAAGAGTCCATTTTCTGTTGGTTGTCAGACCTGCATGCAGATTGTTTCTCAGCAGAAAGATGGTGAATGTGACTTGTGTCTTTACTGGAACAACGTCACACACCAGAGATGGAAGAAACCATAGTTTTAATGCTGGATGCCCTTCCTGACAAACCAAGGCACAGGAAGAGCCAGATGGGACTCCTTGGAGATAAATACCTGGATTTGGGCTCATTGCTTCCCTGCGAGGTAAAACCCAGCATGAATGTCCTGCAACCAACCAACTGAATTATTCAGTTGTCCACCTAATAATTGCGTAAATGGTTTTAGAACTATGGTAGTCACTCCGGTGTAAAAGGGTTCAACTTCCATTTTTGTTGACATCACTTTCTTTTGATTTTGTTTAACAAACATCCCAATGTATTAGACTTAGGACTATATTTTCAAATGATCGTGAACTCCCACCCCCCTAACAGTCTAATTAAGCTGTTCTTTATCATAGATTTCTCAACAGAAGCTTCATTTTTGACGACTTGAGCTAAACTCAAAGACAAACCAGCTGCACCATCCCCTCCCTCTCCCGTTTCCCCTACGTTCCTCATTAGCTCTTCATCAGTGCTAAATTATTCCTCTGTTTTGTTATTCTCCAGAGGTGGCTGGTGCAAATGCAGCACCCCGAGGTAGTCTTCTGCTGTCTGCTTTCCCCTTCTCAATCTAATGGAAACTGCTGACCAAAAACAACAAGAATTAAAGGAGGACAAGGTGACGCAGCGAGTAAAGTAATAATTGCAGATTAAAAGGGACTTACTTAATAATGAAAGTGTGACATATCCCAGATCAGGCTGAGATGAGTCGACTGGGCCTCAGATCAAAATCCAACACACATGTTCTTTGGGACCACTTCTTGCTCAGTTTAAAGACCTGCTTCTCCCCGCTTGTTCCCACATTAATTAAACTAAAATGTAATTACAGCCGTTGAGGAGGAAATCGGAGACGAGCGTGGAAAATTGGTCACTGCCTTCTCTGTCTTTGAAGTCAAATTACTCAGACAATCATAATCTCCGAGACTGAAAGTCCCTGTCGGTTCTAAGGAGGAAATGGTGAAGACCTTTCAGAAACGATGTGGACCCCCACCAACCAGGACCAAAAACGAAGGTTCTAAAAAAAATCTGTGGCCATTTTCTTATCGCCCCATTCCAACCCCACAGCATTCATACTGACACGTTTTCTCAAGCACTGGTTAAAGTGTGGGTGACATGGTCTATTTTAATAAGCCAAAATATAGTAAATAGTCTCTATTTCATGTTGCGATTGTTTTTAATATTTTTCGAAAAAGAATAAATAGCGAAAAACGCAATATAAACAACGAGGACGGCCGCCGGCTTCACGCATTCCGCCGAATTCTCGCCCCCCTGTTTGTGACGTAACGAAAGGAAGACAAGGCAGACAACATGGCTAGCACCGATAGCGAAGCACAGAGTGATGCTACCGTCTCTATTAGCGATTTATCATCAGATGAACAGAAAGATGAAGAGGAAAGTTGCGGAGATTATCATGATGATGAGTCACTTTTGCAACCGTATCGATTCGAACCCTTTTGCGAAAGTGAGGAGGATATAGTATAGCAGAAAGTAGTAGGTCTAGTGATGCCGATGACGATAGCCAGCATGAAGATTCGGCTAGACTCCAGTAAGTTTAAAAAATGTATAAAATTAAATTACTCCACTTACCCTAAAATATACTCAAAATGTCCCCTTTTGGCCTAATCTAAACAAAGGTAAACACTGGTTTTCAACCCAATTTACAAAATAAATGTCACAAAATAAAAGTTTCCCAGATATTACTACTCTTTAGTTAACAAAGTCACTGTATACCATTAACAACTGTGGAACATTAACAGTTTTACCTGTTTGAACCAGTTTGAAACCTTTTCTCGTGCGCGCTCACACACACACACACACAGTTCAGTTTACTCACGGTACCGGCACCTCAAAAGCAAAAGAAAAAAAAACGTTGCAGGCCTGTTGCTTCTCTTGCAAAACATTGAGTGCGTTGAAATACTCCAGTTGGATCCAAGGACAACAGAAAACACGACTACTTCGCCTCAATGTGATCCATCGTGATGCACACTAGCCTAGCTTAGCAGCCTTCTCTCCCGACTCCAGCGCCGTCCTCTCCGACCCAGAAAACGGCTCGCTCGCTTCCAGCTCACCCGCCTTTCCTCGACTCAGAAGCCAAGATCCTCCTCCCAACTCTCCGTTCAAAATTCTTCGTTTGTGTCCCGGTTTTTGTCCCTTCGAAAACGCAGACTTCTCTCCCGCAGATCTGGAGGGAAAAATCCTTCGCCGTCCACCTTCTTCTTGAACTTTCCCCTTTTCAGCAGCGTTTCTTGTTTTGGGAATTTTATACACAGATACACTTTCACTAGATGTATTGCTACATCCAGCTGCCACACAACGACTTGGCATGTTGATGATTAACAGATTTAAACACGAGAGAAACGAAGACTACCTGTTTTGTTTACATGCTGTCCTAAGCGCAACTGCGAAAGGCAACGCCTCTCGTTACGTCACAGGTCATATCGGGTTCACTTCCAGCCTGCGCTCTAGCGGCAGATCCAAATCTCTGATTCCTTCGAAAGATGTCTATTTTTCATATGCTTCGGATTTTTTTCGACGCAAACTATTGGTATCAATAGAATCAGCGTTTAAAGGGCTTTTTTATTTGACAAAGTTGTTCAAAGCATGGCATCCACACTTTAAGCTGTTAATTTTTAAATGATCTATCATGTTTATTGTGTGCTAAATTGTTCTGTTTTATCTTTACAGTAAGATAGTTTATAGATGAAACTTGTGTTTGGCTGTTAGTTTATTTTTTTCTTTCATCTAAAACTTTTCTTCTGCATAACTTTAGATCCCATGATGTCAATAAACCGTTGTCTGTCATATATCTAAACAGGTGAAATACAACAGTAGCAAGGTAGATTTGCCGAGATAACTGATTTTTTTTAAGGTTGTTTTCCTTCCTGGTAGCTATTTCTATCAGACAGCAGTGAATGCGGTTTATTTGTTTATTCAAGAAAATGCAATTATAATTCTACGTTCTCACTGGACATGTGCCACGCATTCAAGAACACGCTAAACGCACATTCTTGAGCCCGTATTCATCCAGTGGTGATCACATTGGACTGTTGCTACCCGATACTAGCACATGTCTGCCACCCACAGTTGGTAGAAGCTTGGTGCAAAATATCGAAGTGGTTCAAAAATCTCACAAATCTCGCTCCAGGCTTCTTCTTTCACAGCTCTATTCATATATATTTTGAAGACTTTGTGTCCCAGAATTCTAGCTGTGCACAAACCGCAGTTATCATTTCTCCATGATCAAACTATTGCAAACAGTTGGTACTTCTGTGAATAAAAAGCGACGCCATTCCTATATCACTACCAAATCCAAGCCTCTTTGACCTGGTTTAACTTTCAACATTAGGTGGCTGCACGTTTTCTACTTACAGCCCAAAAACGGTCATAGAAACTTGCGTAGTGACGTGTGATACAGTTTATGTTTATTACTCAGAACTCTATGCATATTAGGGGTGTGACGATTTATTTAAACGATTCCATTCTTATTATAAATTGTGATTGCAGATCTGATTTAAAGTCTATATTGGTTCATTTTGAAGGATCCAATTCGATCAGATTCACTGACCTAATATCGACCCAGGACATCTTTAGCCAAGATTTTAACCAGTGTGAATTGATTTATTTAATCTTAAAATCTTTAATCTTTTATAATGATACAGGTCAATATGGGAAATGACTTGCCTATGACAGATCAATCTGGTTGGATCTTATAGTAAAAAAAAACCTACCATGTCTCAGTCCAAATGGTGTTTTCCAATATCAATTCAATTATTGATTTATTTTATTTTGAAACAATATTTTTTGATTGGATTGGGTTCTGCCTCAAACAAATCAATCTGGTTGGATTGTAGGAACAGGAATCAATTAATTAATTATTCGTTACACCTCTAATGCGTATTGTCTGGTTTTTTTTTCCGTTTATGTCCATGGCACAGATGCACAAAGTTCCCTTCGTTATCTTATCATCAACCAGGGGAGGGGACACTAGTGCGTCAACAAGCCTAGGATGTGGAATTAGGTGCCATATACTTAACGGATCATATCATATTTACTAATCGAAAATTTCTAATTGTTTTATCTTTTCAAATAAAAAACATACAAGTGGTAACAAAACTGTCTGTGAATCAGGTCTTTTGTCATTAAAGGTCTCTAGCTCTTCTATGGAAAGCATTGCAGTTTTAAGACTGGACGATCTTTGAATTACCGGAACTCCTCAACCCGTTATGCAATTAACGTAAATCCAACAGATTCTGTAGCTGAGCAAATTTCCCCCAATATAAAACACTTCAGTGTTGCATTCTGAATCAGAATCCATTGGAATTACGTTATTGCATAAACAATTGAAGAGTTTACTTTCTAACAGAGCAGTAGTTAACTTGCTGTCGCCGGCGACGCCTCCCGTTTTAAACTGGTTATTTATCCTCTGAAGTTACACATATTCCAGTGAAAATATATATAATATTTGGCGCCTGTGTACGTTTTAATAATCTATTTTGTCCTACCTTTCACAAACACTGAGCCAAACGAGGTACAAAGGAGCGCGCCATGATGTATGAGGCCTGTCTGCACCTTTACACACATCAACAAACCGCATTAGCAGAAATACACACAGCTGCTTCGTACAGCTCCCCAGCAGAGCCCGCCGTCGCAGAGGAATAAATGCATTTCAGATATCATTTTAAAGAAAGCAGGTAATCCTTTTTTTTCCAGCAGTGGATTGATTGTGCACAGATGTGAGTTCAGGAGAGCTGGAATTGCTACGGGGACAGATAATGGAAGCAGATTAAAGGTGCAGAGGAAACAGAAATGGCAAAATATGATCTAGAGTAATGCCTCCGAATCTAATATAAGCTGTTCTGCACAGAACCAATGTGGACTCTCTGGATGGGAGCAGCACAAAGGAGGACGTGTGCGTTTATTTGTTTAGGGTGAGATGGTTTCGGAGCGATCCGTTGTTGCTCTGCAAAAGTTCTGCAACCCATAAAGAATTTCTGCTGCACACCAAAATAGGCTACTGGAGCTCATCCGTGCCACACTGTATTGTGGGGTCCAGATGACCCCACTCCCAATGTTAACGTGCCTCCAAGTGTGTCCCAGTGCCATTAGCAGCCATGCATGTACCATCACACTGCCTCCACAGTGTTTTACGGATGATGTAATGTGCTTTGGATCATGAGCTTCTCCACGCCTTCTCCATACTTTTCTCTTGCCATCATTCTGGTAGAGGTTGATTTTGGTTTCATCTGTCCAAAGAAGGTTTTTCCAGAACTTTTTCAGAAGCTTTTCAGCAGAGTCCATTCTAGCCTTCCTCTTCTTGAGGCTCATGAGTGGCTTGCATCTTGCAGTGTTCCCTCTGTATCTACTTTCATGCAGTCTTCTTTTTATGGTAGACTTGGATATTGATACGTCTACCTCCTGGAGAGTGTTGTTCACTTGGTTGGCTGTTGTGAACGGGTTCTTCTTCACCGTGGAAATGTTTCTGCGATCATCCACCACTGTTGTCTTCTGTGGACGTCCAGGTCTTTTTGCGTTGCTGAGTTCACCTGGGCTTTCTTTCTTTCTCAGGATGTACCACACTGTTGATTTTGTCACTCCTAATACTGTAGCAATTTCCTGTATGGTTTTTTCTGTTCTCACAGCTTAATGATGGCTCCTTTCACCTGCATGGAGAGCTCCTTTGACCACATGTTGTCTGTTCACAGCAAAATCTTCAAAATGCAAGCACGAGTCCTCTAAAATTTTGTAAGTTTTATAAAAGCAGCTTGGAGGTTCTTGATGTCATCTTTTTTTCCTTCTTCTTTAAATATAAAAACCCACACATACACAATGAGAAGAAGTGGGCAGAAAATGACTGAACCAATACGGGGCACGCAGGTGGCCCGGGCGAAATGTAAAGATTGTGCCCGTTGAATGTAAAGGATCACACATTTTATCCTACAGTCATGCTGCGGGTAACGGGTCATAGTGAACACTTACACAACACATATGGGTAACTAAAGGTTGAGGTAGGTGAGAAGCAGGTGTGTCGTACTATTTTCAACCCTGACCCCCACTTAAATCCTCCTGACTGCATAAGGAGTCCGTTAGTGCTGTTCAGGTGATGAGTGTGCGCTCTTTGCGTGCCCTGTACAGGTTTGTCAGTTTGTGTCCAGCAGATCCTGCCGTACAGGATGTTGTAACTATAGAGTGTGGCCAAAGAACCTTAGTACGTCCCAAGTGCTTCCAACTTCCTTACGAATACTTTAAAATACACTTTCCGCAAGCTAGACAATGGTACGCTCCATTTTCATGACGTCCTTTGAAGCGGTCGTACTAGCCTCAAGGGAACTGCAGGAAACACCTGTGCCTCTCTACTACCCTCTAGACAACCCAAAAACCTGCAGCTAAAGTGTCTAAGGTTTAACCCAGGGGTGTCAAACGTACGGCCCCCAGGTGGTTTAGTCCGGCCCACACATGAAGAGTAAAAATCACAAGGACGGTTAAAAAAGAAAGCAAGTTTCTAGTCCATTCCTGAGGCGAGTTATGATTTTTTAAAGAAATAACCGAAATGCGCAATTCCGCCACTAGGGGGAGCAAAGGAAAGGCAAAACAGATGAAACAGCATATCTCTGCATGTGCCAAAAGTGAAAGCTAACAGCTCTTCGTCTGGGTTAGATACACTTTGGTTCCCTATGAGCCTCACCGCTGTTATCTTGCTATATGGATGATCATTAGCGACACCTTAATGACCAAAATGTTGTTAAAAAGTGAAGTGAAGAGATGAAAAGACAGTGAAAATCTTTCTTTCACGAAGCCGAATGCAAACCCCCCATGATTGGTATGTCATCAACACGTTGCAGTGTTCAAAGAATATAACATTCAGCACCACTAAGAGACTCACCATAAAGAAAAGTTTCTGGATTGCTTCAGTGTCAGATGTAAAATATTCAGTCTGTATTCATTTGAATAGACCAACTTTTCTTTAATTGAAATTAATTTTATTTGAGATCCATTGGCCCCAAGTTATTAGGCTACTATGTTAGTTGAGGTATTTTTTCCAACTGAGTAAAAAACTAAAACAAAGCTGTTATTTTGCTTTTATGTTATGGTCCGGCCCACTTGAGATCAGTCGGGTTAAATGTGGCCCCCGAACCAAAATGTGTTTGACACCCCTGGTTTAACCACTTCAACATCGTACAACCCTGGTAATTGACAGATTCCTGTAAATCTGTGTGTGAGACGGATTGATACGTTTGCATCAGAACTACTATAACAGCCATCTTTGCTGTGTTCCAGGACCTGCCTCAGATATCCATGCAGGTGAATGTGGGGAACGTTGATGTGACCTGCATGCTTCCAGTCTCCTCTGTTACCCCGTCAGTCCACTGGGGAACATTTGCGTTTGTCCCTGTCTCTGCAGGTCCTTCAGGGATGTGTACAGTGGCAGTCATATGCAGCGAGGTGACGCGAGGTGCATGTCAAACGCCTCCATCTGCATACATAACATGTACTCTTTTGTCGCAGCCACTTACTCTGCTTGTCCATCATAATCTGTATCTCGGGAGGGGGGGGGGGCAAGCAAATGGAAGGGGGCCCGCATACAGACAGAGGTTTTTGTAAGGGGGCGGACACGGGAAAGACAATGAAGCGAGCGTGAAACGGATCAAGTCGGCTTATAGGATGAGTCATCGCGCTCAGAGCAGTGAATGAAGCAAGAAGGGGGAGGGACACCTGCAAAAGATGAGGGGGGGGGTAGGGAGCCTTACACTCACATGGAGGAAAAAACTCACTCTGTCAATGAAAGTGGGAGGGAACTGGAGTTACTGAATGAATGAAAGCTAAGCGGCTGCTGCCTGGAAGAAGCGACTGAACATCACAGTCTGCTGATGACGGACGAGAATCTGCTCTATTGTGGAGGAACCATCATTCTAAACCAGACTTATTGCTCATCTCTGACAAAATCCTTATTTTCTAGCTGAAACGCTGCTGTTAAATTACTTGCTAGTACCCGGTTGGACCCTCTTTTGCCTTCAGAACTGCCTTAACCCTTGTGCTATCCTATGACCCACCCTTACATTGACGTGTTCTCCCTACCATGACAAAGGTGGAAAGATTTCATGTAATCCATGGACACCAGTGAATATCACAAATCATTGAAGAAAAAAGGTTCAGAGCACTGGCTAGTGGGTCTAGATGACCCAACTCCCAATGTTAAAGTGCCTAGGATAGCACAAGGGTTACTCATTGGTGGTATAGATTTAATAAGTTATTGAAAACAAACCTATTGACCCTGATAGCATCACATCCATGATGCCACCACATCCCAAAGGTGATTTGTTGGGTTGAGATCTGGTGGCTGTGGAGGCCGTTTGAATCCAGGGAACCCATTGTCATGTTGAAGAAACCAGTCTGAGATGATTCCAGCTTTGTGACATGGAGCATTATTCTGCTGGAAGTAGCCATCAGAAGATGGAACACTGTGGTCATGAAGGGATGGACATAGTCAGCAACAATACTTAGGTAATATCATGAAAAAAAATATAGGATTATTTATTTTTCTATAGAAGTCTATGGGATTTTAGCTTTTTGGGACCAGCAGGTACTTCCTGTTTGGGAAAACATGGTCAACGGTTGTGACCAAGACTTTACACTCGATCAGACCGTCCGTTAGCACTGCAGATCTCGCTGTATGCCTCTGAATATTGGTCTTTGTTGCATTATTGAAATTTTCAAAGATGGCCTCTAAATCGTGCAAAATGACCATCAATGTGTCGATGCCAAGTGGGGACTTATTTAAGGAACGCTGATTAATTCATCAACAAAAATCCAAATGCATACAAAGCCTCAATGTGTCTGCTTTTGTTGTGTTTTAACAGTTTCTTCTGGGTTTTGGTTTAATCATCTGGCCTACTATTTCCTGTATTTCCTCATTTTAAGGCCTTTAAAATCTGGATCATAAAAAAAAATGAGAGGGAATAAAATGCCAAGTGGGCTGCCATAAAAACAGCAGAAGTAACGTAAAAACTAGCATGAAATTGGAAAAATTAGGGTCTTACAGAGGAGGCAAGCATGCTCACTGCACACATGCTTTCTGTCATTTCTGCCTGACATTAAAAGTTTGATTGATGGGGTCAAGCAGACCGAGTTCTGGGATTTTAGGACATTTGCTCCAAAAACGATCGTCTGCTGCTGAAGACATAAATTGAAATGTGGTCAAAATTGGTACAAAACAAGGCAATAGATGTGTCTAAAGGAAGGCCAAAAGGTTTAACTGATAGTGTCTCCATTCTGAGGCAAGTCAGAAGACTGAGTTCATCTTTATGTCAACTTTCAGATCGTATGATGATGTTTTGCCTCAAATCACAGAAGAATCTTTAATCACCCCCCCCACACATACACACACACAAACACATAAATTATTATAGTGTAGTGTAATAATACAGAGTGAAAAAGTGTTGATAAATAATAGTATTTTTTATTCAAAGTTTTTTAAAAAAAATAAACATTAAACGTTTAGAGATGATGAGTATTCCTCGCACAAAAAGCGATCTAAGAAACTACTTGTGGATTTTCTTTGTTTCTTTAAAACAATCTTTTTCTTCATCTGATCCATTAAGAGGTGAACTTTCCTCTGAACCCACCGGAGTTCAGGAAAGTATGCTAAAGCGACCTCAAGTAAAGGCTACATAAACACGCATATACTGTATGTGCGTTTAAGGCTTCTGCATTTAAAGCTCTAGTGTTTTTAAGTCTGTTTTTGGGCACTGAATACAAAACGCGACCATTGAAAAACCAGTTGGACAAATCCAGATTAGGTATGACGTATGGGAAGTGTCCTTTTCAAAACACGGAAGTGCCAGCCGTTTGATAATTGATCATGAAAGCGACACTAAAGATGACAGTTTTCCCCTGGACGGATTTCTATGACACTAAGTCTTTCATATATTGGGACTGGAGTTGTAAAAGAAAAGACCTGGAGCGAAATTTGCAAGATGTGCACCGCTTTGACATTTCGCGCTAAGCCCCTTCCAACTGGGTACAAGCACTGGTGTCCCGTGTGAATACCATATGCTAAAAGCATGTTCAAGAACCTGCATTCTGCGCGTTCTTGAACATGCATCCCATGCCTGGTGTGAGCGTAGCACGGCACAGAGTATCAAAGAGGCCACCTTTAATAAAAATCAAAACAAAACAATGTAAAAAGGTTAACAAATAACTGTATTAAAGTATTTGTTATTGATTGAATATTAATTTATTTCCTAAGTGACCATGGTATAAGTAGGTTAATGCCCTTCAGGGTGTCCGTTATCAGAAATGAATTGGCTCCGTTTCGCTTCAGACTGTTCACGCCTCTGCCTTATCCAATCATTTCTGATCCTTGTATCACTTAACACTACATGTGGCGTATATAGCAATTTTCTTCTGCTGGTTAGTCCCCATACACCAGCTGTAGCGGTTACCATGACAACGAGTCGCACTGTGTTAAAAAGTTATCTTTTTGCGGAAAAAAAAAACAACCCCAGTGATTTGAACTTTAGAAAACGAAATTACTAATAGTTATTTTGAAAGTGACCATGAACTGAGCGGGTTACTGCGCTTTAAGGTGTGCATTATCAGACGTTAAGGAGGCGTCGTCCATTCACTTCTGACAATGGAAGCCTCATCTGACATTATCCCTTATGTGTGTGTCGCGCCACACCTGGGTTAATGTTCTCCTGATCGGTTCGAAGCCAATCTGTGCTGGAGCATTGTTGCTGCTGCACATCCTCCCAAACAAATGCACTCGCTGCTGGACCTCCTCCTCCTCATCCTGGAGACTCATTCATCAGGGAGTTTTCTCATCTGTGATCTGCAGACAAGCTGAAGGTGCTGATGAAGATTTAGGACTGTACCTGTACCTCCTCTCCAAAGTCTGCTTTTTTAAGACTTACTTTTTCCCTTTTCTCCTCGCAGACACACACACACACAGACACACACACACACAGGGGAATGGCAGGAGGTATCATCAATGACACAGCGGCTGACCTTGGCGAGGCTGCAGGCTGCTCTGCACGCATGCTCCTATGCAAAGTGGGAGTCGTTGCAGATCATTTATATTTGCCGTCTTCCCTGTAAAATCTCTAAAAGCTTTTTTCCTCTGCGCCTCTCGATGGTTTGAGCACATCAAAACCGGGAAACGCTTAGCTATGATTGGTTTGTTTTAGGGGTATTTTGGTTATCAGACCATTACCCTTGCAGGAAAGATAAGGGAACATACCGGTATGTTTGTGCACCTAGTACCAAGGGTCCCATGTGTTTCTTTTTGCCGAGAATGTGAGCATCTCAATCGTCCCTCCTTGCAGGCAGTCATTCATCGTGAATCTGATCGCCCACTAACCTCTGCAGAGGTCAGACCTGCAGTCCCTGAAGCCCCCGGCTTTTTAAGGAACATCAATCGTCGCAGACCTTGGATATACCTGTGTTCTCTGTGTTCTACAATTTGCGTAGAGCCATGTAATGTCCTTAAAGTCGTGATGTTCAACCACGCGTGGAGGTTGTTTTGCTTTTTTATAGTGGGATGGTTGTTATAGTTTGGAGAAGTATGGGTTGCTCAGATCCAGAAAGGATGCATCCTTGCCATTTCATGTTAGCGTATAAAAAGGCAGAATCGCTTCTTTTAACCAGCATTTCTGGAATAGTTGGACTTTTCTGTGTTTGAAAGAATAAATGAACATGAAGGACTTATGTCAATGCTGTTCATTTACATACATGCATTTTTCCAGATCCATTTAAGGTTTTTAAGACAATCTGTTATTTTGTGTCAAATAAACTCTTAACGTCTTTACCCTAATATTGTGTTCGGGTCAAGTTTGAAAACGGCTCAATTTTGACCCAATTGTTTCTCTTCTGGTTCAGTACTTGCAAAAAAGTCCTGGAGTCGTGCTTCCTGTGGGGCGGCCGTGGTGCAGCGGTAGGGCGGTCACCTTACGATCAGAAAAGATCGGTGTTCGAATCCCTGCACGCCGCGAGTCAAGTGTCCTTGGGCGTGACACTGAACCCCACCTTGCCTCTCTGGTGGAGGTTACACCAGTGTTCGGCAAGCTTATCGCCAATTGCGTGTGAATGTGTGTGTGACTGTGTGTGTGCATGGGTGAATGGACTGTGACTGTGAAGAGCTTTGTAAGAAGGTAGAAAGCGCTATATAAGTTACCATTCCTGCTAGACGTTGTAGAGTTGTAGTGTTTGGGTCAAAATAAGGGTTAAGACCCATGCTAATATTTGAGTTAACCCTCTACATGCGTAGTCACAGGTATAATAGTACGACCCCGGGGTGTGGTAGGGAAAAGGGAATCAGCACTACAACAAAACCGGGATAACTTTGATTTATCTGAGCAACAAGCTGCAACTGGTTCTGTCACACAGACATCCTCCCACATGGGATCACAACGTGATGTAGACACTGTTAACAATAATCAAAGAACATATGCCCGTAAAAAGAAGTGACAGACATGGCCAGGATATGGAAATCATTCTAATGTGCTGAACCGGAATCGAAACACAAATAAGTGCACACAGAACACAATGGCGTAGCCGAAGAGTCAGCCGCCCTGGTGCTTGGGCCACGTCAGCTTATGTGTCCGTGCCTTCAGCGCAGAGGGGCGGGGCCGACGCTGTAGATGGAGGACAGGCCAACCAGGACGATTTCCAGGCAATGACGCCCAACCTAGAAGAAAGGAGAGATGGCCGACGCCTCCCAGATACCACCACGTTCAATTAACATAAGTAATAATCCAAAGCAAGAAGAAAGCTCATCCACCCCCGAAAGACTCGGCACATATCAGTAGAAATGCTATATTGGTAATATAACCCAAAATGTGAAGTCTGCTCATGTGGACGCCAAGCTACCTTCGCATTGCCTCTTAGCTGCACGTGTTCAATGAGAATGTTCATTTTAGCTTCTGTGTTTAAAACCGGCCACACACTAATACACAAGTTTAAGACTACTTTTGGGCTTCTACGAACAAAACACACATCCGTAAAATGCATGTTGAAAGACATATCGGTCGAACTTTGAGCAGTCAGGGACTTTGGTGATGAAATGTGAATGGCGCCTTAATTGGACAGAAGTGCCAACCTTGAACATCATCAAGAAGGAGAAATTAAGAAATGCAGTTAGTGCCAGTTAGTAACTGGAATGTCATGACACCCAGTTTTTGGAATAGATAAAAAAATAAATAAAGCCTGTAGCCAGATTTGGTAATCGCCAGATTTTTCTCACTGAGCCTTTTTGCTTTTCTTATTGCTGGCCACACGCCTGGTGTGAACAAAGCCTTACATCAACATCCTCTTTTATTTTGAAAAAGCTCATTTTATGAATTGATAATTTGAATTGATTCTATAGCATTTTGTTTTGTCTATAACAGAATACCATTGGTGATTCTCTGCCCAGATGGCACAGGCTGTCTTCTAACCTGAATCTGAACCTTTCTTTTAATTTATAGCACACCCATTTTAGCACAGATATCTGTAAATATTTTTTTCAAATTGACTTATTTTTGAAAAATCTTGGCTTACCTTTTGAGCGGTTTAAAGGCCCGCGATATCATCGGGATCTACTTCGCCGGGTTACTACCGACGAACGCTCGTGACTAAACAAAGGGCGCTAATGCAGAGCAAAGACACCGACGCGAAAACGTTACGCAGCCGCCAAAAAAACGCTCAAGTCTGCTTTTTTTCACGCTGCCGCCGAATCTACTCGACCAACGCTTTGCACACGTGTTCGGTTTAGTTACAGTAAACAACTTTGGGGGCGCTCAAACACAAAACTGCCTTGCTGAGCACACATACCAGCGAAGAAGATAGACGCTAAGTAGCCTTAAGACTGTCGAAGAAATAATGATGGACATTCTAAAGAATCCAAGGCACCAGTTAGAGGAACTGGTGCTTGAAATATTCATGTTTTTCGTGATTCTGACAATCGCTGGTGAATACTTGCTCTCTTCTTCTGGAGTGAAAAGCTTACTTTGAGAAGCTTGTGTTGCGCAGCGCCACCTTGTGTACAGGAGTATTTGTTTACATTAAGCGCCATCTAACGCCAGGGAATGAAATCGCATGTTCGCCGACCATCGCCAGCTTAAAATCGCTGGGTGTGAACACAAAAAACTTCTTGGCGAAAATCGTGCTGGCTTATCAACGCTGGCGAATATTCGCCCCGGCACAGGCCTGGCGCCATTTTTCTCACGCCATAGCTTCATGCTGTCACCCCACTCCATCACATCAGAGGTCAGCTCTAAACGTTTCCCAGCTGCTGTGTGTGTTTTTGAGTTGAATTTCTTCTATCTGGTTCTCTGTTTTTGTCTTTTTATTTCCTATTTTACTTTAATTTAAATACAAATGATTGCTTTTATGTTTAGTTGAGTATTTCTAGTTTAATGTATTTTTTTTCAAAAGTGTCGAGTTTCTGTCTCAAGTTCTGCACATTTGGAGGTTTTAATCCCCACCTATTTCCAGACACAAAAGCCATGACCTCTGTGAAACCAGTAGGAGATTTGTTCATTGCAGTGGCAGCTCTCACTGTTGTCCAGGCTACTCGTTTGTCTTAGAGGAGGTTGCCGGGGACACTCCTCTTCTGTTCATCTGTCCAAATGGGGTTTCCAAGCCGCATGTTTACTCCTCATCTGATCCGTTGTGGCTCTCTACTGAAGATCCTCTCCCAGTCACCTGCCTCTAAAGGGGGTTACAATGCCTGCCCCACTGCCTTGGGGCATGCAGGGGTCAACCCCTCTGTTGCCCGTAATGGAGGTTTCAGAGGCCCATGCTCACTGCTCACCTGTTTTTGCTGGGCTTGCTGTGGACACTGTCATCTGTTCACTTCATAGGGATGATGGGGAAACTTCTTTATCTGTTTACTTTTTCTGGGGGTCGGCAGGGACACTCCTCTGCTGCTCATTGACCGTCGATAGGTAACTCACCTCTTGTAGTTTGCTGTTGGTAATCTCCCTCTGTTCACCCTTGCCTGAGAGGAATTGTTGGGGGCACTCCACTTCTGTTCACCTCCCCTGATGGGGGTTTTAATGCACATTTGCTCACCTGCTCCTGTGGGGGCTTCTGTGAACGCTTCTCCTTTCTTCACCTGTCCCTGAGGGGTTACCGACACTCTCTTCCGCTTATCTTCCGCTTATCCGCTTATCTGTTTAATCTCCACACAGTTATCGTGTGGGGTAGTCATGATGTTCCTCCTCTGCCTGGTTTTAGTTTTTGCTCTCAACAAAACTCATACCATAAAGTACACAGAGTCATCAAGACAAAAAAGTGCAAAAAATAAAAAACACATAACTGTTATTGTGGATATAATTTGATCTGCAAATATTATTCTTGTTCCCCCAAAAATATTTTCTTTAAAAAAGATCTATCACATCTTCACTCATCTTAAAACAAAGCCAGAGCATGTTTCCAAAAGCTAATCATTTTTGCAAGCCCCTAGGTTGTACAAAGTTTAAACCTCACACAGTGGAGTGGATTTCCCCACAAAGAGAAGAGTTCAGGTCCAGATGGCGTCCTGCCTTCCAGCAGCACAGTATCAACGCTGTACTTATTTATGCATGCAGAAATCGCTCAAGGCTCATCTTTGGCGAAGCAAACACATCTTCTCGAGATAAGAGCAAATACCCTTATGGTAATGTTTATTTACATTTTTCTCCTTAACATATTCATTGTTTTTTCCTCACCTATAACCATACAAATGTCCCACTTTTTTGGTTTAAATGTACATGGAAACAGGATAATACATCAAACGCAGGATATTTACTGTAAAAAAAAGTTATTCTATTTTAAATACAATTTTAATCTGTTTATTTCTGTGTCTGGTTTTTTATAATGAAAAACAAACAAACCATAAGTTCCTTTTTAAGTTCCTAAAATGTTTCTAATTGTTGTTTATTTAATACAAAGTGTAAAATGTCTTGTTTTGTCGTAAAACCACAAGATCGTTTTTTCCCCTGGAAAGATTGATGTCTTTAGCAAAAATATTAATAATGAAATTGAAGCATTGAGGCAAAAAGCAGATTATTAGTGTAATTTGGCTCTCCATCTTTCAGAAATATCCACTTTTCACAATCTCCTCTTCTTCTCCTTCACCACTCTTCTTTTTATTCTGTCTTTGAGAGACCAGATGTTGTTGGCAGTTTCCCCTCTGCAGACTTATTTACATGCCTGTAGTCACCAGAATGCATAAATATTTGGCACTATTTTCTTACTCGCTGTCACAGCCTGCTTGTGTTTGCAAGTTGTGTGATTTCACATTTGAACTTGACTCATTAGATGCACATTTTGATAAAGCTGTTTTGTCATCATACTAAAAGCTTTATCTTTTTCTGCTCTGTTGCTCTACTGTTTATACTATTTGATGAGGATGGTGTGAGTCTTTCATGAAAATAAAATAAAAGCAAACACATTTCATAAGCACTTTGGATGTGTAACAATTTTTCTTCCCCATGACTATTGTTTAAAATCACATCTTTGCCGAAAAAGAAGACGTTTTACATCTTGAAAATCAGTTTGTAAAGTTTCAACCAGACAAACCAGACAACATTTAACTGCAACCAACCAACCAGACAACATTTAACTGCAACCAATTAAACTAACCAACCAGACAATGTTTAACCGCAACCAACTAAACTACCCAACCAGACAACGACTAACTGCAACCAACTAATCTACCCAACCAGACAACATTTAACCGCAACCAACTAAACTACCCAACCAGATAACGATTAACTGCAACCAACCAATCTACCCAACCAGACAACATTTAACTGCAACCAACTAAACTGCCCAACCAGACAACGATTAACTGCAACCAACTAATCTACCCAACCAGACAACATTTAACTGCAACCAACTAATCTACCCAACCAGACAACATTTAACTGCAACCAACAAACTACCCAACCAGACAACATTTAACTGTAACCAACAAACCAGACGACATTTAACTGCAACCGACCAACCAGACAACATTTCACTGCAACCAACTAAACTACCCAACCAGACAACATTTAACTGCAACCAACCAACTAGACAACATTTAACTGCAACCAACTAAACTACCCAACCAGACAACATTTAACTGCAACCAACAACCAGACAACATTTAACTAAAACCAACCAACTAGACAACATTTAACTGTAACCAACTAAACTACCCAACCAGACAACATTTAACTGCCAACCAACCAACTAGACAACATTTAACTGCAACCAACTAAACTACCCAACCAGACAATGTTTAACTGCCAACAAACAACAACTAACAAACCCACCCACCAATCAACCAACCCAACCAAACACCAAACCAGAGTTTGTTTAACTGCAACCAACCAACCAACTAATCAGACAAAGTTTCACTAAAATACTTTCTACCGTTTACCTTGAAAGCTATTTCAGTAAATATGCTTTCAGCTTCTTTTTTTCCCAGTGTAACCTCTTCGGTGAGGCGTTCTTTTGAGCTTGTAGCATGGAAATTGTAGCAGCATTTCATGCGTTAAACTTTCTTTTAATGTTTAAAGACCAACTATGATGAAAATAGTGTTTTTAACATGTTCTTGTGGCATTTTTCTGATGATGGAGGACGCATACAAATTGCTGTGAATCTGGAGCAGATAAAAAAAAAGAAGTTTGAAAAACATTGTAATTGTACTGTAAAAAAATACGGTGGGTGTACCAAAAGGTCTCAGCTCAGTGCTCTTAGCAGTGGGAGGGGAAGGGAAGTGGAGTCGCTTTGTGCCAACAATTTTGCCCATAAATCAGGGGTGAATTTCTGAGGAACTTCTGCCCCTCTGCAGAAACTATGTCCTCGAAAATGACAGTTTTTTTTATTTGGGCTAAAAACGGCATAATCCTAATTAAAGACAACTGGGAACACTTTGAAAATGGATCAAAAGAGGATTGGAGTGGGGCTTTAAGCAACTAGAAATGATTTAGTTTCTTTAAAGAGCTGAAACTCCCTGAAAGAATAAAATAATGACTGTTGTCATTGTGTCTTTGTTTACTTTCGGTGGTCCGTAATGAGGCTAATTTGTTATTGTCTAACTCCAAGCAAAGGTTAAAGACTCTGCCTACAAGTGTCTCTATATCTCATGAGGTAAGAGTGCTGACTTTGCACATGAAGGTGGAGGACAGAAGAAAAAAAAACTTAGTGCCATTACCGCCTTTGACTGCATGAGCGTTACACATTCGCACATGCAAACCCTGCACAATGACATGCAAGGACTACAAGATTTAATGCGATGTTGACTTTCTGCTCTGTCTTTCCCTTTGCAGGACACCAACCCGTTAGGACATGATGTAAAGATCATTGCTACCTAGTTTTTGATTCAAATCCCCCTGGAACAGTGAATAAGTCAGGGTTTGGCAATGACAACAAATGATAAAATGGTAAATGGTATATAATAATAATAATTGATGCTTTATTGATCCCACAATGGGGAAATTCTTCTTCACATCTGACCCATCCCCTGGGGGAGCTGTGAGTTGCAGCCTAACCGCGCTCGGGAGGCAGTAGCGTTACGGGTCTTGCCTAAGGGCCCTCACTGGAGGGTGTTAATGGCTCGCCATTGGTATGGTAATTGACCCAGTACCATTGTTTATTCCCTTCCGGGAATCTGACCCTGGATTCCTGCATGGTAGCCTCTCACCTTACCAACCGAGCTACCCAGCCGCTAAATACTTGTTTAGTGTTCTCGAAAGCTATAGTCAAAGTCCCATTCACACACTGATTGTGGCTCCGCTGCCGAAAACTGGCGCCAACCCATAACCACCAGAGGCAAGGTGGGGTTCAGTGTCTTAACCAAGGACACTTTGACACATGGCACAACAGGAGTTGACATTGTCACCTTGAAATCTAGTCTTTAACAAGGAGCAGGTTGACACAGACCTTTAATTTGGTTTTATTTTAATTTTCCAATCATTCACTCACATAACGAAATTGGCCAGTAATTTGGCATTTGAAAATCTTAAGCTAAGGCCAAATCCAAATTGCTTCCCTGCCCCTCTGGTTCCTCCCTTTTGCTCCAATTGTAGGGGAGTAGACTCGCCATATTCAGAAGTCCGTATGGGGGGAAACGCCACAACAGTCTGATAATTCCCTTGGAGGATTAATTTACCCACAAGGTTAAGGTGGGAGGTGTAGCTGCCATGTTGAGGTAACTTAGAGGAGAGAAGATATGGACAGGTGAAAGGATGAGATGGTGGAGTTTATAGAGAGCAGTAAATGTGTGCTGCAGTGATACTATGGCTGCCGTCCTCCCTCTGTTGCATAAGCAAAGTCGAGATGCAGCTAAAGTTGCTGAAAACAGACTAAGATCCACCCTCTCAGGATCCTCTTAAACACGCCCCTCCCTGTTAATGCTCTTTCCCTCCACTTCCCGCCCCGTCCCGGGCTTCCTCCTCCATCCTCCCTTTGTCCTGCACGGATCATAGCGGACTAATCTCAATCTGTTTCACTGCGATATCACACACCAGCTCCATAGCTGCAGCCGTGCCAGCCTGTTGGGCTGGCCGCTCCGCCAGCCAGCATGAGCGCTGGTGACCAACACATGCTTAAGGTTTAGTGGGCTTACTGTTCGCCTGACGCCCTGCAGCTATCAGAGTGTTGCCACCATTGGGCCTCTTGTGTCTCTTCGTGAGGCAGTGCGATGTGGTTTTCTATCACTGTTATTCAAGGTTGTTTTTATGACTACAATAAACATTTCGATAGTCTGTTGGCTCACATACAGCTTATGGCCACAGGAACCAAACAAGGAACTTGTTCCTCTTTTGTTTCTATTTGTTGCGCAATTTCCTAGAAAATAAAAAAATATAAACTTTAGCTACTGTTTGGTAATTGTTTCAAAAAAAAAGAACCCATTCGTCACTACAAAATCCTAGTCCCTGGTTGGTAAAATTCACCTTGTCATGATCTCGCAGGATTTCTGACAGACCCAAACGCTGGAACCCAGAAGGAAACTAGGAGTCGTGAGGTAAGTGTAAGATGGTTTAATTCACAGAGGGTGAGTAGTTAGGAGTCTTGACGTGGCGTGGCGGCTGACTGGAGGTTTGCGGCAGGAAGGTCCAGAGAGCGTGACTTCGGCAGAATCCAAAGGGGAGAGCGTGAGCGGTGGACTGCGACCTGAGGTTCACCCGTGAAGCGGACAGTTCCTGAGGGTGGAGAAGAGAGGAAACGTTAACGAAGCTTGGATTTAGACAAGGCACACAACGTGAGCTGGCCAGACGTAAGCACCGAGGAAGGAACAACGGACTGGCGTCGAAAACAGGTCCTGGATCTCCTTAAGTAGGCGGGGATGAAGAAGAGGTAAGTGAACCCAGCTGGTCACGTCCAGGGCAGAGCAGGAACGGGGGAGGAGGAAGGTAATTGACAGAGGCACCATGTCACACCTTGGTTTATCTTCTAATGCATGTTCAATGGCTGTAAGTTTATTATATAGAGAAAACTGACGTAAAAATGTGCATAGCTACGAGTTTTGAACGCAGAAGCGTCAAGCTTGCATGTACGCCCGTTTGCACAGACTATTCTTTGAAAGTGGTCGCTTGAATGTGCGTTACTGAGGGCGGCGTGAACGTAGCTTTAGGCGCATTGAACCAGTCAAATGAGTCGAAGATAAGACCGTCAGTCAGACTTTAACTGTGTTTACAGTAACTCCAGAACTTGCATGTAAAATTCTACACGTTAGCCAGTGTCGTGCGGTGAGGTTCACGGCTGGTGAGGCACTGATGTCATCAGTCAGATTTACAAACATATGAACTCTACAGAGTAGCTTATTCACCATTTGATTGGCAGTGGTTAAAGTGTGTTGCTTACAATTTAATTTCAACAATTTTTTTTTTCTGTTTACAAATTCTAGCATTGAAAAAAAAAAACAAGCAAAGAGAATTTCTAAGTTTAAACACGTAATCCTCCATTTAGAAAAGGATGCTAAACAATATTAAAGAATAACTGGACAGCTGTCTTTGACATGCTACTACAAATTAAATTTTTTAGCCGCTGCGTCACATTCTTCGGGATCACCAGCGCCCTCTGCCTTGAGGTAGGCGTACTGCGTCGATCTCCTTGTGTATTTAGGTCAATGAGTCACAAACTGGCACCAATGTAATCAGTTGACAAGGAATAGAAAAATGAAGTAATTAAAGATAAAGCGTCTTTTATCACGATAGAAAGACTGAAACAGTCCAGCGCATGTGTCAGCTGCAGCTCAGTCAGCGTGCCACTGACATTTTCACAATACCTGTAACTCCCAACACATAAAAAAACAGACTGATACAGCTAGACCAAACATTACTGTAACTACACTAACTCCCAACCTTCTTGGTAAATCTTTAAAAAATTGTCCACATTAACAATGTTAGCGTATTTACAGTAACGCCCGACCTTGTTTGTAACGCATAGACAAACCAGACTGACATTTTAACAGAGTGCTGTTTAGCTCTCAAAATCGCTTTTCCGTCAGGAAACACAACCAGAAACAATCCATGAGTCACTTTTAGATAAAAAGCAGGGCTTTTAATTGTGCGGACAATCCGGTAATCAATTCTCAAATGCTAAAGTAAAGAGACAAAGAGAGTTTGTGTTTTTGTCAAAAAAGGCAAATACTGGACAGTGAAACAGCCATTTTGAATGACGGGTTACAGGTCCAAGCTGATTCTCCAGTTGTCAGTCCTGAGATAAAGTTGAATTTTTACCCATAACTCACAGACAGATTACCAGCCCTCAGACATCTTTGTTTGTTTGGATGACCTGATTTCATCCGACTGCTGAAGTCTTTGCTCTTCTCGTCATGACAGGCGGTTAGTTCACTTCATTTCCAAACTCCTCAGTCTGCTGCGACTTCAAAACCGTTTAAAGCTGCCTGTCGTTTCTTTCTCTCCTCCTTGTCCCTTTTTTTCCCCCCTCTTCATCTCTTTCTTTTATTTCCTCTCAAGCCGAATCCCCTTCCCTGTCAGATTTCTGTCTGTGGACATAATGTCAGCGTCTCCCTGTCACCTGAATCTAACCTTCCGAGTCTGCTCCGCCTTTTTCCGTTTCTGCGCGTTGTCTCCTGGTTTTTACCCCCGGAGATCCGTCCCTGCGGTAAACCTCTGTGATTCGCCGCACACATGAATATTCATGGTGGGGTTTTTAAAGGAGACACAAAGTGACACTGTGTGCGCTACTGGGCTTGTGTGTTTCACAGATGGAGGAACTGCTGCTCAGTCAGATGTTCCGTCAGCAGCCGGGGCTCAAACAGAACACAGGGAAGGTCTGTTCTGTGGATTGTTTTACAGGTTTAGCGCTCAGACGTCTCCTTCTTGGCTGTAAAGAGAGAAGCAGCGGCTGAGACCGTTTTAATTGGCTGGACACTTTGATAAGGAAACTATGGAAGCTGTAAAGTTCTGAAAATGTGGCTTTTAAAGCATCTCTGAACATTGTAAAGGTAGCAGAGAGGTACATTTTCCTCAAAGTCCCACAACAGTCCTCTTGATCTATTATAGACCTGCACAATATACCGAAAATTTATCGTTATCGCAGAATCCAGCTCTGCAATATGCATATCGCAAAAGACAGCAAATATCGCAATAAATTGTAAACCTTAAATGTGCTAAAACAATCTTATGTCAGCTTGAACCATTTAACGAATCAAATAAATCCCTTTATGCATTTGACCAATCGGATGGAGGCCTATTATGTTAGATGTTTGTCACCTACGTCGACTAGTGACATTTGGAGTATAATTTTTAAACTGTTGCAATGTAATGGGAATGGTTATTTGGTGATTTTGCTATTTTTTTATATACCGCAAATTATATCGTTATCGCAATTTTAATATCTCTTATATCGCATATCGCGAGTTTTCCTCATATCGTGCAACCATAATCTATTATAAAAGTGGTCCTTTTTATTATGATTATGCCATTTCTAGTTTCTTTCGAGTGGTGGTTGTGGGCGTAACTGTAACTATCCCTAGAATTAAGGGGTCAAAAACCAGAAGGTCAGCTGAGGAAACAAATTTTACTGTTACAATAGGGGGTTATGAATTTTCTGACACACAAAGTCCATATTTAAATAAACCCCTTTTGTATTTGAGTCTAAACTTTATTTATAGTAATTACTGTATGTTTGTAGAAAGGAGAGGAAATAAAATTGTAAGCATTTCCTAGTTTTGTTAAATCAACTGTTTTATATTCATCAGAACAGAAATTTGTTTAATAGTATTTGATTTTGAAGTGGTTGGAGCCATGGGAAAGTCCAATACAACTTTTACTTTGTCCTGCTACACTGGAGCTCTCGTTGGTGGACAGGAAATGTTCTTCGATCTAGCGCAACCAGGCCAGGGTCAATCTTCAAGGACATGAGGGTAGATCGCAGGCCAGCAAAGATAAATAACCTAAAAAATGAAAACAGATTTCTAAAAAAATCACACAGAGAAATACGGGACTTGATTGACATGCAGAACGGCCAATTGAACGTCCTCTAAAACATACGTCGCTTGCACATGCATGTTTAAATACACTGAGCGCAAATTCTGTCTGTCATCAGAAAGTCGCTACTTGCGTAGCAAGTCTCCGGCAGAAGACCACTCCGGCCCACTGGAGTGTTTTTTGAGGCCCGGATCGCCTCGCCTCGCGTGCCTCCGCGGTTCCGGCCCGATGGATCCAAACTCAATGAGGCTGCAGTGTTTTCTGTGGCACGCGCTTCTGGAGCGCTTCCCACGGAGCCAGCCGCGCTTTACAAGAATAGAATAGAATAGAATGCCTTTACTGTCACTGTTCACATGTGCAATTTGCATCATACGCATATACGATGAAATGAAAAAAAGCTGCTCTCTATTCAGTGCTAGTATGTATAGAAAATAATTTCACAGAAATAGAATAATAAAATAATTTCACAAAATGAAGAATACAGTATGCCAAGTACAAAATAAATGTACAAAGGCGCAAAATGTGCAATAGAAAATAGAAATTTTCACAGACAGGTAGTAGTTGAACAAAACAAAAAAGCAGTTATGCCCATGGTGGCAGAGATATATTGCACTTTCTATATTACACAATGATGGGAATATATTGCACATAATGAGATGGTGATTGACATTGAGATGCGCATAGTGAAAAAGGGAGACCTGGGGGTGGAGCTGTCAGTGTCAGCGCATGTGGGAGTTCAGGATGGTTATGGCTTTGGGGAAAAAGCTGTTTTTAAGGCGGTTTGTCCTCGATCTGATGCACCTGTAGCGCCTTCCTGAGGGCAACAGGTCAAACAGTCCAGAGCCAGGGTGGGAACTGTCTTTTATGATCTTCCCGGCTCTGCTTAGACAGCAGGAGTAGTAGATGTCCGACAGGGAGGGGAGAGGGGAGCCGATGATCCTCTGAGCTGCTTTGACTAACCTCTGCAGTCTCTCCCTGTCCGCCATGGTGCAGCTACGTACGGTAGAAGGTTGTCAGCAGGCTGGGGTCCAGATTGTGCTTTCTGAGGACCCGCAGAAGGTGGAGTCTCTGCTGGGCCTTCTTGATGACCTCGGTGATGTTTTCTGTCCAGGAGATGTTATTGGGAAATACAACTCCCAGAAACTTGGAGGTGTGGACCCTCTCCACATGCTCTCCATTGATGAAAAGGGGAGCTGGGTCGGTGATGTGCCTCCTGAAGTCCACGATGATTTCCTTGGTTTTCTTGGTGTTCAGAAAGTGAAATGCCAGAGCATGAAACACGATAGTCACTGCTTTCTGTTTTTGTAATAAAATGCCTCATCTGTGACTAGAAAAGTATTTCCTCACATAGATTTGTGTACTCTCACTGTGTTTTTGAATTATCAGTACATAAACAATTTTATGTACTGATAGTTCAAAATATTGTAGCGACCTGGGGGTTAGCCCCGCCTTCAGCCCCTAAGGCTCATAGGAAGTGGGGAGCTTAGGGTGAAACCTTGAGTCAGAGGGCTGGAAGCTGAAGTCACCCTCCATGCTGTTTGAGCTGTATGTGGGCTTGAATAAATGGGCTTGATGCTCAAAAGGAGACATTGCCTTTCTTCCTGTTTATTTCTGCCTGAGACTGTCCGGGGTCGTGCGGTGTATGGGGCACGGACAGCTCTCCAACGAAGCCATCTAAATTAGCAGTTGGTTTTAGCTACCCCACGAAAGTGATGGTCCAGCTGGATCGTACCAATATTATGTTTATTAAATAGTCTCTAAATACTCTCTCTCTCTGTCGGTCGGTCGGTGGATCTTTGAGACATTGTCGTCTCAAAAGTAGCTCACATGCCAAAAAAAGTGTTGGCACCCCTGGTTAACGCAATTAATGTCATTTCGACAGATTCTGACCCGAAGAGAAAAGTAGCTTTGCACCAATATGCAAAACTTTGGTTTTTTTTGGTGCATATCAGTGCAAAGCCAGTTCTTTGTCTGACAGATTCCATTGGAATTACATTATTTGTTGAACGGTCAAAGCGGTACGGCAATCCATAGAAGGTCAACACTGGAGCTAACGCTAGAGCGTTAAAGGGTTACTCTCTTGTTTTTGTAACATGACTGAGGTGGGCGGAGCTTACTCCAGTCATTCAGCCTGTCCCACTCCAGGCTTTATTCTCATCATTCAGAATCCTTCGAGTGACGAAAGATTATCGGTGAAGTTTATGCGTGCACGAGTCAAACAGGTTTGAAAGTCTGCCAACAGAGGGTGCTGTTCCCAAATGTCAGGAACCTGTAGACTTGAAAGAGCCCAAAGGCAGAGAACTGAGGCTCTCGTCTTTCTACTTGAGTGGAGGTTCTTTGAGAGCAAGTTAAGTTAGTCTTGTTTATTTTTAGGAAAATGTCTTTTTGTCATTTCGCATCTCCTTTGTTTTGTCACTTGGGAACGTCAGAGCATCTGCAAACACTCAATTCCAGCAGATAAATAGTCCAAACCGTTCTTTTCCTTTTCACCGTCGTTCCAAATTCTCGATAGATCAACTGTTTGACGAAAGAGGCAAGCAGCGTTCATCTGTCAGTAAACATAGAGTTACCCACACAAGGTCTGGCGTTGGTAATGACTGCAGACGGGAGCGGTAAACAAATGGTGTCACACCTCAGTGCTGATGAAACTTCTCTGACTGAATGTCTGTGTCACTGCTGAGGGACTGGAACGGGCGCAGAAAAGCTGCCAAACTTCGTAGACGCTAGATTTCTTTGGTATTTTTCGCTAAATGGAAGTAAAAGTGAAGTTAATGAGGACGACAACGACTGGTAACAAGGATCCAGTAATAGTTAAACAAATGACTCCGTCACGCCTCGCGTCTTTCCATTTAGCCGAGGCTGGAAGTCCCTTTACTCACAATGATTGTCATTTTGTTTCCGGTCGCCTGCAGCGTGCGACGGCGATCTGTCGTCCGATCACTAATGGGTTCTGTTCGCTTTGGTCCCTTTTGTCTTTCAGTGCAGACAAGAGCGATGCTTTCCTGCACTCGCGTCATCAATTTGCGGGAAAACTGTTTGCTTGCGCCCTCAAAGATTGAAACAAATACCATCAGATTGGTTTATTTAAACTCAACCACATGGTTCTTTGGTTATGTTTGCTTTTAATCGATTAGATGATGGGATGTAATTTGATCAATTCTGTTCTGGTACGATAGCATGGATCTGTTCAGGCTGCTTCTCAATTTTGAAATATCTGGAAGCAAGAGAGGAAATTTCATTGGTTTTGTTCCAAATATTGAATCTTTTCACTGACATTTTCTAGTGGTGTTGTTCCAGACTTGTTGAAAGTAGCTGAGGGGATTTATGAATTATAAAAATGGCAGTAAGTAGACTGCCTCAAATTTCAGACCAATTTCACTTCTACCTCAGAATTCTGAAATAATGGAAAAACTGTTAACAATTAGACTTGATGCCTATTTAAGTGAATATCATTTATTAAATGTGTAAATATGGATTTTAGATTTTTCTTCATCTGTTATCTGATTTTATTAAGATGCCAATTTTTTTATCGTGTTTATAACATTTTGTTAAAGTTATTTTATTGTGTTTTACTTTTGAATCTGTACAGTGTCCTTAATTGTTTTGAAAGGCGCTTTTAAATAAAAGGCACCATTATTATTATCACTTTTAGTATAACTGTTATGGAGCTGATGGAAAATGTCGCAACTGCTATTGATCAAAGATTAAGATGTTTTTGTTGATTTACTCAAGGCGTTTGATACCATTGATAATTCCCAAAAATATGAATATTATGGTCTTCGAGGTCAAATAAATCAGTGGCTGAGAAGTTACTTGGATATCTGTAACCATTAATACTGTAGATCCAAATTTAAATCAAATTTTATATGGATTGCCACAAGGCTCAGTCCTGGGACCAAAACTAAATAGATATTTTTAATCGGGGAAGGTGAGATCAATACAAAGATATTGATATAGTTGAATGAGAATTTCATATACAGTACATACATATATATTTTTTTTTTCACGTTGCTCAAACAAGCTTCTCTGAAAAATCAAAACAAACGGGAAAATCATCTGCAGTGTCAGAAGAAATACAACCACCACAAAAACATGCTGAAGCCATACAAGAAAATCTACATTTTAAGTTATAAACTAAGTGTCCAATGACACCAACCTCATTAATGACCATCTTTGGAATTAACCCCCCAAAAATCCCAAAGTCTTAGTTCTAATTGTACAAAAATCTAAGAATTATGTTCTTAATTCTTAATTCCAAGACCGTCTTACCTTTTTCTCCTTTTTTCTTTGGAATTTTATGACACATTCCCAACAGAATCTCCAGAAAACCTGCTGGACTTTTGTTATTTCTCTCCTACATTTGCATTCCAGTCTCATTAGATGAGAGTTTTCTTTCTGCCAGGGAGGCGAGCCGGGTACCTCCACTTTATGATCATTTAAAATCCCCTGCAGGAGACCTCCTCACTTCCATCCCAATCTGAGACCCATTTGGCCAATTAGCCGCCACCGACCGACACGAAAAGGGCGTCATTGCATATTTTTGGAAGTCCACGCTCGGAGATGTGGAGTAAGGAGAAAGCAGTAAAGAGTATCCCAAAGAGCAAAAGACAGACAGACACAGACAGTTCATAAAGCACACACAGTTGAACCCCTCGACACGCTTCCATTTGTGCTTTTATAGATGCTCCGCGCACGTTTTCTATCTTTATTGGGAATATTTATCAGTGACACAGAAGACGCACCCGAACGTGGGCTGAAATATGAAGTCATAATGCATTAGCGCCCTCAGCTATCTCCATGCAATAGCTGATGTCGGGATGACAAATCCTGAGTAAAAAGCTGCAAAGGCTGGAATTTTTTTTCCCCTCCACCGTGTGCAGATGCTTGAACAGCAGATAAATTGAAAGAAAAGCAAGAAACAGCATGTAAGTGACTTGGAAAAAGGCCAAGACACCACACATCAATTTTACAAATAAAATCAACTTTAACTTAGATGGAGTGTCTCTGTTAACCACATAAACATTAGGTCACTGCTGAGCCCCCTGTTCAGCATCTGTTTACATTAAACAAGGTATATGTATGAGTCAGGATGGGTGTTCTTGACCACTGTAGACATTGGTACTGGTAGCAGTACCGGTACATTAGAACCAGTATTCTTCACTACCAGACGCAGATGTAATCTTGAGTACGTCCAGTAGTCAAGACTATCGTACGTAGTCACAATAAGGGGCCCAGCATGGGTTTCCCTGTGCCTGTCCCCAGCCTGGTTAAAATAAAGGGCTGAATCAGGAAGGGCATTCACCCTAAAGATCCCTGCCAAACCACCTATTCAAATCTGTGACGGCTTATTACTACTGTATTTTTTTTCTTTACAATCCTCCAATGTTTTTAGAATCTCTGCATGGTTTTCCCACTGCAGCAACTACTGAAGTATCCCTTTTGTCCTATAACATCTATAAAACAAGAAATTCCTTCTGCGCAGTATCTTAGCTGTTCCTAGAACTGCACTTTTCTGGACTGAGGTCTTTCCAGATATCTGTTGTAGCCACTCCTCCAGCTTGAGGGTTACTGCCCCGAGTGCTCCAATTACCACGGACGCCACTGTCACCTTCACTTTCCAGGCTTTCTCCAGTTCTTCTCTGAGTCCCTGGTATTTCTCCAGTTTCTCATGTTCCTTCTTCCTGATGTTCCCATGGCTTGGTTTTGCCTCATTCACCACCATCCTATCAGTCTGGATCTGGAAGTTCCACAGGATCTTTGCACTCTCATTCTCTACTTTGACCTTGGGGTTTCTGGGTCCATATTCTGCACACATGTGCCGGATTGTTTCAGGCGCCTCTTTGCACAGCCTCCACCGTGGGTCTTGTCTGGTGTGGTAGCCCTCTCTAGATCCCATTTTGGCTCTACGGGCTAAAAAAACGGTCTACAATATTGATATTTCATGCGTTCTACCTGCGTTTCTCATACAGGTTTGACAGTCTTTATCCACCCATAAGGGCAGTTTGGCACTTACATTTAAGGGACCTGCTGTATTTAATAAAATGTACTATCAAATATATACTTTCAAACGTATGGAAAGGAAAAGCTCCTCTGTGTTGTTCTGACATCAGTGTGGGTAGCTGACGAATCCCAAATAACTTTGATAAGCAAAAAGAAAACCCTTTAACCTCTTAGACCTTCAACTTAAACTGCTTGTATGCGGCATTTTGTCGCTGCAACAAAACAACAGTGATGAGAGGAAGTCCTCCATAACCAAACTCCTTCTGTGGATGGTGCATTTCCTCAGATGTCACTGCCGTTTTGGACCGTTGTTGGCTCGCCTGGTTTGAGAGGTTTGCGGGAGTGTTTGCCTCTAAAGCAACTTCCCGCGTTGACCTGAACTCGGACGGACGTGTGGACAGAACTGGGGAAACGTGATTGGTGGAAGGGTTTATCAGAATAGACGGAGAGAGGCTGGAAGGGGGAACGGTGAGCAGATAAACAGCATTAAAAAAAAAAAGCCAGGCTCTCCCTTTGGCAGTGGCAGCCCGATCAGTGTCACCCTCAGTGGCGTTTACAGATGAAAAGTGACTGGTGCAGAACCGCTCACCCACAGATGTGCCCATGCTGCACTCCTCGCCGGCGTGGCTTCACGTCTGTTGTGTCTTGGTTGGCTTTTGTCTTCTCTGTTTTCCTCCTGTAGCGACTGAACGACTTCATTCTCATGCTTGGCCCCCCCCTACACTCCCCGAAATCAAATTCCACAAATGTTCCGACTCTGTCCTTAAAAGCAGTAGAGTGAAAGCCGGTGGGTAACTCCCTTAATGCTTGTGGGCGATGAGGCACAAAAGGTGGGGCAGTAAAAGAGCGAAAGAGAGTGAGAGGGTTTCTTTACGCAACGGCCCGGGAAACTGCGATCCGGCACTGATGGGTGTGTTTCTGCCAGCGGAGGGGGAATCCTGCAGGGTTTTCCCTCGCGTTGTCACTTTACTGGCCTGTCGGGAACAGGAAATGGATCCTCGCTGCTTGTCTTTTTTTTTTTTTTTACATTAACCTCCGGAGGGGAACAGCAGCTGCTGTGCAGCACTTTGCTGTTGCTGCAGTTAAAATGGATTCGTTTCTCTGATGATTCCCGTTCCTTGTCACCTGTGTTCTCCGTGGATTACCATTAAACTTCCGATGAGGCTGATGTTTATACTGGTGAAATCGTACTTATCATCCGCTACAAATAGCAATTTAAAAAAATATATTTTTGGACAATCAAAGCATTGAAATGTCAATGTTAGATTCACAACTTCAGCTTGTGTGAGCAAAAGAACACAAAAGGTCACTTCATTAGCTAGCCACTAGGGGGCGTGTTACGAAGTTGAATAGGCAAACTTTACAATATTACTACAGTCACCTTTTTATTTTTATTTTTTTTAAACTCTGATTGAATTTCGTTAAGACCCATTCTAATGAAAATGGCGATTTTAACACGTTCTTGCATTTTTCTAAAGATGAAGGACAGTTATAGAGAAAATTAAGCCTAAAACTGCATTTCTGAGTATTTTCAATATTGCTGACCATTTTTATTTTTTTTGGCTCACATAATGTTAGGCGTGTCGGGGGTGTAAGCTAGCGGGAGAGAGTGTAAACAGAGAGCTCTCATTAACAGGAAGGAAAAGAGGGGCGGGGTTGCTCCACTGTAACAATCCTGCCTTCAAATCAGAGGTGATTTTCTAAAGAAATCCCGCCGCTCTACAGAAATTATGTCTTCGAAAACGACAAAGGATTTCGGGTTTTGGCTAAAAACGGCATAATCATCATTGAAAGACCACTGGGAACAATTTGAAAATAGATCCAAAAGTAGACAAGTGGGAAAAATTGACAAAATTTGAATCTGTAGGTTCTTCGGGTTAAAATATGTATTTTTATTTTGTAATTCATTAAAAGAATTTTGTAGTTTCGCCTTCTATTAGCTTCAAATGAGCAACTTTTGACAATGATTATTATCTAGTCAATCTCCCCTCTGGGTGGATTCATTTCAGTATGAATAATTGTCATCCATGTATCTTTTAAACCCACTAATGTCAGTTCTGAGTCGTTGGGTTGCTGGAGCCTAAATATTGACCAGTTATGTGCAAATTTGAAACTCACCACCTTTAACTTTAAAGGAAAAATGGGGGGAAAAAAGAAAATTTGGAGAAAATTTGAAATTAAATTAGCTTTTTTGGAGCCACTGTTATATAAAAGATCAGTGCAACACAAGTTTTATTTATTTGTTTATTTATTTTTCCATAGTCATGAGCTACAACAAAGTTAGAGCAGCAAAATGGAATACGTGTGCAAAGATGAAATATAAATAAAAAGATATGAGTAAAATAGTACAATAAATGTAGCTAAGAAAGAGTAAAATAAGTATTTATTCATTATTTTCCTCATCACTGTTTGCTGAAAAGTTTGTTTTTATTGTATTTTTCTTAAATCCTCCTTTCTGTTGTGGACCTTCACCTTCAACCAGAACGTCGGAGAACCTTCGTCCTTCTGATGCTGCTGTGAAGGTTTGGAGAAGGCCTTCACGTCTTCAGGTGGAGCGTCCTGCCAGCACGCGCCGGGTGGGTGTATGGTCCCCCCCCCCTCCCCCGCTGACTCAGAGGAGCGCTTGTGTTCACACATCTGACAGCAAGTGTGCGTGGAAGCGTCCGTGTGCGAGTGTCGATGACGCTGCTGCGTCTCCACGCCCTTGTCAAAGCTGGCAGCCGCGCTCCGTTTGTCGCTTTAAGCCAACGCCACAGGGGAGGAGGAGGAGGAGGGGAAAGTGAGGTGCCCCATCCCACTTCGGTCCGGCCCGGCCTGGACCAGCAGAAGTGATGGAACCAGAAGAAGAGGAGGGGGTTCGAGTCCTTAGAAGGAGTATGACTGACAGAGAGGGGAGGAGCCAAAGAGGAGAGGAGTGAGGAGCAAAGAGGGGAGGGGTTAAGGGTAGTAATTTAGGAGAGAGGGAGGGGACACACATGCCCACACATAGACACACACACACACAACTACACAAGGACACACACATGCAGACACGTACACAAATGCGCACAGACAAAAAAACGCACACGCAGGCAGACACACACATTTAGGCGCCTTCACCTTGTGGCGCGGCTTCATGCACACGTGCGCAGACTTTCTCACATGGGTGAGAGAGGCGCCCAGTTCCTCAGTCCCCCCCCCCCATTCCCCCCAGCACCTTGGACACACTCACATCTGGACTCGGCAGAAGCCGGACCGGACAATCCGTCTCCCGCCAGCAGAGCGCCACCTCTCGTAGGGCACAGCGAGTTCCCATCACTCTGCGCTCCTCCCTCACGTCCTCTCCATTCATTCATCCCTCCATCAACCCCCCCTCCCCTCCCCTCCCCTCCCCAGCTGTGAAGCGGCGTGCCGGCTGAAGGACACGGCGCGGCGCTCCGCTGTGGCGCGGCGCTCTGCTGGGAGAGAGTTGGAGAGCTCGATCAGATAGGGAGAACGGCGCTCCTCCTCTCACTCCTCTCTCCGTCTTTCTCTCCACCCCGTGCTCCCTCGTTCATGAATGTCACCTCTGTCTGTGGGAAATGCCGGATCCATCAAGCTTTCCGTCCTTCTTGGCTGTCTTCTTTCTTGAGGGTGAGAGGATGGTGACAGGATGGTGACGAGCCGCGCTCCGTCCAGCGGCATCCCTCCATCAGCCTGTGGACCTGATGCCTCAGACCGGACAGTCCCCACTTCTTCTTCTTCTTCTTCTTCTTCTTCTTGTGTGACACAGCTGCAGATGGTGAAGGACAAAAAAAGGGGAAAGGAGTCATCCCTGCACTATCACTAATTCCACTTTTGGAAGGTTTTTTATGCGGACACTGTTGGTTTGGGACCTATCTTATTGTCTCCTGTTTGTGTAGTTTTTTTTTTTTACATTTTTTTAATGAGGCCAATGTTTCAGTTTCCTTTCAGGCTATTTGAGCTGAACCCCACTGGGGGCTGAGAGCTCAGTTGTGGATTTTCAGAGGACAGAGATGGCTCGTCGCAGTTGAAAGATGGTAAAGAATCTGAGTTTTTTCCAAGCCTGAGTCCCAAAAACAGGAAAAGCAAAGAAAAGGACAGTTAAGGGGATCAATCATTCCCAAAAGTCCCTGTAAGTCTACGCACTTCCTTTTTTGCCGTCCTTTTTCCTTCTCCTCTGAAGTCTGCCCCTCTGCACCATCACCTCAGCAAGTGCTTCGTCACCCTGGGTGAGCGGGCGGAGGGGTGGCCCACGGTACCCCTCCACACCTGGGCGCCTCCGCCAAGCCGCCGAGGGCCGGTGAGGCGGCTGCAGGGTCAGCCCCGGGAAGATGGCGGCTCTCGCCAGCTCCCTCATCCGCCAGCGCAGGGAGGTCAAGGACCCCCAAGCCAACCGGCAGATCGCCAGCAAGCGGAAGCCTTGCCCGAAGAGCAACAAGTCCCTGTGCCAGAAGCAAATCCTCATCTTGATATCCAAGGTTCGACTATGTGGCAGTCGAGGGAGGAAAATGGAAAAAAGACCGGGTAAGACCTCGTCTTTGCGGCTTTCTTTTGGTCAGATGGCGGTGCCCAATCACCAGATTAATCCCAAACTGTAAATCTAAATCTTAATCTGGAAAGCATTTCAGTTAATCTTGGAGCTCCAAACGCTAGCGTTTGGGTTGTTGACTTCTGTTGGGGAACATGTCAACACATTTGGTCATCTGGGAGCTTTAAGACAAATGTTTCTCTTTTTTTTTTCGTTGTCGCATATTTACCCTCTCAAAGAAAACCATTTGCCAAATATGGTCCATGAATTAAAAAAAAATGTCATGCATAGACAACCGTGCCTAATGAACCCAACATACTGCTGATGCATCTTTTGCTTGCACTATTTTTGGGCGTTTAGACATCACTTTGCCTTCTTCCAAATGGCAGAAGTTTGTACTTTATTAGCCACGTGGAAGATGTAGAAAACTCCATTTGAGACCACTTACTCCAAAATGCAGTCCATGAATCATTGATAAAAGTATTGATTATCATCCTGGGAGGGCACTTTCTTCTCCTTAAGTCGTGCATATAAAGTAAAATAGTTCCAGGAAGGCGCAGAACGTCTTCAGTGAAAGTTTCCTGAGACTTTCACCTATTCAGGTCCATCGGAAGGAATACAGAGGTTTTCCGACTTGGATCCAGATGTCCTATCTGTCTGCACTTCCATGGACGTGTAGACCTTGCATAAGTGCAACTGTGTGCTCGTTCTGTGATGGCCATTACCACAAAGTGCCAGGTTCATCATGATAATTATGGAGGGAAGCGCAGGCGTGGATGCAGCAGCTGCCACACAAGTGCTCGGTATTGTAATTGCGGCTGTAAAATATGTCGGACGGGCCGAGGTGGCGACTCCTCTTTGGGGAAAAGGCCAAGCCGGCCTTAAAACCCATTGTTTGAAGTCATTTCCCCTAATGGCGTCGCTGCTTTTCTCACTCCTATGGATTTATTATGGTAATGGTGCGGACGGTACGGAAGCTGTGGTTCCAGATGCATTACCTGCGCCGCCATTTCCCGCTGTGATTTACGGCAGACGACGTTCAGGGCGTCTGTGGAGGGCGTATGTGTGAAGCCCATGCGGGACCCTTCTGATCTGTCATTTTAGAGGGGTCTCCTGGGTTTTTAATCGACTTTGACTTGTGGTTTGTTATTGTTTGACTTCCTGTTTTCTTGTTTTAAGCCCTGCCTCTTCAGCCCAGCAATACATTTAGCTGATTTTATAACAATTTTAATTTAAAAGTACAAATCAATGGGCTGCACGGTGGCGCAGTGGTTAGCACTCTTGCATCACAAAAAGAAGGCCCCCGGTTCAAGTCCTGGCTGAGGGACCTGGAACAGAACATCATCGGGGACCTTTCTGTGTGGAGTTTGCATGTTCTCCCCGTGCATGCGTGGGTTCTCTCCGGGATCTCCCGCTTCCCCCCACCATCCAAAAACATGCTTCATAGGTTAATTGGCAACTCTAAATTGTCCTTAGGTGTGACAGTGAATGGGTGTGTGATTGAGGACATTCTACCCTGCGACAGACTGGCGACTTGTCCAGGGCTTCCCCAGCCTTCGCCCACAAGTGGCCAGGATAGGCTCCAGCAGCCCGTGACCCCGAAAGGGACAAAACGGAATAGAAAATGAACGCATGAGTACAAATCAAGCAATTTGCAGATGATTGATAACAAAAAACAGTTCATCAAGATTTTTTGAATCAGATTTAGAATTGCAATAAAAAACAAACGTCACGGGTTCAATGATCTTTTCCACCCAAATGTAACAACAGAAAAGCAAAGACAGGTTTTAGATTTGGACTATATCCTGTACCACTACAAGAGATTGGCTGTAATAAGTGAAGCGCTCTCTGTACTGTGATAGTGGGGGTGTGAGGGGGGTGTCCTTAAGCTCCTGATCTATGGGTCGGTCTGGGGGGGGGGGCTCAGATTGGCGACACTGTCAGGTGTGGATCCTGAGTTGGGGCGTCACGGCTTTTGTTCTACGCTCATTAACCCTAATGCTATCCTAGGCACTTTAACGTTGGGAGTGGGGTCATCTAGACCAGTGTTTGTCAACCAGTGTGCCGCGGCACACTAATGTGCCGTGGGAGATGGTCAAGTGTGCCGTGAGAAATTGCCCTCATTAACTAATCTAGAAGCAATTACCATCTCCAGGAAATCAGCTCTGTGTTCATCCAAACAGGCCCTGATAAAACACTGAGAAGTTAAGAATATGAAATATCATAAAATTATTTTTTCTTTGTGTTTATATGATTCTATTAAAGACATTTTGATAAGAATAACGGGATACCGCGATTTACTGTGTAAGGAAAAGTCCCGCCCCTTTAACTGTCTCCACCAATCATTCTTGAAGGCTTAATCACATGCCATCAGTCTGACCAATCAGAAGTGGTTAAAGTATTCACTTCCTTGTTTCGATTTAGCGCAAAAAAGTCTCTCTGTTCTAAGAAAAAGACCAGCTAAAGCTCGTCTTTAGCGGTGTAGCTTTCCACAGAATCTGGTATCAGACCGTGGTTCAAGTGAACAAAACAATGAAGCTCAAAGACGCTGGTCTTTCTGCGGTCGGCGGATTATCGGCACTACATCTCCCATGATGCATTAAAGTGACTGTTTTAGCGCACAATGAGTCTCTCCTCTTAACGTCTTAAAACAACGAACACACATCAGTTTTTGAATCTTTTGACTTAATTCTTAATACATCTTTTAGAAAAAACAGCTGCAGCTTCCAGCTTTTTCTGCAACAATTATCACAAAAATGCATGTGAGATTGTGGAGGGGCTGTAGATCAATACAGACTGAGCTTTTTCTTATTTTTTTATTTATCTATTTTTTTGGATGCTGGTGTGCCGCGGGAGTTTTGTCAAGGTTAAAGTGTGCCGTGGCTCAAAAAAGGTTGAAAAACACTGATCTAGACCCACCAGACAGTGCTCACCTGAACACATCTGCCTGAATATGTGCATCAGTGTGTACCGTTTTGTTCAGACAAGCCTATTTGTATACTTATTTGTATTTGTGTAGATATATTGTGTAACTGTGAACAGTTATTCATTAAATCAACCCTTTAACGCCAGAGCTTTAGCTCCAGTGTTGACGTTCTGCAAACCATCGTAACCCTTCAACCATTGCCAAATTCTATCAGACTCTCAAGCTGATTTAAGCAGCTCTACGCTGAGACAGTATCACTTTGTTCCAACGTAAATCAGTGCCTCAGAATTCGTTAAAATTCTGTCAATTGTGTGAACGGTTGAATAGTTACGTGGTGAACTATTTCCTGCCACCAGCGACAACTTTGGTATTAAAAAGTAAACAATCTTAACCTTCAGGCAAATTTCATTGACTATTTGTTTGGTTTTTATGACTTCCCTGTTATGAAGTCCAACTTCTTTACAAAAAGTATTCGCAGCCTGAAGAGAAAACCCCTTTTTTCCCCATTTCTTTATTTTTGTAATGACAAATAATGGTGTGTGTGTGGGGGCGGGTCTTAACTGATCTCATAATTACTGAAATTTCTAATTTTTTTTAAATTGTGCTTTTAATCAGCAGATAGATAAATCAACTGAAAAACAATATGGCTGCCCGAGGATCAATTTCATGTTTGCCATTTAGAATCCTATAATGCCAAAAATGATCTATCCAGCGTAGATATTCCCACTTCTGCCATCCATCCATCCATCCATCCATCCATCCATCCATCCATCCATCCATCCATCCATCCATCCATCCATCCATCCATCCATCCATATTTATATATTACATTTTTTTGTATGACTTTGAATGAAGTTTTTATTTTAGAAACTACCAGACTCTCCCCACAGCATCGGACTCATTCTTGAAGTTGCTCGGTCACATGTAGAAAATCTGTCTGCCACTTTCTTTAACCAACCGCTAAATTCAAACACCCATGCTAGCAAAAGCTAACAAAAACAAAATAATAAAAAATAATAATAATAATAATAATTAGCAACAGGCTAACCAATTTCACGAATAGGCTGCAAATAAAGTTGCCCAAGTAGTGGATTCACATTTAGCATTAAACTTAGATAATACAAATTTTAGTGACTTTTTGCCATTTATCCATCAAACCTAAGAGTTGGCGTCCAATCTTTAGTTTTCACTTTGAGAGTGAAGGTTTAAGAGGAGATCTATATCACATTCTAATGGTTCCAATAAGTCTGGGTCTCCCTCTGCCAATTCTCAGCCTGGGTTTAAACACAGGGATGTGTCAGGAAGGGCATCCCGTGTAAAGATCTCTGCCAAACTACCTGTGTGAATCAGTGAAAGCTGATTCGCTGTGGCAACGCCTGGCCGGATGTGCCAACAGGTGAACAACAAAAACATAAACTTTACCATCAAACTTAATGGGAACTGGAACAAAAAAATTGAACACCAACTTCCGCTGTGAAAATATTGTCTGGCGTTATACTGGCCTATGGCCTTAAAAAGGTTGAGGACCACTGAGTAATAGGGTCCTGGGGTTGCTGGATCCTATCCCATTTACCATTGGATGAATGCACAACAGGCACCAGCCTGTCGCATATTTCTTGTCTGAACTTTTTATGAAAATAATACAAGTGTGACCAGATTCCAAAACCATCCTCCCATAAGGGGAAGGAGGTAACAAATAAGTTGTTAAAAGCCTTTTACTTTGTGTCCTTTAGTGTGGAGATGTTATACCTGCCTGCCTGCCAGTGCGTCACCATAAACTGTTTAGCTCCCCTCCTTCCTGGTGAAGGCCATTTGAGGCCATTACAGGAGAGAATGAAGTGTACAAAAAGAAAGTGCTTGTGTTTGGGTGTCCGCAAACATTTGTCGCCTCCTCGCCTTTAGGTGAGAGATGGTGGCAGTTAAAGTATTTGTGTCCCTGCTTGACCCGCATCCCTCCTTCCTTTACCTTCTCCCTTAGCCCCCCCTCCCTCCCCCACCTCCACACACAGCTCTAACCCTCGCCTAACCCATACAAATGATGCCCCGCCACTACAGCCCACTCAGCTTATAACAAGGTCATCTCGCCCTGCAAAACAACCGCACACAAACCCAAGTACAGATATCAAGAATTATCAACCCTTGCAGCACTTGAAATGCACACACACACACACACACACACACACACACAAACACACACACACACACACACACACACACACACACACACACAACAACCCAGTTGATAAATCAGCCAACAAACAAACGATGAGATTTCATGATAATTTCGCTGGAGAGGAGGGGAAAGATAATTCCAGCCAGCTGTATGTGTTTGTGTTTGATGTGCTGATATGAGCTAATTAGGATGTTAAGCCGCCTATTGGATATCAAAGTGGAAATGGCTTGTCCTCTAGAGCTGCGGCAACAGCCCTCCTCTTTTCTGTTAACAGGAGTTGCAGAAAAAAGTTAAAAAAAAGACAAGACAAACATCAGCGATCTGGTCGTACGAAATCATTGGGGCCGCATCAGCCGCCCTCATTAACGCGTACTGATTCGTCAATAATGGACGACGGCGTTCGGAGGGCATCCAGCCAGACCCATTTACTGGGTGGTGGGACGAGCCGCACCGGAGACGACTGCAGCCGTGGTTTGTCTCTTTATCATCCCTCCTCCTTCCTCTCAGTCCATCATCTAGCCTTGACTGCCCCCTTCGCTCCACAAACACTTATCTTCTCAAGGACATCTTGAGTAGAACTAACCTGTCTTGCGACGGTCTAAGCCCAGCTCACGTTCCCTATTAGTGGGTGAACAATCCAACGCTTGGTGGATTCTGCTTCACAATGACAAAAAGAGCCGACATCGAAGGATCAGAAAGTGACGTCGAACGCTTGGCCGCCACAAACCAGTGTCTCCCCGCGTCTCCTGTCTCTCTTCGCTCACTGCATTTCCCCAATTGTGTTGAATCAACAAAAAATGACTGAAAGTCACATGCATGCCACACGGGGCATGCATGTGGCGGAACACGCCACAGATTCGCCAAAACATCTACCGTAACCCTCTAACCATGGAGACATGTAAATAACACGTTCTTTAACACATTTTATGCATTTTCCATGTATGACGTTTTGGTATTTCATGTTTATTGTCGTAGAGTCACTTTAAGTGTTTTTTTGAGTTCGTCATTCGTCGATGTAAACAGATGTCCGTTGAGGGTTTTGTCAGACAGGTCTTTTCGTGAATTTGGGTTTGAGCTGTTTGTTTAGAGTTATGCAGTTAACGCATAGTTTACGTAGCTTGCACGCAATTATTACGTAAATCTTGAGCAATTCTGCGTGATTTTTGCGAGATGTGTACACAAATTTGTGGCTTTCCACGTATATCCAATCTCTTAAAGGAGCCCGGCCTATCAGCGACCAGTGTCTAAAGTAAAGAGCACCTGTTAGACCCGGCGTTATGGGAGATCAGGGTCTATTGGAAGGTCTATTGGAGACAAATTTCCATTTGTGGAATATGCATGTAGTGGCTATGTGACATAGCCTTCAGTCCTTTCAGACCTTTCATGCGATCCACATAAATCAGCTGATTCTGATGCATATTTTCGTATTAGCAACGTATTAGTAAACGTGAAGTGTTCCATATCGCCGCCAATACAATTTTCTTTGCATCTGAATTTGCTAATTTGTGATGATTAACACATCTCTACTGTAATGTGTTGCATTTCATCACAAAGCGGCTTTTCCCCGCTTCAGAATCCGCTGGATTTACGTTGATTGCGTAATCGGTTGAAGAGTTACGGTAGTCCTAAGAAGGTCAACTCTGGAGATCAACAAACTAACATCTGCATACCATCTACCAAACTTCATTCTTACTAAATTCTTGATGTCAAATAAGGGGTGGCCGTGGACCAGCGGCAGGGCGGTCGATCCATGATTGTAAGATTGCAGGTTCCGTCCCGCAGATCCCGCCTTGCACGCCCATATGTCGAAGTGTCCTTGGGCAAGACACTAAACCCCACCTGGTTGGCAGTGGAGCCGCCACCAGTGTGTGAATGTGTGTGTGCATGGGTGTGACTGTAAAGCCTATATAAGAAAACTCCATTAGAATTACTAATGATTCATACAAGCATAAAGCTGTGTTCACACCAAAACGCCTGTTGCGTGGCAGAGGCGTCTAGTTTTAATGTTAGGTTAGACGTCATCAGGCTCCACAGGCAGCGCATTTTGGGCGTTGCAATGTTTCCAGAGTTCAAATATTTGAACATTGGCCAAGCTTCCCGTCAGGAGAACCAACCAGAAACTTAGCTTTGGCAGTGATGTGTTGATGATGTAATCAGTGGGTTGAGTCCAAAACCAACATGGAGGAGAATCTGATTTTTCTCCAGCTGAACTTATAGAGCTCTCCAAAATAAATGAAAGTGATCTCTCAACGTCATTCATGTCTTCCAAAACAATGATCCTGTTTGGTTTAAGGGTTCAGTTTAGTTCCTTTTTCAACGCTAGAGTTTCCAACAGGCTCCGCCCTCCTTCCTCTCCCAGTGCGGCAGATATTGTGTGTGAGATGGCGCCCAGAATAAACGATGTGGAGGTGTTAACACTTGGCCTGCGCGATCATGATCAATGCGGGCCCCTCCCAGACAATTGATTTATGGAGCCCACCGCCGTTTGTTTTGCCGCAGAGCTGTTTTGGATCAACATCAATCACCATTATCAGACAAAATGGAATATTTCTGGATGACATGAGCGTTTGAATCTTAAGTTGCCTCTGTCTGAACTGTGTGGGAGTGAAGGCTGGCTTTTTAACTTAACGTGGGGCAGCATGGCTCTAAAGGTCATGTGACACAGCCGCTACCTACATTTTGTGCATATTGCTCAGATATAAATTGGTCATACGTGAATATACGTGGAAAAAGTGAGAAAAGTTGGGGTCTTTATATGAGATTTTCGCTGATGTATCACGAATGAAAACCATGGAAGAAGTACAAATTAACAGAGAAAAAAGCCATATCTGGCCCAAAATGTGTGCGTCAATTACATAATTTGATTTGTGTGCCGTATATATGATACCAAAGTTATACATTGGTGGTACATGTGTGAAAGACCATTAAACATACGTGGAACGGTCGTGAAAAGCCACAAATTGGCGTATCCATCTCGCAAAAATCACACACAATTTCCTAAGGTTTGCCTAACTATTGCAGATAAACCACACAGAATATGCATAAACAGTGTAACCATCCTTCAACCAAAAATTGAATTCACATAAAAACCTGTCGACTGAAATCCTTGATGTACATCTGCGCACAGCGATGAATGATGAACGCAAGAAACACGAAATACCACGTGTGCATCACGAGAGACCGAAATTTTATCCGGGGAAAATGCACAACATGTGCTTAGTGGCTGCGTGACACTGCCTTATAAAGCGCCAATGTGTGGCGACAGTGAAGCGGCCGTCAGACGGGCTTGACATCTGCTAACTTCACTCTTGAAATGACCCCCAGCTGAAATCACGGTGCACACAAAACACGCCCTGCCATAACGCTCAACACCTTCTTGTGGTTTTTGCCGTTTTCTAGTCTGTTGGGAATTTACAATCTTGAAGAAACTGTTGACGCGCAGCCCTTCGTCAGTGTCACAAAACCCTCAGAGAGATCTCCTTTTAATCAATAACCCATCATTTTGATGGCAATATTAACATACTGGAGACAGTCGAGCCGCTATTTGCATTTTATGAGCAAATCAATTTCCCGTGTGGGTTAAGCATCGGCACCTCTTCGTTGACGCCAAAAGCATCCCATGGGCACGGGTCAGGGCGTGATCTCTCTCAGCTCCACCACAGTGTCCCTGACCAAAGTGACACTGTGCCCAAAGACGGCTCATTAAATAACAGCCTCCCCTTCTGTGGGTTTCTAACCTCCGAGCTGCACCTTAAACCGGCTGTCAAGCGGGGCGCAGGACTGAACTGGCCTTGCGGGAAAAGGCTGCATGCTTCTCTGGTGCAGTCTGGATCTGATTACATGTTAATACCCTTTGATCATATACACCAAAGCGCCCAAGGGTGGTGTAAGATCCACTGACAGGTGCTCGGGACCGCAACAGGGCAGCATTCAGAACAAAACTCCGTCCCTGGGAGAAAAACAAGCCTTTAAATAGAACCTTTGTGCATCGGCCATGGGACTTTAAAGCTGCAACGACTTTAATGTCAGCTGTTTGAATAAAAAAGAAAACACGTTATGTCAAGAATAATGTGGATGGTCCGCCCTGCAAGATTCTGCTTTGCCAATAAGTTAGTTTTTGAGAAAAAAAATAAAATAATTTTGATTCTAATAGATGTTTCTTTAAAGATTAAATATGTTGAGATGGATTTAACAATTTTCCAAATCCATTCTGACCTTTCCCCATTTCAGATCGACTTGTTAAAAAAACTAAAGAGTTGTGGGCGGGGCCTATTCAGACCACTGGAGCTAAACAATCAGAAAAGACCATATGATGTCAAGAACAGGTAGAAAAAAATAATCATGATGGTAAAATGTTGTTTCGTTCTGTTTTTCATCAGTTCACCTACCAAAAATAGTGCTAGCCTTAAAAGTCGGAAGAGAGAAATGTTAACCTACCAAACTATTGCTAAAAAAAAGTACGCTAAATTTCAAGAAAGTTGATGTTTAGCTAGAAAACAATCGTACTCTTTATATCCTCTCCACTGATTCAAAGAGATTGTTTAAAGTTATACTTTGAACAAGTAATTAGGTATATCTTCTTTTATATCTGCCATATTTCTTGATCCAAAAAGTAACCTAGTACTTTTTATTTAAAATAAATAGTTACTAACAAACGTACTGTGCGTTGCTGTAAAAACGGTAGGCTAAACTTTGTGAAAAAATATATTTTTCACATTTGTTTTTGTCAAACCAAATAGAACAAGTAAAATAAACATGTACTTGTGTTAACTTGAGTATTTATTTCATAGAAATTTGAATAAACTAATTTTATTTGCTTTATTAGTGAGAAAGTTGGTAATTACCTAGAAAACAATAATACTTTTTGAGTCATGTCCACCAATTCAAACGTGTTTGTGATAGTGTTTGCCTCAAAAGTCAGAAGTAAAAAATGCTAGCCTGGCAAGCTTTTGCTATGTAAGCTATGCCAATTTATAAGATTTTAGCTAAAAAAACAATCGTACTCTTCGAATCGTGTCCACTGATTCCAGAAGTTTCCGGAACCATCATTTCAAAAAGTGACCAGTTATATTTACTTCTTGATTCAAAAAGTAATGAAGTAGCTTTCAAAGTAACTAGCTACTAGGAAAAGTCATAATTGTGTTACAGTTAAAAAAAAAGGTAAGCTACTGTTTATCAAAATTGAGATTTTCCGATAATTTTATTTCCAAAAATGTTAAAATGAGAAGAACAACAATCTACTTGTTACTACATAGTCATTTGCATAGCCTAATAGTTTTAGCCAAAAAATTCAGAACTGTGAAATGCTAGCCTTACAAGTCTATGCTAAATAAATTTGTGAGAAAGTTGGTAATTGGCTAGAAAACATTTGCATTCTTAAAATCGTTTAAACTGATTCAAAGTGTTGGGAACAGTACTTTGAAAAAGTAAGTCATTATAACTACCGTGATTTCCGGACTACAAGCCGCTACTTTTTTCCTGGGCTTACAGCCCTGCGGCTTGTTTAGTGACGCGGCTAATTTATGGATTTAATTGGCGGCCGCCATGTACGTACATTCGGGCTCGGTGACAGGTTTTATAATCGCCATCCAACACCAAGCAGAAGTCATTAGCTTTTTACCACACTTCTAAGCAGCCAAACAGCATGGACGTCACTTCAGGTCTTAGACACTTCAGTCATGGTTCAACAAAAAGAAACACGCATGCCCGGCCGCATCCCAGAATCCTTTGGTGCCATTAGACCCAACGTGCACGTGATCGCCGCTACAATATGATGAAGCTTTCAAGTTAAAAGCAATCGTTAAAAGCAGCGTGAAAAAATCCCCCATCAGTAAATGGAAATGCCGGTCAGCTGCGTGACGGAGAGAACAGCGCATGCTCAGAAGTGTATTTACCTCTGAGTCGTAGTGACTCGACTGGCTGCACGTAAATATGTGTGAATAACATCAGCCTTTGTTTTGTAGGGACACGACTGGAAACAGAAATCCATGTGGTCGTGTTTACGGTTTCTGACTGAGCGGAATTTTGCATTGAAAAGCTCACAGCCGCCGTGTGAGCTTTTCGGATAGGAAGGGGAGACAAGGAGCCCGCTTGGCGAGCGCGGAGCGCAGAGGCGTCCGCGGAGCAACAAGTGTTTGTTGTGAAAGGAAGCTTCTGATGAACGGGCCGCGCTGAGGCGCGCGCTTTTCAGTCGCCGCTGCTTTATTTTACTGGTGTTTTTTTAACCAGCCCTGTTAGTACCATAATGCTGCCGCGACACAAGTGGAAGGAGAGCTGTTCCTTTTCACCCCTCCATGCACTGCTGCTACTTGCTCATTCTTAAACACGTACAACAGTGTGGCGAGCCGGGCGTTGGCCCCGCCTTTAGCCCCTAAGACTCATGGGAAATGGGGGATCGTGGATGTAAATTTCCTCATTATAACTGAGGGATGTAATGTTGATTATATGGTTACTGTTAGTAATTTTATGTATGATACCTAGTTTGTCAATAAGTAAAAAAAAAAGTAAAAAAAATAAACAAATAAAAAAACCCATAACTGAGGAACTTGTGAACAGAATACAGGTCCATGCTGTTTTTGATGTGGGTATACTTAGATATATGAGCTTGAGTCAAGGCAGTGGTTGCCCACAGTGTGGTTATGAGCCATGCTCACTCTGGGCGCTTTGTCAAAGCAGCGGCTTGTAATCTGATGCGGCTTGTGTATTTATAGAAATAATTAAGCACGTGAAAATAGGTGGGTGCGGCTTGTAATCGGGTGCGCTTTGTAACCCGGAATTTACGGTAGTTATTTTGTGATCCAAAAAAAAGTAATATAGCAACTGGATTATTTTATAGTAAAAGTAACGACTTACTAGGACAAAAATAAATTGTATTACTGTTAAAAAAATAAATAAAAAAAAGGCTTTGCAGTTGTAGCTTCAGTCTTTGAATTATGCTAAACAGTTCACGCAATTAACCTAATTCCTACTAATTCTGAAGCGGAGAAAAGCAACTTTGCAAAACTTTCATAACAATTCTAAAGTTTTGCTCCCCCAAAGAATCCATTGGATGTCAATTGTGTATATTGAGTTACATAGTTCAAAGAACAAAGAACAGCTCCAGGTGTTAAAGAGTTAAAAGCCACAAAACTGGGCTTTGCTTCAAATGACCTGAGCAAAAAGCAAGAGTTTCAATCAATGTGAAATGGTACACACAAAACCCCCCTCTCTTAGCCGACTTTCCACAATAAAATACTTTTATACGTAAAAATAAAATGCTGATTTGAAAACAGAGCCCTAAAATGTCATGGCCTCGACAATAAACAAAAAAATTAATGCTTTTGTTTTGTTTTAAGGTTCAATTTTGTCACATTGTCATCGTCCAAACAGAAATCCACGTACAAAACAGCTCTGATCCAAAAGGCAATTACTCCTCTGCAGAAGACTGATTGGTCGCTGAATATCAGGCATACATTGGGACACACAGAGGGGGCCTTCCCCAAACACATCTGACTCATTCTGTTTTCATAAAAACAGCAAAGAAAGGCAGCATTTTGGATAATAGAACCATCTCCAGTGTGTTTAAAGAAATGTATTATTTTGCCGTGAAATGCTACGTTTCTACAGATCTGATCTATAATGTACTTATCCCCCCACCCGAAGGCGTGATTGGTTCTTACCGAGGGGCATTTGCCGGTATAGAACAGACTCTGTCCTGGGTTCAAAAACTTTGAGGTGTTTATGGTGGTTTATAAATAGACTGTAGCGCCCAGCAGTCTGTGTTTGGGGTTTGCATGTCTACCCCGTGTGCTGCTCCTGCACGCTAACCCAGCACAGGCGCGTGACGTGTCCTTCACTTTAACGTGCCATCAATCTGGAAAACTGGATTCGGGCCAGCTCAACCTCCTTCAAAGGCGCACCGGCACAGGAAACAGTAAAAATGTCTGGACTCTAAATGATCTGTCAGCTTCCAGCTCCAGACAGTCAGAAGGGATTATTTCACACACGCAGCAAATTTTCTTCTTAAAAAGGTGTATTTCCTTCAAAACCCATTGTCTTAATTATCCATGATTTATACATCGTTTCTTTGCAAACCTCAAAGCCGTGCCCCACAGCCACGGCGTACATTTTGTGCATATTCAAAATGGGTCATACATGAATCTACATGAAAATTTAAGATAAGTTGTGGTTCTTTATGTGACATTTTCACAAATGAACCTCGTTAAAACCACGGAAGTACTAATAACCCACAATAAGATACTGTTTTTTTTGTTTTTTTACTTGTCCTGTCCAACAGCTGAGCAGACCGATGAGAGCTGAAAGCCTCTTCTGTTGGACATATTTTACTGACTCTGTGTCCTTCACAAGATATTGTAAGTCAACATAGAACATGGTGAACCGCGTGTGATTATTGGGCTGCTTATATGCAATTAATTTGTGATTTGTGCTTCAATTACATAATTTCATCGTGTGTGCGCCGTATTCGGTGTATAGGTTATAAACCGATGGAACATGCGTGAGAAGTCCGTTTGACATACCTGAAACGGTCGTGGAAAGCCACAAGTTTGCATATCCATCTTGCCAAAATTACGCACAATTGCCAAAGGTTTACGCAAAAATTGCATATAAACTACGTAAAATACGCGTAAACTGCGTAATTCTCAACCGATCAAGAATTTTGAACAGCTCAAAACAGAATATCCGCAAAGAAACTCTTATGGACATCTGTGCACATCTACGTACGACAGACACTAGACACCACAATTATGAGTGACGAAAGACTGAAATGTCATACGTGGAAAAAGTGCAACGTGAACGTATAGTGCCTGTGGGACACGGGATTCAGAAAACCCTCAAACTGCAGCTGTCGTGGCTTCCAGCTTGTTTTTTTTTCTTCGGAAAATCTTTCATTAAGCTCTTTTTCTGGCAGCAAGCAGATGTTCCAGGCAGAAAAAAGGCAAATATTCAGTGGTGTGTGGAGCATGCAGAATCAACACACTCATTCCTAATTCCTCTCACACTAACACTTGGTCAAGAAGCCTTTGTGTTTGTTCTGGATGCTTCCTTTATGATCACTCCCTTTCTACTGAACTGTTCTAGAACTTCGTCATTTTAATCACAATTATTCTGTTATTTGTCAGAAAATGCCATCACATTGAAATACTACACAACAAAGAAAAAATACTGTCGTATATATTTGGTATAAACAGCACATTTGTTCTGTTTCAGATGTTAAAGAGGCAAAAGTATAAAACTATTTAATAACATATACAAAATCTCATCTTTTTGAAACAAATGCCTCCATAACCCTCCTCGACTACCACATTACAAATATTTTCGTTACCCGTACATAAACCGTTTTTAAGCCTTAGCCGCATGCACCCATATGGGGGTTGAACTGTGTAGATGTTTGGTGTTTCCGGGTCTGTGGAGGCTTATAGAGAGCTCCTTGGACCCCCCTAAGATACTACGCGATAATGGAAAATACGATTGTTGCGTTTGTGGAACCCCTGATTATCGGCTGTTTATATAGCTATTCAATAGTGATTCATGTGTCAGTTACGTACTTTTAGCGTTATATTATCATACTTATGTGTTGTACATTGGTGGTACATACGTGAAAATTCCGTTCGACAAAGCCACAAATCTGCATATCCATCTTGCAAAAATGCGTAATTTTTACGTAATAATTGCGTATAAACTATGTAAAATATGTGAAAACCCCATAATTCTCATCCAACCAAAAACTTTTATCAAAACTGAATTCTTATAAAGACTCGACGGCAGAAACCCTTGACGGACATCTGCACACATCGACGAATGACAAACACAAGAAACACCTATGAATTACGTGTACCACGCATGTATCACGAAAGACCAGCGTAAAATACACATAGTGGCTGTGATCCTTAAGTGAATAGTTATCTATTTGATAAGACATTCATTTTTCAATACTTTACCTCCGACTCTCTTACATGTTTTTTTAAAGCTCGATTGTTTCTGTTTTCTTAATGTTTCCATTTTCAGAAGTCTTTTACTTTAAAAGACAAAATCGGTTGGTGAACTTGGATTTCCCTTTCACCAAGGTCAAAAGACAGTTGGAATGTGACTCATGCACGACATATGTCTCCAATAATTTATGTCCGATGCATAAATGAATGAATTCATATGTTTATTCATGCCAGAAGTATTCATCCTTTCTAATAAAACCAGAAGCAGAACGGTGGAAATGAGCTGCGTCTGTAATATTTCCTGCTCCATGGAAAGCGGACAGGTAATTATGGGACTAGAAGAGGATTTTCTGGAAGAAGTCGAGCATTGAGGAAACGTGGCTGAAAATTAGACGGGTCATTCCGGGCTTTACATGTTTGATCTGTGTAATTCCCTCCGTGACCCCCCCTTTGTCCCACACCAGCTGACGTTCCGCCGCTGTGAACAAACTGTCCGTTCTCACATCGGGCAGCCGCCGACCTCTGCCAGACTTTCTTGGCTGCTGGCTTGCGAGAACATGGGCCGTGTGGCAGGACGCCATTTTAACACCCTGGCAGAGAAAGAGGGGGAGAGAGGAATGATGCTTGTATCCATCAGTCTGTGTCACTTTGAGTTATTCGACCGGACATTTATAGATTATTGTAGCAATGCTGCTTTTTTCATTTAAATATTTCACTGCAAACACATAGCAAAGGGTGACTAATGGCAATAAGTGGAAAAACTGGCTTTATTGTGATTTGTTGAAGAAATTCTATTTCATTTGCTGCCAAATTTCAAAAAACAAGTTCATTTATGTGATGCAGTTTATTTCTAAATGTCAACTATGAGAAATGAAGCTGAACACTAGACAGTTTCTACATTCATTTGTCTCTTTTAAACAAAATATGTCTGCAAAAACTAACCTAAAAGACTGTTTTAAAATATTAGTACTGGGAATTATCAGTGTTTTTTTTAATTTACTTTTAAATTGAGACTTTTTGATTGGATGCAGACATCAACTGTATTTTTAAGGCCAGGAAGAGGTCAGGAGGCTGTACTGTCAAGTGAGTTAATAATAGTAGAACATGGAAAACTTTATTCAGGTACTTCACAGCGGATACATAATAGAATGAAATGGCCTTTATCATGCAAAATCAACTTTTATGTCCTTGTAAGTGTATATAATTATAATGATGATTCTTCACGAAAAACAAGCCCAAAGTGGTATTTTGATCCATTTACGCGTACTCTATACATAAACATTACTTTTTAAAATAGAGCAGCAGCTCCTCCCAATTCACGAAAATGCGTGAGTTCGCACATTGTGATGTCACAAAGTGAGGAACACCCCCTTCCAAGAAGAGTCAGCCCCGCCCCATAGTAACACACCCACTATCTCCATGGACCTAGGCGGCGATCGGCTTAACAAATTCCTTTTATATGCACAAATACACATCCTTCTTTGTTGTTTATTTTCGTGGATGAAATGCAGGCACGCTTCCGAGGCCGGCTCTAGGTTCACGTCATGAAAGGACGCTGTACGACAGCATCACTTGTAGGTTAGAAATCCCTGAAACTTCCATTAACCTTAAGAATACTTCCCAGTGTACTTATCACACAGATGATAATTGTATGTTCCATTTTCATGATTTTCCTTGAGGTTTTCGTACTAATCACATCTGAAATCCACGTATAGACCGCGTCACTCAACCACAATATACGGTTTGCGCATTTCCCAGGCATGAAGTTTTCATCTTTTGTGATATTTGCGTGATCTTCACAAGTGTTTCTTGCATTTGTCGATCGTCAATGTGCGCATATGTCCGTCTAGGGTTTTGGCCAACAGGTTTTTACATAAATTCGGTTTTGAGCTGTTCAAAAACTTTGGTCAGTTGAGAATTACGCAGTTTGCGCGCATTTTACGTAGTTTATACACAATTATTATGTAAATCTTATGTAATCATGCAAGATTTTTGCGAGATGCTGAATTGTGGCTTTCCACCACCATTCCACTTATGTCTAACGGCCTTTTCACGCATGTTCCACCGATGTATAACTTTCATATCGCATATCCGGCGCAAATATTACGTTCAAATTATGTAATTAATGCCCGAATTTTGGACCAGATTTGACTTTTATGTTGATTTACGCCTGGTTTGTTTGTAGGTCTTCTATGGTTTTAACCTGGTTAATTTGTGATTCATCTCTGAAAAATTTCAAGCATAGTACACAAATGTTCTCACTTTTTCCACATATATTCACGTATGACCAATTTTCATCCATGCATATGTGCAAATATCAGTAGCGGCTGTGTGACTTGGCCTTAAGATACGCCCACCTCTTTCTACGACCCTCCATTGGGCCCAGACAACCCAAAAACCCACAGCGCCCAAACGGGTCAACCCCCCCATAGCGGTGCATGTGACTAAGTCCTTATGTAACATGAACTGGAGGAGCTGGAGGAGCCACAGCACTGCTGTGTACAAGAAGGCCTGCAGCAGACTCTACTTCCTGAGGAAGCTAAGGTCATTTGATGTGTGCAGCAAGATGCTGGGGATCTTCTACCAGTCTGTGGTAGCCAGCACCTTGTTCTCCTCCGTGGTCTGCTGGGGAAGCAGCATTGCAGTCAGTGACCCCACAGCCCATTGGAGATAGGAAAGACGAGCTGTTGGATCTGTTTATATCCGATGCTGTCACTTTTGCCTTTGTCAGTTTGTCATTCACCTGTTTTGTCTTTTTTTTAATTTAACTGGTCAACATAGGGACTTTTATATGACAATAAACCAAGAAATCAACCAAATAATAACAGGTAAGCTATATTTAAGACAGTATGCAGTTTTGTTTAATTTTTATTTTACTTTGAAAACAGTTCAGTGAGTGCCTTTTTATCTAAATGTGGTATTTTTTTAATCACTGCCTTATTGGAATGTATTGAAATCAACTCAATGGAAACCCAAATAACACCGAACTTAAATACGAGAAAACTAGAATTCTGTTTCATAAATTCAAGTCTTCTTTGTGGAGTAAAGTCTGAGATGCAGAAACCTATCCATAAACCGATAATGCTACTTCACCAGCACCTTGATATATGGGCTGAACTTCCTCCTTGTTGTCTCAGACTGAAGTCCAGGGGAAATCTTTACAAAGAGGTAAAGATTTTATTTGACTTAAACTTGTGAGTATTGACTTTGGTCACCTGTTGAACCGTGAGTTTGGAAAGCACTAAACCTAAATCAACTTGGATGCGAACATATATTTAGTTTGTTGGATACTTGAACGCACAAAGTGTGTGGAAGTGGTCTCAATCATCCAGTCTTCTCGGAATTGAGTATTTCGGCTTTTGACAAAAAATTCAAATTCTTAAAGAAAAACACTAACTACAATTATAACACTCATAACCTTTTATTTAATTTGAACATTTTCCTTGTTTGGGTATTGTTATTTGTATTTAGTAATATTTTTGCAGTAGTGGTTCATCTTTGTAGGTTTGGCAAAACTCCAGGAGGTTTGTATTCATGCGAATAATCTCTTTAAGAATTTGTGTGGATCGGAGTTTAAACTGCAGTCTGACGGCTGCTTGAAGGCTCGAGGAAAAGATACACATATTATACTCAGAAGGTCATTAATAAACTTGTTGATGAGCAAATTTCATCCACTGCAAAAAGGCAAATCGAGGTTTCCGCTCTCAAGACATTCCATATCAGATCACACAGATGAGTTATTATTATGAGATGCGTCCTGCCTGTGACACGTACACACTGTCATCTCCACCCCATTTGCATGAAGAGGGCTTTTAGTAATGTCCTTGTATCCCTCTCAAGACGCCAGGTCGAATGCAAGATTTACTGTGTGTAAGGATTTATATCCTTATGCGTGGTTGCAGTTCATGCATATGCATTGTGTCTTAATTGGTTAATGTCTGGTGCTGCTTCAGTCAGCCCATTTACATGGAGAGCAGTTCCTGCATTCATCTCACTCACATGAATCTCAATCACGTTAAAAACCACGTGGAGTGTTTTTTGCCAAAGATGGAGGAGCTCTCCAACATGTACCGGCTTTCATCCCAACGCTAAGTGTCTCGTAGGTCTATATTAAAACGGGGCTATGGCGATTTGTTGACATAATCAACACAATCGACAATAAAACTGTGTCCACAAAGACTTGTTTTTATTGATGTGTCATATTACATAAGCTTGTCATGTTGATGGGGCAGAACACTGTTCTTTCTTGAGAAAAAAAGACTCTGCGCTCTTCAGTAGAAACAGACGCTATAGCAGATCGGAGTCAGGACGAAGAGCCATAGCTGGGACTGTGAAATACGCCAGTGACAATGTTTCAAACCTTGTATTACTATATTAAAATTATTGTTTTAAAAAAATGTGGGGCTTTAAAATAGGTTTTGATTCTTGGTTTCATTCTATAGTTCAACATTGTAAAATAATTTAAAAAAAAATAAAGCTGACTACTTCACGGATTTCGCGTTTTGCGTGTTATTTTTGGAACGCAACTCCCGGATTAACGAGGGATCCCTGTAACAGAAATGCTTTTTCATTTTCAAAATGTAACTGCATCAAATGACTCAAAATTAAAATGAAAAAGCAATATTTCAAAATGCTTTTTTATTTCTACTTAAACCGCTATTTTGGGTCATAATTAAAACGAAATGCAAAGAGGGGATTTTCAGACATTTTCACATCCACCCTGCGAACATTGTCGCATTATTCAATCCGAATAAGCAATTCCAGCGGGGAGGCGGGGCGATGATGTCAGTGTTATCTTCCGCGGTGTCCAAGTTGCTAACAGACATGCCAGGATGCTGGGGCTGTGTTAGCGCAGAGAAGAGGGCTTTGTGACGGTTGGGACTTCTGATGATTTTACACAGCTTCTCAGGACTACGTAGCAGCATTCGCCTTCTGCGGACGCACCGCGCAGTTCGGCCGGTAGTCCCCGACAAGCTTTTTTTTGAAGGCTTGAGGAAGGTCACGAAGCGAGCGCCAGCCCCCGCGATCCGAAGCTCCAGGATCGCCGAATGCAGAAGTGCTGCTACAATCTGAGAAACCATCATATGAATTTGCGTTTCCAGTGTTGTCCAGAAGAAAATAAAGGATGATGTAATTCCCACATATTTACATCCAAGATGCTCAGTGAATGTTCAGAGTTGAAGTACCTTCATGGCTAATGTTTTAAGCACATATTAGCCTAACGCTAACCCGTCTTTCGGGTCCTCCTTGCAGTGAAAAAAAAGGGACTGACCGCACGGATTTAAAAAAAATATATATGAGCGAGCAGGCCCTTAATAATAATCACAACAGTGATGAAAGCACATTTAGAAGATATTCTACTCCAGCTTTGCGCTGATTTTGCTGTTTGATGACAGTTGGAGTCCCATCAACAGCTATAGCAGATTTCACCGTGCTAAACGCGCAAAGCTGCAGGAGACTATTTTCTAAACGTTCTTTTATGGAATACAGAATTTTGAAAGAAATTCTTCATACGTCAGAAGATGTCTATGAGGATTGAAAAGTTGTCCAATTAAAACAATATCATTTTCACACCATCTAGGAAAAAACAGTGATTTATTCTTGTATTGTACATTACTGTTATTCCAAATAAAACAAGTTGTTGGAGCATGTGTCTCTTAGCAGCCGGACAGACGGAGATAGCACTGACGTCATCGCCCCGCCTCCCCGCCGGAAATGCTTATTCAAACTGATATATGCGACAATGTTCGCAGGGTGGATGTGAAAATGAAAATGCAATCCCCTCTTTGCGTTTTAGTTTTAATTATGACACAGAATAAGCAGTTTTTTAGTAGAAATGAAAGCATTTTGAAGGATTGATTTTTCGTTTTAATTTTGAGTCATTTGATGCAGTTTCATTTTGAAAAATGAAAAAGCATTTCTGGGGGTTGACTTTTATTTTTAATTATGCTACAGAATCGCTTCCATACCTTGGAGAGTTCAACAACCGTTGTAGCGTTAGCACATTCTTGTTAACAGTAGCATTAGTTGGGTGTTAATGGTTCAAATACTCTACATTTCCTTCTCCTGCAGCTCAGGAAAATCTCAGACCATTCTATTTCAAACATCAGGCACTTTACACACCCTCAGGCTTGTGTGTGTTATATATAGCTGCAGCTGAAGCATAAATGTTAGACAAATGTCAGTCAGGCGGCTGGGGAGAAATCCTAAGTCACGGACCGAGAGGTGAGATAGGAGCAGGAGGAGATCCCAGGTTGCATTTGGAATAAAGGTGCTTGCAAGCACAGAGTTGCTCTGGGAAACACTGACTGGGTGGTGGCAAAGAACAAGAGCAGTGTTTACTGCTGCGTGTGTATTCTCTGTCCACGAAGAGTGATTAATCATAAGTGTGTTTCTGGGTTTGTGGTTAGTGCACCGTCTGAACTGCGGCTGTTTTATGTGCAGCTTCTCCTTCCTAACTTCTGGAATCGAAAATATTTATAAGATCTTGACCGCTATTCAAACTCAGACAAGTGAGATTAAAACCAGCGATAAAACACAGTCTGTGTTTTGTCCAGTAAATAAAAAGTAGCCGGTGTTCATTGTCAGAAACGTCGTAGTTCGCACTTACAGCTTTGGACGTTTGGACAGCTAATTTCTTCAATCCTGCAGCTACAGCACTGATTAAAATCTGTATTGTCAGCATGATCTACGGTCTAAAAGATGTCCGCTGACAATGACCATGTATTCAGGCTAATATTGCCTGAACCTATCCATCCATCTATTTTCTATATCCTAGATGGCTTTGGAAGGCTGAGGCCAATCCCAGTGAATGTGTGTGTTTGTGTGTGTGAAACTACTTGTCAATTCAACGTGGCTTTTGCTCTGATACTGTCATATATTCTATAGTTCCCCACATCGTCTAGTAAACCAGTATACAGACTATTTACTGATCTTGACAAACTATCCTCTAAATTCTGTATTTATGCCTCTAAAGGAATTGTCTCTTATATAAATTATTTACAAACTCCTATAGTCTATAAGAGGTATAAGCATCGAACCCTTAGGCCTTGTCACACAGCTATTACATGTTGTTCATATTGCATGGATGAAAACATGAAAAAAGTGAGAAAGGTTGTGGTCTTTACGGGAAATTTGAAAAACCTCACAAAGAACATTCAAACCGGCGGTTAATTAGACTATTCACTTTGACATTCAGAGCACTGCGCAGAAATCACATGGCGTCACATCGCTGAGGGCCGTCGCCATGCTTCGTTTTAATGAACCAGTCGGAGATCTCCGGGTCTCGCAGCAGTTCTGAGTCAGCTGCTAGCTGCCGACAGTCTTGGGTTGTGGTCCAGTCCTGTGGAGGGTATTAGAGAAGACCGTGAAATTGAGGTTTTTGTCTTTAAATGTCTGCTTGAAAAAAAAAGGTTGAATGAATGGGACTTTGAAGATATATATATATATATATATATATATGTATATACACATGTATATATATATATGTATATCTTTTAATATAATATATAAATATACATGTATATATAGTATTTCCCATCTGAATATATCTTTTATCTGCAATCATAGTTTTATGTGCCGTAATTGTGGTTTATCGATCCAATCTGTGTAATTTCTATTAAGAAGATGCTAAAACTCCCACAATACAAATTCATTTACCTGTAAAATTCCACAAAAACTGCTTTTTTCATGTGTTGATTAGACTTTGAGGTGCATAAAGATAAGTTTGCAGATGTGACTGCATCCATCATCGGCAGTGCATCAACGCTTCCTCAGTTGTTTTCAAGATAAGCGCTTTTGTCCAAATTTGAACTTGAGCGTTTAATATCCTTCTCATTTCCACATTTCTCAGCCTCTCTGCAGCCTAAAGGAGGTTTGTCCTAAACATGATTACTGAAGCTGCACTCCCACGCCAGCAGCAATTAGATAGACAGAACGACTATGGATTCCCTCAGTCGCCACCGCCGTCTCGTAATCTCCTCACTTTCCCTCCGATTAAACCAAAACGAGGAAGAGAAAACGAGGAGTAAAGCAACACGGGGAACCTGCTCACCTCATTGAAGCCCTCTACATCCGCCCCCCTCCACTTTAGACCTGAACTCCATTTATGTACACGGTACATCTCCAAGGACCTTAGAAGCTAACGATTAGTTCACTTTGGCTTTCCTGTTTCATGGCAGCAATGAACAGGCAGAGAATAAGTCATTACTGGGTCCCGTGTTTGTGTGACCCCTCAAGGTTCCACAAATAAACTCACTATAGGGACGATTAGAGAATTTTATTGTAGATATTGAAGCCCAGGAAGATCCAGTTTGGTGACTTTGCAGTTCTCAAACTAATATATAGGCTAAATAGACTAAAATATAGGCCCAAACAGGAATGCATGTTATCTTTTAAAGATCTATGCCGATGACTATGTATTTTTTTTTGTGTGTTTTAACATGTTCTTGAGACATTTTTCTGATAATGGAGGACATTTATAACTAAATTAAAATTCAAATTGCCTTTCTGAGAATTTTTTAAATTCAAATCTTTGTCAATCAGGAGCAAATGAAAAAGTGCCATTGGAAAAATATTGTATTAGTGACATAGAAAATCCGCTGGGCAGGTCATAAGCTCCCTGCACACGCCGATGCATCCACCTGTCCACGACTAGATCCACCCACGTCTCCATTATCCTCGTCTGAGCTGTAATCTGCCTCAAAATTCATTGTTTTGTTACACCGGTAGTGTAAATTGAGGGGCGTGAGGGGCTGTAAGCTACTGGGAGCGACTGTAAACAGAGAGCTCTCAGCACCAACTGTCCAGCCCACAACTCAGAAGTGAATTTCTAATGAACAACTTCTGCTCTGCAGAAACTATGTTCTAGTTTCTTTGAATTTGGCTAAAATCAGCATAATCATGAATAAAAGACCACTGCAAATGCTTGTGCAGTAAATCAAAAGACGATTGGAGTGGGACTTTAGGGCAAAGTGCAATGTAAAGTGGTTCATTACACTGAAGCAGCTCAAAGAACTTCACAGAAAAGCAAGGATCAGGTAACTCTCACTTGGTTTAACAGTCAATTCTAATTGATCTGGATACAAGGGATGGACACATACAGCATTAGATGTTCTTTGCTATTACAATATAATAATATTTCATAAAAACAATAGTAAGCATTTGTTATTTAGGATTCCAGCAACAATGGTCATTTTCCATGCATTTACTTTCCTAGTTAAATGTTACTGACAGAAACCAGCAAAGGGCCTATGTCAAGTTATTTCTTTTCATTTTCAATGGCTGCCTAACTCGAATGGCTCAGGAGACAACGGAGGACTCTGGACAACTCCAGTCATTTTAACTTCTTTTATTTTCCACCAAGAACAGATGAGAGCTTGATAAACCTTAAAAAGAAGGAACATTATTGAACAGATATCAGAACAAATTTTGCAAATATTGTGCCATTTATGTCACTTGTTCAATACTGTTCCCACAAATGTCAGAATATAAATTAATTGAACAAAACAGTCAATTGCTTCACCAAAGTCATCCCAGCAATAAAATGTTTGTTGTTCAGCTCACCATGACTGCCAGACAAAACCCTCACCTGCACACTGTCACCTAATTTAATACTTCCTCCCACCACCTAGCTGGTAGGGTAGACTCATATTTACTCTATACTGCCACCTGCAGCTGTGGAGTTCATCCTACCTGGAGCAAACCTCCAACTCAATCCTCAGGAGCAAAAATAAAGAAAATAAAAAAGGAGAATAGATTAATCTTAACAGCCTATTTCATGCTTTTCTTAAGCCTTTCAGAGTAAACTATATCCATATATATGATAACATATTACCTTAAAGACTAAAGGCCCACTTTTCCTTGTGGGTGCCGCCCATTTCATGATGTCAACAGAGAGCCGGCCTCTGCAGCGAGTCTGTGTTTTTGCCAAAAACCGCTAGCTCCATGGTGTGTGTGCGTTAGCCTGGGGGCGGGGCTCACAGCACAGACTCGTCCTAGAAGGGATCGTCTATTTTCATGGTTTGGGAGGGGCTGGTGCTCAAGGAGCCGGTTTTAGAGAAATACTCAGAAATGCTTGAACAGATCAAAATACCGCTTTGGGGTTTCTTTTCGTGAGGAATGAACATTATAATACACTTAAAAGGTTGATTTTTGCATGGAATAGGCCCTTTGAGGTAAGCTTAGATTTATTTATTTATTTTATTTTCCATAAAACAAAAAAACACACAAAAAATGTATTTGGGAAATAAAACGGAACAGAAAGAATTGTTTTTTTTTCCATTTTATATGCTTAGAAAAATAATAAAAAAAATTGTTTAAAAATGTATCTAAACATTATGAGCTTCATATGCATGATGGTGATATGAAGTGTTTTAGTTTGCCTAATCTGATCCTGAAGAAGCATGTACAGTTAAAACACTAGAGGATCAACAACTGAACCCTGAGGAACTCCACATATTTTGGTAAATGAATGCAGATTTTTGATTGATAATGAAAACGTTGAAAACGGTTCTGAGCCAAATGTCAATAAAACTTGATGGTCCCACTCTCATTTTTAGTATGCAAAAAGAATTTCAGGGTTCAAATTTTCTTTGATGTCTTGTGTTCATTTTTATTGTTCTGAAGAATGTCAAATGCAATTTGTTAAATTGTTAAAAGTAATCAAAACCCATTTAAGAGAAACAAACTAAAAGACTTGTTAAATCAGGTTAAAAGCCGCTTGTGATGGTCGTCCCTTTTCTTTTGTTGGTTGTCATGTAAAACTTCAAGCGAAAAAGCTCTGTAGCGTGTGCAGCAGCTGTGTCGAACTGCCACAGCTGTCAGAGAGTGTGATAATGTCTCTCGATTGGGAGGACAAACCCAATCACACAAACTATGGCAGGAAATGCTTGCATTTCCTTAATGATGTGTCGTCCTATCCAAGCTGACACTAATGCTGAGTATCATGGGTTAGACTGAGGACTGTTAACTTCAGCACACACTTTGCAATGTGTGAGATCCTTACATCTCTGACATCATGACAATAGCATAGATGTCTTACGGACAGTAAGGGCAGCAAATGAATGACAGATACGCAGATGGGCAGATGTAGGTTACCGTCTCCAGGCCAGCTGGAGATAACAGGGATGCAGGGATGGACTTTCTTTTTATCTTTTTGGGATAAAGGACATTATCTCCTTTCAGTTCAATAAAACAGCATGCATAATTACAGTGTAGTTTCCTAACTGCAGGGATCCGGGGTCCCGTACAACGATGGGACAGACAATGATGTAGAATAGAAGAGATGAAGCAGGCAGGACTTATGTTTCATCGTTCTTTTGTCCAAGCACAAACACTTTAGGCACAAAAGCAGCAGATTTGCAAGGTTTATTGTGTTATTGTTTTTCAGTTGTTGCCTTAGTTGCAATTTTTAGACAATAAAACCCAATGATTAATGTCCTCCAAGCATCCAGAGCTGCCAGCAAGACTACAAGGAAAGTGAAGGTGTTGTGTCTTTTTGTAAAAAGTCCCACTTTGTTTTTTTCTAGCAATATGTGAACGCAGTCCATTGAAAGTTTCTGGATCTAATGGTTGTGTACAACGGGGTTCCTGTTGTTATTACTCTAACGGTCTGTGGAGCTAACGTCACTTATACCGTATTCCAGATGGAGACTTGATTTGGATTGGCTGGATTAAAAAGTGATGGTGGACACCTAAAAATGAAGTTCCTGTTACATAGCCCAAACCTTTTATACCACTGTGCCAGTTGGTACTCCCATTATTGAACTGTTTTAAACAAAAAAAAAACAAACAGACTTCACAGAATCAAGTTCAGGCTGCCATGTGATTCGTTAATTTCTGATAATACACACATCGTTGGCCATAGCTTGAAAATGTAATTTCTTACGTGGATGCTGCGAGCAACGGGTCATAGAGAACACAATTATCCAACACTCAACAACAAGTTAGGGTAAAGTAGATGAGACGCATCCGTGTCATACTAATTTTTTATTTTTTCGACCCTCTCAAATCATGCAGATTGCCTACGGAGCCTTATGAGGGGCCGGGAGTGTAGCACAAGGGCACCATAGGACAGCATCACCCATATGCCTATGTCAAAAGTGTGCACCTGCAAGTGACCTCTTTGTTTATCTGCAACCTTTAAACACAGTTATGTGACTCTAAACATCCCAAAATATTAAAAAAAACTTGGCTAACAGGGTGTTTTAACTAGCAAAACAAAAATAACATTGAATAACTATGTTAGCATATAGCTTTTTAGCTAACACATGCAAAATCTGAAAACATCTAAATTCCTCCATCGAACTCCAAAACCTTTATAAACATAAACAAAAATGTATAGCTGCAACTCACCTCACAAAACAGCTGATTAAGATAATAACAATAATAAAAAAATTCAATTGCACCATGACCTCTAAAGTTCCATTTTGGTGAAGATTCAGTTGGAAAAGAATCTGCTGAATAAGTATGTCGTCCCCCTGAGATTTCTCTGTCATCAAACTGAAGCTAAAATGCCCACTGATTATAGAAAAAAAAATCCTCACTAGCAAAAAATCCTGCAGACTGCCCAAGGGACCCGTAAGGGGCCAGTAGTCGCACCTTACTAACCACAAAAGTGTGACGTAAGGACTTGGTACAACAGCCTCCCTTTATGTTATAAGGGCGTGCACCTTGCATTAGCGTTGTAACTACTTACCGCATGTATGACAATGGTGCATTCCATTTTCAGTGAGCCTTTCCGGAACTGCAAGATAAACCTGTGTTCCCCTTAAGATGCCCCTGGAACTAATCACTCCCGTCTATGACCCTCCACGGACTTGGACGATCCACAGCAATCACATGGGTCAACCCCGTACAGTAGGATTTGACTCTACCTTAAGAGGTTACAGTTTACAACAATGAGAAAAGGCACTGAGATTTCCCACTCAGTAAAACGTCAGCGTTCATGGGTGATGGGTGCCAGTGAGTTTCTAAAGTCTTCTGAGGTGTACCACAGGGCTCTGTCTTTGTTCTTCTGGTATTTTTATTTTGTACAGTTCCTATAATAATAATAAAATAATACAAATCTATGGAGTTTGGTTTAAGTGTTATGCAGACGACCTGATCCTTTTGTTGCTTTTTGCACCCAGCCATTAATAAATTGAATTTAGGCTTAAAGAGAGTTACTGAACAAACTGCAACAGGCAGAACCCACTGAGTTCTTTTTTTCGTTTTCTGTAGTTTTTCAGGTGTAATTACTAAAACTCACCACTGCAGTTGACAAATGATCCATGCCGTTAAGGGTTTATCATCGCTGTCGTTTTGAGGGTTGGGGTCGGCTGTCTAGCAGCAAATGGCTGCTCGGTGTCCCCCATTTAAGAGCATTTTTTACCAGATAAATAATAGCTGTTACAATTTGAATCGGGATGTAATTAGAAGTAGCATTTTGAGAACTTGCGTGGCCTTTCAGCTGATTGCGGAACTGCCATCGAAAACAGAGGAATGAGGATGTCCTGTGGTGCGTTTGTATTTTTTTTCTGCACTTAGCCAGAAAAAAAATACAATGAATTGAGGACAGACTAAAGGAGAGTCTCTGCATATCAGTTTAATTAAAGAGTACTGATGCATGAGATTGGTCTGGGAGCCTATGGTGTAAAGGATATGATTACACAGTGCAAAAAAACACAGTTTGCAGGTAAAAAAAACAAAAAAAACAGGAAGGTGCTAAAGCCAGAGTGTGAATGATGGCATAAAATTTACAAAGAAACAGCTACAGTGCAACAAACTGCAGTGAAAGCAGCTGCCTGTGGGGCTGCACAGCGTGCTGCTCCCATGGTACTCCTTATACTGCCACAGCATCCAGGGTGTTTCCTGTCTGGATGCTGTTTCCTCCTGACTCAGGCGGTGTGTGAATATGTGTGTGTACAGCTGTCTGCTGCTCACAGCCTAATTAGTATTGTCTCAAAGAATCTGGTTACGAGATTCCGAACAACTGCTTTAAGACACGAACACACACAGCTGTGTTCATGTCGAGAGCAGAAAAGAAAAATAATGCTGAATGGTCTGTTTTTATTTGATTCAATATTTACTTTTATAGGTGCAGGTTAAGCAAGACTGAGATTGACTTTGATGCATAAAGTCAGTTTGCCGTGTTTCCGCTTCGGTTTTATGAAAGTTTGCATTCACAAAGCAGTCAACACATGTTTACAAAACAGAACAGAATTAGGTAAAAACTGTTAAAAAGGTACGTTATTATAAGCGAGGATGAAGATGAAGACTCCATCTAGTTTACAGCCCCTCACACCCCCAACCTGAGATAAGTGGTGCCTCAAAAATGGTGAGCAATATGGCTGATAAAGTTAATTCAACCGTACAGTTTTGAACCAGGAAAACAAAGTCTCAGTGTATTTTCTCCGTAACAAATACGGTCTTTTGGGACAGCATTTTTTTACATTATTGGAATAAAGAAATACTATTTTGAGCTTAATTTTTTTCATATATGTCCTCCAACATCAGAAAATTGCCACAAAAAAAAAAAAAAAAAAGAAAATTGCCACAAGAACTTGTTAAAAACACCAAAAGGCAATTTTCATGGGAGTTGGTCTTTATCGTCCTGAGAACTTTATCGACCTGATTTCATCTGTAAAAAGTGCTGTATGAATAAATTCTTCTTATTCAAGGGATTTTTCAGTTGGTAGATTTGATGGCAAATAATATCAAACAGAGCTTCACCCAGGGGCAGAGCTAGAACATTATATATGAGGGGTGGGAGAAGAGCAGAAGACCTTGGAAAGGTGGCCAAACACTAGAAGCCAATACCAAGAAAACTATGCAACAGTCTTATTATTGCTTTTATTTCATTTAAAAATGTAGCTTTATTTTGCAGGCTTTAAGAAGCTTGTATTGATGATTTCTTAATCTTTGTCAATAATGATACAAATATTGACTCACAAAATGGGGGGGGGGGGGGGGAATTCTTTTGCTGGTCCCCCGCTGTAGCTCCACCCCTGGCTTCACCCTGACCCATTGAACTGTGTGTAATCCCTGATCGGTTATTTATTTAACAAACAAAAAAACAGTTAAAACAGTTTTTTTTCCTTTAAAACAATGAAAAACGATCATTTGAAACTGCATTACATCTTTAACTAACACAAATCTTCTTTACTTCTTGACCAAACTCTGAACCATAAAATAAAGGGTCAAACATGTTTCTTTAAAAACGCACCATAATTTGCGTAAACCCAAATCACAATAAAACATAGAAGATTTGACTTTTTAATTTGAACCCAATGGAAAGAAACGTCTCCATCTCCTCCCTAATGGAAGATACATCTATTTTTTAACGATCAATCCAATCTCCAAACTGCATCATTATTGTTCATCGTTTAATCTAAAGAGGATCCTGGTTTGCATGACAGGTGGCAGAGAAGCTCTCGAAATAGGACCTGAGGGAAACTTACGTGATAGCTTAGACTGCGTTTGGCAAAAACCAAGCTCTGACTTAAAAAAGGAGGAAAGAAAGAGATTCTTTCCTTTTTGGTGACCTCAGTGTCTCATTAGATGGGGTTTTCTTCTCTGTCTGTGTGAGCAAACGAGAGTGAGTTGGATGTTGGAGAGGTTGATTAGCATTGTGCTCCATGTTCCACTGCTGTAGCTTCAGGAGGGAGGGAGATAAGGAAGGAGAGTGAGAGAGAGACGGTGCTGGCTCAGCAATGTGCCAGAAGAAATGAGGTGAGGAGATGTTTGCTCCACATGTGTGGAGGAAGAGAGGAAACAAAAGAAGCAATTCGATGAGCACAATTAAGTTTGACTGGTAAGAAATGTTGTCAAAGTTACTTTTAAAATATCATACGGTTTAAATCACTTGCTGCTGTCATTTAAAAGAAAGTGTCATCTGTAAAGAATTGTTTCAAACCGGGGGGTAATGCTAAATAGATACCGGGCATGTGTGTGTCCACGAACGTGCTGAATGTTGGTTTTTGAACACGCTTTTAATGTATGGTGTTCACACAGGACTGTTGCTACCCGATACTAACGAATGTGTTCACAGTTGGAAGAGGCTGCTCCACGTTTCACACGTGTCGCAGTCCTATTCCGATATAAAAAGACTTGGTGTTATAGAATTCCACAATCAATTATCTTTTCTCCATGAAAAAATTTAAATGGTTGGTACTTCCATAGGACACGACCCAGATGTCACTACAAAGCGCAGTCCGTGATTGGTCAAAGTTTAGCTGGTTTAACTTTTAACAGGCACACAATAGTCCTGAGTTTTGTAGGTAGAGCCAGAAAACGGACATAAAAAAGTGTGTAGCCATTCGTGAACCTTGAATGAGGAAGCCTGAAATGCGCAAATACATGACTATTTATTGAAAGTGTTTGCTCAAACGTGCGTTTCCGAGCATGACGACTAATTGATTAAACAATGGATCAATTTCTGTTCCTATGATCCAACCAGATCGATCTGTCTGAGGCAGGTTTTTCATCAAATCAACCTATACCATCATATAATCATATTGTAATAATTTTAGAAGCGAAAGCCCGAAATCCGCATATACCTAAATATTACATAGACTTTTCAGTGGAAGTTGTTGCTCAAATGTGCATTTCCAAACCCAGTAAAGCATTTTAGAAAACAAGTGAATCAAATCTGGTTTGGTCCTCTACCATTAGTATCTACTCACTAAGTGCAAGCAGGAAATATAAAGGACTATTTATGAATCAGTGAGGTGCGGTGAGGTTGATGGCTGGTGAGGCACTGACTCTTCTGGAGTCAGATTTACAATGAAAGAACTAAATATTTCACCTTCCATCCAACAGCAGCTAACGGCTTATAAAATACACACACCAAAAATTTTTGTCCTACAGAGAATATTCATTTTATAGACATGGATAGAACACTCTTCTTGTGTATAAGTTATTCATATGTACTGTAAACAAATGAGAGTATACATTTGTGGTATTTTTCCAACTTCAATTTCTGGTGCTTTAATTAGTGTTATCAACTGTTGTCTGTGAAAATGATCATTAAAATAAAATAAATGATTTTACTTACATTTTTTTCCACTTACTACCATGTTATTTTTAAAAAACAAACATTGAAAAACACGTTTAGCCTTACTTTTTGAGTCCTTGTGTCGATCCTTCTCCACAAAAAACTCTATGATCTGTTGGAAAGGTCTTTCTTATTTTCCTTTAGTTTAAGGAGTTTCTCCCTCTCAATGGAGACGTCTCCCCTTTCTTTTCTGTTTCTACGGCACCAGTGTAGCTACAAAGCAGCTGTCAGCTCACGTCTGCCCCCTTTTCTGCGGACCTACAGCAGCATTCTCAGCGCACGTCTCTGTTAACATTGAGGCACAGCGCTTCAGAGCCTCACCCGGAGTTTCCACTCAAATTCTGCAATTTTAACCTTAGAAACTGTGGAAAACATGTTTTAACACAGATCAGTGGAAAGTAATACTTACTTAATTTACCTTTTTCTATTTCATCACGATTATGACAGGTGAGGCTGTGCCTCACTTTCCTCACCTGACCGCACGTCACTGTTATGACTCTTTTTTTGTTTCACAATCTTTTAGTCATCTAAACAATTATATTTTGAACACAAAGTGCTGTTCTGCGATCGCTACTGAACATGTGACGATAAAAGTGATGTTATATAATTGAGTAGTAATGCTTCTTATGAACGATCACAAGTCTTTTATGCAGCAGCCAAATGTCATGCAATATTTTTCACAGACCAGTCTGTATAGTGCGGTGGATAAATACAACATAATAAAATATATAAATGTGTGTGTGTGTGTGTGTGTGTGTAGTGAGGGCCAAGAACCGCTCATCCGATTTAGCGTTTAAACTTTGTTCTGTGGCATACACCAAAGAGTACCCTGGTGAGGAATCTGGCTGACATTTAGAGGTTGATCACAGAAGTTTCTGAGAATTGCGCAATCAGAGGAATGATATTGAGAAGACGGCTGCAGAAAAACCAGCAAACCGATTTCCTAGTGGAGATGCAAAGACAGCGAGAGGCGAATTCGAAGAACTGGTTGAACGTGGATTATTGAGCAAAGAATGGAAAGGTGGCGTGTCTCCAGAAAAATAATAATTATAATAATAATTGATCCTTTATTTATCCCACAATGGGGAAATTCTTCTCCGCATTTTGACCCATCCCCAGGGGGGGAACGGTGAGCTACAGACCAGCCATACTCGGGGGGCGACAGCTGGCTAACGAGGGCGGGGATCAATCCACCAACCCTTCGGTTGTTGGACGACCTGCTCTACCCCCTGAGCTAAACTCCATAAGAGCGAAAGGGATTTTTGTTTGGAGGCTGATTCTTTAAATCAAAAAGAAACATTCCCAGCCAACCAGAGCATACTACAATGTACTAATCATTTCAGCAAATCCTGAAATTTCATCTGGTGTTGTTTTCTGCATTTTATGACCAATTTCTGCATACCTCATATGCAGTATGCACATCCATCTTTGTGAAGTTTAGATGTTGTTTTTATTTCATGGGTGAAAAACAGACACACTGTTGTGGCTGGATCTAGGCCGACGTCCTTTAAATGGGTGGCATCCACAAAGAGCAGAGGGCGGAGCCTTAAAGATGCAAAAATAACTCATATTTCATAAATTGTTTATTCCTTAGTGTGCCAAAAGCAACAGATTATCATATACAGTATATTAATATAGTTTACTTTGAAAGGCTTAAGAAAAGCATGGTATTTTTAATTTAGCTGTGATATATTTTGTGTGAGCATCCATCCATCCATCCATCCATCCATCCATCCATCCATCCATCCATCCATCCATCCATAGCAGTGTCGGACTATGTGTTTTTTTTTTTTTTTTTGCATGCTAACAAAGCTGGAAGTTAGCATAGTCACAATAACATCTGCTTTAGTTGTATTAGTCTGGTTTTTGTTTTTTACGTGCTGTAAAGAAGTTTGGGAGTTACAGGTACTGAGGTAGTGTGAAAACGCTAATACGGCTAACGCTTCTAATGTGGCTAATGTGTAGCGATGGCTATGGCTATGTCCAAATTCCAACCCTAATCCCTAACTACCCTGGATTTTAAAGCAATTCGGATAACATGCTGTTTTTTTTTTTGTTGTTTTGTTTTTTAATGGCGACATGACGTCATCAATTTCATGAAGTTAAAATCGAATGAATATGAGCGTTACGATCATTTACGAATCCACTGTCTTCTGAAGATAAAACGTTGATGGTTTTTCAAAAAAATTCACTTTAAATACATTTATTTGGTAAAAATATTTTTGACGCAATGCATCGTGGTTTATATTCGCCAATCTAGTGGGCATTGATGCACACTGGTTTTTCGCAGGGACTTCTGGGAAATTTCTAGGCACTCTCGATTTTGGAATTGTAGATTTGGATAGCTCTACAAAATGGAGAATGCACTATCAAATGAGTATGTTTTGATTAATGTTTATAAAAACCCTCCCACTCCCTGGGAGGACAGGAGTCCCTGCAAAGCTAATGCTAAACTTCTTTATTCGGAAAAGTTGTAAACTTGAAGAATTAGACCAATTTATGACTTGGGGGCGTGTTTTAAACAGGTTCATATGTCAAAAGTATCCTCTCCGGTTGTGCTGTCATGAGTTATGGAATAATTTGCTTTAAGTGGCATCCAGAGAGCCTCTGCAGACAAGAAATTGGCTTGTATTTGCCTGTAATAGCTCTTTAGGGTATATTCTTATGTGTCTCTTTATTGGTCAGCACTTATCAGGAGGAACCGAATTATGGTCTGAACTTTAAAGGCAGAGATGGTAAGGAGGGAAGTGAGGAGGAAGATGTTGATGCAAAAAAAAGAGGAAGGTTTTTTCCTCGAACAGAAGGATGATGAAGAGAGAAAAAGCGTAGGGCGGAAAGTTTGGTTCCTGACCATTGACTCTCCCGTGTTACAACACAAGGGCACTTGGGGATCGATCTTTCCACTCGCCTCCCAGCCTTTTTTCTCCTTGTCCTTCTCACCTGTGCTCCTTTGTCTCCTCCTGATTCACTGGCTTGCCTTCCACCTCTACCTCAGCAAATGTTTTCAGACAGTTTATCTCCATCTGTCTCCCGTCTGACCCTCCTTAGTCGCTTCTTCCTTTGCATCCAAACTTTTATCCATCTTTTTCGTCTTCTCTTCTAATTTTGTTCAGTGTTTCCGTCCAGCCTTTTTCTTGCCTCTTTGATTTTGCGCCTTGGCGTAGGAACACACAGCGGTGTGCGGCCTGGCTGCTGATCGTTAATGTAATTAACATCGGTAAAGAGGGGTCCTGGGACGCGGAAAACCTCTGCATGGCTGACTCACGCTGCCTCATCCTCCTTCGATCAGACCTCTGCGGGTTTCTGTTGATGCACAAGAACTGGAAAGGAGAGACGAAGCAAAAGGAGGAGGAGGAGGAGGAATGAGCATCAGCTGAAAAACGCTGTCAAACAATCAGCAGGACCTGAACCCTAGAGTGACAAAACTTTTTCTAAAAGAAAAACCAACAAGCTAATGTGGTACGAATTTAGTGAATAAGGTTCTTGTCTTTCTACAATTATTTAAGATAGGGACTTTCCATATTAATAAACGTTAAAAACAGATGTAAACCTGCCAGAATTTAGCCATAGGCTGAAGCCTAAAGCTGCATTCACACCAAATGCGATTCGCATGGCAGTGGTGTCCGCTTTCAATGCTAAGTCAATGTAAAGACGCAATCTGAGGTTCATTGGTGCAATTTGAGCGTTGGATGTGGCACGTTGGTCTGGCAGCTGCGCGACTTGGGCGTCACGGCCCTCCAGAGTTAAAATAATCTTACATTTTGCAAGGATGATGTATCGCATCAACGAATTAGAGATAACTATAGACAAGTGACCCGTTCAGTGACGCGATCATTGGGTGGACACCGAATCTGACACAAGGGAGAAGCTAATCGTTCTCATCAAGAACTCTATATATTTCTTATTTTCATCAAGACAGTATTAAGAATATCCTATAATTTTACTCCTATTTTGTTTTTTCTTTACTTCCTTGAACTACAGCGGGATAGTAAATTGTCAAACTGGGCCAAAGAGAAATAGAAGTACCGCTGAAAGCGATCATTTTCCGATGTGGCTCCTGCAGCAGGAGGGAACCTCACCATACTGGTGGAATCTCTGAATGATCTCATGACCCAGATGTGGAGATGTGATAACTGACGCTTTTGTAGAGCTCTTCAAAATAGACAAACCTGATCTCGCCACATCATCTGTGTCTTCCATGAGATATCTAGTCAATGCTGCATCTAGTGATCAGGCCAAGAACATCTGGCGGTAGCTCCTCCCACACGCATGTGCCACATCAAGCTTAGTAACCCTTGTGCTATCCTAGGCACTTTAACATTGAGAGTTGGGTCATCTAGACCCACTAGACAGTGCTCTGAACCTTTTTTCTTCAATGATTTGTGATCTTCACTGGTGTCCATGGATTACATGAAATCTTTCCGCATTTGTCCACCTTTATCATAGTAGGAATAACACGTCAATGTAAGGGTGGGGTCATCTAAAAGCACAAGGGTTAAAGTCCCATTAGCTGTCACACACCTAGGTGTGTGACATTTGTTCTCCGCATTTGACCCATCCCTTGGGGGAGGAGTGAGCTGCAGACACGGCCGCGTTCGGGGACCATTTGGTGGTTTAACCCCCCCAATCCAACCCTTAAATGCTAAGTATCAAGGAGGGATGCATTGGGTCCCATTTTTAGAGTCTTTGGTATAACTCAGCCTTGGTTTGAACTCATGACCTTCCAGCCACAGGGCGGACACTCTACCACAAGGCCACTGAGCTTATAAACATATCTATTAAAAAAAGGCAGCAAACTCGCCGCATATCCAATTGGAGGCTGCCGACGTGTATTTGATGCTCAAATCGCATTCGGTGTGAATGCAGCTTTCGTCACAACTGCTCTTACAGGTAGATACATTCTGTCTGTAGGGTAGTGTTGCGCAAAGCTGCTTTTCATATCGGCTTTGCAACGATATGCAACTCATTACCAACGTAGTGTTGCGTGACAGAATCAGCAAATTAATTGCAAAATACTTTCTACTATAAAGTGTAGTGTATCAGTTTGAAAATCTTCTGCAGTTATGTTTATTGCGTCAACGACTGAAGAGCTATCGTAAAAGTCCACTGTTAAAGGCTAAAAACGTGTTTTTGTATCTCTGTTTGAATTCCCCAAACTTCTAACTGAATCAACACTTCTCTTGCTTGTTACTGCTGGTCTTCTTCACCGTGTTCCTCTCACTGTTTCTCACATTCACAGTAACTGCTGATCTTCATTGGAAATCTACGCTACTTTTCCACGATTTTCTCCAAATCCCAGCATCTACTTTTTACACTTAGCATCTATGTTGACACGATAACCTGTGCTATAGCTGTAGAACCCCGCTTCTGCATTTTTAAGAGATTTTTTTTGGTCTTTTTAATTACAGTGTAATACAGGAGTCTAGTAAATTTTCACCAGCCGGGCCTTAAATCACTTTGATCGGTATTGATTCAGCTAAAAGCTAAAGCTGGACTGTATCCAAAGAGAGAGGCAGATTGAATGGAAAAGAGGGCGAGGCCGTTTATTCTGAAAGGATCCCGCCTCTTTTTATACCGCCACCCTATGAGCGATGAGGCTGCCGGCGTTCCAGAGATGATTGATGGTCCTTGTAAATATGGCTATTACCATATAGGCTCTCCCCGCCCTTCTCCTCATTATTCACTGACAGTTGGGGCCACCACGAGTCCCTAATTTCATGCAGTTTAGGAGTGCAGCTGTTATGAGTGCTGCAAGAATGTGGAAGCTAGCGCTGCTTCTTCTTTTTCTTCTTCATGCGTCCAAATCTGTTTCAACTTTTCAAGGAAAACTGTAAAGCAAGAAGTACAGATCAGTCAACACAAAAACATATTAAAGATTACAGCTTAAAAAAAACAGGTAATAAAAAAAACAACACAACATTTAAGAAGTCTAAATAAATTCCAGACACCAAAACAAAAAAGAAACATCAGTTTCAAGAAACTGAGATTGTAAAAGATGAGACAGCAAAATACTAGGTACTATGGGACATCGCTGATTGGGTGATGATATCCACTATTGCTTCATGCCAAATAACTTGCCTATAACTTCTAATGATGGACAAACATCATCATCCAGTCAGCGATGTCTCATAGTACCTACCTGTAGCCCTTTTGACACACTACCTATGAATAAGTAAATTGGGGTGGGCAGGTTCGTCTTTGGGAGGTAATGCGGAATTGTGCAATCACATGAAAACTCACTTGACTGGTTTTGTAAGGTGACTGTGAACAGAAACTTTGACAAAACAATATTTACAAATAGCATTGAGTCCTGCTATTTGGATAAAACTCTGCCCTCTTTGGGTATCAAAGTGGATAGTTTATAGAATGGATGGATATGTACAGGCTGCACGGTGGGGCAGTGGTTAGCGCTCTTGTCTCACAGCAAGAAGGCCCCTGGTTCCTGGCTGGGGGACCTGAAACAGAACATCAATGGGGGACCTTTCTGTGTGGAGTTTGCATGTTCTCCCCGTGCATGCGTGGGTTTTCTCCAGGGGGCTCCGGCTTCCACCCACCGTCCAAAAACATGCTTCATAGGTTATTATGTGTGAATGTGAGTGTGGATGGGTGTGTGATATGTGTGGCCCTGCGACAGACTGGCGACCTGTCCAGGGTGTCCCCTGCCTTAGGCCATAAGTGGCCGGGATAGGCTCCAGCAGCCCCGTGACCGCGAAAGGGACAAACGGAAGAAGATGATGAATGAAAGAATGGATACATACAAGTTCCAACGTTTGTTGTTTCTGTTGAATATTTGGAGGAAAAGTCCAGGCTAATGTTGCAATGTTCGTGTGGAATGACTTTCTTACCACGTCGGTGGGAAAAGTTAATCACTTGGTCAAATTTAGCTTACCATCAATAGACGATAGCCTGTACAAAACAGGCCGGGTTATTTTGGAAAGAAAGCATCAAAGTATTTTTCAAAAACATTCATTTCAGTGTGTTATCTCTAAATATGCCATTGTATCAATAGCTAGACTGATCTGAATAATCTTGAACAACAAAAATAATCAAACATTTTGATAAAAACTTCACAATACCCCCCATGTAGATGATCAGATTTCTTCAGTGTGTTGTTGTAGAGCAGTCTCAAACATTTAGATATCGTTTATAGCTGTTGTGTCAAACACTGACACAAACGGAGACTCACTGAGATCACGTAAACACAAACGGCGTCACTCATAACACTCGACATAACCCTGTCGAGTGTTTCCGACACGCATTTATAACAAAATACAACCCGGAGTTGGTGTTGACATGCCGCGTTATATAGTATCGCGAGACTGCATGAATGCGTGTGAGGCCCATGCAACTGATTAAACATACCTTGCATACCATTTCCATTTTCCATAAAAAACAAAACAAAAAACACTTCGAAAAACAAAAGTAATTTCCAAAAGTTGGTTGGATGATGATGTTTGTCCATCATTTCAACCAAAACTTATTTGATATGAAGTAAAAATGTATATCATCATCCAATCAGTCGTGTCCTATACTTTTTCCAGTTTCTTCTGTTTTTTTATTTTAATTTTGATTTGTTGTTTCTGGAATTTTGTTGTAATTTCTAAAACGTAATGTTCTTTTTTTTTTAAATAGTTGTTTTACTTATTTAGTTGTTGTGATCATTACTATGTTTTTTCTATTGCTGATGCGAGTTGCTCTTCAGGGCCACCATAAAAAAACTTGATCAGTACCCATCGCACTCATTTCGGGACAGGATATGATATTGCATTTGCTGTAGTTGCGATGTGAGGGGGAAAAAGGAGAAATATTAGCAGCTGTGAAATGAACATGTCCGTGGATTACTGTCTCGGGGCTTTGAGGCAAGTGGTGAGAAAGACGATATTAGATTCAGTGGGGAGTAACAAGCTTATTAACTGCGAATGGGAGAAGAGAGGAGTTTCTCAAACCAGTGTGCCGAAGCATTGCATGTTAAATAGCAGCAGCAGAGCAGGAATTCGCCCACAGTGCTATATTTGATAAAAGACAATTATGCTAGAGTGACCTTTGCCAACTCGAAGGAAGCAGTAAGACTTTAGAGGCTGATTTGTAGGCAGCGTCCGCAAACAAAGTCCAACAAAAGAGATAAAAGAAGCTGAACATACCCTAAGTTGAATGATGCACACAGAGCCAGCAGCTCAAAGAAAGACTACTCTCTTTTACCACATGGATGTAAATCACTGCTGCTCCGCTGCTCAGCCCTGGAGGAGTAATTACTTGAAATATTCTACTGTGCCTTTGTTTCCTCCTGTCACCCAGCACAAAGAACAATCTGTCAGCCGGCTGACTTGAGTTACAGGAGTTGTCTTAGGTACAATATAACTATTCAATTCCACTTGGCAGCGCTGAAATTGGATGGGAAACGTTACTTTGGGAAGGGAATGTTTTCGTTTGATGAGAGGGTTTGTTGCTTTTAGTCATTCTTTAAAAGTCTAATAAGCTTGTCTTGCCCTGTAGGGCAGTTTTCTTTGTAAGTCAGCGTCAGTGATCCTAACAGTTCCTGTGTCTATTTAGAATAGAAAGTTAATGGGGATGGAGTCCTACTTTGCCAGTCAGAGGGAAAAAGCTAGGTAGGTACTGCCTGCAAGTTTGACAGGCTGCAACATCCTGTATTGGCTACTTCCGATACCTCTACTGTCCCTCGGCATTCCCAGGCCAGCAAAGAGGCATAATCTCTCTGGCATGTTGTGCATCTCCTCCCATTGGAGCACCCCTCAAGTGAGGCAGATACCTAAAGCCTTGTTTCCACTGAGTGTTATGATGTGGTTTAGAATGGTCCAGAGAATTCAGGTGAGCGTTTCCACTTAATGTTGGACCATCATGGTGCATGCAGGTTGTAGACCGATTGTGTACCTTTGCGTCATAGTTGTGCGACTACAGCAAAGGCGAAGCTATCAAAAACAACAATGGAAGGCATGGAACATTTGTATTTCCAGTGCCGAACAGACCTCCCTGTTTGTTGCAGGAGCCTTTTCCTGATGCACTTCAGCTGAAAGACAAATACTGAAATTTTGGATATGTTGGCGCTGGTTGGCACTTGTAAAAACCGTCCGCCAAGACTCTGTCGTAGAATTCCAGCCGGGAACAAACTGCAATTATTAATTTCTCCTCTATTTTCAAACAGTTGGTACTTTGTGAATTAAAAGGCATCTACAGATTGCTATCAAATCCGAGTCCTTCATTGGTTAAAGTTCGACTTGGTTTAACTTTCAATGCGTGTTTAATGGCCACTAGTTTTGTATGTAGAGCCTGTATAGTTTTCTCAAAAATGTGTGTAGCTACGCGTAAACCTGAAAATTTCGAAAGCGGAAGTTCGTAACACGGATGTTAGCGAGTTTACTTGTACTTTTCATTAAAAGTTGTCGCATGTAAGGGCGTTTCCGAGCCCGTTGTGAACGTAGTTTAAGAAAGCACAGAGTCACCCTGTGGAGGAAACTCATTTTGTATTCAGGATCTTAATCTTTTGATAATGACCCAGATATTGTGAGCAAAGGTGAGTAGAGGAACAAAGATTGATCTTGACCACAACAAACTGACCATACTAGCAGATGCCATTCCAATGCGCCTAACTCAAGCTCTGATCTTCCTCATTGGTGAACAAGACCCCAAGTTACTTGACAAACTACCTTTCTCTGGTCAAAAAGCATGGTGTCAGACTTACTTACTACTCTTTATTCCAACTGCTTCATGCTTAGCTGTAAATGGTACAGGGCAAATACTTATATAGCACTTAAATATCGTCCACCTATCCAACCTATCCAATCCAATGCGGGATTCAGTGTCTTGCCCAAGGACATTTTGACACATAGGCAAGCAAGGTGGGAACCAAACCTGCGATCTTCCAATCAGAGGTTAATCGCTCTACCTCTACACCACAGCCACCCCAACCACCCCAACACATGCTGGAAGTCATTACTGGATGGTTCCAAAAGGACAACATCATCTGCAAATAGTAGAGAGGAAGTATTGTCACTTTTCACATGTGTAATGAAATTGAAAGACTGGTGATACAGAAACAAAACAGTGTATAGAGGGGGTCCAAAATTCACCAGGGATGGATTTTCAGACAAAAAAGTACTTTAATTTAGTTTTAATGTAATTATTTATTACAAATCAAATTCCCATCCTTTTTCATTTTACATTACGTGAATTTTTTCTTTTACACCAAATAAATATTTTTTATTTATTTTAAGTGAGTGTATTGGTAGTGGTAACACAGCCTAATTCACTACTATCTTTATTAGATCCCGTATCCGTCTTTTTAAAAGTAGTTTCTGTTTGGGTTTTTTGTTCAAGATCCAGAGATCCAGTGGTTTGGTTTGTTTTTAATGTGCTGAAAAGCAGGTTCAATACCAACCCAGCCGCAAATGAAAACATGCTCCCTGTTCGCCATCAATGAGCATCAGAGTATTTAGGCCACATCAGCAGGTTTTGTCCTCCGTCATGGATTCCCTTTTGAGCGCTGTGATGCATGAATCTGCTGAGCTTCTCCCCCAGTCTGGTTTCCAACTTTTAATCCCGTCAAACGTTGAAGCTGTTTTTTGAACTCCTGCGACCGTAATTCATCAGTGCAGTTGCACATCTGTGCTTCCCAGAGTGTGGCAGCGGCGACGGCGGCAGCGCTGACACTCACTGAACAGAGAACACATTCATGGAGGAAGTCCCTGCAAACAGATGGAAGTATAATCTGCTTAGAGGGGTCTTACAGAGGAGAAAAAATAGTTGTCTGCACTTGTTTAATGAAACGGTAAAATCAAATGTGTCACAATGAGGGAGACACCTACTCTTTAGAGTCTCCGCCCCTTTTCTCCTGCTCTGAGTGACTGTCGGCTAAACGTTGATGTTTAACAGTTTTTCTTCTAAAAGAGCACAACAAAATGTAGAAATGAGAGAAAACCCAGAATTGTCACTGAAAGTCATTTAGGGTGTATTCAGGCTGGCAAAACCGTTTGTGCTCGACCGGGTCCACTTAATTTGGTCTGGATCGTGTCTGTATTCAGATTGCCATCAAGCGGCCTTTCCTGATTCAAACCAAAGCTAGTAAACAAAACTCATTGGTCAGGTATTGCAAGGACGGGGCAAAGCAACTACAGACATTAATTATGGAGGTCCTGCGCTTGCAGTCCTTCTCGGGGTAGTTCATTTAACGTTTATATTTTGCTGACCAATTTTAACGCCTGTATCAACGTTAGGCACAACACTTTTTACTACTGCCTTGATCCGGTGGAGGCATGCTTCAGTTTCTTATCATTGTGGTTAAAGAGAATTCTGTTAAGGAAAGTATTAGGTTGCTTTTTGTTCTCTTTGTAAACACGACAGTCATTGCTTTATATCTGTCCGCGGCTCTTCTGTTGCTATGTTCCGACTGTGTTTTCATCACGTGACCAATGGTTATAGGGTTTTTTTGGTCCGGTCGTTCCGTTCAGAAGACGCATTGTATTCAGACTGAGGAATCTCAGTGACTGTGTCGGTTCCCGCAGCCCTGTGGCCATGAAGGGGACAAAACGGATTAGAAAATGAATGAATCTATCTCAAACCGAACCAAAGCTCAGTCTGATTAGAAATGAACCAAGACCAGTCTTGTCACCGTATAGTCTTTTAGGGGTTAGACCAGGGGTCGGCAACCTTTTTTACTCAAAGAGCCATTTGGGACCGCCCCTAATAAAAAAGAAAGCACCCGGAGCCACAACCCGTTTTGACATCATTATATATATTATGCATGTATATATTATTCAAAGGTGTTCATTACGTGGATCGCGATCGACCGGTCGATCTTCAGTGACATGAGTGTAGCTCACAGGCCAGAAAAGATAAAAGAAAAAAAATGCTTCTTTAAAATCCACCAGCCAATCAAAATCCTCACTGAGAACTACGGGACTTGATTGACATGTAGATTGGCCAATCGGACATCGTCTGAAGCATACATCGCTGCAAATGCACATTATGTTCTTTAAAAGATGACACCCCGGCCGCGTGTGGGAGGAGCTACTAGTTCTGGTCTGATTGCTGCATGGAGCGATGTGTTTATCAATGCATGGTAGAAACTGAGAATGTGGAGAGATCAGGTTTATTATTTTGAAGAGTTCTACTTGGTAATCATGTTTCCATGTTTGGGTTTATAAAATCATCCCAGGGAAAGTCTCTGCTTCAACTCCTGCAGGGAAAGCTGCGTCTGAATCTGACGCCCGTGTTTCCATCTCTCTGACAGAGTTTGAAGCCAAAGCCCCTCCTCCGCCTCTTTACCTGCTTTTCCTCTCTACCTGATCACCTGTTCACATCTTCTGCAGCTGATATTCGTTTCCCCCGCGCTCCTCAGTGTGTCCTACACAGAGAGCGCAAAATACGGTGTTCTTTGGTTGACGCGATAGTCGGGGCGCTCCAGCGCAGCACACGGATGAAAGAGCCAGACGCAGATTATAGCGGGGATAGAGCGGGTTAAGCAAATGAATGGAAGAAGGCGGCCCGCTGAAGAAATATTCAATATTGTACACATTTTATTATTAGTCTGAACTATCTTTTATTAAGAAAAATCTTTTATTTAATCAGTCCAGTACGGAAAAAAAAAACATCACCAAAAGCTGTGTTGGGCTGTTTTTAGCTGGGTCTGGCGGTTTTCAGATGACTTTTGGGCTGGAAAACTGTGACTCTATCTGGCAACACTGGCGCGAGCTCTCTGTCATCAGCAAGTTGGTCTCTGCCCCGCAGCACGTCAAGTTCCCGGCAGAAAATCGGATTGTTTATTGAGGCCGCCCCGCGTGTCTCCTCCTGCTTTCAGCTCTGCAGTCCTCGCCTGATAAATACAAGCTCATTACGAAGCTGTTTTTTACGTGGCACTCGCTTCGTGCGGAGCCAGCAGCGCCTTTGAAATGGCATGAAAAATACAATTTAATTATTATAAAATACTCATTATTTTCCAAAGTCACAGGGAGCCACAACAGAAGGATGAAAGAGCCACATTTGGCTCCGGAGCCATGGGTTGCCGACCCCTGGGTTAGACTGTTTTCCTTCTATGCTTTGTGTTCACTGATGGTCACTGAAGTTCCTCGTTTGTTTCTAACACCTGGCTTTATTTGGCAGATTTGGCCAAAGCAGTGCTTTTATTGCATTTGCCTAAAACCACCTCGACATTGCTTTTTCGTCAATGGATGTCTATGTGTAAGTGTTTCCTCAGATGCCACGCCCCTTCCAGTCTCTCATTCAGCTTTTGCTCCCGTCGAGCTCTTCATCCATCCCTCCTCCTCCTCCTCTTCTTACTGCATCAGAAAAACCGAAACTCTGGGCTTCCCCGTCGATTCAGTATGCAGTTTTTTCGACGGGTAAAGAGGAAGCGAAGGGGCCTCGGGGGGATAGGAGAACAGAAGGGAAGCACCTTGGTGCTTAACATTGTGAGGAGGGTTGCTGACGGGAGTGGGGGGTGGGGTTGATGATGACTGACATGGATCTTGGGGAAGTTTCTCTTCCAATGTGCGTTTCAAAGTCTGACAACATGAGGGGTGAAAGGATGATATTTACGGCCAGTTGATATAAAGTAGGGGAGTGTATTGGCAGGAATCTGGTGATACGATACATATCCCGATACGCGCCCCGCGATACGATACATATCCCGATATTTTACCGAAATATATTTTCTTTCTTTTTCTTAAATATGATTTTGAAAAGAAAGACCTGAGTTTCAATGTCTTCCACTGTAATAAAATGGTCAAATTCAGTTTATTTAATGATCATAATGTTGAGCACTGCAACTGTATCTCATATATAAGTTCCGTTTACCAAAGCATATTCTTTTATTTTGGTAAGTTAAAATATAGAAAGGGAACAATCAACATTGTCTGATTTCCACAACAAAATATATTTTAGTATAAGAAAAAACAAATGAATGTGCCTCAACCAATAAGTTTCTATTGGGGAAGTAAAATGCTGTAGCCTATTAGCAGCTGCCGTGCTTCACTTGTATTTATCTGAGCCGCTAAAAAGCACAGCAATTCACGTTTTTATGTTACTGGCAGCAACATGGCACAGAGATTTTGTTTCCATCCCAAGTAAAAAAGAAGTAGTTCATGTCTCATAACAACAAGACAAGCTGCCTCTAGCTACAGTCTTCCTGTTGTCGTGTGGTGTGGCGCTGCTGAAAGAAGCTATGTGCGCTCTGCTGCCAACTAGCAGTCGGAGGTTGAAGTGGACAAGAGTCAGACACTAAAGGATGCTCAGAAATAATTAAATAAATATCGTCCTGACAGCATTTTTGAATCGATACAAGTATCGCCAAATGAACTATCACGATATTTTGCGGAATAGATTTTTTTTTACAACCCTAGTATAAAGCAGCTGAAGGACTGAATGTCAAGTCATTGGTTAAAATTCAGAAAAAGAGAAATTAACCCCTCCCCCATTCTTTAAAGTCACTTCATACCTGATATTGCGGTAAATGTCTGCAAGTTCACAGGCTAAACTGTCATCATCTATTCCCAAAGTCTGTTCTCAGATCACTGAATGCATCCTGATGTGATCTGAGCTGGAAATTTCAAAATAAAGTTATTATTGATAGAATGTGAAGTTTTGTTGATGGCATCTCCCAACCCATTGACTGTACTGTATGTGAGAACTGGACGGAGTGAGTGTGACATCACCAATAGACATTGGCTTACTTCCTCCCTCTACCAAATGAAGTCAAGTACTAGTTGGCACCAGCAGGGCCTCTATAATGTGTGTGAATGTGTGTGCATTGGTAAATGGGACTATGACTGTAAAGCACTTTGGGCCTCAACGCCAGACATTAAAGTGCTATGTTAAGTAGACACTCTTTACCATCACCCTTTCATGGTTAATAGAGTTCACGGCCTGCGTGTTTTGTGTTCAGTTTACACCTGGTTTTCAGTGATGACCATGTTTGTGTTTATGATGATGGATTGTTCTGTTGCCTTGGTTACCTTCTGCCTTATGGCCAGTTTTGTTCAGTATTTTTTTATAATAATGTAAAAGCAGAACCTCTATGCATCGTCTGGTCAGGTCATCAGGAGCAAAAACAACTTTATAACTTTATATCCGATTTAGCTTCTGAATATATTTAACAAATGTGTTTTTTTATTTTAAGAATCCTTCTATAAAGATGAATGATTTTACATGTTGTTAGGGTAAAAATTTAAAATAATTTTTTATTAATTATTTACTAATTTTTCACAGTGTTTTTAAGGTCAAATCTGCTTGTAGCTCAGTCGATGAATCTTCTTTCTTTGTGTTGCTGGTGTGTTGGTACCAAACAGCAGTAATCATGTCCCCCGTTTGGGTCGCAGTAGGACCGATTCTGTATAGAGAGGGAAGCTCTGTAAAGGTCGGCGTGTGATTCTCCAGGCTGGATGATTACATCCAGCCTGTGTGCAGTTGCAGATGTGTTCAGCTGCACATGGCCTCCTGGTGTGCGGTCCCTGGCTTAATTTGAGATTAACACTCAGGATGTCAAACTGCACATTTGACCTTTTGTGTCTGGCCAGCCGGCGATGGAGGGACGAGCTTGAATCCTCTAGTAATTACAGGGACTTGGTCTCGCTGTGGAGGCTGTGAAGAGCTGCAGATCATGGACCAAGACCGGGATTAATGCACAGTTTGACACAATTTATAATAGAACCTTAGAGGTAGCTTCAGAAACATTTTTTATTTTTATTTTCAAAGCATAACAATCCTCTAGAAATTAGCAGCTTGGTCCAATTTTCCAAACAGGAAGTACCCACTGGCTCCATAAAGCTAGAATCCGATAGACTCTGACGAAGATGGGGGCATGTTCACCGAAACATGTCAGGTATGTGAAAACACAACCCGTGTCTGATAATATAAGAGCCAGCCTTCCATAAAAAAATAAATGAGTCAGTCATTCTATTTGTCAGAACATCTACTCTTTCTCTGTAACGTTTGTGAGCATCATCCTGACAATTGTTTCACATTTTTTGTAGTGCAAGTTGTTCAAGTTATAAACTGACCAATCAGATACCTAAAAAAAAAGGGTGGAGCCTGCCGGCCCCTATGTACACCTTCAAAAGGTTCAATAGATTTGGTGTAGCCCACTTTCAGGTGGTAGGGGCGTGGACTTTGAACAAGCTCACTCCCGACTATTGAGAGTGGTTGCCATAGGAATGACAATTAAGAGGGAAATAAATCCTTTTTAAGTGCAGTGAAACATTTTGGTCTGTTTATCTATTGCAGCTCATTTCAGAAGCTGAATCATATTTTAACTAACTGTCACATTTTTGAAAAAGGTTTTTCGTTTTTTTCTCTGCCAAGATCCATGTCTTGTGGAATTTCTCTTTCGTCCTTCATCGATGTGCACAGATGTCCATCGAGGGTTTCGGCCAACCAGTCTTTACGTGATTTCGGTTAGAATAACGGAGTTTACGGATATTTTACATAGCTTATATGTATATGCAGGATGCATTCGCAAATTTGTGCCTTTTCAATGTATGTCTAACAGACTTTTCACTCATGCACCACCGATGTATAACTTTCATAACACGTATCACGCATCACGTTAAAATGACATAATTGATGCACAAATGACGAATGCTTTAGATATGAACAGCGCTACAATCCCGATTGGCACATTGTGTGACAGGATTATAAATTGGCTGACCTTTCACCCCTCCAGCAGTCAATACTGAGTGAGGGTCTTCTGCTGTCCAGCACCGCGCAGAAGGCCGAGTACGGCGGGCGCTGATGCGACTCTGGACGCACAGCAGGCCTTTGTCGTGGATTTCGGTTACGCCGACTGGCGCCCAGCAGCCGACTTAGAACTCCTGCAGACCATGAGAATCGGACTGTTTCATTAAAACAAAGCATTGCGACGTCCCACAAACGGCGCTGACAGTGGTGCATCTGTGAAAACTTCACGTCAAGACCGAAACATTTCTCACTTTTTCCACGTAAATTCACGTACAACCAATTTTCCTTCATGCGATACGCACAAAATGTACGTAGCGGCTGTGGGACACGGCCTTCACGCTCAATCGTATTTTCAGTCGAATTTCCCTTTTTTTAAAGGTAAAAACTTACTTATAAAATCGGTCTATGAAAGACTCTTTGAGTTGGATTGCTTCAAAACAAGAATTTAGGACAACAATGCCCGACTTCCTCTTCTCCCACAATCCCTCCTTCTGTCAGTGAGGCTAACTGCCAGCTGCCCCCACAATCCTCTGGGCTCATCTATATTTGATGCCTCTCATTAAAGGTTGATCATGGAAACGCTTCGGCTTTCTGATTCCCCGCTCCCCAGCAGCACTTTTGGAGTAACAGAGTCATCTCTGCCATGCTTAAACAGCTTTGGGGAGTTAAGCTACGGTAAACAAGGGTGGATGAACATGGCAGTGCGTCACTGGGGCGCTGGTGGGTGAAGGGGATATTGCAACAAATCTGTGGAGGGAAATTCTAGGGAATTTGGAATTTCTGCTTTTATTTTGAAACATTTTCATTTGAGTTTCCTGATCAGCACCACAGTAGATGTTATGTTTGCTGTTTGAGTTCCATATTTCAAGAGGTAACTAAGCAAGAAGAGCGTATTCACTCTCACAGGACTTTAACGACTTGTCCCTGAAAGGCACATAAAAAAAACTTGAATCATTACCAAATGCTTTTCCCACGGCCACTTCGCTCGGATTCTAATACTTTTTTATTCCTCCTCAGTGCTGTGCTGAAGCGACCCAATCTGCAAAGTCGTCAAGGTTTTTGTCTGACTCTGATGGTGATAATATAGTCCGATCAGAGGTGGAGGAGGGCGCCATGAAGTCCAAAGTATTTTTACTGTAGTTCCTTTGTGGCTTGAAATAACAGCCCCAATATTACAAAATAAATTAATAAAAATCAGTCAATTCTCTTTTTCCTGAAACCAAAAATTTACACTTAAACCTGATTGCAGCAAGATTAATGAGGAAGGATTGTTCTCCCCTTTACTATGACAGCTATACTTACGTTTACAGAGAAAAACACAAAATGCTGATTTACATTTTTTTTAAACGAGTCCCACTCTGCATATGCTTGCTGTTGCATGTGTGCATAGACGGTTTTTGGTAACAACATTTTTGTTGCTGGATTTAAGGCCAATGCAACAACAAGAACTGTAATTCCTCTAATGGCCACTAGAGGCAAAGGGAGCAATTCACCCTTGACTATGGTGCATTACTTTGCATCGTTACCTGTTTATTAGTATTAGAGTGACCTCTCCCCCCCTGGTGTTCCAAACAGGAAGTGGGTGCTGGCTTCAAGAAGCCAAGATTCCATAGACTTTGATATATATATACCATATATACCATATATATATATATACACACATTATAGTATAAATTAGGGCTGTACGATATGAGAAATATTGCATCGACGATATAACTTGCAATACATGAACAAATAGTAAAACAACCAAATAAATAATTTCCATTTTAACAGTTTAATTTAAATAAAAGTCGACATAACTGAAATTACACTCCAAACAAGCCTCGTCTACATAGGAGGCGAACATCTAATATAAAAGGAGTCCATCCGATTGGTCAAATACATAAGATTGTTTTAAAACATCTAAGGTAACCATCTATTACAATGTTCACCAATTTTTGCGATATCCGTATTGCACAGCTTGATGTGGCGATAACGATAAATTTGCGATTTATTGCGCAGACCTAGTATATAACATAACTAACATGTAGTGGTGTCTAACATGGTTGGGACATATCGCAGTCACGGTTGCTGTTGTTCACCTTTCACCACATTCCGATAGCGGCCGCCATGGCTGTTATGCTGGATGCCTTTCCTGACCTAACCCTGTATAACCCTGACCGGCACAGTATTTAGTGGCTACATAGTTAGACAGTAGTGGGTTCAAAGTTCCACCCCTTCCACTGAAAACGGCTCGGTAGAATCTGTCAATCAACCGTTCCGGTTGGGGGCCAGCGGACACCACATGCTTTTACTGAAAATTAATAATAAAATACTTGTTACTTTAATTATTTATTTATCCCACAATGGGGAAATTGTTCTCCGCATTTGACCCCCTGGGGGATGAACTGCAGCCAAACCGCGCTCAGGAGGCAGTAACGTTAAGGGTCTTGCCCAAGGGCCCTCAGTGGGTGATGTTAATTGCTTGCCAGTGATTATTTATTGATTATGGTATTTGCCCCATTGTTCATTCCCCTCCGGAAATCGAACCCTGGTTACCTGTGTGGTAACCTTTCACCTTACCAACCAAGCCGCATAACTTGAAACACATACAATAAAGAAAAATATTTTTTCTTTTTTTTTTTTAAGTAGGATTAGCAAGCAGATGTCATAAAAAAAAAGTAGCAGACCAGGAATAGTTATTCTGAGCAATAGAATGATAGAGTAACAGCTGTTTGTTTCTCTAGAGAAGTCTATGGGATAATACAGTCACTGAGTCTGACTGACAACCCTATCTCTGACTCTTTTGTCTCACCTTATTTGTCCTGTAGTTTGGTGTACCTTATATATAACAAAAGTTCAAAAAGAGACCATTCATTGATGATGGGCCTCATCATCCGGATGATGGTTTTAAGATGAATTATCCTCGCTATTGTAAAGTAGAATAAATAAACGATTAAATAAAATGCTCAAAATGGACTACTGATGATTACTTATTGATTTTACTAATTCCTCACAGTTTTCCCGCCCTTCATTAAATTTTTAAGCTTCTTCAACCACAAGAGCTGTTAGACTGGAACTTCTAGTGCTAAACTCTAAGACCCAGAATCTCCAGGTTCCAGCCAAAGATTTCTCTGGTTGATGTCCAGCTGGTGGTCCAGCCAATTTAATTAACTCCCCAGATTCCCCTCACCAATCTCAGTCTCTGCAAACTGCAATCTTCTGAAGAAGATACATTAAATAATCCTCCTGAAAGCTACTGTTTTATTTAACACCCCCCCATGACAGCAGGTTTCTGTAACGGCCTGAGCTCCAACACAGCCCTACATGTGTTTCTGCAGTCTTCAGCGGCTCCCAGATTGACAGGCGGCGGCTAAAGGCGCCCACATACACGAGCCTGGCTTGAAATCGGAGGTAAAAAAAAAGAACAGTGTTTGAAAAATGTTTCCTCTTTTAGCTGATGCTGAGGTTCTATCAATCTGGCTGAAGGCCACAAGCTCTCCCGCACTCTGAGTAAATGTTAAGGGCGGCCTCTTGTTTAGTCTGCGCTCGTGGGTGGATGTGCATGAATACGCGTCGCCTGACGGGTGTGTGTGCTCCCACGCTAACCAGCGCATGGACATTGTGTTTGCTCTGCAGAGCCCCAGCTGAAGGGCATTGTCACACGCCTCTACTGCAGACACGGCTTCTACCTCCAGATGCTGCCGGATGGCACCATGGAAGGCACAAAGGACGAAAGCAGCTCCTTCTGTAAGTGCAAAAGAGCCACACTCTCTGCAGCCGTCCATTTAGTGGCCGAGGGGAAGCCACTTTCATTATTCTTCTGCCTTTAACCCTTGTGCTATCTTAGATGACCCCACCCTTACATTGACGTGTTCTCCCTACCATGACAAAGGTGGATAAAGGTGGAAAGATTTCATGTAATCCATGGACACCAGAGAAGATCACAAATCATTGAAGAAAAAAGGTTCAGCGCACTGTCTAGTGGGTCTAAATGACCCAACTCCCAATGGTAAAGTGCCTAGGATAGCACAAGGGTTAAATACAGACTTTCTGGACTTACCCAGAGCTCTGAGAACACAGTAAACATCAGCCAAATGAAAGCTGTTCTTGCTTTTGTGTAGTTTCAGTTCGATTCATGATGTTCTTGCCATGTTTTCATTGGTTTACTCACTATTAGTTCTGGACAATCCTGGCCAAAAACGTTTTATATTGTACAAATATATTTTTATTAAAAGTAACATTTACTTTCCTCTATGGTTTTATCAAATTTTTTTTACAATTTGTTCAGAACAACCCAAGGAAAATGGTTCAACTAATTTGATACGGCTTGGTTTACTAACTTAATGGTCAACAGACAGAACTGTTTTTAATAAGTTCTTAGGCTACCGTCACATATCCCAAAATGCCACCAAGAAAAAAATTATTTGAAATAATTGAGTTGCACAAATAATCGTCTGAGTATCCGAGTCAAGCAAACTCAGATCCTGCTTGCTTGTTCAGCTGCTTCCTCTCTACACATCATCATCATCATCATTACCTCTCTGCAATGGGTCATCTCCTGCAGTGTGATTACTGACTTGAAATAAAGGCGTCCCAGAGGCCCAGAACTCCCTCCAACCCTCCCAAAGAGATCAATAATATTTTACAGGATAGCCCTGATGTGGCAACACAGCAATTTTTTTTCTGTCCAAACATCACTTTGGATGGAAAACAAGAAGTTTGCAGTTTTTGGATTCACAGTGTTGGATGACGAAAAGGGTCAACGGGGCACATTATTACTCTGAGCTGTGGTTCCCCCGGTGGAAATTATATTTCAGCATTTTTATTTTTATTTTTTTGGACTATGAACCTGCTGAATACACAGCTCTATTACTTTAAGCTTATTATTGTTGTTGTTGGTTGCCTTGGAGATTTCTGTTTACTTAAAAGACGAGATGTGACGCTACAAGCTACAGTAACTCTTCAATCGTTTCTACAATTAACGTACTTCCAATGGACTCTGACACAGGCTTTGCGCCAATATGCAACACTTTACTCCAGTAAACCGCAAAAACTGCTCTTGTTAATGTTAATTGCGTAAACTGTTAAAGAGTCACGCTAGTTAAATTACGTCAACACCAGAACTGAAGCTCCAGGGTTTACAGGGTTATGGAGGATTTCAAATACCAGACTTATGCTTAGAGGGCATAAATGATGGATGGATGGATGGATGAATGGATCCAGCACCCAATCTATTCGTCCTGCATTTATTAAACCCCAATAATAAAATTAAATCCAAATAAACTCTATAATTAAATACTTTTGTTTTGCACTGGAATCCTTTTTATTTCTTCTTATAGAACAGAAAAAATTCTAAATCCATTTTCGCCAAAATTAGTGTGAATGAGCAGAAGTAAAATGACGAAAAATTCTGTCTGGAAAAGAAAACCTGTTGTAAACAGGAAATCTGGGTTCATACAACATGTTACACATGATTCACAGATAAATGCTCACTGTAAACGTCCAAATGTGAACAGGAAGATAAAAATAATTGTTCCCTAATTCAGAAGTAAACGCTACAGTTTATGATGGTTTATGATGGACTTTGGCCAATAGTGGAACCGATTATTAAAATAATTGTCCATTTCATAAGCACCAAATCTTGCATGGTTGCATGTTAGCCATGGGAAAATCCCAAATTTGATATATATATATATACAATACACATGTAGAAGTATTCTGTAGGTGCCCCTCCAGTTTTTGAGCTTTTAAATGTATTATAATGTTCGTTGCTCATAAAAAGATGTTGATCCATTCATGGATTTCTGAATATTCCTCTAAAAAGCTTCTCTCTACACACCAGCTCCTCCCAAAATAATGAGCGAGTTCTCACATTGGGATGTCACAAAGTGAAATAGCCCCTCCCAGGAAGAGTTTTGCGCTGCCAGCACCCAACTTCCAATGTTAAAGTGCCTAGGATAGCACAAGGGTTACAGACTACATTTTGTGCACAAACAGCCCATACTGTTGAGACTGGGGCAGACAGACATGGAATATTTTTGTAACAATTGAGTTTACAAATGGCCGCTATTTTCGATTTTTCTTGTGGTTTTTTAACAGGCTTTTCTGAAAGAGGGAATTCTAAGGTGCATCCATGCCAAATATGGTGCCTGGACCACAATAAACGATTTGAAATAAGAAACCTAACCAGCTTAAATCACAATCAAGAATTCGTACACACAGGTTTAAGAAAGTGCTGGGTATTCATACTATTAATTTCATGCCATGGGCCAGACTTTGGACATGTCCGCTATAGTGTTTCCCGTTTTTATTTTAAAGTGTTCATTCCAATGTCATGTGAGTTGAAAGATAAGTACCAAAAGGCACCTGGACTTTTTCTGGAGTCCTGCATGAGATGTGCCTTTACTGCTTTAAGATTCAGTTCTGCTAGTGAGTCGCAGCAGTTTTCAAGTCTGTTTTGAGAGGAAAAGTCCAGCAGCGCAGTTATTAACTTGTGCAATAGAGAGCTGTTCTAAAGCAGCAGTTATAAATCCTTGAGTCCCAGCTGTTTGGGAAACAACACCTCCAGAATGGCCCACGGTAGCTGATCAGACCTGCTCTCACCTCTCCCTCTTATGCAACGGCCCACCCACGCCGAGGCGGAACATCCTGCTGAACTTTAAACATTTCTCATTTCCAACCTGAAATATTCATGACACAACACCGAAGGGGAAAATTTGAAGGCTGGTTTTTCAGACCCGAGTGTAATGGCTGTTGTGTAACAGCGCCTCTCATTTGGCGGCGCATTAAACATCAGATGTCATCCAGCAAAGTGTTTGCGTGGGTCTGACTTACAGTTTATTTGATCACAGCTGTAATTCTGTCAATTGTGGCGTGGAGCTCTGGAGGCAGAGCCCGCCGAGGCTTTGACAGGTAAGTCAGAAATTGTTGGCTTCCTGTCTGAGTCAGCCGTTCAAGTGGGAGTTACTGAGTGAGTGAGGCATCATGGAAGCCATTATCAATCAAAAGCACAATCGTCTATCTGGGAAAGCACAGAACTTTTAAATGGATGATCCTGCCATGAGCAGAAAGTGTACACACTCTAAAGGTTGCTGGTTTGTAACTGCTCCCAGCAGCTCTCATTCCGCTTACTGATGCTGGAAACTATGTACGCTGCAATCATGAAATGATCAAATTTGACCAAGAAGGACAAAAGCTTTGTAGGTGGCAGAAAAACAAATCAATCCGCCATGATGAGAGAACACCAAATGTTGGATTTCCTACGTTTGTCCTCTTTGTTGAACCCATCTTCCTCATCGATTATTGGCTGATGACACTCTTGCGTTGGCATGATGTCAAACTCCTTATGTAGCATATGCGAACAATGCGACCCAACGCTTAAGACTGCAAACTCTACCAATCGAAGAAACCGTTTGTTGGATGGAGAACGATGGAGAACACAGACTTAATACATGACCATTGCTTTCTGTGGAATGAGGTCAAAGTCAAAGGTTAGTCTACAGCAGAGGCAAAAGAATGAATCCTAATGGGGTGTTTGATTGTGTTGTTTATGGCTTCTTTTTTTTAACTAGCTGCCGGTGCAAATTATATGGCTCACAACAATCTGAAAAAATGTCTATTTGTCCCTTTCTCACAGCTTTTTCTTTGTAGTTTTAAACATTAAAGCTTCAATAATTTACTCATTTTGGAAATTTTTAACATGAGGTAATCTGTGTTAATGCTATTCGACATACAGCAACGTAATCCAGCTGTAGCAAGCTTAAACAATAAAAGTCTTTATGCTTTTTTCTTTATCAATTTTTTAAAAGTTAAAACATAGACATTTTGCCACTTAGTTTGAATAAACTATTCTCTTTATTTGTGTAAGAGTAGTATGAAATAGTAGTTGAAGTGAGACTAAGAGCAGAAGTGAACATTTATAAACAGCAGTATGGTTTCATGCCAAGAAAGAACACCACAGATGCAATATCTGCAAAGAGGAGGTGGATGCAGTGAACGAAGACATGAAAGTAGCTGGTGTTAAGAGTAGAGGATGCAGAAGACAGGATTTGTTCCTATTCTTTTGTTTTTTTACTTGTCTTGTCCAACAGCTGGGCAGACAGATGAGAGCTGAAGGCCTCTTGTGTTGGACATGTTTTACTTTAACAACAGGGGTTCTGAATTTTTTGACAAACCAGAGGTATGTTTGAATAAACCCCTTTTGTAATCTAGGCCAAACTTTATTCATTTTAATCGTATTTGAGGATTTTTGGTGTTGGACCGGACGGAAAAGGAAAGGAGGGAAGAAGAGAGAGATGTTAGAGACGGGGTGTATAAGGGGGAGGGGGGGTAAAACCATGAAGCAGCATAAAGCAACAAGTTGCTGGATGTTTATCAATACGGTCAGGTTCAGATGTAATACAAATCTAGAAGGGGTGTGTCCATACACACACATTCAAATGTTATAAACACACCTGTGGGCTGCAAAAATGTCCACATGTCAACATGTACACAATACCGATAATGTTCACACGCGCATACTTACGCCTTCAAACCAACTAGTGTGAAATATTTCATTCGATCACACAAAGTGTTTGTGGGTTCGTTCCTATTCATGTAAAGATCAACTTTTAGGCTGAATTTGAATTGCTTTCCTATCCCTACATTTATCACTCCAAGCGGAGGGGAATGGAAATTTGGACGTTCCTACCGCTCGATGATGTCATCAATAGCCACCGGTCATCTACTTTAGCACATTACTGCTAAAGCTCACAAAATACAGGACGTCAGTTTAACTTGATCAACTTCTTTGCTTTAGAGCACACCTACACAAAGAGATATGGTTTCTCCTGCTCGCACATGGATCAGTCTAGCAGCGAAGGGAAAGCCAACCCTAAGTCACAACGGCTACGCCTTAAAAAACAAACACTTTTGGATACAGCTACAGCTTCAAATGCCCCTACAACTAAAGCAATAGGGAGGATCCAGAGAGGCAGGGCAGCAATTCGGATTCGGCCTTAGTCTGGTTTTAAATGTCTTACCTCTCTGAGGGTAGATCTGTCTCTAATCTTTACATTTTTTAAAAAAATGTTTCCGTTATATTACATCTGCGGTTGAAATCATTGACTTATAATGACAACTGGTCAACAGTTCCAAACAGGAAGTAGTCACTGGCTTCAAGAAGCCAAAATCCCCTAATCTTCTATAGAGAAATAAACAGCTGTTACTGTTGGTCAGAATAACCATTTTTGATTTGAAAACCTGTTTTTTGTAAACATTTTCTTTCTAATCCTAATTCTTTTCATGATATTTTTTTCTGCAGCGCAAACTACTGACCAATCAGATGCCCTTAACCCTTGTGCTATCTTAGATGACCCCACCCGTACATTGACGTGTTCTCCCTACCATGAAAAAGGTGGATAAAGGTGGAAAAATTTCATGTAATCCATGGACACCAGTGAAGATCACAACTCATTGAAGAAAAAAGGTTCAGAGCACTGTCTAGTGGGTCTAGATGACCCAACTCCCAATGTTAAAGTGCCTAGGATAGTACAAGGGTTAATAAAAGTATGTGGGCTCATATCCAACATTTGAAAAGTTTGATTGGTGGGATTCATTGTCTTTCAAGTGGTAGACGTGTGGCCTTCCAATAAGCTCACTCCTGATTGCCAAGAGTGGTTGCCATAGAAACCTTAAATCCCACAAACCCGGGGGAAAATCACTGCTCACTGACAACGTCTCGCTCCGACATGGAGCATTGTGAAAAAAAATGGCGACTCCATTTGGTTGAAGTAAACCATGTTCTATGGGGGACGTTACTCTCCCTCACTCCAGTTCTCAGAGACAGTCAGCGGTTGATAAAATAGAATAGAAAATAACTTTATTGATCCCACCAGGGGGAAATTGCCTTGTTACTATAGCTTTATCAAAAACAACAGATCATAAATAACACGGAAAGTACAAGCAATCATTAATAATGCTCTATCTAGTCTCATGATGACAGGGGTTTGATTGAATCCTGTCCCACAACATCATCGCTGGGCGTGTTCCAACAACAATCAGGGTTGGTGATGTCATATCCTGCCAAAGCGGAGCCACTCATAAAGCTAAAGGAAAAGATAGCTTTAAATGAGCCAAATAGAAACTTTAACACAGAATGTATCTGTCCACCTGCAGTGGGCTGGAGGAGATCACCTCACTCGCATTTAAGAGTTGTTTCACTCCGACGAGAAGGCAAAAAAGTGCAGCATCATCTAATGAATAATTAAGGGGCTAACAGTGCGGTTTTGAGAGTCTGACCTGGTGCAGTGGAGGAGCAGGGTTCTCCCGTCGCCTCCACTCTAGAGGAAACATCTTTGCTGCAGCCCTGAGGTATCTGGACTGAAATCCATTTGGAGGGCAGAGCAGAAAAGAACAAAAATTTAGGATAAAAAAAAAAATCCAAATGAAAGTAGGAACAGCTGCCCTGAGGGGGATGTAATAAAGCAAAGTGGGATGGTAGAAGCCTTGCTTTGGTTTTATCACTTTTTCATGAACCCCCTCAGGGCTTCAATAACTAGGTAATGGTTGTCACAAGACTGGAAGTGACTTAACGTCGAAACAAAAAGTAAAAAAAAAAAAAAAAAAAGAGCATCTGTGAGGAAGAGAAGGAGGCCACGCTGGAGGAAAGTAAGCCAGACGTACAGACAGAGGGGAGCTGGGGGGGTGAGCAGCTGGCATACAGCTGATGGCTCCTCAATCACTGCCTTTCCCCCCTTCGGTGGGAGGTCGGGAGGGTAGCCTCCCCCTTCCTTTAGCCTGCCCTTTCCCTCCTCTGTGCTACACTGCTCCTGGCAGCCGGTTACGCAATGATGCCGGAGGAGAGATGAGGGAGAAGAGGACGGGTTTGACGTTTGTATGTGATCAGGAGCTCCTCCTGTTGTGGATAAGTCACAACCGCCCTTACGGGTGGGTGCGGTAGGGTGAGGAGAGTGAAACCTGTACGGGGCGGTGCGCATGAAATATCAAGGTCGTAGACCGTTTGGTGAGCCCGTAGTGCCATAATGTTCATGCACATTTTTCTACGGGCATGCTGAGGGCGACAGGTTGTAGGCAACTCTTAACCCTTGTGCTATCTTACATGACCCCAACCTTACATTGACGTGTTCTCCCTACCATGACAAAGGTGGATAAAGGTGGAAAGATTTCATGTAATGCATTGACACCAGTGAAGATCACAAATCATTGAAGAAAAAAGGTTCAGAGCACTGTCTAGTGGGTCTAGATGACCCAACTCCCAACGTTAACGTGCCTAGGACAGCACAAGGGGTAAACAACACGTAAGGAACCGTAAGGGGGAAGTAGGTGAGACGCAGGTGTGTCGTACGGATTTTTCCTTTTTTTTTACACCCCCTCCAAATCCTGCGTGCAACCTGACTGTTAGGAAACTAGACAGAGTGTATCCTACAGGGTACCCACGTCCTACATGTATGTACGTGTCGCCTGCACAATCTGTGCGTGCAGCATTCAACTGCAGTCAGTAAGTCTAAAGTGTGGCGTAAGGACACCGTACGATAGCATAACCCATACATCAAGAGTTTTTGCTAAGGAGAGATCTTGGGAATGTCAATCAAAATGTTTATTTTTATACAAACATGTAATGAAATAATCCATGGTCATAGGTTCTGGCCAGATGACGTTTTTATCCTGCTGGGATAAGCTAGGACCTTAGATAGATGAGCCGTGGAGCCCAGACGCTGATGGTGGTTGAGACCAGTCCATGATCTACTACTGGTCCAGGTGGAGAATGGGGCGCAGGATAGCTGGCAGAACTGGCCGAAATGTAGAGAGATAGACGTCCATGAATTAGCTGTTGGCTTAAAGTGAAGGCATAAATGAGGAGTGGCGTATAGAATGAGTCACTAGTTCAGCCAAATTAACGGGTTTCAACAGCTGCTCTGCCATGATTGGCCCATTTTCCTGTGGACCTAAAACCAACGGGGACAGTTCATGGATCCATATTTATAATGGAAACGCTCCAAATACCAGACCGTACCACAGGGGCAGAGCCATGGGGGGGGGGGGCAGCAATAAGTTTTGCCCCACACTTTTTGAGTCAATATTAGTATCAATATTGACAAAGATTACGACATAATCAACACAAGCTTCTGTAAGAATGAACCAAAATAACTAGATCTATATTTTTAAATGAAATTAAAAATTAAGAATGATAAAACTTTTAGCAATATGTATTTGGGATTTGTAATGGCCTTCCACTCTGGCCCTTTGACATCTTCCCAAATTCTTCTGCCCCCCTACCAGCCCCCGATATCAAATGTTCTAGCTCCGCCCCTGACCGTCCCATACCGCTCAGTGGAAACGAGGCTCAATTGTTCCATTTATTTAACTAGAAAAATAACTTTATAGATCCAGATCTGTTGAGGGCGACGACCGCACACGTCATAGAGAGCTCGAATACTCCAAAAAGAAACAGTTTCATGACAATCGGTTAGACTTTCGACATTTTAGGAACAATTGTTCTTCTTTGCTGCTTCAGAAAAAGTGTTGTTGTTTTTTATTAGCTTTTCTTCAGCGGTGGTTAAAAACAACTAACAACTGTCCCATCAGGTTTGAAAACAGATGATAGCAACTTTAGCCTCTCTGCATAAAAGCAAAAAATGAATGTAAGCACTAAAAGCAAAAAGTTCTGAAACGTCAACTGAAGCTTGAAGATTGAAAACCCTGAAGGATGCGGGATCACAGACGAAAACTACAGACAGAAGAGACTGCAGCGGGAAAAAGGAGATGAATGGATTAAAAAAAAAACCTGGTTTCACATGAAAGCGAGTGACAGCGAGCAGCAAGGGAGCCCAAACGGGAGACGCAAGGAAAAATCAAAGAAAAAGGAGGAGAAAGCCACAAAGTTCACAAGAAGGAATGAAAGGACGCTGGGAAAAAGAGGAAGGGGAGAACAAATGGAAGACAAAATGCCTGGAGGGGAAAGGTTGAAGTTAAAGAACAAACTCCGACGCCGGCTGTCATCAAGCTGCAGGGAAATCAGGGGTGAAGCTCTGCAAGAAGTCATTTAATCCACTTTGGAGCCTCCAAACCTCATTTTCCCACAATGCAAATGACGGCGAGAAGCTGTTTCATTTCCCACTAATTCAAACTTTATTAGGACTTTGTTTAAGTGATCACAAAGCTGTAGGCGGACCGCTAAAAAGGCCAATTGAAATAATCACGGCTATTCGTAATCAAGACGTTAGGTATCTGTCAACTATTTATGTGAAATATTGGCCAAGTGGAAATGATAATTGAATGGTTTCAACTGTGGTAACCCTTGAAGTATTTCAACCCACAGTTTGAGTATTGCTCCATTTACCCCCCCCCCACACACACACACACACACACACACACTTTCAGCACGTTTAATCCTCTTCGGGAATAGAACAAAACCAAGAAAGACGCCAGTTTAATACACATTTGTGCATCTGCGATCAATTTAACCCTTGTGCTATCCTATGACTCCACCCTTGATGTGCTTGCTACCTTTGAAGTGTTTGGACCGGGACGAGCTCCGGCTCCGCGAGCGCCCCATCTTCACCAGCTGAACCGGTTCTGCGCTCAGGTTCGGGGGAATAACACGTCAATGTAAGGGTGGGGTCATAGAATAGCACAAGGGTTCAAAAAATTGACAGTTACAATGCTAGTATTTTCTTTTTAACTGGATTTGAACTCAGGACCTTCCGGTCACAGGGCGGACACTCAGCCACAAGGCCACTTTTCCGGTTCAAAGCCCACCTCAGAACTAAATGAAAGTTTGACAGTTTGAGCACTAAAGAGGCACATTTACAGGATGTGTTCATGCTGAATGTTTGCCTAATTTTCACACGTTTCCAAAGAAAGGTCAACAGAATTTCTAAGTAAAGATTTATTTTTAGACTGTTTTCCTCCAGCTTCTCTGAAACTGAAGTGAGAGGCAGCCCTTAAGAGGACGGATATAAATCACTACACTAAGTGTGTGTTTGTTTGAGTCTGCCAAGGGATCTACAAGTCATAAAAAAATACTAATAAAAAGTGTTTTTAAAAGACTGCCAATTTATCAAGGAATGCCTAACTCAGAAAAATCCAGCCCACCGTTTCATCTCACAGCCTGCATCTGTTACTGCAGGAAAGGTTCACATTAAACAACAATTTAAAGACCCACTCCAGTAAAAATAGTTTAAAGTAGTTTTCATTTTGTTTTTTACATGTTTTTGTGGAATTTCTCTCATGATGGAGGACATGTATAAGCAAAACTACGCTTAAAATTGCATTTCTAAGTATTGTTTTATTAGTTTTTCTTTTTTTAATCGTTTTAAATATTTGTGACGTGGGAAATTTGTCGGGCTCCGCCCCATTCGGATGCATCCACGTGTGGACAAGTAGATCCATGAAGGTCTTTGTTTCCCTTGTCTGAGCTGACATGGTGCTCAATACTGGGTAGGTCCTGTAAGCTAGCAGGAGAGCATGTAAACAGAGAGCTCTCAGGAACAGGGAGAAGAAAGAAGAGCGTTTACTCCGTACCAACAGCTCCGCCCACAACTCAGAGGGGAATTTCTAATGAATTCCTGCCCCTCTGCAGAAATTATGTCCTAGAAAACAACAGTTTTTTAGTGGATTTTGGCAACAAAAAAAACGGCATACTCATGATTAGAAGACCACTGGGAATGGTTTGAGAATAGATCAAAAGATGATAGGTGCGGGACTTTAAAGTTTTAAGAGTTCAAGATAATTTCACTCGAGATCGGAAGTGGATCTGGATCGAGTTCATGACGGTTTCTTCATCAGATCTTTATTAGGACGGAGCACAGCAAGCCGGAGGTTCGTGATTTCCCATGGATCCCTGTAATCCCGTCTCAATCCACCAGAGACCCGCTGTGCCGTTGGATGTAGCAGCGCAGACCTGCAGCTCAACTCTTTCTGCCTCCTTCAGAGTGTCAATCCTCCTCCACTCCTTCGCCTCGTCTCCAATTTGTCCTTGGTTATTTATTTTCCAGGTGATCTCGATCCAACAAATTGACTCGTTGGATTGATTTGGCAACGCCCCCACCTTTGTTTTCACCCCCTCTTTGCTCAGCTTCCCTCCTCTCTTGATTGATCTAAGGGTCTTAACGGTTTCAGAGGATCAGATGGGACGTTAGGAAAAGAAGGACAAGTAACTGGAGGTCTTTATTATACCAGCGGACAGTTATTTGAACCGTGTGATGAGCAAACTGCTTCTTTATGACAGATGAAAGAGGATGACTCTCCTTGTAAAGCAGAAAATAAATGGATTGAGAGGAGAGATAAAGGGAAGACTGTGGGACAAGAGCGGGAAGTGGGAGCAAAGTGAGTGTTCACTAAGCTTCGCCACTGTGGTCCAAGTTCCCATTCTCAGCTCGTCATTTATATTGATAACATTTACATTTTGCTCCAGACGTATTGGAGGAAGGATTTTTCCTTCTTCCTCTTTCATGGTGCTTTCAGGTCTCCGATGGAGCTGGGTTTGGCCATAGCTCATGTGTTGGTAGTGTTGTTCTGATCTCCAGCTTTTTTGACTTTAAGGTCATACTTCGCTTGGATTGGATTGCTGTTAAGTCTCCCTTGTGTTTGACTGTAGTTTGTGTGCGGGATAACGCCAGAACAGGTGTCCATAATCAGAAATTAACGGACGACACGAAAGCCTGACCCGTCCGACGCAACGGCTGCTTCCGTGAAGTCCTTTGATTTTTGATATTGGACACCCTGTCAGGCATCATCCCACTCATACCATGAGTGGTCTATAAAAGAAATATCTATTTAATCAATTTTAGTACTTTAATCTTGTTTTGGGTGCATTCAGACTTAAAATTTGTTCCAGATTTTCAGGAAAAATGAACCAGAGCAAACCAAATGTGTCTGTTGGGCTTTTACACAATTTTTTGTGTAAACAGTTTTTTTTCCATCAATGTGTTATAATACTAGTGTAAGACTACCTTTAACCGTTGTGGTAGTCGTTGACTGAACGCAGCTCTGTGAGGTCAGGCCTGAAAGAAGGCGTGGAGCAGAGACTCTACATTGTGGGAGTGCTCGTTCCAGCTCCAATCGTCATCCTGGCCGTGCCCTTTAGTGACACTTTGTTCATTGGGGAAACAAACTCTTTAAGATGCAGGAATCGATGGAGTAAATAAGAGAAAGGCTGGGATGCAGACACATGAGAAAGGCTGCACGTGTACTTTCCTTTACAGCTGTGTTTGTGTCCCACACGCATCACTCTCTACAGATAGATTTGAGGTGTTATGAAAGAAATGATGGACAACAGCTGGTAATAACTGTGAACATGCAAACATTTCTTTATTGAGGAATCTGATTGGTCACTTTATAACTTGAATAACTTGCATTGCAGAAAATCTACATTCAAAAAACATGTAGGAAATAAGGTAACAGATCAATAATGGTTATTCTGAGAAGTAGAATGACTGCGTAATAGCTGTTTATTTCTCAGTCTATTGGGTTTTTGCTTCTTGGACTCAGCAGGTACTTCCTGTTTGGAGCACCAGGGGGGAGGAGTCACTCAAATTCTCATATACTGTCAATGGTAATGGGTTGTTTTGTTAAAAATTACCAAGTCTGGTTGAAAGCAACTTGAACACCCATCGGTCCGAACATGGACAGTTCTTATTGTCAGTTTGTCAAGGACACCGTCCTCTTCTATTTATCGTCCTGTCAGGTTCCATGAGACACATGTGTTGTGACTTCCTGTCAATCTATTCTGTCATCCTCAAAATAGTCCGCTTCACTTTGAGCTCTTCCCCAGAAGCACAAATACTTAGCTTCCTCTTCTTCCTATCCAAGGGGTACGGACTAAGGCTCAAGGGATGGGGAACTCCATGCTTCAAGGGTCACATTCCTGCATGTTTTCCAACATCCCCTGCTCTGGCATTTTTCTAATTGGCCGGACACACCTGAACCATGCAATCCGTCATGAGTAGGGCTTGGATATCTGGAAATCTCGCAGACACACCGACCCATCCCTGGACAACAGGAAACCTACCATAGGAAAGACCTGGTGTGAGAAAGTGTTTCACATGAAGAAGAATGTCTCTTAACACCTCTCATTTCGTTGTCTTTCAGTACAGTTCAACTTGATTCCTGTGGGTCTGCGGATAGTGGCCATCCAGAGCACCAAGACAGGACTCTACGTCGCCATGAACAGTGAGGGCTACCTCTACACTTCGGTACGCTCAACACATACTTCACCCAATGCTGTACTGGGGCCAAAACATGGCAATTGCCTAGTTCTAATAGGATGATGGTGGAACAATAATGGAAGAATCTTAAAGGTTTCTGCGGTTTGCTCTAGTTTGTGAAAGTCGCGTGTAGCAACACCTAATATCTGAGATGATAGACCCATCAACATATAACAAACACCTGTTCATTCTTTAAACCTATGAGGTTATTTATTCATCTGATACTTAATATCTTTCAACAGCCAGGCCTGCTTAGCTGTTTCTCACATCAGTTGGCTGTGAACACAAAGCTGTGGCCTGCAGTGAGGCTGAGCCACAACCACACATTTGAGACGAGATGATCAGAGGGCACTCCAGGCTCGGAAAAAAAAAAACTGCTTTCCCTCTTTTGGCACACAGCAAAGTGAGTGAGACCTTGTATGAAGTGCAGTGAGGCGCTCTCTTCAGAGCCCATTCAGCGCTGCTCATGTGAATGGAGGGGAAGGCAGAGAGGAAGAGGAGAGGGCTCTGTCGGGGTGTGAGTTAAGCTTTACTGTTCATCAACTTCGTTACTAAAGATGACGCTGGTCTCCAGCCCTGCCTGATTTGATTGGTTATCACTGAAGCTACAAGCTGGTTTGCTTACATTTAGATCACAAAGCCAACAGACAGGGTAAAGACACGATGGTTTGGAAGTTTGGAAATGGGCAACTCCAGGCCTCGAGGGCCGGTGTGTCTGCATGATGTCCAGATATCCAAGCCCTACTCATTACTGATTACCTGGTTCAGGTGTGTTCAGCCAATTAGAACATGCCAGAGCAGGGTTTGTGGGAAAACATACAGGAATGCGGCCCTCGAGGCCTAGAGTTTCCCATCCTTGTGTGTCCAGATGTCGTTTTTGCTGTTGTATGATTTTAACATCAGCTTAATAGCTAGTGTGTGAGGCTATTTCAACATCAAAGGTGTATTTGGGCAAACTGAAAGTACTTTTCATGATTAAGATCTCCCTTTTGACTCTCAAACTGTTTTACCCACAGACACCGTGTTTTCAGAAGTCAAATTTCTATATTTTTTGGACCCAAAGGACTAAAAATTCTTGAATTGTGTCTATCTTCTAGGTCATTTCTGGCTTTGTTTACTGATCTGGAACCGGTTTTCAGTGGTAAACCATGCTGAATAATCTGTCCGGATGCTTTAGTACGACTTTGACAAAGTAAAAAGGTGTACACTTTGTCGGCTTGTTGGTGCACTATGGGTACTGTAGTCAAGAGCCTGGCATAATGATACGTACTATACTTCAACGTAACGAATTGAAAAAGTGAGGGTATTGTTTTGTACTTGATGTGTTGGAATGTGAAGTTTTTGTCAATAAAGTATGACTCATCGGTTGTCTTGAACTCTCTGCAAAGGCTGATTTTTGCAGATAAAAGAGACAAACTTTAGGAAGAATACAGTTTACAAGAAAAACATTCCTGCTATACTTCTGACCAACCACCTGCCTCTTGAATTCTCTAAGTATTTTGGGGAACTGTAGCCAAACCACTATATTCTGACTGTTGGGTCAAAAACATGCTAAATCCGGGATCTTGATTGTTCATCTTTCATCTTCTTAACCGTTTTATTCCCTTTCGGGGTCACGGGGTTGCCGGAGCCTATCCCGGCCACTTGGGCGTAGGCAAGGGATACCCTGGACTGGTCGCCAGTCTGTTGCAGGGTAGAATATTCTCAATCACACATCCATCCACTCTCACACTCACACCTATGGACAATTTTAGAGTTGCCAATCAACCTATGAAGCATGTTTTTGGACGGTGGGAGGAAGCCGGAGATCCCGGAGAAAACCCACGCGTACACGGGGAGAACATGCAAACTCCACACAGAAAGGTCCCCCATTGAAGTTGTGTTTTTCATGTCCCCCAGCTGGGACTTGAACCGGGGGCCTTCTTGCTGTGAGGCAAGAGCGCTAACCACTGCGCCACCGTGCAGCCCGGATCTTGATTGTGCTTTTGCCATATTGTGTTCACCCTGAACTGTCCCTACCAGATATTACTGTACGTACTCACAGCTGGAAGAGTCTTGTCTTGGTGCGAAATGTCAAAGTAGTAGAAATCTGGTGAATCTTGCTCCAGGCTTTTTCTTTAACAGCTCTATTCCGATGTATGAAAGACTAAGTGTCATATAATTCTGGCCGGGCACAAACAGCAACTGTTAATTTCTCCTTCACTGTCAGTTTTCAAATAGTTGAGAGTTCCTCCTATTAAAAAGGACGTAACCTACAAGTCACTACAAAACCGAGTCCGAGCAATTATGTGTCTTTAAATGGACTTTTCGTTGAAAGTGGTCACTTGGACGTGTGTTGCATAGGCCAGTGGAAACACAGCATCAAACATAGAGGCTAAATGTGCAAGCCCGTCATACCAGCAGTGCTCTTACAGTACAGAGAAATGTTATGTGGTCATGACTGCTACAAGCGGCTGAAATGAGCTTCCTCTGTAGGGTGGCTGGGCTCTCCCTCAGAGATAGGTTGAGAAGCTCGGTCATCCAGGGAGATTTTGGAGATGCCCCCCTGCTCCTCCACATCGAGAGGAGCCAATTCAGGTGCCTTTGGCATCTGGTTTGGATGCCTCCTGGACGCCTCCCTGGGGAGGTGTTTTGGGCATGTCTCACTGGGCGGAGGTTCCGAAGAAGATCCAGGACACGCTAGAGAGACTAAGTCTCTTGATTGGCCCGGAAACACCTCAGAGTCCCTCCAGAGGAACAGACTGCTGCCCCCGCAACCAAAAAGTTGGATGAGTGGCGCAAAATGGATGGATGGATGGGTTTGCACAAAGCTGGCTTAAATAATAAAACAGGAGTTTAGGATAGTTCTTGGGTCTGTTGGTTGTTTAATGTAGTCTTCAGTATGATCCAGCTAGACGGTCTTTGAACATTGCCCCTGAAGAGTAACCGGGGCTTGTAACAGGCGGGGCTCTGATGTGGCACTGCTTTGATGTTTTGACTGGAATTTCCTTAGAGGGTTCTTACTAAACAGATCCACAAAACATATAAAACAAGACAAAAAAATGTTCTGACATACTCTATAAAAACAGCAGAAGCATTATTGAGTTTCTGTAGTATGCTTTACTCAGCAAACCGATCGTAGAAACTTTCCTCATTCAAGTTGCTTTCTTTTCATTTCATCATTAACCTTTTGGTTCTTTTGTCTGCCTACCTGAGTTTCTCGCTGACTGCTAGATATTTGAGCCTAAATTGTTTATTTCAGCAGCTTTTATTTTGAAAGATTCTGTTTGTTTTTTTATGTAGGGGCTGAGTTTTAGGTCCACGGTGATCCGATCTGACTTTGGCAGTGCTGTTTTAGCACTCTCTGCAAGCCAAACTGTTCCAGTTCAGTTAGTTTGTATTTGGGTCCCTTCATGCTAGCCTCCGCAGTGAAACCATACCTGCACATGTGCAGAGTCCTCGCCTGATGAAAGGGAAGGTGACCCATTTACTAAGGGAAATAAACGCAGGGAACGACAGGATGGAAAGAGGGAAAACACACTAAAGGGAAATCCCACAGAGAGGGAGAACAGAGGGGGGAGATGGGGAGGACGTCTCACCTCCATCACCTGCTCTGTCATTTGCAAAGCGGAGCAGTTGGGTCAGTTAATAAAGCTGTGAAATAAGCACTTTCTACAATGTAGAGCAGCAGTAAACTAAAGGTAGAAGTCTTTTTTTTTTTGCTGTAATAAATAATCAAGAAGGCTGACAGATCCAACTTTTCCTGCTTTTAAACTCTATAAACTTTTACTCTAGGAACAGATTTGAAAGTTCTCCATTGATTAGTTATTTTTAAGCTGGTCAGAAAGGCTAAAACAAGAAATTTTCAGAAAAACAGCTATCATTATCCTTTAGCCACGAGCACCCATCCTGGGGGGGTTTGACCCATATGGGTATTAGGGGTTTTTGGGTTGTCTGGGTCCATGAAGGATCGTAGGGAGGAGTGGCCACATTTAAGGTCTGTTTTGCAGTTCCTTTAAGGCTTCAAAATCAACTTTATGAGCTTTAAAGTGTATTATAATGTTAATTCCTCACAAAAAACAACCCCAAAGTGGTATTTTGACCCATTCCATCTCAGAGTATTCCTCTAAAACCCTGTTCTCTGATCACCAGCCCCTCTCAATCCACGAAAACGAGTGGGTTCTGACATTGTGATGTCACAAAGTGAGGAACAGCCCCTTCCAGGAGGAGTCTGTGCTGTCAGCTCCGCCCCCCAGGCTAACACACACACACCCACTTTCTCCGTGGAGCTAGCGGTGATGTGCAAAAACTCTTTCATTTTCTGTGCGCAGTATTCAGATCCATCAATGCAAAATTTAGTTTGATTTCGTGGAGGAAACGCAGACGTTCTGCCGAAGCTGACTCTAGGTTGACATCAAGAAATGGGCGGCACCCACACGTAGCGAAAGTCAGTGCCTCAGTAATCAAGTCGTCTTACTTCTGGGTAGGCAAGTGAATTGTGATAATAATTCATATTTCATAAAAAATGTTTCCCTTACTTTGCCAAAGCTCATATATTATTATGTATATGGATATAGTAATTAAAAATAGCATATTATAGGCCCTTTAAGGGACGTGATGAAAATAGAACATACCATTGTTGTTTATGTGGTAAGTATCTCATGAAGTATTTGTTATGGGATTGTAAATGATAAACACTTACAACATACACGCAATGCTGTCGCACATGCCACACACTCTCTGATGTGGTTTATAAGGTGTGAGTACTGGCCCCTTACTGACCACGTGCAAAGGCTAAACGCACAGGATGGACAGGTGATGTGAACTGCCCGTAGGATTGTATCAATCGTTGATCGCCATCAGATCGTTGTTTTCATTCTATAATACTGGATTAAGTTTTCTACAAGGGTTTGAACTTTGGGAGTTTATGCAAGAGAGAAAAGTGTGAAAATGTTCACGTTTGTCTGAGAAAAGTGTAGAAAGTGTGTAGTGGAGAGTTTTACAGCCTTAAGACATCTATTGTAAAAATATAGTTGATCAGTTTGTGGATTTTTGGAACTCCCGCGATAAAAGAGGAACCACTGTACGCCCTTTTGGCTCTGCTCTGTTGTGTCTAGAAACATTCAATAACCTTTACCTGATGTTCTCCCTGTTCATTTTATTGTGTAGCTTCTTTAGGAAAAAAGGAAAGAAAAGTGGTGTTGGCTTTTTTGGAACCTCTTTTGGAGGAGAAATCCAGAGTCGTGGTGGCTGTAGCTGAGTTGCAGTGCATTAATCTTTCATGGACCTGTGTGGCTCACAAACCTCCCCCTCTGCCGCACAAGCAGATAATTACAACACTTATTTTAAGGATTCCAAAACAAAATACCTCCTCCGGGCGGATTATTTGCCAGCAGTGACGCAGAAAACCGATTAAAGTAGTTTTCTGGTCTGGCTGTCGTCGTCCCCCGTCATTTATCTTTATTTATCCTTCTCATTTGAAGCTCATTTGTTGTTACTTTCCACTGAATCTTCCTGGTTCCTCTCATTCTATATTCTGCCTCCCTCTGCTGCCACAACTCATTTCACCCATTAGCATCCATGGGATTAGATTTAGTCACCTAATCTAATTTAATGATGACACCCTAAATGCACTCAGACATTTCTGTTGACCTCAGTCTATCTTGCAAACTCATTAAACAGCCTTGAACTGAAAGTTTAGGGTTTTTTTTGTTTCTTTTTTAGAGCCTGATCATTCATTCTGTACGTATGACCAAAGCCCTCCATGATCGTGACCTCATGAGAGATCTGAAGGACAAGGTCATGGATTAGAAAAGGGGTCCCCAACGCCGCTGACAGAAAAAAAAATATGCTAACGCTAACTTATATTATTTCCATTTTGTTTATGTTTCTGTTAACGGTAGAAATCAATCAGGTTTCATGTGAAAATAAAATCAGGTGAATCTTTTTGCCCTGAAACGATCTGAGACTGGGTTGAGTTCTCACTGTTTTAATGGTATTCTATGAAAAATAAAACTGTGATGCTGCTTGTATTGTTTTTTTTGTACAAGTCAAAAAACATGTTTGCAGATTTTTTAACCAAATTTTCTTGTAGTAGCATTTTAATTTGAAAAACATATTTTTCAGGATCTGGACGCTTAAAAATATCAAACACCGGTCCATGAAAAAACATCTTCTGCGGCCTGCAAAAGGTTGGAGGTCACTGGGTTAGTGATTCTGTATCAAGGTGTACAGTTGAAGGGGGTCCCCAATCCCCAAGCCTGGGTCGCGGGTCGCTTGGCACCGGACAACAAACGGAAAAAGACCCTACATACTTTATGGTTTGGTTTTATCTACTACCAGATTCTGAATAAACTTTTTTTACTATAATACTGACCTGTTAGCATAAATCCTGGTAACAGAAAGCGTCACGGAAAGGGACAGTTAAAATAAAATCAGGCGCCAACTTTGGTCTTCCAGAGCGATCCGTGGGCTAAAGACGGCAGGACAAACTGCACAGCAGGACAAAACCGATTCATCTTCCGAGGGTTCTTTCACTTTTCTCGCTTCATCTTTGGTTCATTATTCGGGGCTAAAAGCCCCTCCGGAAATCAGTGCTCTTAAGTGGGAAAGGAGGAAGTGACAAAGTCATTATGGTCTGATTGGCCGTCTGAAGGTTAGCCGCTAGCGCGGCTTCAGTTTTAGCAGCTGCTGCAGCAGGTAAGCAGCAGGAGGCTGATTTTCTGCCGTTTAGCTCGGTCTGCGGTGCCGTTTTGACGTCACTCAGCCGCGTGGGGTTTCCGGATGGATGTTTGTGAGCGTGGACATCAGAACAACTAAGTTCTTGAACTTGAGGCATCGCTCAGTCAGAACTTTTGACAAACGCAATGAGGGGAAACCGGATTTGATTATTTTAATTTGTTCCCATAATCTGGAATATTCACATCCGGTTGCCTCCTTTGAGTCACAACCTTCAGCATGAAAAGCATATTTACAGTCTTACTGTTCTGCTTCTTGTCAGCAAACTGAATTTACTATTAAACACAAATAATCCAAACACAAAATGTACTGTCCAGATTCAAATGTATTGAAACTTTAGTTGTTTAACCAGTAAAAGTGTGCATTAATTAACGTTTGTTTTTATTATTATCTCACTTTTTCTACGCACGATTTATGTCCATGCATTAAGCAGAAAAATGTACCCATAGTGGCTACGGGACACGGCCTTAAAGCTTGACAAATTAAAGAAAAGACAGAAGACCTCCTAGGAGGTAAGTGATTAGCAATTTAGCGCATTAAGCAAAATCCAATTTGTGTAAATCATTGGCTATAAAATACATTTCTGTAACATTTATAGGTGGTTTCAGCTTTTAAATACTTGATCCTTGACATTGATGGTTCAAAAGTGGACAAGTGAAGAAATTATTTGACAGACGTTTTACCCTATAGGTAAAGATTTAAAAATAAAGATAAATACAACTGCTGCCGAGGGGAGGGGCCCATGTTTTTGTTGGACTGGGGCCCCAGAACTGCTAAGTCCACGGCTGCCGTCCAAGATGTACCCCGGCTTCGTGGGGCCAGTTGGCGCATCTTTTTGTGCAGTGCAAGAGACGTTTACCGTGGACCGGGGGTGGTATTTTCTCTTTAGTAATAATAATAATAATAATGATAATGAACGTAAATCCACTGTGTAATCATGTGCAACTTTATCAGTGGTGTCCTCGTAACGTCACACCAACAACAGAACATCACAAGAACAACAGCGAGGTGTATCACGGGATGTTTGGTGTCGCGACTTTGACGTGCGTTAAGTGTGACGGATGTAACAGAGAGAATCCGGTCACTTTTCAAAATAAAACGTTTTTTTCGAGAGAGAAAAAAAACAATGAAATGGAAATTATTTTTTCTTTCTGTGTGTCCCGGTGCTAGTAGTTCCGCGGCCCGTTGCCCGGTGGTTGGGGACCACTGTTTTAGTAGACTCTCCATGCCTTATGCAGTCTATAATGTACAGGGAACATCCACACACAGGAAGCTCAGCTTACAGTTGCTCGTTCCACCACAATAAAACACCATCAATAATGAATGAAGTACAATAAAAAATTCCCCTGGCAACACTTTGATTTTTATTTAGAGAGCGTTCGGAGCCAGACAGACACACTGGAGGAGGAATTCTGTAAACATTTCTGTCCTGAGAAGGGATCTGTCTCTTTTTAGTGCTGATTTACCAGCTCCAGCTAAGAAAATATCACCTACAGGGGGAGATTTGTTTTTGGAACCAAAAAGTAATCTTGGTTTAAATTCGGGGATCTGAGGTGCTGAAGAGAAAGAAGTTACGTTGACATGGTCTGGATGTCCTTTTTGCCGCTATGAGGCGTTGGATTCTGGCAGATTGAGTGATGATTGAGAGGAGAAAGAGTGAATCACGGCTGAGCGGCACTTTTCTACTGTCGCCATGACGGCAGCTTGAAGGAACCGTTTGACAGCGGTTGACGTCAACAAGTTTGAAAGTAAAGCAAAGCCACACGGTACTTCTCCAACTGCTTTAGATTGAAGAGGGGGGGCGGTATTTTCATGGGCACCATAGAGGCAAGAGGTGGAAAGATCAGAGGAAACAACGGATGGCCTGACAGGACGACACTCCAACTGAACATTATGTGTCCTCTGGGTCCGGCAGCCGCCACCGCCATGCCCATCGTTCTTCCCCCTCCCACATCCTCCCCTCCTGCCGTCTGTCCAACTTGTACAGCTTTGACTCGCCTTTCAATCTGTCTTGTTCCCTGTCTGGTCATTTGTGTCCCTTGGCATCTCCCGTTAACTGTCGTTATTTTTTCCTCTTTTCTGCTCCGTGACAACTGGCTCTTTTTCTTCAATTCAAAAATAATACCCCTGCCTCCCTTTTTTTTTTTTTGACCTTGTCCTGGTTCTGTTCTCTTCCTCTGTGTTCCCCAATTCCATCATGACATATGGAGTCGGCCTCCTCCTCCTCCTCAAATCTTTCGCGTCATCTGCCAACGCTTCCCTCTTGCATCAGTATTCCTCCCTGTGCTTCAGTGTGGTCTGCAGGCAGAAACACGCCATACTGATGAAGGAACGCGATTGGCTGAGCTGAAAATCCACCGTCTGCAAACGTAGAGTAAAACATCTTTGCAGAAAAAGTCTTTGTTCAAAATCTGTAACCTTGGTGGTACCGGAGCATTGAAGGGACAAGAATTTGGTCAGACGTTTGAATCTTAAAGGCCCTCTGTGGCGAAAATGGTGTTTTTCTGCCATTTCTCCGATAACTGAAAATGACGTTCTTTTAAAATAAAAAAAATTGGGAAATTAAGATGAACTTTGATATCAAAATCAGTGCAAAGTGGATCTAAAAGCTTTGATTATTTTTTTATTCCAAACGGATGGACAGTGTGCCTTATAAGGCTAATATAGGCACTAATTCTGCTGCAAACAAGGTTGTGTATTTTTGTTATTAAGCTAACGCAGCTAACATGTAGTGGTGTTGTGCAGATCACACACAGTTAATTTACAGTTTCAGGAGATCCTCAGCCCAAAGGAAAAGTGTACAAGACAGCGGTGAGACCAGCTCTGCTCTATGGGTTAGAGACGGTAGCAGTGAGACAGAGACAAAAGGGTGATATGGAGGTAGCGGAGATGAAGATGTTGAGGTTCTCCTTAGGAGTGACCAGGTTGGACAGGATAAGGAACGAGTACATCAGAGGGACGGCTCATGTTGCCTGTGTTAGCGACAAAGTCAGAGAAGCCAGACTGAGATGGTTTGGACATGTTCAGAGGAGGGATAGTGGATATATTGGTAGAAGGATGTTGGAGATGGAGCTGCCTGGCAGGAGGGCAAGAGGACGGCCAAAGAGGAGATATATGGATGTCTTAATAGTGGACATGAAGTTGGCTAATTTTAGGGTAGAAGATGTTCATGATAGAGTGAGGTGGAAAAGCATGATTCGCTATGGCGACCCCTGATGGGAAAAGCCGAAAGAGAAAGAAGAACTTTTAACTTCACAAATCTGACAAAATAAAAATACAATCATTGCTAAAAAAGAAAAAAAAGATGAATTATTTTTAAAATGATTATAAATGATTATGAATGAAATTTTTTTCAGCCAAAGAGACAAAATCGATGCTAAAAAGAGCTGGTTTGGCTTCTGAGCCTCAGTAGCAGACCCCATGTTAGATAAATATGGCGCTTTGATTGGTTAGAATCTGGACCAATCAGCAGCTGTTTGCACGCAGCTTTGTAACGCTAAACTAAAACGGATCTCAGCTAAATCAAAGATCAGAACGAAACAAAAAGACACACAACGCATGTGAAAACATTTGTGTTGCGAACGCAAAAATATTTTTTGAAACGTTTTTTTAACCAAAAAAATTGAGAGCAAAACAATATTTGAATAAAAGGTTCTGAAAGCAAAAACAAAATTTAAAAGCAAAGAAAAAGTATTTAAAGGCAAATATTTAATATTTTCATTTGCAACTCAGAAAGTTTTGTTTGCAACGTTGTGGCATTTTGACGCACATTATTACATACAGCTGGATTCTAAGGACTGGAAATGGTCATTTGTTAAATTTGCTGCATTAGTTCATATTTACTGAAATCCAAAGATCTTCCAATCAAAAAACATCTTAACCCTTGTGCTATCCTATTGGGTCAAGATGACCCCACCCTTCCATTGACGTGTTCTCCCTACCATGACAAAGGTGGATAAAGGTGGAAAGATTTCATGTAATCCATGGACACCAGTGAAGAAGCCTTTGGAGGATCATACACCTTAAAGCTCGTGGAACTCCAGAGACACCAGCAGCTTCAAGTATCTGCTTGCTGCTTTGTAAAGATATTTTAGCTGCTGCTCTCTCCTAATCCGATGTATTTGTCGGGCAGAAACCTTCCTCATTCTGCGTTTAACTGCACCAACACGCGTGTGCTCAGAATCAGCCACAGATCTCCTAATAGTACGATGATCATGCTTAAGTTTTCGTGCAATATTCAAGGTATTCATACCTTGTCCAAGGCATTTAATTATTTTTGATGCTTTTCAGCAGCGGATATCCTTTTTATTTCCCATAATGCTTGAAAATGTTGGTCTGCCTAATAATGTGGAACATCCTCCTTTAGTAGTTTTATCTTTAACTGAACTCACCTGGCAAACTAAACATCACAAGTGTCTGAGATTGATGTCAGCGATCCAAAGAGCCCCGAGACACAATACTATCCACGAGTTCAACCCAAAAACAACAAATTTGACCTTTCTGACTGTTACGTCTTGCTGCTGCTGCATCCCCTGTCATTCTGCTCACCTGGCAGGTGTGGCCAATGACTGAGGCCTCCTCAGTCAGGGGGGCAGGCATGCAGAGCCGAGCCGAGCCGAGCCGAGCAGGAGGCTCAGGAGCATTTGGGTTTTGAGTTGGAGCTGTGCTGGTTGGTCTGTTTCTCTTTGTCCCCTCTTGGTCCTCATCAGTTGTATACTGTTGGGTTTTTGTTATTTTAGTTTGGGGTTGGGCCTTGGTAGCTTTGTTTATTTCTTTTCATTAGTTAGATTTTGTCAGGCAGCCTTAGCAGGGAGCTGCTGACTCCAACGGTCAGCCTGGCTGGGTCAGGTGTCTCCCTGACTTATGTTATGTTTGGCCAAGGCTCCAATCCCTGTTTTGTCTTTTTGTTGGGACCAGCACAGTAATCATTTATTTTTGTTTTACAGGACACAGGTTCCTTTCTTTCACTTTAAAAAAACTGTATTTTTCATATGTTATGGCCCCTTTGTGATTTCCCTTAGACCAGGGGTGTCAAAGTCATTTCCACCGAGGGCCACATCAGCATAGTGTCTGTCCTCAAAGGGCCAGATGTAACTTATAGATGTAACTAAATGTAATGAAAAATAAACGTAACTACTCCTTAATGTTAAATAACTCTTTACTTATTTATTATAACTTTTTAAAGTGACAATTACAGTTGCATAGAAAACATATGTTTGCTTGTTACTCTAACATAAATCCTTTTAAATTGGATTCTGTCAGGTTAGGTTCTACGGACAGTGTTTAAGTCCCAATGTACAGTTGCCCAATCTGATATTTGAAGTCTGATTCCCCAAATATGAATAAATACACAGCAATTTTCTATTTTAAGAAATTAAAAACTTTTCTGCTCTCGCGGGCCACATTTGGCCTTCTTAGACTGTGACACGTTTGCCTGTCGGGGCCGTAACACTGACACTTAAATGAAATCTTCGTCATAATTTGGAACTAGTTAAGAAAATACAACAGCTTTGTTTTAAATCATTCCGGCATTATTTCACAAGATTGTTTAAACGTCCAGTGATTAACACCTAAAATACAGCATTTGAGCAGTTTCTAATTATCTGGCCCTGAACCGAGTTTCTGCACCAGGAGATCTACGGGGGGGGGGTCCGGGGATGAGCCGGCTCATGTGGGAGTAGCTCAGCAGAGGTTAATGGATGGGGGGAAACTCCTTGTCACGGCTCCATTGTCTGAGGCGACTGGGACCTGCTTACCTGCAGGCACCACCTGAAAATTGCTTTCTGATAAAAATAGTGCTCAGGCGCGGACCTGGCCCACTTTATTAGCTGTGTGCTGTGGACGAGCCTCCGGGGTGGAGGGACGGCGATGGGAAGGTTTGCGGTTATGCTATCTGAGCCACGTGCGCAGTGGAAAAAATAGGAGCGATTCTCCGAAGCGCGCACTCCCCTCGTGCGATTTCACCACCCTCCACATCCAACACACATGTGCAGCCAGGTACACACAATCTGACAGTGGCAGGAAGACGTAATTGGGCCGGACTCCCCGCTCTGGCTGAACTTTCTGCTGCTAACGGTGGAAAGTTGGACAAAAAAAGGAATGACTTTGTGGATTTAAAGCGAGGAGGAATGAGCAAAGCCCTACTTTTCAACATGAAAAGCTGAGAATCAGTCAGAAAACAAATGTGACCTCTGCTTTTAGAAACGTGTAAGACAAAAGAAAGGTTGCCGTTATGAAGCAAACGTCTTTCAATCTTAATCTTGGAACACAAACATTGATATGTTTAATTATCCACTCACAATCTATATTTCATCTATTTATACTCTTTTATAATTGGTCAGCTAGACATACTAAAATCATAAGGCATTAAAATTATGATGGACGGAGATTAAAGCCCTTGCCAGAACTGCCCTTATCCCTTGTGCTATCTTATGGGGTCCAGATGTATGAAGGTATCACTCGCAGAAGCACATTTGAGCAGTTGTATTCACACATTTGAAGTTGTAACTCTAAATGAACACATGCAAATGGAAATTTGTCAGTTCACAGCAGAAGATTTTTACACACAGATGCAGATTTTTGATGCACAAGTATTCACATTCTATATTAGAAGTTCTCAAATCAAATCTACAAGTGGGTTCTTTTTGGAACATTAATACCTTCATACAGATGACCCCACCCTTACATTGACCTGTTATCCCTACCATGACAAAGGTGGATAAAGGATAAAGATCACAAATCATTAAAGGAAAAAAGGTTCAGTGCACTCCCAACATTAACGTGCCTTGGGAGTGGGGTCATCTGGAGACCACACGAGACAGGTATCGGCTTGCTCAGCGCCTTGTGGGGTCCAGACAACCCCACTCCCAACATTAACGAGCCTTGGATAGCACAAGTGTTATAAGTAGACACGACAATCTGAAGGTTAAAAAAAAAGTTTAAACCTGTACGGGGCGTGCAAGTGGAACGCATGAAATATAAAAGTCGTAGACCGCTTGTTGACTCTGTAGAGCTAAAATGTTAGTTCACTTTTTTTTCTAGGGGCGTGCTGCGAGCAGCGGGTCGAAGCGGACACTTGTACAACATGCAAGGGTTAAGGGTGTGTCACACAGCCACGACTTACATTTTGTGCATTGTCCCAGTGTGAAATTTCGGTCTTCCGTGATACATGCATGATATTTCATAAGTGTTTCTTATGTTCGTCATTTGTCGATCTGCGCAGATGTCCATAGTTGCTTTGGGACACGTCCTTAAGTAAGGGTGAAGTAGGTGAGACGCAGGTGTGTTGTACAGATTCTTCTTTTTTTGTTTTTTTTTACCACCTGTGCCTTCGTCACACAATGAAACACCTTGATTTAGCGGACTGTCATTATGACGAGAGAAAGCACCAACATCTTCCTCTAAAATTTTCTCTTAAACAACATTAAAAGACGTATATATACCTTTTACCAAAAGCCAAGCGGGGAAAAAAAAGAGCTGCTGGATGACACTCATTGTTGTTGAAGGTCATGCAGCAAAGCTGCACAATCGGTTTACACCCTGCATGTGCCATGACAGTCCAACTTTGAGTGAAAACCCTTGCCTGAATAGCCTAGGGCAGTGGTGCTCAAATCCAGGTCTTAAAGGGCCGGTGTCCTACATGTTTTTCAACACACCTACCATTAAACTCTTTATTGGTTAAACACACCTGATCCAGGTAATCAGCAGCAGATAAGCCAGGGTTTCAGGAAATCCAGCAGTAAGCTGGCCCTCGAGGCCTGGATTTGGACACCCCTGGTTTAAACCCTTGGAAACCGGACCGGACAGTACCACTCAGTGTAAATGAGGCTATATATCCATGTACTTCTTTGTACTTCCTCGTCTGAGCTGTCATCTGGCTCAAAAGTGTACGGCTAGATACCACCAATATTGCTCACCATTTTTGTTGCACCGCTAATGTTAGCTTGGGGGTATGAGGGGCTGTGAGGTAGCGGGAGAGAGTGTAAAAAGATGGATAATGGGAAGTGGGGGTAAGCTCTTTTGTTTAGCCTATTTATGGTTTAACAGCAGCGTTGTCATGCTTAGATAAGTCCCCCCGCCCCATGTCTGAACTCTGCCGAAACCCGTTGGTCACATGACCGCAGGGCTCATCCATCTTTTCACAGCGACTGGTGTGTCTGTTTGCCAGTTTACCCTCAACTCTAAGTCGCTTCCAGTTCAGGCTTTTCTCCTTGTCTCCGCCTGTTTTCTGCTCCATTCGTGTTCTCCTCTGGGATCTCCTCTGAAGATGGATGGAGGTACCAGTGATTAAAGCGGGGATGCCTCCTCTCACATGATCAACCCCAGACGTAAAGAAAGAAAAAGGGGAGCCGCTGTGCTGTGACGGAAATTGGATATAGGACATCGGAGGATAAAGACAGGTTTTGGCGCCCGTACAAAGACGCTGCGGCTTTATTGTGAGCCAGCACAAAGGCTTTCTGGTGTAGAACAGGTCAAGGGAGGATGCAGGCTTGAGAAGCAGAATTTATGGGATGACAAACATAACTGCGTTTAAAAGCTTCAGGAACAGAAGGTTTTCTCTGTAACTCTCATCCTGCAAGTGGACTTTTCTTTACAAGTTTCATGCAGTGTTCCTGCCTGAAGTCACAAAACCAGTTAATTGGGATGGATGGTCTTTGGTGATAAAGTGAGTTACCACATCCATCATTTCACGGCGTTCTGTAGCAGGTCCTCTCTGTGAGGAGGTGTGAGGGGAGGTGAGGAAGTAAGGTGGTGGTGGTGGTGGGGGGTGACCTCTTCAAGTTATTCAGCTTACTTGGTATTCCTGCAGAGCTGCATTGAGGAGTAGGTCACAAGACTCGAGCGACGAAGCTTGTGTTTGAGGAGATTGCAGGAAATATCTGCAGCTTTGAAGGAGCAGCAGAATAAAAGGTGGTTTTTCTATGAACCACGGTATAAATCTGGTCATCTGGCTCAGTGGCTCTGTTTTTGTAACCCCTATGGGTAGATAGTGCGAGCGTAAACATTGACAAACCTCTACGGGGCACATGGGATGTCCGGATGAAATATCAAGGTCATAGACCACTAGGTGAGACCACAGAGCGTAAATGTTCGCACACATTTGATTCTACGGCCATGCTGCAGGCGACGGGTTGTAGTGAACCCGTCGACTCTCTTAGACGATTCTCAGGGGTGAAGTTAAGGTAAAGTAATTGTCCCGACTTCCCCCCCAAAACCCTTTGGACTGCATTCATGATAATTACAGTCCATATCTAGCTTCATTAGTTGTGCCTGATGCATTACACATGACTAGAGTGTAGCATAAGGGTACAACAGCATTACCAGTACTTTATGAGTTTGTGCAACTTTCATTAGCCTTACGAATACTTACGATACACTAACCACATGCTCAGAAACCCTAAGCAACCCTATGGTTCAACCCTAATTGTCAGTAGCACCTCAATCGCTTCAAGGACTAATCCTGTTTGTTAACGATTATCATTCTTTCATACTTGGACTTTAATTTGGTCATTTGAAACCTCTCCTTTTTCCAAACGTTTCAGAGTTTTTGTGTTCTGCTGTCGTTACAGATCCATAAACATATTGACTTAGAAAATCTGAGGTTAATAAACATCTGCCCATGTGCTGATACCATAAACTGACATAACCGTCTAGTTTTTTCTAGCCTCCGTTAAACTCTCACCTAAGTCAAGAGTGGAAAGGATTAGATTCTAGAGCTATTTGTATGTCTTAATGGTGTCTAATGGTGGAGTGTCCACCCTGAGAGTGGAAGAATGTTGGTTCAAATCTATGGTTGGGTCATACCAAAGACCAAAGACAGAGAGCCAATGCCTCCCTGCTTGACACTCAGCATGTTGGTGTTGAATTGGAGGATGCAGATGCAAAGAACATCCAGGTGTAACGACAGATGGCACTTTCACTTTAGTAATTTGGCTTTTTGGCTGTACTGGGGAACCCATGCACATTATTTGGTGAGATCACACACACATAACTTGTAAGGGTGGTTGTGGTGCAGAGATACAGCCTTGCCTTCAGATCAGAAGATTTCAGTTTAAATTACCATCCTGCCAACTCCAAACTCCAAACCTTTGTCAATAGATTTCTCAGGACCATCACTAGAATCAGATGGCAAGACAGAGTCACGAACGAATGCCTTTGGAAGTTAACCAAACAGGAGCCAGTGGAGAATCAAATCAAAAGGAAAAAGTGGGGATGGCTCGGACACACGCTCCGAAAACCACAAAACAGTATCACTCGCCAAGTGCTAAAGTGGAACCCACAAGGCAAAAGAAATCCAGGACGGCCCAAAACAACATGGCAGAGAACAACGGCGGCGGAAGCCAAATCTCTTGGATTATCATGGGGCCAGTTAGAAACCGCGGCCCAGGACAGGAGAGGCTGGAGAGACCTAGTAGACGCCCTATGCCCCGACAGGGGTGAAGAGGACTGACTAACAACCCATGCGTAAAGTGATCCATCCTGGGCTGAAAATTGCCCATGGTGGTTAGAGGTTGGAACCAGTGTAAGACAGCCAAGCCCCCACTAGTGTGACTTATAGACAGTGACTGTAAAGTGCTTTGAGTCTTAAATTAAGGTAGGAAAGTATCATACAAGTATACTGTGTTTACCTTTTTACCATTTATGTTTAAACATATGGACAACAATTTTCTGACATTCCAATTTGATCTGTATGCCATGTACCTCCTTGAAATTCTTAATAACCCTAATTTTTTATGATATTTTTTCTGTAGTGTAGGTTATTCAAGTTGTAAACTGGCCAATCAGATGCCTCAATAAAGTGGGTGGAGGCTGCTGGCCCTTACATCCAACATTCAAAACGAAAATCAACAGATTTTCTATAGCTCACTTTCTAGTGATCAGGAGTGAGCTTCCAATTAGCTCACTCCTGATTGGTAAAAGTGCTCTAGAAACTACGTCAGACTCCTACCAATCACTGCTCACTGATGATTTGGCTCCAACAAGACGGCATCTGTATCGCGAACTGCAAGAATGTGAGAGTGGAAATATGTTGGTGGAATATCTGCTGTAATCCTCCCGTAATCCAAAGAAAACACATTGAAGAAAAAGTCACAAAGCTGCAAACGAGCAGCAAAGATGGGTTGGGGCTCTGATTCTTCCAAACTTATCTGCCGTTCTGCCCTAATGCTGCACCTGACAGGTGGCAAAGTGGCAATTAGTCAATCAGTCAATAGTGTCTTTCCACAGAACGACCTGAAATGTTCACGCCTCCAGCTCCTTCGCTCTGACCTTCCTCACCCGCCCATCAAATTGGGATTCTCTTTTTCCACGCATCAGCACATTTCCGTACCCGTCTTTGACTCCCCCCCACCCCCCGGCGCCCTGCCTGCCTTGTCATGCAGACGCTTCCATCCTTGTGGTGAGGCAGCGCAGACGCACGTGGCCTTGAGGAGGAAAAGGATGGAGTAAAATGTGAAGGCCAGAGGAAAGCAGGGAGTACAGAGATAAAGAGAGGATCACCAAAAACTGACAGGAAGACAAAAGACTAATAGAGAGGAAGAGATGAAAAAGGAGGCCTGTGCAGGACAGAAAGGTTATCTCTGACTGTGTTTGGAAAAATCCCCAAACGCACAGCAAGGGTCTGACTGTCAAGGTGAGAGTCAGAGGACACCCCCTTCCCTTTCAGCTGGCCCCCTCTCCAGCTGCTCCCTCAGTTCTTACAAATGTGTGTGCCTGTTGTTCACTCCAGTATATGTGTATCTGTGTGTTTCAGCTGACATTTGGATTCTGGGGCCAGTCAGATGTATAAAGACATCTGTTTGGTGTGCAGATGTGTGTCTAAAGTGTAGATGTGTGGTTGGTGTGTAGATGTGAGATGGGTGTATAGATACTGTATGTGTGTTTTGTGTGTCAATATGTATGTTTGATGTGTGGTTGGGGTTCAATATGGGGTGGTTGGTGTGTAAATGTGCCTTTGGTGTGTTAATATGTGTCTTGTGTGTAGATGTGTGTGTTTGGTTTGTAAATGTGTATGTTTGGTGTGTAGATGTGTTTGGTTGTTGTGTAGATGTGTGGAGGTTTTTAGATGTGTGTGGTTGGTGTGTAGATAAGTGTTTGGTGTGTAATGGTGTATAGAAATGTGTGGTTGGTGTATAAATGTGTGTGGTTGGTGTGTAGAGGTGTATAGAGGTGTGTGGTTGGTGTGTACAGGTGTATAAATGTGTGTGGTTTGTGTGTAGAGGTGTATAGGGGTGTGTGGTTGGTGTGTACAGGTGTATGAATGTGTGTGGTTGGTGTGTAGTGGTGTATAAATGGGTGTGGTTGGTGTGTACAGGTGTATAAATGGGTGTGGTTGGTGTGTACAGGTGTATAAATGGGTGTGGTTGGTGTGTTGTGGTGTATAGAAATGTGTGGTTGGTGTATAGACGTGTGGCAGTGGACATCCACACCTCTATCCAATCTTTAACCCCCTGAAATATTTGTAAGATGTTAGTTGGCTGATTTTGTGACTCCCTAAATGTAAATTGGCTGTGTTACTTCGACTACAGAGGTTGTTCCTTGCTAAATGCTGTGCATTCCCAAGAAGGGGCACTTCACGATTTGACAAAAAGCAGACCAAAATAAAGGCAAAAATCTCCATAGGATTTTGTGTAAAGTGGAACAAACCTCTTGGATGATTTGCAGCCATGTTTCCTTGGCAGTTTGGATAGCATGCATGAATGAATGTGCGTCATTCACTGAGCTGCTCTGGTTAGAAAGAAGCATCGCCGTTCCGTTCAACCGTTAGCGTCAGTGCTAACAATAAAGCTCAGTTTCTTCAGAAAGCAGCTATTAATTCACCATGAAACCAATATTTATTTTTACGACCCAGCTGTTCCCTTAAACTTTTGTCCCTGCAGTATATTTTTTATGACAAGTTGTGTTTTATTGGATTGTGCGGCGAAGACAACGGAGGGGCGATAACCACGGCTAGCGATGTGAGCTGACAGGATGTGGATGGGGGGGTTCGAAGTGGCCCCAATGACCCGACATGATGGATCTCAAGTCTGTGAAAGCTGAGAGCAGTTTACCAGAACCTTCTTTCCTGCCATTTTTTTTGTGTTTGTTTTCATATCAAATTTAGGGTGGCGCCTTCAAAATAAGGCTCATAATTGGGGGGTTAGAGGGGGTCACTGAAAATGTTAGAGGGTTTTTTTTTTTGTAACTGTAGACCCCCAGCTGGAATTGTGCTCTAAAATTCATTTTTCAAAAATCTCTAAACATTGTCTACACATCTTGGTTTGTTTACACTGTTTTGCAAATTAAAAGCGCAATGTAAACCCCAATAGACCTATTCATCAAAGAAATGATTTGCTTTCTTCAGCAATACTTCATTTCTTTAAAACATATTTAAAAAGCTGAAGTTAAAAATAGCCAGAAGGATCTGCATTTCCAGATGAAAATGCAGGGTTGACTGCTATATGGATGAATGAAAAGGAAACTTAACGGGTAAAAATTGGCACCAAAAAAACTAAAGAAAGAAACAAAGTTGACCATAAATAAAGTGAAAACAGCAAAATAACGAAACAGATATGTTTGTGAAAAATACAAGTGTATCAAACCAGTGAGCTTCAGCACCACAGAAAGAAGTAAAGATTCTCAAAGATTCCCCATGTATTTTAATAGAGGCAAAAATCCTGGAATATCTTGAAAAGTTCAAGGATTTGAAGGACCAAAAGCCATAGCTGGAAAAAGCTGAACATTTTAATAGTTGAATGGTTAAAATAGCTGAAAAATTGTAGGAGTTAAGTGTCATAAAGTAGCAAAGGAAACTTTGATAAAGAAAGACAGAGAAACAGAAAAACAATGGGTTGAATGCTTTCTATCATTCAACCAATAAGACGGTCACAGAGGCCACTTAGCTGAATTGAAAGGTATATCATACAAGTTGGAAAAGACCTTAAAGTGAAAATGTTCATGGACAAAAGGGTTGAATAAGTGAAAAATGTATACGCCTTAAACGCGTTTAAGTGTTCACTACAGCCTTTCGCTCACATCATGCCCGTAAAGAAAACATTTACTTGGAGATCTTTTCTCTACGCGTTCACTGAGCGGTCTAGGACATGACATGTCATGTTGTGTATCCAGACGGTCCATATCTGCCATATCTGACTATGCAGCGCCAACTCTCTACGACCCTCGACGAGCCCGGGCAACCCAAAAACTCCCAGCATTCATACCAATCAATTGTCACACAGCTGCTACGTACATTTTCCACACATGAAATTTCAGTTTTTTTGTGATACATGCATGATATACGTAATTTATAAGTGTTTCTTGTCATTGTCCATGTGCGCAGATGTCTGTCGAGGGTTTTCGGCCGCCAGGTATTTACGTAAATTTAGTTCAGAGCTATTGAAATTTTTTTTATTACGCAGTTTCTGTGTATTTTTTGTACTTTAAATGCAATTTTTACATAAACGTGCGTGATTATTGCGAGGTGCATACGCAAATCTGTGGCTTTCAACGACCATTCTACATGTGTCTATAGGACTTTAATATCGAGTACACGACGCACGTCACGTTAAAACTATGCAATTGATGCACGAATAACTAATAAATTGCATATAAACAGGGTTTTAAATAATCACACACATTCTATGTTGAATTACGTGTTCTTTGCGTAGTTTAGTTGTTCTTCTTCTACCCTAGAGACGTATTTTCTACGTATATTCAGGTATTACCAGTTTTCATCCGTGCACAAAATGTATGTACTTTCTGTGTGAAACAGCCTTAAAGCCTAACTTCTAGTCAGTGCAGCTGAGGCAACATTTTTCTCTATTCTTAATTTTGTTTATTTTTATGAAAAGGCTAAGCCATTTATTTTCTATACTATAGTTAAATAAATCCAAAAATTGGCTTGGTAAAAACCGCTGCTCTCCGACTCGTTTCTCCTCTGCAGGATGCAGCAAAATCCTCCAGAATTGAAGGTGCCATGCTCTAAACGTTTATGTACTGTGGCCCCCTCCATAACTGCTGTGGCATCTCTTCAATGGGGCCTCATTAATGTAAAAGTCACCCATGTGTGAATGACAAAGCAATTACTCCAACTGCTTAATGAGGCCGGCTCTATGTCTTATTAGACGCTTGAAAATGACTTTATTATGTGACACAACTGAACACAGAGATTCGCCCGATTGCTTTTATTTTAAAGAGAAGAGTTTATTTAAAAGCTGTTAAGGCAAATACAGAATACAGAGTGAGGTCATCTTTTTGGGAGTTATGTTAGAGCTTTAATTTGAAGGTGAATGTTTCCGTCTTCAATGGAATTGATGAGATCAAATGCTGAGATGTGTGGCTTTGTGCTCCGTGGATCTTACTAGAGAACGTTCAGGAAAAAGCTGTCCGTGATGCTAAGTAACTACTGGGCATTTGACCTGCGTTCACAAAAAACACATGTTTAGCTATTGGTGTTCACACTGGAAAGGCAGGGAGGGGCTTCTTTTTCTACAGTTTACTAGCATGTGTCCACTCCCCACAGTTGTAAGAGGCTTGGTGCCACTTGGCTGAAGTGGTGCAAAGCCCGCAATTTGGCGACTAAACGGTTCTGTTCATTTCTAGCGTCCTTGGAAAGGCGGATATGGATTATGCCCAGAGAGTGACCTTGGTTTCTCTTTATTTGAAAATAAAAAACGCAGAGGTCACCAGGATCGTCGCCATGTTTGGGTTCACCAGATTAACCAGCTACACAGTTTGGTGAGTTTTACCGAATGCCCCAGGAGCCGCGCCTGGATGACTACCAAATCTAAGTCCCTGGATCTGGGACTTGGTCAAAGTTCAACCTGGTTTAGCTGGTGATACTTGTTCAACAGCCACGCCTTTTGTAGGTAGAGGCCAAAAATGGTTGTAAAAGCTTTCAAAGGTTTGAAATACAAAAGCCTGAAATGCATGTTCACGTTTACACAGACTTTTCGTTGGAAGAGCCCGCTTGAATGCACTTTCCCAGCCATATTCTGATACATCAAAGACTTGGTGTTATAGAATTCCCGCGGGGCACAAACTCCAATTATTAATTTCTCCTCCATGATCAATTTTTAAACCGTTGGTACTTTCTTTGGATCACTACAAAATCGGAGTCCCTGATAGGTCAAAGTTCAACCTGGTTTGCCTGGCAACACCTGTTTAACGCACCACGCGTTTTGTCGTAAAAACCAAAGGAGCGCTTAGAGGTGTTGCTTGAACCCACCTTGGTGTAGGCAGTGTGTAGCTCAATGCTACGTCCACACCCAGGATGTGATGCGTGTTCAAGAAACCACGTTCTGTGCGCTTTTAGCATACATTGTTCAGGCTGGATTGTCACTACCCGAGATAAGAGCATGTAAGCACAGTTGGAAGAGGCTTAGTGCGAAATGTCAAGCTCTGAAAATCTCGGGAATTTTGCTACAAACTTTTTTTCACACCTCTTCCGATAGATGAAATACTTGGTTTCATATATTTCCATCCAGGCCCAAAAAGGAAATATTGAATTTGAAGTTCATGTAGAATCAAACCCACAGCAGGAAGTGGCGTTGAACACAGCGGGTTGGTGTAAACGCTCCCGCCTCAGCGTCCCCGTGTTCTCCTCTTTATGTATCATAACGCTTCTCTTTCTCCTCTGGCTTCATCTCCTCGCTGCTCCGTCTATCCGCTCTGCCAGAGGGAGTGAATAATGAGGAGGAGAGCCGGTCCATCCGTCACCGCTGGTGTTGTGTGTGTATGTGTGTGAGTGTGTGTGTGTGGTGAGAGCAAGCGTCCATATGCGTGTCATGTGGCGCCGGCCCGCCTCTCCCTGATGTCAGAGGGATCTGTCATGTCTCTGTCACAACAGCAGACGCGCATGAGTGACCTGAACGCACTAAAACTCACAAAAACGGCTGCACGCACACACAAACGCATATGCAAAATTATGCACGCATGCAGATACCCACATGCTAATTTACAGATGCACACGCATGCAGAGACACACATACAAGCACGCATGCACACATAAACGCATACATGCACGCACACATAAATGCATACACAAACATATGCATACACACACTTTTTCATGCACAGGCATGCAGATAACACAAATCCTTATGAGCACATGCACACACATGCACGCTCACAAATGCATGGACAATTACATGTGCGCACGCACTTGTGCATACATAAGTGGGCTAATATGCACACACATATGTGCGCATGTGCTCGCACATGCACGCATTGGCCAAGAAAAAAGATGCATACACACCCACCTGTGCATACAAGGGCACATAAAGGTATACACGAAGACACACGCATGCATGCACCCACATACACGTACACACACACACACATGCAAATAAGCACTCTTCTCTGTGCACACCCCCCTAAACACATACTTTTGGAAAACATGTAAACACATACCCATGCACATATATACACAGGCACATCAAAGCACGCACACATGTGTGCACACATGCATGGACAAAAGCGTGTGTACACATGTTCCTGGACATAGGCACACACGCACAGAGTGCACACAAACAACCTACACACACACACAAACATACAGTATGTGTATAACACATGCACATCCTTCCTGTCTGAGCTGCATAAAATCCATGACTCATCATTCTGATTAGTCAGATTTTTATTACTTCAGTCTCTTTGACAGCAATAGTGTTCTTTAAAATCATTTTTTAAAGTCTAGTTTAACCTGGTTTGATATTAATCATTCTTTACTAATGTTTTACTTTTATTTTTTTTAATTTTCTAGTCTATACTTTATTTGTTTTTCCTCATTTAGTAGTTTATTTTTTATTTTTCTGTGATTATTTTTCCTTTTTTTTCATGTAATTGTTGTATACTTGTTTATTTTTTAAAGCATTAGAGATTCTTGTTCCCAACATCTTTCATTTTCTTTCACAGATTTGTCACATAGAATTTCACAAAAAAAATCATTAAAACATTGTCATCATTTTTTTTTTACAGCTGTCAAATACTTTGTGCAAATCTGTCTGACACAATAAGTTTAATCATTTATCATTCCTTTATTCAGTCTAAAGTTTGACACAAGTAACACCTGGATTTTGTCTTCAACATATATTTGAATTTTTATCTTGAGTAAAACTAATTCTTTCTTTCATTCATTCATGCATTCATTCGTTCATCTTCTTTGCCGTTTTGTCCCTTTTGGGGTCACAAGGCTGCTGGAGCCTATCCCGACCAATTGTGGTCGAAGGCAGGGGTACACCTGGACAGATCGCCAGTCAGTCGCATAGGGACAATTTAGAGTAACCAGGTAACCTGAGAAGCATGTTTTTGGACGGTGGGAGGAAGCCGGAGTCCCCGGAGAAAACCCACGTATGCACGGGGAGAACATGCAAACTCCACACAGAAACTAATTCTAAAGTTAGTTCTTTAAAAACAAAAAAGAGGAAAGGATTGTCACAACAGATCACTTTAGTGCAGCGTCTGAACAGACAGGAGCTCCAGTCATGCATTCAAGTTTAGGAGCGCCCCCCGCTGGACGCAACGGGAAGAGCAGCCGTGATGCTGAGCGGCGTTTTCCAGGAGACGAGAGGATGCAGCTGCCAGCTTTCCAGCTTCATTTAGTGCTTTGGGTAAACAGGTGGAGGACCTTTCCTTAGCTTTTGACAGGGTAAAAGATCACGGTAATGCGTGCAGACAGATGTGCGTCCGTCCCTTGTGTGTGTGTGTGTCTGCGCTGAGACTGCTTACACATCTGTCAGCCCATGAACCAGCATTGCTGTTGGCCTACTGAGACAGCTGTATCTCAATCAGTTTTCAAACCTTTCAACAGATCCTGGTGATAACTGGTGAATGGGTCGTTATGCATGCAACCAAGTGTGCAAACATTGCAAAAGGCTCTCTGTTTTCCTCCAGTCAGTGAAGCTTCGCTGAGTAAAGCAAAGTCCGATTGCATTAAATATTAAAAGCGCGTTTAGCCGAGGGATTTCAGAGAGCTTGTTTCCCCAAAACCGATTTAGTTTCTGTAACAAATCCACAACCTCCGTTTATTTTCCGCCACTCTTTCAGTAGACGAGGTGATGGGATGAGCGCAGAGCAGGCTGTTAAACCTCATCCTGAATTACCTCAAGTTTGAGTGGACTGGACGTCTTGATGGTGATGAAATACTATTAAGTGACACCAACCTGCAGATTCATGGGGTGTATTAGAAGTGTCATATTGGCTCAAAGACTCCTGGTACTTTGCCTGATCACTCAAAGTGATGCCTTTAAAACATAAAAGAGTACATTCTTTTATGTGTGTGGCCATTGAACATCAGCTGGCTCCAACAACAACACATGTACGTGCAAAAAAAGTAAAAAGGTGTTAGCAGATTTATGGCAGAAAAACACGCTGCTCAACTTTAATTCAAAAGTTAGCATTTCCCTTGGACTTTCAAATGGTCAAGTGACTAGCGACAAATCTGGCAACTTTTCCTGCTATCCCTGATGATTTTCCTAATGTTTAAATCATTGACTGTATAAGAACTGGACTGAGTGACTCTTTCCCCCTAGTGCTACAAACAGGAAGTACCTGCTGACTCCAAGAAGCTGAAATCCCATAGACCTCTACTAAGAAATAAACTTTTTATTGGAAGTTATTGAAGTTGTAAACTGACCAATAAGACGGCTCAATAAAAGTAGGTGGAGCCTGCTGACCTCGATACCTAACATTCAAAACGTTTGACCAATTTCGTGTGGTTCACATTCAAGCGGTATGGGTGTGGAATTCCAACAAGCTCACTCCTGATTGGTGAGGGCGGTTGCCATAGTAACGATGACTCAGAACAGGTTGGACCAATCTCTGCCTAATGACGCCGTCTGGCTCCAACATGGCAGCGTACGTATCACGAAAATCGACTAAATCGACTTCATTTCGTTGAGGCCAGAAGTAAGTCATTTTCCGTGGATGATGTCACACTCACTCAGTCCAGTTTTTATATACAGTCAATGAATTAAGGGAAAGATCTACACCCCGCCAAAGTAAAAGTGCAAATGTATCACGCACGGGCAATGTTATAGCAGATCCCATCCATTTTACGGTGTGGAATTTTAAGATAATGTTCATGTTCTCTTTCCATGTCACTTGCAAACTGTCACTCGAACACGGTAACTTACCTTGTTCATTGTGCTCCTTTGTGTGCGACTTGTTGGATTTAGTCTAGTAAATCTTTGACCGTGAGTAAAGCTACTGTGATAATATCATGGACTCAAAATGGGTGGAGCCAATGCTGCAAGTCCGGATATGTTTAAGGGCAGCTGTGGTGCAGCAGTGGAGCAGTCAACCTATGATTGGAAGATCGCAGGTTCAGTTCCTGCCTTGCCTGTCCTTGTTTCGAAGTGCCATTGGACAAGACTGAACACCACACTGCTCCCGGTGGTTATGGGATAAACTTGTTTATCAGCTTAGAACCGTGGAGAAAACTCATTTCCATTTTTTCCATTCTCCTATCTAGAGGCCTCTGATGGTCCGCCACATGGGTTCTCTCCATAAATTTACAGCGTGACTTTTTAATTCCTTATCAGCATAGTCTCCATCTGCATTAATAGTCTCATTAATCCATTGAATTAGTCTCAAACTGCAGTTTTATGATGGTGGCTTCATTTGAAGGCAGTAATAGCGATGGTTTTACATCATACAAAAGCGTTAAAGAAAATCTATGAAAGTCATGTAAACGTGTTGAATAAGAATCAAATGTTCACCACTCTCTACTCGCTTTGGAGGTCAAAAGAATTCAAAAATCCGTTCAAAAGTCGTCAACATTTGAAGGTAAATATTTATTGTCTCTTCTCTTTCAGACAGAATTTTTTAAAGAAAGTGTCTTCCTTTGGTCAGATTAAATGTTTTTGTGGCCTTGAGGTGTTCTCACAGGTTTTTGTGGTTCTAGTAACTTCTGCTGCAAACAAAGCTGGTTATAGTGTAGAAAAAAGTTCGCCTGAGCAGCACTAACTTGAATTTAAAGTCAGAAATCTTCCCTTATCTGCTACTTATCTAGAGATTTGATAACACATTGATCCACAGCACCTCTGATTACATTCTAAAGAGACTGCAGACCTTTGAATTTCCGTCTGTGATTACACAACTAGGATAATAGGTTGTAAGAAAAATGAATGGCAGCTTAATTGAATGGGCATGTAGTTAAAGAGCAGATTAGCTAGTTTGTGGGTGATATAATGGAGATGAGATGAAGGAAATGAGAAAGACACAGAAGTCCGGGATGAAGGGGAGTGAGGAAGGCAGCAGAGAAAAAGGCCTTATTCAGGAGATTTTTGGCTCACCCGTCACATCAAGGCTCCAAATCAATCCTGCAAATTGGTTTGTTCCCGACAAGGTTAGCAAATGACGGAGGAAAGGAGGGAAGGAAATGAAGAGGAGAGGTGGAGTATGACACCGAGGAGGAGTGCGGTGGTGAAGGATGTCATGCTGTTGGTGTCTGTGCGTGGTAAAGGCCAACAGCATGATCACTTAACTGTGAAGGGGGTGACAGATCCAGGCTGGTGGTTGTTTGTTACCAATTTATCTGAGCTGCTTGAGTTTTTTTTTTACTGGAGACCAGTTCCTGGTCTATTCTCTGTCTTCCTGATTAATGCACATGTCATTGTGGTTGTATTTATCTTGTCTTCCAGCAGCTGTTCCAGTATTTTGAATGTGTCTTTTTCCTTCCTACCCTCTTGCAGTTGCATTTAGAAAACAAATGTTTTTTGTCTAAACAGATCCTTCGATTTTGTGTTTGTCCATCACTTTTTAATGCAATTGCATTTACTTATGCATCCTTTTTGTCTCGTGACAGATGTTCCAGTACTTTAAATGTGTCTTTTTCGTTCCCGGTTTGTTGGGTTCACAAAACAAATATTTTTTGTCTTTTTTTTTTTTTTTTTTTTTTTTACACAAAAAAAAATAAATAAATAAATAAAAAAAAAAAAAAAAAAAAAAATATTTTTTGTCTTAACAGATCCTTGGTATTTAAGTTTGTCCATCTTTTCCTGCCATCACAGTTACTTACGCATCCTTTTTGTCTTGAAACAGATGTTCCACTGTTTTGAATTTCTGTTTCCTGCATGGTTAGTTCTTGTTGCCTTCACAGATCCTTGGATTTTTATTTAAACCATCTTTTTTCTTTTGTTGCACACTTGTAACAGATGTTCCAGTGGTTTTATCACTATTTGCTTTTTGTTATCTCACGGATACAATGATTATTTTATTCTTTTTGCTCTTTTACAGATCCTACAAGGATTTTGAGTTTCCTCCTGTTCTCTTGTGGTTAAAGTTTCTAACGCACACAAGTCATTGTCAGTCTCTTATTCTGCAAGTTGTTCCACTTAAAAAGTTGAGTTTGGTATTTAATCTTCATCATAAATACACTGTAACTGTGTTAGACAGAATTTACAAAAGAAACCCAGGAAAATTACATTGTTTGATTTAAAAAAAATAGTTTTGTATAATGGAGCATAAAATAGGAAATCTGTCCCTCACGTACCTGTTACTTCTTTTAGAAGATCTTCTATCCTCCACTCGTCACCTTATCCACGTCACCTGCTTGAACTGGTTATTTGTTTGAAGAGACCTGTCCACACCCTTAAACAGTCGAACTGCAACCCTTCCACCATGAACATAGCCAAAGAGCGGTCAAAGGACACCAGGGACAAGATTGTAGGAACAAGACTGGGATGAACCGATCTAAAATAAGCAACTAGGTTGGAGGGAAGTGATCAACTGTTGGAGCAGTAATTACAAAATGGCAGAAATGTAAGTCAACTGACAATCTCCACCTGGAGTTCCATGAAAGATTTCACCTAGTGGGGTACAAATGTACTTCAGAAACATCCCAGAACTGCGCGAGGGAACTGTCAACAGTAAGAAAAGTTTCCATAGTAACACATGACATCATCACGGATTCAAATGATGCAGAGCTCCAAAGGTCCCCCTGTCTAAGTCAGCACATTACGATATTAGTCCAAAGTTCTCCAGAGACCGTCTGGATGATCCAGAGGAGGATTGGTAGAAGGTTCTGTGGTCAGATGAGACCAAATTGGAACATGCCATGTTTTAAGGGGGAAGAAAACCATACCAGCTGTAAAGCATGGGCGTGGAAACATCATTGTTTGAAAACAGGAGGATTCATCTGTAAGTAAAGGGTGAGTAGGGCCATATATGGTGATGTTTTTGACAAAAACCTCCTTCCATCAGTGAGAACACTTTGGATGAAACGTAGCTGGGTGTTCCAGCAGGACAATGTTCCTAAACACATCACCATGGCAACAAATGAGTGGCTACGTAAAAAGCATTCCATGCTTCTGGATTGGTCTAGTCAGCCTCTGAACCTCAAATCCAAAAGAGAAACAGTGGAGGGAGAATAACGTTTGTACTTTGCAGCAACAGCCCAAAACTTTACAGCTCTTGAGAAGATCTGAATGGAAGAATGGCCCAAAAGTATTGAAGTGATTTCTTTTTTTTTTTTTTTGCTTATTGCGCCATCATACAAATAAATTATTTAAAAAAAAAAATCAAACAATGTGATTCCCTGGATTCTTTGTCACATTCTGTCTCTCACAGTTTCTGATGAACATTAAAGACTAAACTAATCTTTGTAGATGGAACAACTTACAGAAACAGTGACAAATAGGTTCTTGCCTCGCTGTTTCTCCTTTGTCCCACAACAGATGTTTGACGATTTGATCTGCTTCCTGGTGTCTTACTGTTGCAATAAAGTACCTGTATTCTCTGCCTTTAACTGATGTTACAGGGCATTTTTGGTCATCCTTCCACTTTGTCTTGTTGGTGTTACTAACCTGTGTTTTTGTCCTACGACAGATGTTCCTGTATTTGTTTATTTTCTTCAGTATCTTCTTTGTCTTCTTAGACTCTAACAGGTCACGGACGATGGTCAGAGTTAAAGGGAAAGTTTTCCTCTCCATTGTTTCCCATGTGTTGCTGTTATTGTATTAATAAGACATTTTCTCTTTATTGGAATAATCTGGACAGAATGCAATAACACCAATCAGAATAAATAAAGTTTGTTGTGGATGTTTTGGTTAGAAACTGGTGTTTTGTGGGGAAAAAAGGGAATGTTCGTTGATGTTTAGATGTTCCAGTACGCTCACATGACATCTGCAGCTAGTCCTGTTCTCAATTAGATCAAATCCCTTACTCACCCACCTGACTAGTCTTTTTGTGCCTGTGTCTTGCAGGAACACTTCACACCAGAGTGTAAGTTTAAGGAGGGCGTGTTCGAAAACTACTACGTCACGTACTCGTCCATCCTGTACAGACAGACCCAGTCGGGGCGGGCCTGGTATATTGGCATCAACCGGGATGGGCAAGTCATGAAGGGGAACCGGGTCAAAAAGACCAAGGGTGCTGCTCACTTCCTGCCCAAACTTATTGAAGGTACTGCAGTCAAACAGCACAAAATAAGATGTAAGGTTCTACTGTATACGTGTGGAGAGTTAAAGCAAAAAGCAGCAGGTTAAGGTTAAACAATGACAGATGCAACAGAAAGTCGACATGTACATTTAGTTTTTGCAGTCTGCAAACTCATGCTCGGCTTTGTGGCTCTCTGATTGAAGAAACATTAAAAGGTTTTAGTTTTAAAAAGTAACTGTAAATTAAAAAGTTAAAGACGTGTCACACAGCCACCATGTACATGTGCACGTTGCACGGATGAAAACTGGTTGTAAACAGACGTGGAAAAAGTGATAAAAAGTTGCGGTCTTTACATGAAAGTTGTATCAAGAATGAGGCACGTTCAAACCATAGACGAAGTTCGGATAAACCACACAAAGAGTACGTAAAGCAATGTAGAACATGAATACGCCAATTGTGGATGAATTGTGCTTGATAATTGCACTGTTTATGTGCATATTAGTGATCTGTGCATCACATACGTCACTTTAGCGTGATATGTGCGCCCTATACGCCACACAAAAGTTAGACATCTGTCATTCATGTGCAGGAAATCCGTTAAAGATACGTGGACATATGTGGAATGGTTGTAGAGAGCCACACACGGCTCCGTAAAATGTATGCAATAACTGTGTATAACCCTTGTCCTATCCTAGGCACTTTAACATTGGGAGTTGGGTCATCTAGACCCACTAGCCAGTGCTCTGAACCTTTTTTCTTCAATGATTTGTGATTTTCACTGGTGTCCATGGATTACATGAAATCTTTCCACCTTTATCCACCTTTGTCATGGTAGGGAGAACACGTCAATGTAAGGGTGGGGTCATCTAAGACAGCACAAGGGTTAAACTGCATAAAATACGCGTAAACTGTGTAATTCTCAAACGACCACAAATTTTGAACAGCTCTAACCCCTGTGCCACCTGCTGGGGTCCAGATGACCCCATCCTTACATTGACGTGTTCTCCCTACCATGACAAAGGTGGATAAAGGTGGAAAGATTTCATGTAATCCATGGACACCAGTGAAGATCACAAATCATTGAAGAAATAAGGTTCAGTGCACTGTCTTTTGGGGTCCAGATGACCCCACTCCCAACGTGCCTCCAAGGGCATCTGGACCCCACAAGACAGCACAATGACTAAACTGAATTCACGTAAATTTAGGGAACCCTCAACGGACATCTGCACACATCAATGAACGTAAAAACACATAAATTACGTATATCATGCATGTATCACGAAAGACAGAAATTAAATCAGTGGAAAATGCGCAAAATGTACGTAGCGGCTGTGTGAATTGGCCTTAAGTAGTGAGGTTGAATGAAATCTGCTTTTGTATTTGTATTTGTATTTATTTATTTAAGGGACAATGCATACAACAAACAGTGTAGAATACTCTAAAGGTAATGAGACACTGTAAATATGCAGGATTGTAGCCTAGGCTAATTTCCATCCTCTGTCCCGTTCTGGCCATGGCCAGCCACCTAGAGACCCAAAATAAAATGAATAAAACAGAGTAAAAATATACATATATAGCGTAAAATTGCATTAGAAAAATGACATAAAATTAACAAAACTCGGATAACATTTAAAACAGTTTCAAATGCATAGTTCCCCAAAATATACATCAATAAAATCGCCAAAATCAGAACAATACTATGACAACTGTGAGCACTTTTTTTCACCCCCCCATGGTTTATTTTTACTTTTGTTAGCAAACAGTTTTCTTTTGTCTCTCTTCCACCCCTCAGTGGCCATGTACAGGGAGCCCTCTCTGCACGACGTCGCTGAGCAGAGTCCGCCCAGGAAAACGCCCAAGACCTCCAGTGATTCACCAGTGCTTCACGATGACAAGAAAGACCCTCAGTCCAAAACCAAAACTTCCTCTTCCTAGCGCTTAGAGACTGGATGGAGAGGAGCAGCAGATGACGTGGGACGACTGCCACCAGTGGACACCTGATGGAGGGTGTGTGGGGGGAGGGGCTCCAACCCCAACCTGCTGCTTATAACAGAAACAAGTTGGAGAAAAGTAGCAGGTCCAGGAGGCGGAGCAGGCAAAAGGGGGTGGGGGTTTGATCTTTTACAGACCCCGCCCACGCCAGCCCTTCATCCTCTCGAGCCTCTGCGGTTTGCAGATCCTGGGGTGCAAAAGCAATAACTCCATGATGAGGTGAAGAGTGGCCGAGCACTGAAAAAGCATGCCACCACAGCCTGATTCACCGGCCCTCCGGTGACTTTCTTTGAATTAACCAAATATCCCATGAAGGTCTTTCTGGTTTTACTACAACTGGTGCAGGGAGGAGACTCGTCCCTCTGCAGCACATCGTTCTCCAATGGGTCGTTTTTTTGTGTGTGTTTTTTTCCTTGAGGGGTTTTATGCTAATGTTAGCCATGATAATGCGAGGCTGTCGCACAAGCCCTTGCAGGTTTCAGTTCTGCAGCCATCTGCTCCGTCCACAGCTTGTGTCAGCAGTTTTGTCTGCGATGGCCTGAATCCCCATCAGCTCGTCTGTGTGTGTGTGTGTGTTTGTGTGAGGTTCCCTTCGTATACTCACCTTTGCCACGATTTGATTAGTTTGTGACATGGACTCAATTTTCCACTCTGCAGCACAAGGAAACCCCCTTCCGTCCCCTTGGCGCTGGTAAACGAGCAGCCAAGAGCTCCCCAGGCGCACCTCCTAACCCCCCGAGCTGGCTTACGCCTACTCTCCGCACACACGCCATTACGTTGCAACAGACTTTGACATGCAATAACCACACTTTTCTGTGGCACTCGGATACGGCGCGAAATGACAGGTCGTGAGCAGTTGCGCCTTCTTTCCCGGTGGCCGATCATGCATTGCACAAACCCTCGAGGGCCAGCTCGCCATCTGCAGACGCTCCTCCAGTCACCTCAGTACAGAGGGAACGCTCCCACCACTAAATCTCCAGAATACCACCTTAAAACAAAAAGCTGTGAACAACACAAGAGTGAGCCCAGAGATCAAAACTTCGTAGATCTATATTTGCTGTAATTTAAAGCTTGAACAGAGCCTTGGGGCGTGTAGGTGCCCGGATTCCTGGTCCAATTTGCAAAACAGCAGTAGGTGTGTTAAAAGGCCATGCATCAAAATGTCACGACAGAACATCCAGTTGGAAAAACAGTTTGAAAAGTTAAGAAATTCTCGACTTTATTTTCACAGAGCTCATTTAGTGATCGCTGCAGCACTGTGCGTCCTATGCTCCTGGTAGAAACTGCATTAATGCATTTGTTTCCTCCATTGTGATGTCTCCGTGGTTATGGGAGGTGTCTACACTCTGCTTTACTGTAAGAAGGTTGTGATGTATGTATGTGGCTGATGAAACCTGACCTGTGATGTGTTTTATGAGCTGGTTAAGGCCGTTTCACATAGCCACTATGTACATGTTGCGCATTTTTCATTTGTTCTTGCGTTTGTCCTTCGGCGATGTGCGCAGATTTCTGTCGAGGGTTTCGGCCGATGGGTCTTTACTTGAATTTGAGCCAATCAAAATGTTTGGTCAGTTGGGAATTACGCAGTAATTACAGAGTTTATACAGGATTGTGTGTGATTTTTGTGCGATGCATACGCAAATTTCCACATATGTTTAATGTTCCATATATGTTTAACGAACTTTTCACGCATGTACCACCAATGTATAACTTTTACCTCGCGCGTTCGGCACACATATTACATCAATATTACGGAATTGAATGACTCATCATTTTTATAGAAACAGTGCAATAATCACGCACGGTTCATGTTCTACGTTGATTTACGTGCTCCTTTGCGTGGTACATTCCTACTTCTTCCAAGTTTTAACGTGGTACATTTCTGATACATCAGTGAACCTTTCACGTAAAGACCACCGCTTCTCTCACTTTTTCCACATAAACATGTATGACCAATTTTCATCCGTGCGATATGCGCAAATGTATGTAGTGGCTGTGCGACACGGCGTCAAGAAGAGGAGTCAAGGTTCATGTTAGTAGAAGAGACGGGAACAGAAAAAAACCACCCAGAGCAGGTGTGCATCACCGAATCCCAACCGTCCAATAGAAAACCATTTAAATCAGTCAGGCTGGTCCCACTGATGGTGACGTGGAGCGTCCTGGGAGCAGCTCTCCCTATGTTCAGGCTTTTTCCTGTGATTCTCACTCTAAACTATGCAAAGCTTCAATGTGTGTTCTGAATCAAAAATATAGGACTAGCAGCTTTGAACCTGCAGGGGGTTACTTATCATACCACCCTGAAAACATGAAGTCACACCATACCTGAAAATTTTTACTTATTTTCCTGTTTATTCTAATGGTTTTTGTCAGAGATGCTGCCACACTTGGTGGAATCCAGATTGAAAGTTTAAGTCGCATCGGTTGTTACCATAGACTGTAAATGAGAATGGGACCGAGTCAGTGTGACCCATAGAAAATGGCTCCAACCAACTGTCCAACCACTTAAGTTGAGACTTTTTCGGCAATACGGACATCGTCTGTAAGCTGGCATTGGTCCAACATTTCTATGGCAACCAATCTCGCTGATAACTTCAAAGAGGGCTTGACAAAAATCAAGTAAACATTTCTACTGTTTGACAAAAGACCACCTACTTTTATTGAGGCATCTGATAGGTCAGTTTATATTGAAAATAAATGAATATAATTTATTTTTGAATAAATTGTGCTACAGAAAAATTTGGATTATGAAGATCTTTTTAAAAAGGGTAGCAGAGCAAGAAGGAGTAACAGCTGTTTATTTCTCCGTAGAGGTCTATGGAATTTTGGCTTCTTGGAACCAGCAGGCACTTCCTGTTTGGAACTCCAGGGGGGAGGAGACGCTTAGTCCAGTTATCATATACAGTCAATGGTTGTTACGCAACTGGGTGTACAAAATTTGTTTATATTTGACCCATCTCCTGGGGGAGCAGTGAGTCACAGCTCTGCTCGGGAAACCCTCCAACCCTTTTTACTCCTCTTTATTGGAGGCATTGCATACCATTTTTGGTGTCAACTGTAGATTCAAACCAGGACAAACACTCTCCTTCCAGGCCACTACGCATTTAAGCATCAGTGAGCTGCTGTTTCAGTAGGAAAAGTGAAATATTTGGTGGTTTAACCCCCCCAATGTAAGCTTTGAGTCCTAGTCTTCGGCGTGTCCCAACCATTGGTTTGAACTCACCATTTCCCAGTTTTATGGCAGACTCTTTTCCACTAGACCACTGAGCGAGTTAATTGTTTAAAGGAGGGGGTCAGAAAGTGGAGAAGCAGATAGAATAAAAGGGCTTATTTGGTCAGTATTTTTTATTTTTTTTGCATTAAAGAGAAAAGGACAAAGGAAGGGATAATCTGCCCAATTTTCAAAGTAAAACGTCACCCCTCAAACTTGGGACGTTCTCGTCTTCTACAGTTGTGGTTGCCTCAAAACTCGCCCAATGGGACTTTCAGCAGCGCAGAACATTTAAAAATATGATACGATTACCGCTTTTCTGGGTTCTTCGTGCTAAGCTGACCTGGAAAATGAGATGAAAGTAAAAAATGTCTCACATTTTAGTAAAAAACTGCGATTTTCTCAATAACAAGAGTCCTCAGTCAATGCTTCCATTGGTGAAACCATCTTTAACAGCGAACTTACAGCAGGCACGTTTGTGTATGGTGAGTCGTTTTTGATCAGGGATAGAGATGAGACAAGGGCAGATAGAAAAGTCAAACAGGAAAAACAAGATGAACCTGTATTCCATCGGAACATTGTCCTGTGTATAGTCCTCTGATTGTTGTAAATAATAACAGCTGATAACCCGATCAGGACTGAGGCCAGAAGAAATCTACTTCCTCACTGAGGCAGCAGAAGGCGCCCAAAGAAAAGAGGGAGATAGAATGAGAAGGAAAATGAACAGTCAAAGCAAAGGCGGGGCTTTAATGTTTCCTTATTTTGCTGCACGCTCAATCGAACTCTGCGTCCAACATACAAGACCTCAATTAAAGCGTCAAATAGACCCTCGGCTCGGTGTGTTTGACCGGCCGGCCTCCGTGGAGATCCAGAAAAGTGTTTAACCACCATTTGCAGAAGTAATTACTCAAATGTTTTAATTAAAAGCTGCTGCCAGAAGGAGGACTTGGACCAAACACCGTTCGCTGGGACGATGGGAGGAATTCAGCAAACATGACTCATACTCTCATGAAATCTAAGGGCTGGGAAATCGATGTTGCAATACATGTTTTTCAAAAAGTATCTGTTGTGATTGCTGCTTTTTTCAAGTTTTCACCAGGTTCTGAGGAACACGGGGAGCGTTAAGGGCTAAAGCTTGGGTGAATGTATAGAAACAAAGAGAAGGGTTACCTCCTACTTTCCCTGTTTAAATTTAAACAACCTTTGTTTTAAAATATCCCAGGTCTTGAGTTTCAGGACAAAACAATATAAATGACTTGTACAGTCATTGCATTGCAGCCTTTAACTCAGTTTATAGCCGCAGTTTTATGAAGGCAGGCCTTTTAGGATGAATTTAGTCCTGCGTCAGATATTTCATATAAGGATATTTCATAAGTCTTAGTTACATGAATCCCTATGGGGGGTTTGACCCATCGCTGCAGGTTTTTGGGTTGTTCCGGCCTGTAAAGGGTCATAGAGAGGAGCGGGTGCATCCTAACAGGAGTGCATTCCAGTTCCCTAGAGGCTCGTGTGGCCTTAAAATGGAACGTACCATTGTTGTACGATTGGTGGGTGTATTGTGAAGTATTCATAAGGCCAGTGTAAAGTTGCACACACTTATGACGTACAAGTGATGCAGTCGTACACTACACTCTAGTCATTAGTAAGGTATTACTACGCCATTAATGCTGCATGAACTTGGTGTGCATGTGATAGTGCACGTAGGACATCCACACAAACTATGCTCTGACTATCTAATTTCCTGATTAATTGGGTGAACAACGCTAAACGAATGAATTACGTATATCACACATGTATCCTGAAAAACGGACATTTCATACGTGGAAATGTACGTAGTGGCTGTGTGACACGGCCTTACGGCTGCTCGCCACTGGTCCGTCCGCGGTGCGTTCTTCGTTAGAATGGAAGGTTCATTCATCAATCAGGATGCTTACATCGCCTCCGTCACGTCTGCGTTCCACGTCCCTCCGCACCACAACGCAAGCTTTACGCAAGAGTTCTGTTTTCAGTCCGCTGACCCGTCAATTTGGCGGCAGAAAGTTGTGGAACTGAAAACAGGTCCAGGTTTCCAAAATACAAGCTTCATATTTCAGATTAACTGTGACGTGTTCATGCGATAACGCAGATAAAACCACCATGGACGACAATAGTTTAAAGGTGGAGGTTCAAAAACATTATGTGAGACGCAAAACGTGAATTGGACAAGGACTCGGTTAGGAAGGAAAGGGCAAAGGGGTTTGATTGTCTAGGTACTGGATGAGCAAAACAAACTACTTGAGACGGGCGCGACAGGACAAACCACTCCTCCAGGATCCAGGGGAGAGGGGGGGGGGATCGAAGATGCAACAGAGTCAATGTCAATCAATTGACGGTCTTGAGACAGACTCCCCACGCAACGGAGACGCCCCACGGACGGACCAGGGGATATTTGGAGTGCAGGCTGCGGTAGGCATGGATTCAGGGTTAAGTGCAATCCATTAAGGACTTATTTTTATTTTCAAATCTGCAAGATTTTGCAGACTTTTTATGGAGTTCATTTATTTTTAAAACAAGTTTTTGCAAAGTTCTTTAGCAAAGATGAACAGATTTATTATAAAATGTTGTTATTTTTGGGGCCGTTAAAAGTTTTACATTGGAAATTTGCGTCAGGGATTTTACATATAGGGTCAAACAGGTGTAGAATTGCTGAAACTGTCTGTGGGTTGTTGTTTTTCTCTTTTTCTTTTAATTGTTTGTTTTCATGTTTACGGAAGTTGCAAATGAGCTTTTCCAGCTCCGGCGGATCTGCTCTCCAGACTCCAGCCTTCACTTCAAATAGTTCTGCTCGCATTACCGTTTATCTAGAGCGTCTTTCTGGCCTCCATTGTTTGTTGCGGCTGAATCTCAACTTATGCATGCCTACAGATCGGGCCCTGGCCGTTAAACGCCAGCCCCTCTGGAGAGTTCGGCCCCGCAGTTTCTTGGCAGGGAGAACGGCGGGAGTAGATATCGAAGGGAAGTAAATGATGTGTATCTGATTCCACTGCACTCTGAATGCACACCTGTCTCCCCGGGGACTCCCTTCACTCCGGTTTTTCTGAAGTCAGGGCCCTCCCTGCTTACTGAGCGAGTTACAGCTGCAGCGAGGGGAAGGGGTCACACAGGGTTGTGAAGGACTCGCAGAGAGACGAGGTGGATTAGCGCCGTTTGTCACATGACTCAGTGTAGCTAACTCGTACCTTCACCGGCTCTCTTTGAAGTTCCTCTGTGATCTTTTATTTTATTTTTTTTAAACTTTCCATTAGTCTCAACGTTTGTGCAGACATCCCATTGATCAGCTCTGGTCCTCGTCTGTAACTGTTTTGTCTCTGTGACTGAACATCTGTGTGTGTCTGTTGTGTGTAATTGAGAAAAGGCAGAACTTAATAAAACAGAAAAAAAAGAAATTTGAGGATTAATCAGAGGCCGAATCCATGAGCGCGTGTCCTCAGACAGAAAGCCATAAACTTCATTAACAATTTGCGTTGTCGGGGGGAAAAAGAGGAGGCTTTTATTTTTCTAACTCTGTGCCCTTTTGGAGGTAAGCTGGCTGTTTAAGCGTTACTTTGAGGTGGAGTCCCTCAACCCACATCTGCAATGCAGCAGAAAACACACACACAAAAGAGAGGAAGAAGGAAATGAAGCTCACGTTCGGAAGATTGAGGACTTCCCCCAGACAGATTTATCCATCTCTTTCAATGCGTTCAAGCCGCTAAGACTTTGTTTCTTTGTTTCTTTGTTTCTTTGTTTCTTTCGTTCTTTCTTTCTTTCTTTCTTTCTTTCTTTCTTTCTTTCTTTCTTTCTTTCTTTCTTTCTTTCAGCCTTCACAATCTGGGCTTCTGCCTTTTTTTAGAGGACTTGATGTGATTGTAATGAAAGGATTTGAGACAATGGGATCCACTGTGATCCTCTGTTTGGGCTCTACATGTGTTTTGGTTGGTAGATGCAAAACTAAAGACCCAATCAAAAATAGTGTTTTTAACATGTTCTTGTCGAGTTTTCTCTCATGATTGAGGACAGATATTAAGAAAATTGAGACAAAATTTGTATTTCTGAGTATTTTTTTATTCCAATTAATGTAAATCAAGAGCAGACAAAAAGAAAGCAGTTTGAAAACAATCGTATTTGTGACGTAGAAGCTCCCTGCTCTGCTCCATTCTGATGCGTCCACTTGTAGACCAATTCATTTTACTCATCTGAGCTCAAAACTGTACGGTTGGATAGCTCCAATATTAGTCGCCACTTTTGTTGCACTGCTAATGTTAGATTGTAGGGATTATGGGAGATGGGGGAGGGGCTTACTCTGCTCCAACAGTCCCGCCCACTACCCGGAGGAGAATTTCTAATAAACTACTGCCACTTTGCAGGAACTAAGTCCTAAAAAAAAGACATTTAAAATAACAAAAATTGTCAAAAACTGCATAATCGTAACTGAGAGACCACTGGGATGGATTTTAAAAATAGATCAAAAGATGATCGGAGTTCTTTCACACGAGCAAGGCTTGTACCTGTTCATATGGTATCTTCAAATGGTAAAGGGACTGGTTGTGGGTTAATTGGTGCCTCTAAATTGTCCCAAGGCAACCTGTAAAAGTTGTATCCCATCTTCAAGCAATTGGAGCTGGGATAGGCTCCAGCAACCCTGTGACCCTAAAAAAGATTCATGGATGGATGGCGTCGAGTAATGCTAAAAATCAGTTCTGTCTTTTTTGGGTTGGGTGCATTTAACCGCTTGGAAATGCCATGCGTCTTTTGGTGGCGGTGCCATAAACCAACAAAATAGGAAACGACCTCAGAATTCTCCAGATTTTCATCTCTTCTTTAAATCCATTATATTTTCCAAACAATTTGGTTTCTGCAAGTCTTCCATTTGCTGAGCAGTTTTCTGGAGTTTTGATGAGTTTTCACACCTTTCTATATAGAGTGGCCCGATCAGGGAAAAGAATTCTGGTGTGGACCAAACAGCTCAGTGCGAACATGCCCATAATCTCAGTTCCAGATACAAAAGAAATGGCATCTTTAGACCTTTAAGTCCTCCTCTGAGTTTCATTTGACCCAAAGGCAGCACGTGGACTGCTCCCTCAAACATGCTTGTGTGTGTGTGTGTGTGTGTGTGTGTTTATCTTTGATTGACAGATCTTTATTGAATCCATTTTTTACCTTTTATTTTTGCATGAACCAACTGCGAGTCTTCCAGAAAGGTCTGAAGGTGATCCTTGTTTAGTCTTCCAAAATGCAATAAGAGTTCCTCCTGTCTTCCACGTATCAAAGCCACAATGAGACTATTTTTGTATTTTACTGAGGCAAGAACTATATCTATATATCCCTCTATATAAACATATACATGCAAATGTGAGTTTGGGGTGAATTGCCTCCCTCTGCTGCCAGCAAGGTGGAGCAACACCACCGTCTGCCATCCAACCTGAAGAAAAGAGAGATCCCATTGCAAAGACTGAACTGGAACCTGCAGACTGGAGTTGGTGAGTAAGCTGATCGCAGATGAGAAGGACTGCAAGCATGCATGCGCCAAGCATTTACTGGACACTTTGGAAGAAACAATACGCAATATTTACTCTTTGACTCCTATGTTTCCTTCCTCCCTGACAACTCTTACTATCCCAAACTCTTGTCTCTGCATTTGCAATATGATCTGTATTTATTTCTATGATAACTTACACAAAGACAAGAGAGACATATTATTGAGTATAATTGAATAAAATAAACTAATATATTTGTATGATTGTAAAGCATGGTGTCTGGAGACTTTTCTTATTGGTGGTGTTTTTATCTTTGAGATACTGCAACATGTTCTGTGACATACGACGACAACGACAAACTTCACAGATTTCACCTATCGCAGGGTTTTTTTTGGAATGCAACTCCAGCAATAAACAAGAGATCACTGTAAACAAATGTAAAAGCAATGCAAAAGCCATGCAGGAAGCGGGAACGAGTGGTTTTACAGTTGGTGTCACAATTAATATCGTTAGTAATTAGAGATTGGAAATTGATAAATTTGTTGATTATTTCTTCAATAGTTGTTTGTGTTGATGTCAGGAATTGACAATAAAAAGTTGCTATCTCCAGTGGCAAGTGAGAACAGAAGAAAAAGCTGCACTAGATTAACAAAACACTGAAAGTAACCCTTGTGCTATCCTAGGCTCTTTAACATTGGGAGTTGGGTCATCTAGACCCACTAGAGAGTGCTCTGAACCTTTTTATTTAATGGTTTGTGATCTTCACTGGTGTCCATGGATTACATGAAATCTTTCCACCTTTATCCACCTTTGTCATGGTAGGGAGAACACGTCAATGCAAGGATGGGGTCATCTAAGATAGCACAAGGGATAAAGAAGCGCTACCCGACTTCACTGCCCCCCATTACCCCTTTTTTTTAGCCCTCACTGGCTGACATCCTGATCAGAGCTGCACATGACGAATTCATAAAATAAAAACAACTTTTCCTCAATATGGCTGCTTTTGTGTTTGTTTTATCTCCATAGCAACCATTTAATTTTTGGTTGCCTGGGGGTGACGCACGTCTAGGTAATTTTTAGAAGAATTGGAAAAAGTACATTCTTTGGATTTCCTGAACTGAGGTCTTTTTGCTAACACCACCCATATTTTCGAATATGTTCATATTGTTTGTCATATTGTTTCGTTTCAGCTCGAGCCAACGATTCATGCCTTCAATTTTTACAATTTTCCGTAAAAAAATGTGCGAGCAACACGTAAAAGCCACTTTTGAAAGCGCGCCGCACTGTCAAAAATCTACAACTTTCAAATCCAGGTGGTGAACTAAAATCCCCCGGAGGAATTTAAATTGTAGAAGGTACAAAGGTTATTTTTTTTTAATTCAAGATGTCTGTCTCAAGGTCAAAGGTCAATTGAAACTCGATTATACACGTAACTGCGAGACTTGTTTATGAAATTTTGTGATCATTGCTCAAACAGAGGAAAATTCCTTTTCACCAGGTTCTAGGTGTCTGTAAAGTTTTGTGGGTTTCTGAGTATGTGGCACAGATTCTGCTTTATGGTCCAAATTTTGAAGCGTTTCACACTGTTTGTCCATATCTACTTTCCTTTAAAGCGGACTTTTACCCCAAAATAGACAGTCCTTGTAAAATGCAGTGAGCTTAACGTAAATAAAAGTCATTAAAAAAAATCACAGTTGAAAAATAACATCAAACAATTTGGTATGAACTCATCACTTTGATACATAAAAAAAATCCAAAAGGAAAAAACAACAAAAAGGTAAAAACAGGCACTTGAATTTCGTCAAACTAACATGTCTTCAGTTGTGAAATAAAGTCGTAAATTTAAAGTCTTTGCCAACAGTTTCTAGACAAAAGCGCTCCACCGCCCAGCCTCCAACCCCTGGTGGGATGATTGTCTTTGAAAGCGCCTGCTAGCTGTTAATGGTTAGCTTCTACAGTAATTAAATTGGCAGCAGGCCACACAACTGTGACAGCGGGCCGTAAATTAAGGTGTTACGGATCGACGACAAATATGTGTGGGAGCGAGGAGATGAAGGGATAAAGACAGATAGAGAAATTTAACTGCAGCCCTCTTCAGTTTTTGTAGCTGCTTATGGAGGTGGTTTGATCAAGTTAAGAGAAAAACCAACAAATACAGCTTCTTTCTTTTAAAGGTGTTTGTGGTTTTTACTGTCGCCATCTAGCAGAAAAAATGTGTTTCGCAACAAAATAAAGTCTGAGTATTTTTCAGTTGTTTGTAGCAGCTGCCATTTTAAGGTGAATAAAGAAAATGAGGGAAAAGCCCCAAAAATGAATTAAATAAAAGCTTGAGGCAAAAAAAGGAGGAATGTCTAAAAAATGCCTCAAACCTCTTGTGAAGGACGATAGATGGAAAATGAGAACAAGAAAATATGGCGTAAGACATGAGGGGAATGGATTGAGAAGATGATGAAAGTAATAAAAAAAAGTCCCTGAAAGCAAAGCTAAATGAAATGACAGAAGAGTTATGCCAAGAAGGGAGGAAAGAAAGATGAAAAATGACCTAAAAGAGAATAGAGAATGACTTGAGAAAGAGGAAAACTGGGTTAGAAACATAAAGAAAAGGTTTTCATTGAGATAAATACTTGGAGAACTTTCATCTGGTGGACCAAATGAAAACATGAGGAAAAGAGGAGTAGGTGGATTGGTCTTTAAAGGAGAAAACGTATAACTCTTTGGTTCCCATCCCATAACTCGGCCTTTATCAACTTTTCTTTCCTCAATGTACATTTAAGAAGTAAAATCATGGGAAGCTTCTAACAGCTTCTTCTACTGGACACCTTTAGCCCCTTGATGATTTTCTTCTCACACAGAATTTCCTCTGAAACGTTGCGTTGCATTGTGTTGTATTGCGTTGCATTGAGGAGTCAGTCTCATCCCTCCTCCCCCCACGGTTGTCCCAGGGGAGTTTTTTTTTTCCTGCCACCACCGTGTCATCAACATTTATTTTGAAACCCAAACCTGTTTCCTGTTCCTCTAGCTTTTAACAGTTCAGATATTAACACATTGAAGGACTGGAAATAGAACTCCTGAGTGAAGCTTGCGTTGCGTAATGGAGGACAGGACTTGAGACGCAGACATGATGGAAGTGGTGTAAACATTACGACTGATCATTAAACATTTTAATTTTTGTGTCAACAGAGACGTACTGCAGATGGACCAGTGGAAATCAACCTTTAGGCTACCTACACACCGCCTCGGCAACGCGCGTTCAAGCAACCACTTTAGATAAAAACTCTATAAAAATGCTTCCGCGTCCAAAATTCTTGAGTAGCACATTTTCAAGACCTTTTCCGGGCTCTATGTGTAAAATAACAGCCATTGAATACACATTGGAAGGTATACCAGGTCAAACTTTGACCAATAAGGGACTCAGATTTGGTATTGGGGTATGAATGGCGTCCTTTTCAAACCACGGAAATATCAACCATTAAAAAATTGATCATAAAAAGAACTTTGTGCCCGGCCGTCATTATCCCTTGTGCTATCCTATGGGGTCAAGATGACCATTGACGTGTTCTCCCTACCATGACAAAGGTGGATAAAGGTGGAGAGGATTTCATGTAATCCTTGGACACCAGTCAAGATCACAAATCATTGAAGAAAAAAGTTCAGCGCACTGTCTAGTGGGGTCTAGATGACCCCACTCCCAATGTCAAAGTGCCTAGAATAGCACAAAGGATAAACGAGTGCTTTTACTAATCGGAATAGAGCTGTGAAAGAAAATGCCCGGAGCAAGATGACAGAGATCAGCTTCAACCTTTCGCATCAAGCCTCTTCCAACTGTAGTCGGGGATTATTCTGCACTCACTGGTGGGATTTCTAGCTTGGCAGACAGCTAACAGGTTCCTCAATAAACATGTACGTTTTGGACATATTTGAGAAGCACTGTGAACCAGACATACAGATACACATTAATAAACGAAAATGTGTTGTATTCTTCTTTCTTGCATAACAAATATTTAACTTTAACGCAAAACACAAAACCATAGTAATATGTTCTAAAACTACCAGTATGCACACACATATAAAGGACGATTAGCATGGATGTTAACATAGCATTAAAAACAAAATAGACTGGCTAACACGGTTAGCATCACTACCATCTTAAAACGTTTTTTTGCAGACATTCTTTGAAATGGCAAAAATTGAACACTGTCATTTGAATATTACTTATCACAAGACTTACAGACTTATGAATCGGTTAGTTCAAAAGGGGCCCAAGTCAACAATTTTTCAAAATATTATATGATATTATATGTTCTATGGTCTTCAAGGGAAAAGCTATCTGATTATGCGCAAAAAAGTCCCAAGTCCGTTGTAATGTATTGACCATGCTTGACATTTCAAATGCACTAAGTGCAAAATTCCTGGACTTGGGACTCTCTTGCATGGGTTTAGCTTTATCCCATAGATGGCAGCGCTAGTTATCCAATATGGCAGCGCCCCTGTTTAATTCAAGAAGGGCCCAAGTCCAGAGACTTTAGTTTGCTAGTCCTCTGAAATGATACAAGTGAGATGCTTCATATTATAGCATTTGGAAGCTATGAACTGGTGCTAAATCTGGGTAAAGTATTAATCATTTAGTGTAGCCTCCCTTTAAGCTATGCAATTAAAATTATTTCCTGGAAAAACAAACCTCTTGGACTGGGGCCCCTTTTGAACTAACCGATTCATATGTACCATATGTACTTCAGGGTTGTGATGAGAAAAATGTTTAAAAAAAAAATGACAAACAACACAACTGATCTGCGGGTATGTTTGTGCTACGAGATTCTGCAGTAAGTCTGACAGGACAACAATGCTCTGCCAGCTTTCCTGAAGGGGGCAGCACAGTGGTCATTCGCTAGTCTCAGGTAACGACAGCCCATATGCTAAACACGTTTTCTTGAACCTGCGTCACTGCCTGGTGTGAATGTAGCATAAGAGTTCATCTTAATCTTTTCTTCTTTATTCGTTCCTTCTCCTCTTCCCTCTCTTCTTTTTCACACCTAAGCCACTCCATACGCTCTTCTCTACTTCTGTCCCGCCCCCACCTGTTCTTTTTTATTTATGTCACTCCTTTAACTGTCCTTTTATCTCCTTCAGGACATCTAATTACCAGTAAGTGGGCTGTAGTCCTGTTTGTGATCAAAAATAGTTTATTTTGAATACAATTGTTGTAACAACAATTACAGTCATAAAATAAGACTGAGGATTTGTGAATTATGACACCAGAATGCGGGCAAAAGTTTGAGTGTTTTCACTTCTTGAGAAATCTGTTCACATAAATGTTAATAAATCTTCATCCCAGAAATTAGGGGAAAAAACTTCCATTTCATCAGTTCACTAAAATTTAAGACTTAAAGAGACTCAAAATGTTTTTACATCGTTGACTTTATGAACAATCCAAAGTCTTAGACTGATACGGTGACAACAACACATCCAATACATAAACAGAAGTTTGACCTAGTTTGACCCAAACGGGTATTTGTCCACAGAAGGTCATGTGAGCCAGAAAAACTGTAAGAACATTTCTGGTTTGTTCATATTGTGTCAGTGTGGTTAACCACTGTGGCCAAACGGAGGTTAACTCCCAACGCCCCCCTCCCTCTTGGAGGTAATTGGAGCGCTTGCACCAGTTGTTCAGGCTGTCTTGACTGACAGGCTACAAAAGGACCCAAACAAACCGGTGTTCTGTTCCTGTTGGCCGCATACGAGTGAAGAAAAGGACGCTGACATGAAGAACCTGGACGTGTTCTTGTTGGCATGCTGCCTTCACGGCCTGAGCACTTTAGGAGGTAAGGCAAAAATTATCCGTATGGCCTTAAGACTGTGTCACACAGCCACTACGCATGTTTTGTGCCATATTGCATGGAGGAAAATTGGTCAGATGTGAACATGCGTGGAAGTTGTCGTCTGTGCATAAAATTTCCACGGATGCATCACGAATGAACTACGTTAAAACAACGGAAGACACACGAATAAATAACAAGAAGAACACATAAATCAACGTAACACATGGACCATGCTGGATTATTGTGCTGTTTACATGCATAATTTTAATATATGTTCACCGCATACGTGATATATATCAAGGTTATACATCGACTGTTCATGAATGAAAGGTTTGTTCGACATACGTGGTACGGTCGTGGAAAGCCACAAATTTGCATAGGCATCTTGCAAAAATTACGCACAATTGCGTAAGATTTAAGTAATAATTCCATATAAAGTACGTCGTAAAGACTTGTCGGCCAAAACCCTCGACGGACACCTGCGCACATCGATGAATGACGAACCCAAGAAATACTTATGGATTACGCATCTGGAATGTAATACGAAAGACCATAATTTAATTTGTGGAAAATCCGCAAAATTTACTAAGTGGCTGTGTGACACGGCCTTTAGTCACATATCTATGTATCCGCTCCCGTACAGGAGTTGATTTGTATAGATAGGTTGATGCGGGTGTTTGGGTTGGAGGGTTGTAGACAGGTCAGGCCGCATCTTAAGGTGAGAGCAATTGGGTTGTAACCTTTGTGCCATCCTAGGCATTTTACCATTGGGAGTTGCGTCATCTTAACCCACTAGACAGTGCTCTGAACCTTTTTTCTTCAATGATTTATGATCTTCACTGGTGTCCATGGACTACATGAAATCTTTCCACCTTTATCCCCCCTTGTCATGGTAGGGAGAACACGTCAATGTAAAGGTGGGGTCATCTAAGATAGCACAAGGGTTAAAACTTCCCATCTCATAAGATGTCATAAATTGGGACGTACCATTGTCCAGTGTAGGGTAAGTGTATCATGAAGTATTTGTAATAAAAGTTGTACGCACTGACGTACTGCTGAAAATGTCGTATGGTGCATAGTCAATAGTAAGGTGGCCCCTTACTGACGAGCATGAGTCACGGACGCACAGGTGAGCAGGTGACACCTAAGTGTGGATAGGATGTCCACAGAAACAATGCACTGATTCTCTGTTTTCTTTACTCAGTCCGGATGCACAGTAAATGAAAAGTCCGTACAACCCACCTGTGTCTCGCCTGCCTTACGCTAACTTACCCTTGCGAGTTGTATAAGTGTTCGCTACGACCTGTCTCTGGCAGCATGCCTGTAGACAAAAAAAGTGCATGAGCATTTTTACTCTACATGCTCACCTAGCGGTCTATGACCTTGCTATTTCCTGCGGGCCACCTGGGTGTCCCATACAGGTTTGCTCTCAGACAGACAGCCCATTTTCACCTGTATAGGCAGAAGTGACTAAGGCTTAAGGCAAAAATAACAAACCAAGAGTAACAAACCAACCCAAGTTTTTTTCTTACCCCAAAAAAAATGTAATGTTTGGTCTCCTCTCAGGTGCTGCTCAGGTGGAACAGGCTCTGATGAAGAGTCTCTTCTCAGACTACAACCTGAAGGTCCGTCCGGCTCATGTTCCCGAATCGAGGGTTGTGGTTCGTGTGGGAATGATCCTCTCCTCGTTTGTTGGACTGGTGATGATGCCAAACGCATTTTTTTTATTGTTGTTTACGGTGTTCTTGTGTCCATCTGTCAGACAATGCCAAATCTGTTGGAATTACATTAGTTGCGTAAACGGTTAAAGACGTACAGCAGTCCAAAGTGTTTTACTTTGTTGTCTGCGGTGGCAGCTCCAGTGTTAAAGGGTTACGTTTGTCACTATTCTGAGCAGAATAATCAAGCCTTGTGACTCTCCCCTGTTGGAAAAGGGAAACCCCCTCTAAAATGTTCACAAAATGTCACCTGTGAGTGTCGTTTGGAATTTGTTTCCAACACTTCAGCGATAAAGACGCCTTCCAGGTCCTCCATCTCAGCCTCTGCGGAGAAATCTGCTAGTCAGCCTCTTGCTTTCTGACGCGTCAAGGTCTGCAATCATGAGAACTCCAGTGAGTGCAGCTTTTTTGATGTTTACCTCGTTCATCTTCAGGTCTGCTGATGCAGTCGATTCAATATGGATGTTTCAACTTTAACACAAACGCACAGGCAAAGCCGTAAAACAAGCCTGTGCCTGAATCTGTCTGTAAATCCTAAAATTTAATGTTAGGGTCTAAACTTAACATTAACTCAACAACTTTATCCTCCTTTCTTTTTGATACATAAACTAGTGCTGATTCAATGAGGTTCATTGTGTCTATGAATTAAAATACGTACTTAAATAATTTTTTATCAGACACTGGTTTGTTTTGTTTTTAAAACGAACCGACATGTTGCAGGGGAATACCTTCCGTATTCCATAACGTATTCCATATTCTGTAACGTACCGACATGTTTCGTCATCGACGAAACATGTCGGTACGTTTTACAAAACAAAACAAACCAGTGTCTGATAAAAAAATTATTTAAGTACGTAATAAACTAGTGCTCTCATGCAATTAAATAAATATAACCTGTAACTAATAATCATATTAATACATTTATACTCTAACGTAAAAATTGTTGCGAAAAGCCTCATTTTGAGGCATTTTCTGTTAAATTTGTGAAATTGTGGCACACGAAAAAGATTAAAATATAACTTAAAAAAAGTGGCTATCGTGACTTTGTTTTATTGAAACATAGTTTTGCTTCATTATATGGACAAAAGCAAGCAGGGTAGTGGCAAAACAGACGTTACAATGACAACGCAACACACCACGTATTAAATAGTCCGCATTTTGTTAAATACAATTTTAACGATAACAAGATTAAAGTACTAACTATTGATATAATATTTCTTCTTTCATAAGTGACTGTGGTATAAGCGGGATAATGCCTTTAGAGGTGACCAAAGTCTGAGTGTTTTTTTCCTACAGAACCTTGACTGGAAAATGTAAAACATTTTTCTTGTTTTTTGAAAAATAGGACTTTAAGGCCATGACACACAGCCACTACATACATTTTCCATGCATTACACTTTGGTCTTACATGAGTGAGATACGTAATTCTTACGTGTTTTTTGCGTTCGTCATTCGTCAATGGGCACAGATGTCTGTCGAGGGGTTACTGCAGATGCCTTTTTACGTGAATTAAGTTTTGAGCCATTCAAAGAATTATGCAGTTTATACATATTATTTAGGCAATTATTACATAAATCTCATGCAACAATTTGTGTGTGATTACTGCAAGATCCATGCGTAAACTTGTGGCTTCCCGTGACCGTTCCGCGTATATCTGACAGACTTTTCACGCATGATCCCCCGATGTATGACTTTTGTATCGCGCACATACGAGGCACATATTGAATTAAAAAAATTATGTAATTGACGCACCAATCTCCATTGAATTGCATATAAACAGCACAATAATGATGCACGTTTCATGTTCTAAGTTAATTTACGTATTCTTTACGTGGTTTATTCGTACCTCTTCTGTGGTTTTAACATGGTTCATTCGTGATACATCTATGAAAATTTCACAAAAAGAACACCACTTTTTTTAAGAGTATGACCAATTATCACTCATGCAAAATGCGCAAAACATACGTAGTGGCTGTGTGACATGGTCTTAACAGTCTGCCATGATCAGGCTTCTGGGACATCATTCAATTGCTGATAATGGATGTCTCATCAGGAATTCCCTCACATTATATAATATAGCCATAGTTTAAAAATAAGATTAACGCAATCTGCATCTGTGTGTTCCACGAAGCAAAGAGGCTAAAAAGCTTTTGCCAGTAGTTCCTCTCACGAGAGCAACAGATTCACGACCACACAAGTCATTCCCACAAAAATAGCGTTTAGCATGAACTAGGGCTGCACGATATGAGGGAAACTTGCGATATATGACATATATTTTAATGATCAGGATTGCGATAACGATTGCGGTATGTGAACAATAGCAAAACAACCAAAACAACTAAAAACATCATTCCCCTTTCATTGCAACAGTTTAGAAATTATACTCTAAATGACCCTCGTCGCCATAGAAGACAAGCATCTAAGATAAAGGGCTCCATCTGATTGGTCAGCACGTGAAGGCGTCCATCTGATTGGTCAATGCATAGATAGATTTATTTGATTCGTTAAATGCTTCAAGCTGCCATAAGATTCTTTTAGCACATTTAAGGTACCATTTAACAATAAATAAATTAGTAATCATTTATTGCAATTTGCGCCGTCTTTTGCGGTATGCATATTGCACAGATGTCGTGATAACGATACATTTGCGAGATACTGTGCAGGCCTAGAATGAACGCAACCTTAGATAGTAATAAGACTCACCTCCTGACACAAGCAGTTAATATCCCAGAATGCATTGCGGCAACACATGACCAATTAGTGAGACTTTCTGCCTCTAAATATCCGTTCCACAAAGAATCAATCCTTCTCCTTACTCAACCATTCATGCATCTCACTTCTCAGGAATTCCTCAGAAACTGTGATGTCATTGTGATGTAATTATTATGTACTAATAAAAACACACATTTAAATGGTTTTTTAATATTTGAGCTTTTTGTTTCTTTCCAGAACATGAAAAATGAAGAAATGAGCACAACAGTTGTCATGAACCTGGTAGGTTGACTTTAAAATAATCCAGCCACTGCTGGACGGCTGTTGTCTAGGAAATAAATGTATCTATTTTCATCAGCGGCGTCTTGCTGTTTCAGTTTACATTTCGTTTGACATAACGTTAAAAAGTCCTTTTTTTTTATCTCAAACAGGAATGGACAGATTACCGCCTGACATGGAATCCCAAGCAGCATGATGGGATTAAGATGTTGCGAGTCCCCTCTGGGAAGGTGTGGCTTCCTGATATTGTCCTCATTAATAAGTAAGCAGCAGCGAATGACATCTGTTATTCATTGTTTTCAAGTCTGTTTTCTGCCCATATGTTTGTTTGTTTGCTATACTTTGCTCCTAAAATAAACTGCTTTGTCCTAATCTCACTATTACGACGTCTGTTTGGACAACAAATAGCCCAACAATGTCAAGTATTTAAGATTTTGTAAATATCAAAGACATTCTTAAAGATAGACTGGACCGGTTCAAAAGTAACCAGTTAAAATAAAGTACAACTAACTACCATGATAATCCTAACGTCTTTGTAACTAATGACCATCAGATTAAGGGCCAAACATTGGGGCTTTTATTACCTGTGGTCTAGGCTATTACTCACAAAAACATCTGGTAGTAAGAAGTTGTAATGTAAGAAGTTGGATGGATGTCATATGAAATATAAAGAAAAACAACAAATCCTATGGTTTCCAAACAACGACCAACTAGACACAAAACACATCTGTCAGTCCTAGGAACACACACCACAGTCACCTGTCAATCAAAAGGCAAGGCTCCTATTCCTCTGTTTCAATCAAATGTATCGCTAGTGAAGGTATTTTAGATGTTGAATGTATTTACATTTTAAAAAATGGTTTGAACCAATGTTTAAGACTGTTTAACAATTCTGAGAAGTTTGGGCATTTTGCATTGATGTGAATTGGGAAAATGCATTAGAAATTGTCACAACGGTCCTTACAGGTGGATATAACAGGTTGTTGTGAAAACGTATGCAACACGCAAGGGTATGTAAGCGTGAAGTAGGTTAGAAGCAAGCGCACCGTACAGGTTTCTCTGCAGACCGTGTAGGGAGTGCTGTTCACGTGATAAGTGTGTGTTCACTTCCTTCAACTTGACTGGTAGAAATGAGGAAAATAGAGATTCAGAGCGCCCAATCGAGGGTAACATGTACTTGCTTGCTTTTAATAGTTGCACATGGTCAGTAAGGGACTAATATATGCACATTGTTAATGACTAGAGTGTGGCATAAGTACCCAAAATGACCACATCCCCGGTACGTAAAAATTGCATGCAACTTACATTACCCCAGAAATATACAAAAGACAAATGAGAATTTTCTCAAAATGTAGGATTGTTTTTTTTGCTTTTTATAGTAGCTTAAGGATCCTGTGGATAATCCGCCTTCTATGTACAGTAACGACGGCGTATTTGATGTGGCGCTGCGCGTCCACGTTCTGGTCTACAGTGATGGCAGGGTAACCTGGACGCCACCTGCTCTGTACCTCAGCTCCTGTGGAGTCAAGGTGGGTATGCATCCTGCAGGTGGTTGAATTTTTATGTTTTATTAACGCCTGACTCTTTTGTTTCCAGGTAAAATACTTCCCCTTTGACTGGCAGAACTGCACCATGCAGTTCCGCTCATACACCTACGACTCTACAGAGATCGACCTACAGTACGCTTTAGACTCTAAGGGCAAGGAGATCCGGGAGATCCAACTGGATGAAGGCTTCAGCGGTAGGTGTTGATAGATCTAGCTTTTCTGCTTCCTGTGTCCTAAAATGCCATATATGTCTGCTTTAATAGAGTATTAAGATTGTCTTACACAGCCTCTACACAGATTTTACGCATTTTCCATGTCTGAAATTTCTGTCTTTGTTTATACATGCGTAATTTACGTAATTCACATGTGTTACTTTTGATCGTCATCTGTCAACATGTGCAGAGGTCTGTAGAGGGTTTCGGCCGACAGGTCTCAATGTAGATTCGGTTTTTAGCTGTTCAAAATTTTTGGTCTGTTGAGAATTTACGTGTATTTACGTAGTTTGTTCATAATTATTACATAAATCTTACGCAATTGTGCGTGATTTGTGCAAGTTGCATACGCAAATTTGGGGCTATCCACAACCGCTCCACGTATGTCTAATGGACTTTCCACGCATGTAACACCGAAGTATGACTTTTATATTGCGTACACTTTACACATATCACATTAAGATTGTAATTGATATACGTTCATGCCCTACGTTTATTTGTACTTCTTCCATGGTTTTGACTTGATTAGTTTCTGATACATTTGGGAAAATTTCACGTACAGACCATAACTTTTCTTACTTTTTTCATGAATATTCATGTATGACCAATTTTCATCTCGCACAAAACGTATGTATGGGGCTGTGGGACACAACCACCAACCTGCAGTTGACAGTTACCAACTTTTTAAATGGTTTTCCAATTCTTTCAAATGTTCCTAAAGAAAGCGGAGAGTGGCACATCAGACACAAACCAAGCAGAAAGATCATGAAAGACGACCTCTATGAGGAGATGACCTTCTACTTAATCATTGAGAGGAAGCCTCTGTACTACATCATCAACATCATCATCCCCTGCATCCTCATCACCATTATAGCCATCTTTAACTTCTACCTTCCTCCTGATGCAGGTACACCCTTTACAGAAATATTAACAGCTGTTATTTCAGGTTTTCTAGCATTGTTTGAAATTTGCCAAAAGGTCTGCTAAATAGGAAAACTGGATTAAAAAAAATAAGAATTTAATAGATAAAACTACCATTTACGTCCGTCTGTCTGTCTGTCTGTCTGTCTTCTTTTGTACTTGAGAAAACTCATATGAAACTCCAAAGATAAAGTTATTTTGTGACTTCTTTGTTTTAGAAACTGCTCGTTGATTGTGAAGTCAAAGTCACTTGATGTGGTTTCCCTCCTGCAGGTGAGAAGATGGGTCTCTCCATTAATGTCCTGCTCACCCTTACTGTGTTCCTGCTTCTGCTGGCGGACAAAATCCCAGAGACCTCACTGGGCGTTCCCATCATCGTCAAGTACATCATGTTCACAATGATCCTGGTCACATGCTCTGTCATCCTGAGTGTGGTTGTCCTCAACCTGCACCACCGCTCGCCCAACACCCACATGATGCCCATGTGGATCCGTAAGGTCAGCCTCCACAGTGTGAAGTGACTGTAGGTTGAAGTGTGTAGCATGAAAGTTGTACCGCTTTAGGCACAACATAAAACATAAAAATTACAAACATAGGCACAAACATAAAAATCTGTAAATAAAAACCAAAAAAATCCCTACAATCAGTAGTTCAGGTCTTGTGGTTGCAAAGCCAGCCCCCATCATGATCTCTTCACCACTGTGCTTTAACTTGTCCACACAGGTTTATTGATTCTTCCAAAGCTTCCTTCAAAATATCACCAACTGTATCCCTTTTGGGGTCACAGGGTTGCTGGAGCCTATCCTATCTACTGTTGACCAAAGGGGGGTTCATCCTGGAATGGTTGCCAGTTCATCGCACAGCCACAAAGTGATACATTTTAGAATTGTAGCATATTTTGCACACATCCCATCAGCTATTAGCTCATCTGCATCTTCTCTTTATACTGTTGTCTGAGCTCAAGCCTTTAAAGGTTATTGTTATTTTTAAAACCTGCTCAAAAAGGATATTTCCTCTAATTAAATAGCTGTTTATATGCATAATATGTAGACAAATTTGCACAAAACAGAGCCAGGAGAAATTTGAAAGCATTTGGCTTACAGGCCGGACTTTGGACATGCTTGACCTAAAGAAAAGATGAGGAAAACACTTTTTATTTTTTCATTTTTCTCACTTGCTTTTATAATATCAAACAAGCTGCACTTACCGAAAGCCAAAGTGGCGATGAAACGGAGTGAAAGTGTATTGGACAGGATCATAATATCAACAAGCTGCGTCAGATATAAATAAAAATAACATTATGTGTTCTAATAAAATGTAAATCTGGATACAAAAACAGTTTTACAAAAAAACTAGATGGATTTTTACCAAACCGACGTTGTTTTTAGAACAAACAAACCAAAATGATATTTGCTGTCACCGCCTGGTTTAACAGTGAACATGTAGCATCTGAGATGCAGGTTTTCTTTTTTTAGAGGTAAAATTACAGGGATTTTTATTAATCTGATTCTGATGATGAAAAAGTAGAAAAGTTCATCCCCAAATCCACAGCATCTTATTTTGGTTTAACCGTCACCTACATTTGCAAAAGCAGTATTGACAAAACCAGGACAGACTTACTTCTGCACTCACATTTTTTTCATTTGAAATGAAATAAAAGAATATATCAGCTTCACAACAGACACATTTTTCAGCTCTTATCGCCCGGCTGCTTCTCCCGTCTCCGTCCTTCTGCTTCCCCTTCTGCTCCTTCTTTTTATTTTTTGCCAGTTCAGCTAAAAGAGCTACTGATCCGAAGAGATGCGAGTTTTTCAGTCTTGAGCAAACAGAGAGGAGCTCGGTGACATGAAAACACAATATCAGCCGCAGCCAAGAAGCAATGTCTTGGTAAATGAAATAAGGCTCTCTGGGGGCCAGTTTCCTCTCTGTTATCTTCAGCCAATCATGAGTCAATGCCGTGGGGAATCCACAGAATGCCTCATAGGATCAATAAAGACACATTTTTAATCAATGTCTTCGCAAAAATTGTTGCGAAAATTGCTTTCAGATGAAAGAAAAATGACCCTAATGTAAATAAACCCGATCTTTCTGTCTTTATTGTTAGTGGATGTAGTTTGATGGACTAGTTATTTGTTAAGTTTGACATAGCTAAAGTCTTAGTCACATGCACCCTCACTGTTCTGCAGGCTTTGGTTGTCTGGGTCCGTAGAGGGTTGTAGAGAGGACAAGTTGCATCAGATGCTACGTTCACATTGGCCTCTGCAACACATGTTCAAGCAGCGACTTTCAATGAAAATGTAGTGTAAACGGACGTTTACATATAAATCCCCATATAAAACTCTCCCGTTCAGGCGTTCGCTATGGAAGTCTTTTAGACCACTGGTTTACTCACGTTAACACGTGTTGAAAGCTAAACCAGGTTCAACTGGTGGTGATGTATGGATTGCTTCATTTTTAAAACAATTACACATATGTCTAACAACTTCTCATACATGTACGATGTATACCTTTTATGTCGCGTATACGGTGCACATTAAAATTATGTAATAGATGCACGAATTACTATAGAATTGCATAGTAACAGCGCAATAATCACGCACGGTTCATGTCCTATGTTGATGTTCTTTGCGTGGTTTATTTCTTCTGTGGTTTAACGTGGTTCATTCTTAATACATCTGTGAAAATGTTATACCTTTATTCAAGTATGACCAATTTTCATCCGTGCTGTATGCGCAAATGTACATAGTGGCTTTTAAGTAAAAGAGACCCCTCTAAAAAGACCCCTTCTTTTTAAAAAAAAAACAATCTTATCTACAAATAATCCTATCTGTTTTTGGATTGTAAAAATTTGTCACCACATCTTTATTGCCTGCAAGGTAGAGAAAAATGTAATGTACTTCAAAGGACAAATAAAGTAGCCATTTACAGCATTTATCATATTGATCTGCAGTCATATTTGACCCAGGCATGTGCACTCAATTCTTTGATATTCCTTTGAAAAGCAGCTGCCGCTGAAACAGCAGAAATCCGGTCTGACAGATTCATAAAAAGCAATCATTTCATTCCTATCGGGACGTATCAAACAGATTTTCTGTACTTCACTCAGCCAGACTTGGAGGTGTTCCAGTTCATCTCTATCGTCTTTCTCTTTACTCAGAGTTGCTTGCGGTGTTCAAGGACAACCGGACAGGTTTCTCCACCCATGTCGTTTGTTCTTGGAGGTTATCTCAGTGATAAATTTGACCTTTGGACTCGTTTTTTCAGCCGTTATGACCGAATACAGAACAACAATATTTCATCTGTCCTATAAATCATTGCTTTGCAGGCGTAAGAACGTCTACCCCTTCGGTACTTTGGTTCAGTGCAGGAGGTAGATGGAAAACTGTCCATGATACAATAGTTGTCTTTGTATTGCGTTAAAAACTGGATGAACATGCCTGAAGTTTTGCATTAAAAAGAATTAGCATTACGATTGTAGTATAGGTGGAAAATTGAAAGACATTGGTTAAACTTCATAGTACTTTTAGGTTGTCTTCAGTTCATTGTTCATTCAAACAAATGGAGGCCAAAACTAATCCTTTAACACCGGAGCTTTAACTTACTGCTCTACAACTTTTTATGCAATTGACAAAATTCCAACGACTTCTTAAGGTAAGAAAAGCAGCTATTCACTGTTGTGCAATACTTTACAAGTGTTTATCCATTTGCAAGCCAATGGATTTGGACGCAGAGAAAAGCAGCTTTGTACCGATTAAACTTTAATATTTCTTGGAACTAAGTTATTTGCGCAAACGGTCGAAGATTTCTGGTAGTTCGAAGAGTGTGTTATTTTGTGTCCCTGGCAATAGCTCCGGTTAAAAAGAGGACGTGTAGTGAAGACAACATTTATTAGGGTATTCTGTTTAAAAACACTTTTGTGAAGCAACTCTACGATGGCACCAAAGGTCAAAGTTCTGAGGAACAGGCGCAAAAAGAAGAAGTTTTAAGAACAGAAGTTAAGCTTGTCCTTCAGAAAAGATGCAGTACATTAGTATTAGTTAGCCCTTTATCATCAGAGATGAAATAATAAACACTTGTTGACCTTCCATAACTCTTTGACCATTGACGGGATTAACGTGAATCGACGCAATCTAATCGTCGATCAAATCTAACGCAGCAATTTAGGCAATGTGTTTCATAATGTAGTAGTAGTTCATCATAAAAATGTTCCCTCTTGTCTGTTTTACCTCCTCTCTTCATTCAGATCTTCCTCCACATGCTGCCACCATATCTGTTCATGCGGCGTCCAAAACAAGAGAACCTTCAGTACCTGGAGACTGTTCCACGCCGGGAGATGAAAGTCATGGCCATCAGCAAAGCTGCAGACGAATACTTCATCCGCAAACCCGACTCCTCCATCTTGTTCCCCAAACCAAACAGGTGAGCGGGTCTCTGTTTTTTGCTGCTTGCAGCTTTTTTGTTGCTGGATTCACTCAACACTCCTAAACCTGAATCGCCTGATCGAAGGAAACATCTAAAACTACCGTTCAACCTTTAAGCAAAAAGTTTAAAAATGTAAGTGATAATGTTTTTTGCCTGTGTCATAGTAATCGGGTACATGTTAATTATTATCTGTCAGATCACACGTATTTAATAAAAAGACGATTATTTAATGCAACTACTGCAATTAAATGCAATTAACTGAACACAAAACTGTTGGTAACAGTGTCGGATTAAAAAGGAACCACCTTAAAAGTAATTCAATTACATTTTTAAGTTAATTTATTTTGAGAGTTACATTAGCTGGTTTAGGCTTGTCGGAGAATGCTAGCCTTCAAAATAGAAGTAAGGAAAGATAAGAAAAGGTAGAAGGAGGATGTATCACGATAGTTAAGCCATCAGTTAGCAAGTTGTAGCTTAGCTTAATAAAGTTACAATATGCTAGCGGCAGCTTTGTGAAAAACTCAGAGCCAGTAAAGGCACCAAACGGTTGAGCTAACAAAGTTAGCTAAGCTACACAGCTAGCAACCCTACAACGATTCTGCTTCCTTTTCCAGACTCTTTCATTACTAGTCTTACTAGTCAAGTCAAATAAATTTCTTTTTTTATTTGTTCTTGTACTCTGTACATATCTGAAACTGCCCAAACAGTTTCTCCTTTTTTTTCTACACCAGTTTTCGATGGCTTTCTTCAGTGTCGGCCATTTTGATCATCTGCGTTAAGATCCTTTCTTTATTACCAAGAAATCTGACAGCGAAATTGTGTTTATAATTTTAGTTTTCCTTTCACAGATACTTTCTACATAGTCCAATAGGTTGTCATTAAAACCACAACACTTTTTTTTACCTTAAAGGGCCTATATCCTGCTTTGCTCAATCCTTTCAGAGTAAACTGCATCTAAATATAGGATTATATTACATTGGGCACACTAAATAACGATTTCTTTTATGAAATGTGAGTTTTCCCCCCAGTTCATTTTCCTACCTGGAAGTAAGACGACTCGATCTGTAAAGCACCGGCTTTCATGGCGTCCTAGACCAGGGGTCCCCAAAGCACATAACCAAATATTAATAACCTAATCTGATATCAAATACTCCTCTCTGGATTTTTCACCAAAAAAAAGAAACATTACAATATTCAGCAAATATATAATAAGACTCTTTATTAAATCAGTAAAGAACAAATAACCCTCTCTGGGTTCTTTACAAAAAAAGTCAGGAAAGATATATAATATTATTAGCAGTATTTTAGATTTTAGAAAATCAATAATGACCAAATAAATCTGTTTAGGTTGTTCACAGAAATAAAGCTCGTTGGCCATGCACAATCTTACGTAAATGTTCAACTTCAGTTGTGAGAGCAGAATCTCTTGAATGACTCATAAGGTTTTTGTCTTTTTTCCTTATAATCCAGTTATGGATATTCCAGAAAGCTAGCCTAGTGGACACCACTGTTTGTTCTCTCTGATCAACTTCCTAGCTTACATATCCTGCATTCTGGATCAATGTTTCTCTTACCTAACCTTTTTGTCATTTTTGTGTTTTGATGGGGGGGGCGGGGTCATGTTTAAATTCAATGAGAGGGGCAAAGTGAGGTTGCATTAGCAACATTTTTAGCTTGGCTCACATTTCAATTTAAACTAGATTAGATTAGATTAGATCAGATTAGTTTAGATAGGATAACTTTATTTATCTCACAATGGGTAAAGCTTTATTGACGTGAGGAAACAATACCAGGGATTCCATTTTCCATGCTTCCATGAGTCTCGATTCACGTGGCCAGCCTAAAAAGAAAATATTGCAAAAAAAAACAAAAGAAAGGTGTCCCTCTGGTATTGTTCAGGGGTTTGGGGACCCCTGTTCTAGACAAACATTCAATCTTTTGGAAAAATGGTTGTGCATATGCACAAAAACTACAGGTTATTAGCCTGTCATCGGTAGCTCCACAGTGAAAGTGGGTGTTTGTGTTAGCCTGGGGGAGGACCTGGCAGTGCAGACTCTTCCTGGAAGGGGCTGTTCTTTGCTTTATGATGTCACAATGTGAGAACCCACTCATTTTTGCGGATTGGGAGAGTTTTAGAGGATTGCTCAGAAATGCATGAATGGATCAAAATACCGCGTTGGGGTTTTTTTATGAGGAATTAACATTATATTACACCTAAAAGCTCAAAATGTTCATTTTGCATGATTTAGGCCATTGAAGGTGCATTAGATTGTAAAAACAAAAACAAACAATCTATTTTTGAACAAATTAAAGGATTTAAAGTCTACCTTATTGTTTAAAACATACTGTAAGGGCCCCTTAATTTGCTCTGATTTCATCTTAGTTGACAAGATTTGAAATTTAGGGTTTAGATGCACCAACAGAAAAATAAATTTACCATAGTAACAGTTGATGTGATCAACAGTAACAATACCATATTTTTTATAAAGGTTGTATTCAGATTTTATGGCTATTGCTGGATTGTGGTCAACGAGAAATCAAGCCAAATGGCTTTGTAAGTCTCTGGCTTTAATATTTAGCGTCAATCCTCAGTTTTTGTCATTTAAACTAGCTAATCTTGGGGCGGTGCTAGAAGATTTAATATGGGGCGGGGCCGAAGGGGGGGGGGGGGACTTTTGACTAATGAGAACAGCAGATTGGACAGCCATAACAAATGAAAGGATCGAAAATACAGATTTCTAATAGTTTTATTATTGCGACTCATATTAAAAAGGCAGTTTTTTCAGCTGAAGGTGAAAGTACTAACGCTCAAAGAAGCTTAAAGATTTGATCTTTGTCAATAATGACACAGCTTGCCCCCCAGTAGCTCCGCCCCTGCCACATGAAAAGTTTCAAACTTGTGTCTGCCTCTTGATTTTGATCAAAAATGTGTCAGTGTTAAACCTCTTTTTCATTGTTTTCTATGTTAAAACCAGCACAGAACATCTGGACAGAAGGATTTTTTTGCTGAAATAAGAACGTTTTTCCCAGTCTCACACTTAACTACCTGGATTTTAGGCAGAAGGGGGGGTGCTTTGATCAACCAATTTGATGAGTAGCGTGTCTCCTTGGAGATCGGACGCAGGTTAAGTCTCAACCTCCCGAAAAGTCTATTTCTGCCCTCTGATGAAGAGATCGTCCAAACGATAGAAGGAAGAAGAAGGTTTGTGTGAGGCTCAATAGTTTCTTCCCTGAAGCAATTGCACGTATTTCAGGTCATGGTCTTTTCACCTGCCACACTCGCTGGAGCAGCAGAGAAAGCAGCTGCTTCATGCTATGAATACCAAGCAGCTGCTGGAACGTCACACTGGCTACACCGCCCTCTGCTGGTCAACTTAAAGCATGCAGTTCTTCTAAATTGATGTTAAATGTTCAAATGTATAATTCTTTGGTGTTTAATTTATTGTTTTTTTTTTAGTTTAGTGTATTTTATTTATACTGAAATCTGTTCATCTAACCTTGTTTGGCTGTATATTGTTCCAAAATACTTCATTTATATTGTTTTATCCCTTGTGCTATCCTAGGCACCTTAACATTGGGAGTGGGGTCATCTAGACCCCACAAGACAGTCTGCTGAACTTTTTTCTTCAATGATTTGTGATCTTCACTGGTCTCCATGGATTACATGAAATCCTCTCCACCTTTATCCATCTTTGTCATGGTAGGGAGAACACGTCAATGTAAGGGTGGGGTCATCTGGACCCCATAGGATAGCACAAGGGTTACAGAGATATTTTTGTTATTTAGCTCGACCTAAAATCACATTCAAATAGAGCTTTTTATACTGTAAAATTCTCAAAAATATTTAACAAAAATTTTATTTCATTTAAATAAAAATATATATCTTAAAAAAAATCAAATCGGGGCGGTTAGTCCTTGTGGGCCACAAAACATCGCTTGTGGCTTTAACTCGTATTATAACTTTAACATCTCGGGCTGCAAAATTTCCCAAATTTGAGGCAAAAGTATCAAATGTTGCAGTTCCTCAAACAACCACTGGAGGCTGGCTGGTGTCTGAAGAAAGTTATTTCTTAGTCTCCCATATTCATAGAAAGTCTTTGGGGTGGAACCCATTGGGGAGTCCCGAATCATTTTTGGCTTGTGCCCCTTTCATTCTTGCTCCATTCAGAATCCATAGGATTGATGCCAGGAGTTCTCTGTCTGCTGTATGTACGTCTATGGCTATTCGTTCCCAACACAAATGCCACTGATTTTGTTTATGTTTACATTCCAACAGTTTTTGTGTCAAAGCAACAATGAATCAAATTGTGTCCCACGTTGACCTATAGTTTTGTAACCGTCCTGTGAACATTTCTGAGTGACAGCAGAGTTATGAGGGTGCCAGCAGCACTTCTGCCCGCAGCTGCTGGCACCGCCAGAGCCGGTAACCAAGGAAACCAGTCAACACAGAAACACTCACACGTCCACACTGGCAGCTTCCTCACCGCAGCGGGCGGGTCAGCAGATGTGGGACCACAACGCCCCGACAGACGGTTTTAGGGGAAGAATCAGACACACTGGGAGGCCGATCGGAACTATAGCGAGATTTACATAAATTCCAACTACCCAATAAAAAAAATGTAAGAAGTCCATTTAACCTTTGTGCTATCCTAAGCACTTTGCCATTGGGGGTTGGGTCATCTAGACCTCACAAGACAGTGCGCAAAACCTTTTTTCTTCAAAGATTTGTGATAGATAGATAGATAGATAGATAGATAGATAGATAGATAGATAGATAGATAGATAGATAGATAGATAGATAGATAGATAGATAGATAGATAGATAGATAGATAGATAGATAGATAGATGACTTTATTAATCCCACAATGGGGAAATTTCATTTATCTGTGGCAGCAACACGACATTAAGAAATAATCTATATAATATAACATCAATAAAGGACATCACAAATGACATTTATATTAAATAATTAAAAATATTACTAAAATTATTATGAAAATCAAAATGAGATTCTTATTAAATAAAGAAATAAATATCAAATATTAAATAAATACATCTGCAAAAGTGTAAAAAACATGCGGTCTACAAAACATGTAAACTGTAAAAAAACATTACAATTTTTTTTTTTCAAGATACAGAAATAACTAATGAAATTCACACCAAAAACAAACAACTGTAAAGGAATAAATAACAATTTTTAAAATTGAAAAACAACAACTACAACAAAAGAAAATAAATAAGTGAGTCAATGAAAAAAACACCCTGGGACCGTGGAGAGTCACTGTAACACAGTGTTGTACAGTCTGATGGCTGTGGGGAGGAATGACCTGCGGTAGCGCTCCTTCTTACACTGAGGGTGCAACAGTCTGGTGCTGAAGGAGCTGGTCAGCGCCTCTACAGTTTGGTGCAGGGGGTGGGAGGGGTTATCCATGATGGATGTCAGCTTAGCTAACATCCTCCTGTCCGCCACCTCCTCGATGGATTCTAGTGTGCAGCCCAGGACAGAGCCGGCCTTCTTAACCAGTTTGTTAAGCCTCTTCAAGTCTCTGCCTGCACTGCCCCCCGCCCAGCACACAACTCCATAAAGGACCACTGAGGCCACCACAGTGTTGTAAAAGGTCCTCAGCAGCTGTCTGCACACGCCGAACGACCTCAGTCTCCTCAGCAGGTGGAGGCGACTCTGACCCCTCCTGTACAGAGCATCTGTGTTGTTGGACCAGTCCAGTCTGTTGTTCAGGTGAACACCCAGATATTTAAATGTGTCCACGACCTCAATGTCTGAACCCTGCATGTTCACCGGTGACTGTGGTGGTGAGGACCTCCTGAAGTCCAGGACCAGCTCCTTTGTCTTGCTGGTGTTACGCAGCAGGTGTTTAACTTCACACCAGCCAACAAAGTCAGAGATGACCCCCCTGTACTCCTGCTCATCCCCCCCTGATACACAGCCCACAATGGCACTGTCATCTGAGAACTTCTGCAGAAGACAGTGGTGGGAGTCGTAGATGAAGTCTGATGTGTACAGGGTAAACAGGAATGGGGAGAGCACAGTCCCTTGAGGTGCCCCCGTGCTGCAGACCCCCACATCAGACACACAGTCACGCAGCCTCACAAACTGTGGTCTGTCCGTGAGGTAGTTGATGGTCCAAGCAGTGAGATGTTGGTCCACATTGATGATGTTGATCTTCACTGGTGTCCATGGATTACATGAAATCCTCTTCACAGCATTCATTCAAACCCTTTCATGACTTAATTTTACTTTTCGTTAGAGCTTAAGTACTGGAGCTTTAGTTCCAGTTTTGACTTTCTTTAAACTATCATAACTGTAGCCGTTACTGATATTTCAACAGATTCCGAATAGCAGAAATGCAGCTTTGCGTCGATATGCTGCACATTACAGTTGTTTACATCATCATCATAAATCAGACAACAGAAAAAACAGATTTTGTTGTTGGCTGGGTAGCTCCGTTGGTAAGGTGAGAGGCTACCATGCAGGAATCCAGGGTTCGATTCCCGGAGGGGGATAAACAATGGTACTGTGTCAATTACCATATCAAGCTGAGCAATTTCCCCTAGCACCTCAGTGAGGTCCTACTGCCTCACTGAGTGCCGTTAGGCTGCAGCTCACTGCTCCCCCAGGAGATGGGTCAAATGCGGAGAAGAATTTCCCCATTGTGGGATCAATAAAGTATCAATTGTTTCACCACGACAGCTCTGATATTAAGGGGTTTAAGTTCACAGGGCTCTGAAGATTGTCTGTTATTGGACTGTGTGTGTGTTATTCCAGGTTCCATTCAGACGGGATGTACACAGATCTGAGAAAGTTCATCGATGGTCCGAGCACCTACCTCGCTCTTCCTGATGAGCTAAAGACGGCCATTGATGCCATCACATACATCGCAGAGGCTCTGCAGGCCGAGAAGGACTACGAAGCCGTAAGTAAAGCCCCGCCCTGATCTGTTCCCCTCATTCTTTCCCTCATTTTCTTTTACTGTTTTTCATCACTGATGTGTTCCTGGCCGCAGCTAAAGGAGGACTGGCAGTTCGTGGCCATGGTGGTGGACCGCATGTTCCTCTGGATCTTCGTGGTGTTCACCACTCTGGGCACTTTGGCCATCTTCATCGACGCTAGCTTCAACCATACGCCCAAAGACCCCTTCAAGTCCCCGTGGGGCTCTTTTTAGCTCCCAACCAGAGCTCTAGAAAAGCTGGAACCTTTCTTTGATTTGAAATCTGAACACAATTCAACAACAGGAACTATCGGTACACAGTTAACCCTTGTGCTATCCTAGGTACTTTAACGTTGGGAGATGGGTCCTCTAGACCCACTAGACAGTGCACTAGCACATGACAGTCACAATGATTTGTGATTTTCACTGGTGTCCATGGATTACATGAAATCTTTCCACCTTTATCCACCTTTGTCATGTCATGGTGAGGGTGGGGTCATCTAAGATAGCACATGGTATAATGGGAGCCTTTAGACAATAAATGTGTGGGATTTTGTGCAAAAAATATTCCTTTTAGTCACCCCGAAAGGTTTGAACTATGAGCAGATTCTTTGACGGCCCAGACTCTTCTACAACAAAGCTTAGTTGTTTTTATGCCTAAGTCTATTGTTTTTCTTTCCTGATTACCAACAAACACTTCCCATTTAAAGTTGTCTGACCACAGAACCCTTTAAAACTTTGAAACATTAGTTTATGTTTGACCCGCTTTAGCTATCAGAGGATTGAATTCACCAACAAGGATTTGTGGAAGTAAATGTGCTCTTTTTGTGTCTAATTACAAACATTTCTCTAGTTTCTCTGAATCTTTTCTTTTACTTTGTAGGTACAATGGTTTGCAAATTGTTGTAAAGGAGCTTTTTTTAAAGTATTAAAAGGTATTCTTATAGGTTTAAGAGCGTCTGCCCATCTTTCCTGCTGACCTTCTCTCTATTCTACGGTCACGAATACAACTGGCGTCGCACAATGAGAAGGCGTAGGCAGAATCTGAAAGATTTTATGCCGCTGCCGATTAATCTGAAAAAATCAAGACGAGGTTATGAATGTATATGGTAGCAGTCAGGCAGGGATGACTTCATAACACAGTCAGGCGACAGCTGGGCGGGGGCGGCGGCATCGCCAGCTGGCAGCAGCTCTGATTGGACGATGTGTAACCGTCTCCAGACGGCGGCCTTCCAAATGAAGTATATATTAAATGTAAAATGGGCCATTCTGCACCGCTAGTCATTTCAAACAGAGATTTTGAGCACACATTATAATCTTGTCAATTTACAAATATACCAATTGTTTGACATTATGCCTCCCAAGAAACCCAGCAAAGCCCCAGCGCCCAAGAAGCTCAAGATGTCCAACCACAGCAGGAGTCTTCATTGGATGAAGAGCATAGATGCGGCCATAAGGCCGTGTCACACAGCCACTACATGCATTTTGCACACATTGCATGGAGGAAAACTGGTCATACGTGAATATGCGTGGAAAAGGTGGAACAAAAATGGTTGGTTCTTTACGTGAAATATTCACAGATGTATCACGAATGAGCCACGTCAATGGTAGAAATAAGCCAGGCAAAGAACATGTGAATTAACGTAGAACACAAACCGTGCGTGATTATTGTGCTGTCTATATGAAATTCATTGGTGGTTCGTGGAACAATTACGTAATTTGACCGTGATAAGTGTGGCGTATACGTGAAATTTAAGTTATACATCTTTGGTACATGCGTAAAAAGTCTGTCAGACATACGTGGAGCAGTCGGGGAAATCACACAAAGCTCGTAAGATAAACTATGTAAAATAGGCGTAAACTGCAAAATTTTCAGCCAACCGAAAATCGTGAACAGCTTAAAACCCCTTCAGCAGCTTTTCCACCTGCCATGTCCTCCGTGCAGACACGGCTGGTCGCCGTCCTTTGGCCCAATGTCAATGCGTCATGATCGATGTAGCGGCGTACCGGGTGGCTGTATGTTAGGATCCGTCAATGATTCGGGCCAGGCTCGCTGTCTGGGGCTTGGCTTTCGGTGATATGGGCTTTAAAACCTGTTTCAGTCTGACAACTCATGCAGTAAAATTCTTTATTTTCACATTATTTTAGTTTGGCATAAGGCTCCATACAATTCCATGAGATAAGATTTCCATAAAACTTTTGGGTAATAGCTACCCCTAAAGGAGCTCACAGGTGGAAGCCGGGGAGGAGGGTGGGGCGACGAACGCAGCGCTGCGGTAAAAAAGACCTGGACTTAAATAAGACGCTGAACAGGTGAGTTGATTAACTGAACTGCCCTAGGGGAGTAACCAGGTAAAACACTGCTGAGTAATCTGCCTGAAAGGCGACAAAGGTCGCTCATTAACACCGGTTTTCATCTAGAATTTTATGACTAGATGTTACACAGATTGAATTATTTGAACCGTGAAACAATCAATATTTTAAGTTCTTAAATCAAGCTAACGGCTTCCCCTTCTTACTAAATGTAATATTTCTGATTGAACACTAGTGGAACACAAACTGGATGCTGGACGGAGCGCACTGAATGCCTTTCTCCTCCTGGTGTCAGAATGCCGCACATGCTCAGTAGATATTTCTGTCGCGCTTGTTTTGGTGCTTTCATGTTGAAGCTATTCCTGTGCTTTCTTTGTAGTCGAGACATAAAGTGCCGGCTCTTTAAATTCCTCTTGTTTTTTATCATTCGAGTGAAGGTGGTCAGATGTGTTGTCAGAATGAGCACTGTGACCCCCCCACCCCCGGCGCATCACCTGCTCACTTCTCTAAGAATAGCCCCTGATGGTTGGACGCTGCTGTCGGGGCTCCCTTTGACATGCCTTTGTGGAAATGCATCAGCTCCGTTGAACTGCTGATAGCCCTGCAGCTGAGCTGCATTATCGCCACATGCCCCCCCCCCCCCCCCGTTACCATCATTTCCCCCCTGAAAAAGACGACAGACTTTCTCACAAACTTATTTGGGCGCCAAGTTTCAACCTGACAGGAGAAGGAGCTGAAATTCAGAGCCCATCACAGATACACAATAAAGAATCTCAACAGACAACTTAAGACTAAGACTGCAGTCACATATGCCCAAATGACCCCACGTGGTGACCTAAATGCAGGTTTTTCAGCAATTTTGGCAGGCAGCCGTGGAGGCTTTAACCCTTGTGCTATCCTAGGCACTTTAACATTGGGAGTTGGGTCATCTAGACCCACTAGACAGTGCGCTGAACCTTTTTACTTCAATGATTTGTGATCTTCACTGGTGTCCATGGATTACATGACGTGTTCTCCCTACAATTTCATGTAATCCATGGACACCAGTGAAGATCACAAATCATTGAAGAAAAAAAGGTTCAGAGCACTGTCTAGTGGGTCTAGATCAGTGTTTTTCAACTAGTGTGCGTGCCGTGGGAGATGGTAAAATTGCCCTCATTAACTGATCTAAAAACATTTCCCAACTCCAGGAAATCAGCTCTGTGTTCATCCAAACAGGCCCTGATAAAACACTGAGTAGTTAGGAATATGAAAGATCGTAAAATACTTTTTTCTTTGTGTTTATTTTATTCTATTAAAGACATTTTGATAAGAATGACGGTAACGCGATTTAGCTGCAGCTAAAGCTGTTTTAGGAAAAGTTCTGTTTCTTTAACTGTCTCCACCAATCATTCTTGAAGGCTTAATCACATGTCATTAGTCTGACCAATCAGAAGTGTTTAAAGTCTTCACTTCCTTGTTCCAATTTAGCTCATAACTCACTCAGTTCCAACAAAAACACCAGCTAAAGCTCGCCTTTAGCGGTGTAGCTTTCCACAGAATCCAGTATCAGTGAACTAAGTGAACAAAACCATGAAGCTCAGAGACGCGAGTGTTTCTGCCGTTTTCTGGCAGTTTTCACACTACATCTCCCATGATGCATTGGCTTAAAGGGACAGCGCCTCAGCGTACAATGAGTCGTCCTTGTTACGTCTTGAAACCACAACGAACATACAGTTTGTATGTCACTTAACTTTTATTACATCTTTTAGGAAAAAAAATTTGCAACTTCCTGCTTTTTCTGCCACAATTATCACAAAAATGCACGGCAGATTGCCGGGGGGGGGGGGGGGGTTGTAGATAGCACAAGGGTTACAGTAATCAAAAGAACCAACTAAATCAAATAGTATACTCTTAAGCTCTACCTCATCTTCATCAAATGGAATTATCTTGTCCTGCTCCTCCCCATGCCACGTCTCAATCCGGCCAACAGAAAATCAGAAAAAAAGAGGGGAAGAAAGAGCTAAAAAAAAATCAGAGAAAGATTAACTGAATTTTTGCACAAATCGTTAATGTTGCAACAAAAAGAAATATGTGTAAAATGTTGAAATGTTTTCTGTATAAAGAAATAACAAAACAAGAAATATACATTGTTGTTCTCTTTTGGCTTTTCCCATCAGGGGTCGCCACAGCGAACAAGTCGCATGGTAAACTTGGCAATGTTTTACGCCGGATGCCCTTCCTGACACAACCTTCTCAAAGCAACTGGGCTTGGGACCGGCATAGAAGTAGAGAAGGGAACAGGGAGCAGCCCAGATTCGCACCCTGGTTTCACGGACAGAAGGCGCAGCAAACCAGCAAGAGCTAAACCGGCTCCCCAAAACTAGAAATATACATAATGTCAGTAAACCTAACTAAACTCTGGGGCAGTGGATCCTGCCCCAGGCCCACATGCCCAAGACCAGTTGTCAATCTGGCATTAACGCCCATTTATGGCACCACAATGACTCCCAGACCGTATTGACAAATTGGGGTTGATGCTGAGAAGAACACGAAGAAGACAGAACATTGAGCTGCTGCAATAATCATAGAACAAGAGCAACAAACACAATCAGAACGAAGAAGAAGTATCTGAGACGCCAACAACTAGTGGGCTGCTGGGCGGCTGATGGCATCCAAAGACATTTACACATCATTCAATCAGAGCCAATGCTGGCTGGCGATCCGGCTGCCACCGCCCGCCCTGTGGCCGCCCAGCTGTCGCGCCATTTTGTAGTGGCATCTTTCTTGCCAGACCCGCCGTCTTCATTCACGGCAACAATTTTCAAAAAATCGGGAGGCGGCGTGAACTCTTGAAGATTCTGCCGATGGCCTCCCTATCACTTCATGGCTGTCGTGTTTGTGACTGTAGCATTAAACAGGATCAAAGGCAGCTGAGACATCCAAATATATATATATATACCGTATATATATTAAAAGAAAGGGGAAGGTTTTAGTCCTTTTCATCTCCAAATTATGACATGATCTCATGTCAACCCAGCTGCCGTCCCCTCTACCCGAAAATAAACGTCTTGTTGTTCTTGCTTTACTCCCATCCACCCCATCCTCCTCCTCAGATTGGTGCTCACCAACACGAACACACCACCCAATCAGGCAGTGGTTTTTCCCAGGAATGTACCCCCTAAAAAGGTGAGGGGGGCGGGCGGAAGGCGTGTTGCATGGACAGCAGCAAACTTGCCTTTGCTTTAGGAAGCATTTGTCTGTCTGGATTAAGCTGGAAGACAGGAAGTGGCTGACTGAGGCTTTTGGAGTAAAGAGGATGTCATGATGGACATCATGGGCCAAATGAAGATGAAGTTCAGTGCGAGGACGAGCTTCATCGTCTTTGTGTGCATCTCCTTTTGCCTGGCTTTTACTGGTAAGGACGTGAGGTCAGAAAAACAACCGTTTACGCTTCCTTTTTGGTCATAATGATCAAAAATGGATTGATCAGTGTTACTTCCAGTGGGCATAGACTTCGTCTTTGATGTTTCAAATGCATTTATTAATTTTGGGGGTTTTTTTGTTTGTTTTTTGTTGACACCAAATGTGGTCAATAAAATAGGCTTCTGGCTTTTGATTGCCTCCGAGAAATGGTTTATGGATCTCCTATTTGCTTTTTTTATGGTTACATGGATTTGTTAATTTTTTTTTTACCTCTAATAATTAAAAAAAAACAATCATCTTTGCAGTTGTATCAATATTTAGCTGCAAAGGGGTGTGAAAGAATCTATTAAAATAATCTGTTCTGTGTGTGAAGTCCCATCTTTGCACAAAAAAGAAACCCATAAGATCATCTAGGACTGTTATCTTTCCTGGAATGCCTTATGAACTGCATCAGTAAGTCATTGTTTGTTAATCAGGATCTATTTTTGTGATTGATAGAGCAGCTATCTCAGAAATCCCTTTGATCCCTGCTCCCCTGCTGCATATCAATGACATCAGCAGTCACCTTTGTGCGCCTGCGAACAGCACCTGCCTGCTGCTTCTGGGTGTCCGGCCTGCCCTTGACCTCCAACATTTTGGTCTCCTGAATGTAAATGGTGTCCCAAGCATGTCAACCTGGACAATTCTGCCTTTTTTAACTTGCCCTATCCAGCAGCTAAATAGATCAGCGCTGATAGACAGAAGTTACATTGTAATGGGGGGTTGTGAATCTTTGGACACAGGATGAGTATATTTGTATAAACCCTTTTTGTATTTGCAAGTTTCTGCCATTTATTAAAAGTTTAGCTGTAAACAAATACAGTTTTTCCAGATGATTTGACATGACTGATATAGAACAATATCTCCTTTACACCCAGTTTTGCTCATGGTAGGAATCCCAAACCAAAGGACGTCTGGTTCATTAGCTTTTGTGTCAATACTTAAGGAGAACTTCAAGGATTTTTTCATTTTGGCCAAAAAGTCCTGATTTATCCTAGTGGTTACTGTGCATTTAAGTCAAAGTCCAATAAGTTGAACCCCTCCTGACAGAGTAAACTTTGTTTTTTCCATTTGACCGGTCAGCTGGAGGAGTAGTGGGGCCAATGTGACCCCCAATGTTGTCAACCCTGTGGGTTCCATGTTCTTTGACCAAAACGAGGTTCTGTTGCTGTCATTTCTTGCTCTTCTGCTTTGTCGATTCGTCCAGGAGCCTCTGAGACAGAAAGAAATCTCCATCAGAAATTATTCCAGAACTACAACTTGAAAGTCAGACCAGCTCGCTACTGGGAGGAGAAGGTGATGGTGCGGGTGGGGATGACTCTTTCCCAGCTTGTCAGCTTGGTAAATACAATCACATGCTGATGTGGGTGTTATTCAGTGGGTGAGGACACGTTTAGAGAGCAACAAAACTTCACCCTGCTATGTTTGTTTCGCTGCAGAACGAGAAGAATGGTGAGATGACAACAAACGTCTACATGAACATGGTACAAACGTAAAAATTGAGCCTTCCTTTCCTTCTTTATAGTCCCACTCTGATCGTCTTTTAATCAATTTTTAAAGTTTTCTTGTGATTATGATTATTAGCGAAGATAAACAAAACTTTGTGTCTACGACATGGTTTCTGCAGAGCGGCAGAAGTTCATTAGAAATGTGCCTTTTTACACTATCTACCACTAGCTTACAGCCTCTCACAGCCTCAACCAAACATTACTGGTGCAACAAAAACGGCAAGCTGTGTCGGAGCTATCCAGCCGTATAGCACCAGCTCGGATGAGGAAAACAAAGACGTTTATGGATCGAGGAGCTGGGAGCTTGTGGCCCGCCCAGTGTATTTGTGATGTCACAACTACAATTCATTTTTCTGTCTGCTCCTGATTCACGATTTCAATAAAGAAATACTCAATTTTAAGCCTAATTTTCTGTTATATATGTCCTCCATCATTAAATAAATGTGGCATAAACACGTTAAACGTGCCAAAAACACAATTTCCATCTGAGTGGGTCTTTTAAAAGGTTCTTGATGTTGCCACCTTTTGTTGTGTTGTTTGTTTGTGAGTTTCCCACGCTCCCCACAAACCCATCTGACCACTCTTCTCATTTTTCTATTCAACCCAGGAATGGTCAGACTACAGGTTGTCATGGAAACCAGAAGAGTATGACAACATTGATGTTTTGAGAATTCCAGCCAATAAGGTGTGGCGTCCCGACATCTACCTCATCAACAAGTGAGTGGATGGGATTGTCAAATGTTTGAATATTTCCATTAAAACCTTTGTGTTGCAACCGCTTCAGAAAGGAGAAAAACACAGACAGCGGCAGAAAAAAACATGTTAAATCCATGTTATGACATTTATACTTATTATGATAGGTGATTGTTCTTTTCTTTTAAGGCTCAGACTATGAACCCAGAAATTCTAACTTTTAAAAAAACGGTGTAAACAAATCAAGGTACCGTAGTTTGCTTCATCTCTGTCTTTAACGGATGCTAAAGAGCCTCTGTTAGCACTGTGAAAACCAAAAGAGCCAAAGTGAATGAGAGAAAAATCAGGCCCTGAAGTAAACTAACTTTGTTTTTCAAAAAAATTAGGTCAAACGAGGCTTTAATGGATCATTGGCCACTTGTTTAGTTCATGAATAGAGAGTATGAAAGGAGCTGCCAGCAGTTCTGACCTCAACCCTGCTGGACTCTTGAGACCAGACAGGCTGGCTCTGGACAAATGCTATGAAGTGCTGAATACTTAAATATCAGTGGCTGTCACAGTGGCTGTGTAGGAGGTTTGACGCCTTGTGTGGTTCTCCTGCACCACACTGAAACCCCTGTTTGTCTTATGAGCAGCTTGTTTGGTGCACTGGTGCAGCAGTAGGGCGGTTGACCTATAAAACCGGCATCAGTGTGTGAATGTGTGGGTGAATGGGACTGTCACTGTAAAGCGCTTTGGACCTTCGAGGAAGGTGGAAAAGCCCCATATAAGTATACACTATTTACCGTTTGTTTAATTTCTAGGATTCATTTCTAGGATCTCATGTATCTTCCGACCCATACACTCAACTTCCAGCTAAGGATGAATGAATGAATTTACGTGGAAAAAGTGAGAAAAGTTGTGGTCTTTATGTGAAATTTTTACGGATATATATCATGAATAAACCACGTTGAAACCAAGGAAAAACTTGATTAACCCTTGTGCTATTCAAGGCGCTTTAATGTTGGGAGTGGGGTCATCTAGACCCACTAGACAGTGCGCTGAACCTTTTTTCTTCAATGATTTGTGATCTTCAGAGGTGTCCATGGATTACATGAAATCCTCTCCACTTATATCCACCTTTGTCATGGTAGGCAGAACACGTCAATGTAAGGATCGGGTCATCTTGACCCCATAGGATAGCACAAGGGATAAGCCAGACAAAGAACACCTAAATCAATGTGGAACATGAACCACGTGTGATGATTGCGCTGTTCATACACATTTCATTGGTGGTTTATGCATCAATTGCGTCATTTGAACTTGATACGTGTGCCTTATATCCGATATAAAAGTTATGCATTGGTGGTACATGCATGAAAAGTCTGTTAGAAATATGTGGAACGGTCGTGGAAAGAGACAATTTTGCCTGTGAGCTCACAAAAATTAGGCACAATTGCATAATATTTACACAATTGTGTAAAAATGACTAAAATACGTAAAAACTGCGAAATTCTCAACCGACCAAACATTTCAACAGCTAGAAACTAAATTATAGACTTTCAACCCTTGAAGGACATCGACACACATCGACACATCGACAAATGATAAAAACGTATTAATTGAGTGTGTCACGTATGTGTCAACAAAGACGGAAATTTCATGTGGAAAATGCGCAAAATGTGCGTAGTTGTTGTGTGACTTTAGAAATGCGAATTACCTCTTCTTACCGAGTCTTACCGATTTAAGTTTTTCTTATATCAATTTGTCTTGTGTGTTTTTGATGGGGTTAACGTGTCTGTATGTGTGAACATGTGCTAGAAATGGCCAGCCTGTATTCTGAGCTTCACACTTGTGTCCTCCTTCACAGTAATGATGGCCATTTTGACGTGGCGTTGTATGTTAACGTCTTGGTGTACAGCGACGGAACCATCAACTGGCTGCCACCAGCCATCTACCGCAGTGCCTGCTCCATTGATGTACTCTTCCAACCTATGACTTTCAGTTATTCATATTTCTCTTTGCTGAATCTTGGTTTTTTGATGGTATTTTACATTTTTTCATCTGTCCATCCATAGGTGGCTTACTTTCCATTTGACTGGCAAAACTGCAGCATGGTTTTCCGTTCGTACACCTACGATGCCTCGGAGGTCGAACTACAGTATTTTCTCGATGATGACGGCAAAGAAATCCATGAAATCGTCATAGATGAAAATGCTTTCACTGGTCAGTACTTACTTTTGACTCCTCTAGGAGTCCAATTCCTATTTGTAATTCGGTCCCACAGCAGTCCTGGACTGCAAGGACCAGATTGATTTAGCAAGTTTTCTTTCTTACTGCGCCTTTGAGTGAGCCAAAATCTCCTATGGGGCTTTAAAAATGCTTAATTATCCACTAAAAAATTCAAAATATGCATTTCCGGGATATAAAAAAATACTTTTTAAAATTATTATGGGATGGCCACAGTACCTACAGCTTGGTGGCCATTTGGGAACAAAGTCTGAAATTTGGCAATTTTCACAAATATGGGAAAATAAAACTTTTCTTAGAGTGAATTTCACAGACCAGCCTCAGGAAAAGGCCAACATGTTGAATTTTCAACAAAGAAAATTGTTATAGTGCCTACTATAAATTGAAACTCCTACCAGGGATTTAAATGTATAAACTGATAACTCATCAACCATCATTGGAAGGATACATGGGAAAAAATGTTGGTTTTAACATTTGTACGGCGTTAGCGTGATGAGCTCTTAAATGTGGGGTTGCCATGTTGCTCGCACATGTTTCAGTATCAGTATATTGTGAAAATTGAATGCATGGATCCCTGGGTCAAACTGATTCAGATTATATAATGTAGCATATGAACATATAGTAATGCGGGCATGGTTAGCAAAAAATCCCAGTTGCTAAGGAAATCACAAAATTTATTTTTGCAGATTCTTCTAAATTTTAAATAGATTTATTCATCATCCCCAAGAAAACTTAACATATAATGGTTGCTATGGAGATAAAACCAACATAAGAGCCGCCATGTGATTGTGTTTTTTTTCCCCCAGGAATCTGTTGCATGTAGCTCAGACCAGAGTGGCAGGGGCAGGGGGGGGAATGATGCGCGTGTAGCAGCCGCGCAGCCAGTGAGGTCATCTCGGGGGGGCTTTAAAGGGCGGGGGCAGGTATCACCTGCGGGCCATACCATGCTCCTAACTGTATTTGTTTTGACCTGCTCAGAGAACGGAGAATGGGCCATCTGTCACAAACCTACAAGAAAAAATGTCAAGGATGGCCTGTATGAGGACATCACCTTCTACCTCATCATCGAGAGGAAACCTCTGTTCTACATCATCAACATCATTTTGCCCTGCATCCTCACCAGTGTGCTGGCTATATTTGTCTTTTATCTGCCTCCCGGAGCAGGTCAGCACATTCAACATGTTTTAAAATCAATGGCAAGAAAGAATGCGCGAGGCGAATGTTGTGCGAATGTTTGTGTAACCGTTGTGCTGTTCTATGGGCTGAAGATGACCGTTGACGTGTTATTCTTACCAAGACAAAGGTGGATAAAGGTGGAGAGGATTTCATGTAATCCATGGACACCTGTGAAGATCACAAATCATTGAAGAAAAAGGGTTCAACACACTGTCTAGTGGGTCTAGATGACCCAACTCCCAATGTTTAAGTGCCTAGGATAGCACAAGGGTTAATGCTAGAAGGCTTTAACGAGGTCAAACATCTACTTAAACCAATATAAGACCTATTGGTAGAGCACTTTTCTTTTAGAAAATGTTGAATATTGTGGACATAACTCAATGTCCATAAGATAAAAGTTGAAATCCAAGTTCAACAGATACATTAAAGAACGTTTAGATTAGATTTGCTTTATTGTCATTATCCGTTGTACAATGAGATTGAAGATTGAACGTCCTATAACATCTGAATCTGCAGACTAATCTGCTGTGCCCTGTTGTCTTGACCGTCCTCTCTTCAGGAGAAAAGATGACTCTCTCCATTTCCGTCCTCATCGCTCTCACTGTCTTCATGTTGCTGCTGGCTGACAAGGTTCCAGAGACGTCCCTCAGCACCCCCATCATCGTCAACTACGTCATGTTCACCATGATCCTTGTCACATTCTCTGTCATCCTGAGCGTGGTCGTCCTCAACCTCCACCACCGAACGCCCAGCACACACATCATGCCAAACTGGGTCCGAAAGGTACTGAGTGTCAACATTAGGTTTCATCTAAACATGGGTAGATGGCAGATTAATCAAATATACTTTCTCCAGGTCTTTATTCACATCTTACCTAAATATATTGGTATGATGAGACCGAAAATAGAGGATCCGTTGCTGGAGGAGGAGTCCTCTGAGGACAGCTCAACAACCCTGGGTTTTGGTGGTAGACATCCGGGAGGAGAGTACTTCTTTCGCAAGATCAACCCAGATCTAGTGTTACCCTGGAGAGGCAGGTAGGACTACGTTATCTGACACAGGGATGGGTATTGTTTGGATGTTATCTGGTGCGGAGCCGGTACATTTGAACACATCCAGTGCCTAAACGGTGCTCGAACCGCTGCTTAAAAACACGCTAAAGCAGTGTGATGAAGCAGCATGACAGGGTGAAGGAGAGCACTTAAATGTGCCTGAGAATGCTTAGATCATTCTAATACTCCATCTTCTTTTTTTTTTTACACACGCCTTGTGCTATCTTAGATGACCCCACCCTTCCATTGACGTGTTCTCCCTACCATGACAAAGGTGGATAAAGGTGGAAAGATTTCATGTAATCCATGGACACCAGTGAAGATCACAAATCATTGAAGAAAAAAGGTTCAGAGCACTGTTTAGTGGGTCTAGATGACCCAACTACCAATATTAAAGTGCCTAAGATAGCACAAGGGTAAAGGAAACACACTGCTTATCACCATGACTACAATCTTTTTTCAGAACTTTGTACATGTCAATCTTATCCATCGGGTCGCTGAAATAGAGTCTTTAGCTGTGAAGGACAAACAACATTTTTGCCATTTTAACTGAAGCTCCACCCAGCTTCATGATGGCCCCACCCATTCATATAAGAATGGGTGGGGCCAATCGCTGGAAAAGTAAAAAATTGGCTAGAATTGTATAGCAGAAGAGAATATAATAGAAGTGATTGACAGCTCTGAAACAAAGCACAGAAATCTGTGTTTTTAAAAAGTACCATGTGTTTTTACCATATACCATATACATCAGTACCAACCCATTGCAAGTTTTGGTACCCATCCCTTCATATGAGGAAGTGAAGAATCCACTTGTGACACAATGTGCAGGTAGACAACGCTTTCAAATTGTCTGTAGCAGCCATAGAATTTTTTTCTTGGATGGAGCTCAGGAGCATGTGCAGAAATTCTTATGTCTTTACCTCAAACTTAATTTGCCATTTTTCCACAGCAACCATTATTAAATATTGCCAAATCCCCACTTATATAGTAGTCTTCATTGGCATGAAAATATATCCATATATCATTGCAAGAACTCCTTGTCAATCGGATTATGTTTGTGATAAATACTTGTGATGAATTTTTTCATGGAAGATCCACATTTGCATTGTTGCTGCATAGAATTTGAGTAATATTTCTGATTTTTTTTTCTATATAGCTAGGGTGGCCCTGAAGTGCAAATTGCATCAACAAATCACAATTACCAAAGACCTGCCATATTTTTCCTGAAATCCTTGTAGACAACGGAAGGGGATTGTTTTTATTTTCTTCTTAAAGGCACTACGGTCCGTCCAGCTTCACGTTGGCTAATCTTATTATAGACGCGAGCCTTGACACCCGGCTCAGGCATCGCAAACATCCAACGGCCCGGTGAACCTGGCTTCTCGGCATCTCTCGTCTGGCTCCAAAGGCATCAGATTCAGCCGCAGCTAAGCCCCGCTTCTCCGTCTACAGTCGCCAGCCTCTAAGCCTCTGTTTAGGTTGGGTATTAGGGGGGATAATCCAACAGAAGGAGAAGGAAGGGTAAAGAATGGATGGAGGTACAAAAGTGGAAGTGAAGGCTGTTGTTGAGTGATCTGGGCATATGGTCAGGTTACGCCTTTTACAGTTCAATTTTCATCTGACATCAGGAATAAAAACTGGACCATAGCTACTCTGTGACTTTCATGTGTTGGGTCTATAATAAAATCTGTGATATATATTGGTGATAATACTAGTTTACAGCCATTGAAATTGATTATTTTCTAGCACTTTTAGCACCAAAAATGTGAAAAACATAATAGGATACAATTATTTTAAAGCTTTTTTGTTAAAGGTTACACAAGGTCATACATTTAAATTTATGGTTTTTGTGTTGTTTGTTGGGATTTAGTTCATTTTTCTCCTTTTTTTAAATTGTATTTTGCACATTTCTTTAGATTTAAGCTATTCCTTCACTTCAGGTTTTTGTTTGCACTTTAGATTTCTTTATTAGATGTGAAATTCCCATGTTTTACGCAATGTTCACATCGTCCTCGACTACACACAATCAAGTCGCCACTTCTCAGGAAAAGTCTACGTAAAAATGTGTTAATGCAGTTTTGGGATGTAGCTATGCATATTTTTAAGACCATTGTCAGGCTCCACGTACAAAAAGCGCTGCTATTGAAAGTTAAACTTTGACCAATCACGAACTCAGATTTGGTAGTGAGATGTGAATGATGTCCTCTCTATTTCACGGACGTACCAACCGTTTGACAATTGATCATGGAGGGTAAATTAATAATTGAGATTTTTGCCCGACTGGAAGTAAAAACTCTGGAGAAAAACTGATGTGATTTACACCGCTTCGACATTTTGCACCAAGCCTCTTCCAACTGTAGTTAACACACATGCACTGGTACAGTCGACAAAGAAGACGAAGCACCTCCCTGCTTGTCCAGTGTGACCATGGGAATGCAACGCACTAGTGCACGTTCTTGAACGCGCGTCACATGCCGTTAGTGTCCGGAACTTTAGCCCTCCTAAGCTAAAGGCCGTGTCACACAACCACTACCTATATTTTGCGTCTTTTCCACATATGAAACTTCAGTCTATCATGATTGATGCCTGATCTACGTAATTGAAGTGTTTCTTGTGTTTGTCATTCGTCAATGTGCGCAGATGTCCGTTAAGAGTTTCAGCCGACGGGTCTTTCTGTGAATTTGGTTACTGCTTGTTCAAATTATTGGGTTGGTTGAGAAGTAAGCAGTTTACGTGTATTTAGCGTAGGTTATGTGCAATTATTATGCAAATTTTGTGGAAATATCCATAATTTTTGTGGCTTTCCACAACCCTTCCACATACGTGTAACGGATTTTTCACATATGTACCACCGATGTATTACTTTTATATCACGTCTACGGCGTACATATCACGTTAACCCTTGTGCTATCCTAGGCACTTTAACATTGGGAGTTGGGTCATCTAGACCCACTAGACAGTGCTCTGGACCTTTTTTTCTTCAATGATTTGTGATCTTCACTGGTGTCCATGGATTACATAAAATCTTTCCACCTTTGTCATGGTAGGAATAACACGTCAATGTAAGGGTGGGGTCATAGGATAGCACAAGGGTTAAAATGACGTAATTGACAGCCCAATAATCACACAAGGTTAATGTTCTACGTTGATTTTTGCGATCCCTTTGCCTGGTTTATTCCTACTTTTTCTGTGGTTTTAACGCGGCTCATTCCTGATATTCCTGACCTGTGAACATTTCATATAACGACTACAACATTTCTCACTTTTCCCACGTATATCCACCCACGTATGACCAATTTTCATTTAAGCAATATGCACAAAATCTACATAGTGGTTATGTTACACTACCTTAACACCTCCAGATCTGTAGTTTGCAAACCAAACCAACCATTTAGGTGACTTTCTCGTCGTCCCTGTTTATCATGTAGCAATACCTGATGGATCTGCAATGGGACAAATCTATAAAAAAAAAAGTTGTACACTAGGAGTATTAAGGGTGAGAATGAAAGATAATCAGATTCTCAGTTTAAGGTTTCTTTTTCCGTGTGAATTGGTGAGTAATGAATCTAAGCCTTCGTACCGCACCAGGAGCCAGTTCACCCGCCCTCCCTGTCTCTGTTTAGACCCTTTTGTTTCTGCACATTGTTAACGCATCTCACAGGATGAAACTGAACACCGCCAACATGAACAGGCGCACTGTTGTGTGTCTAAAAACACGCAAGCTATAGGAAAGAGGTGATGGCATCTTATAAGCATCTTTTAAACATGAAGATTGGCGATCAGATCCAACTGATACAGTAGTGCTTGATCAACCTTGTTATGTTCTGTTGCTGCTGGTTTAAATCTTTTTTTTTAAACTCGTGTGGAGTATTATCCAAGAACTACTAAACAGGATTTTAATGCTTCTGAAAGACCCAAAAAGGCATCTACACAGTAAAAATGTCCTCAGCAAAACTACATAAAAGTATGAAATGTTTTATTGATGTTTTTCTTGTAATAAATAAATAATGTCAGTAGGACTAGCAGAATTTGTCTTGGAAAGGTTTTTAAAAATAAGTAGTGATGTCCTTATCCTTTATGGCTAGATTTAATCTTGAAATTAGCTTTAAATGCTCCTATTTAGGTCTATTCCTCTGTTAATCTGAAATATTATAAACGAGCGTATATTGTTTACAAAAAAGTTGTATCTCTTCAAAGTAGGTACATTTATATACATAGGTACATGGTTGTACTTTTTTCACAAAACAATGTTTTTAACTGTTACAAGATTCCAATTATCCTTCATTCCTGACCAATTTTATTTACTTTTACGTATATCAACGTGGAACATGAACCATGTGTGATTATTGCGCTGATTATTTACATATCATTAGTGATTCGTGCGTCAATTAGGTCAATTGACCGTGTTGTGTGCGCCGTATACGTGATATAAAAGTCATTCATCAGTGGTACATGCTTGAAAAGTCCGTTAGACATACATGGTGGAAAGCCACACATTTTTGTATGCATCTCCCAAAAATTACAAACAATTGTGTAAGATTTACGTAATAATTGTGTATAACCCTTGTGCTATCTTAGATGACCCCACCCTTACATTGTCATGTTCTCCCTACCATGACAAAGGTGGATAAAGGTGGAAAGATTTCATGTAATCCATGGACACCAGTGAAGATCATAAATCATTGAAGAAAAAAGGTTCAGAGCACTGTCTAGTGGGTCTAGATGACCCAACTCCCAACGTTTAAGTGTCCAGGATAGCACAAGGGTTTACAGTTTGTAAAATGCGCGTAAACTGAAACTGAATTCATGTGAAGACCCGTCAACTGAAACCCTCGATGGACATCTGTGCACATCGACAAATGAAGAATGCAAGAAACACTTGAGAATTACGTGTTTCACGCATGAATCACGGAAGACTGAACGTGGAAAATGCGCAAACTGTACGTAGTGTTACCAAAATAGTTGAAAGAATTTCTGGCTGAATCATTGGCTGTCACACATGTCCACCTCACCAAAATCCTGCCCTTTTTGCACACATTTTGGACGCCGCTACCCTGACCCTTTCAGCTCAAACGGAAACTATTTATATATCGGTTAATTTCAATGGGAACGTTTTTTTTCTGACAGGCTCATTTTCCCTCCTGGTATGTTGGAGAAATGTTTGAGACTCATCGTGAAGGGTTATCACCAAACCAACATGTGGTTCGAGTCCAGGTCAGTCGTGAACGGCGTGCTGGCGGCGTGGCTCACATGTTTCGTTTTACGAAGCAGCTGCACGAGTGGAAGAATGAGCCGGTCAGAATTGTCACATAAACTCGGCGTGCAGTGGATGTCAGGCAGCATGCGTGTCCCGACGACGCCCTGATGTTATGTTTCAGCAGTTCTGCGGTCGTTACTCATGACATGCATGACATGAATCTCCGCCTGTGATGCACCGTCCAGGGCGCTGCTGTGTTTCCCGCTAATCCCTGACACAAAGTCCGAGAATCGCCTCGCCACGCCGGAGCGATGTGAGATTCCACAGTCTATTTTTACTGCAGGTGTGTTTCGCCATCCTGCCTCACTGACAGTTTTGTGACGTTTATGACATGAGATCTGTTTATGGATCTACGAAAGGAAGGGAGGCTTTTCAAAATAAAAGCAGATTCGTTTCTGTGGATAAGTCCCACGTCGACACATGAAAATGAACATGATTAAATTGAAATGACAGGAAGACACTGTTACGGAGAGGAAGAAAACGATTCAACACTCACCAAAGCTACCACCATCACAGAAACAACTATGCTGACGGGGATTTTGTTTTCATCTAAACCGGCGATAATTGACTTCAGTCAGCCATTTTATTTGGACAAAACAGTGATTATTTTCATCGCCATATGATTTTTAATCACCGGTTCCCGTTATCAATGGCAGAGACGACTCCCGGCCCACCGGAATGCTGCGGCCTGTAGGTTTCCTGGAAAGCTTGTCAGCCACTGGTGTGGTCTTCCAGCAAGCTCTTTCCTGATTGAGCTTTTTCGACACCGGTCAGTGTCCGCCCGGACACGTTTGGAGGTTGTACGGTAGCAGCGCGGGCACTCAACTGGGGCCGCTGACATGGGCTTGGGGCCCCGGCGATGACTGGTTGTCAATCTGACGATCCTGGCCCCCGTGGGTTTTAGAAAATATTGACTTTTTTTATCAGGGTTGTTTTGCAAACTATACTGCCTCCCTGTGGCTGGCTCAGCACATTACATTCCAGATTTTCTGGCATCGCACCCTATGTATGGATGTTTCCAGAAGAAACTTTCCAAATCAAAACGAGGTCGCTTCAGGGGAACTAAAGATGAAAAACTGTTGCTGTGAAACTTGTTTTTAAGGTTTTCTTTCTGTATTGCAGATGTGAGAGCGCCGTCCACCTACAGCGGCTTCCCAACACTGACAGCTACTGCCTGGTCCTGCCTCCCAACCTGAAGTCGGCCATCGCCGCCGTCACTTACATGGCAGAGCAGCTGAGGAAGCAGGACATAGACGACACGGTGAGTATCCACTGGCTCCAAGTCAGCGTCAGAGTTTTGGTGACTGATGGACATGTTTCTGCCCCCTCCCCCCCTCCTTACAGATGACAGGGGACTGGCAGTTTATCGCCTTGGTGGTGGACCGACTCTTTTTGTGGTTGTTCGTCGTCATCACCACCCTGGGGACCCTGGCCATGTTCCTGGATGCCAGCTTCAACTACACACCTGACAACCCATTCCCATAGAGGACCACACACACACACACACACACACACTCACACACACTCACAGTGCGGTTTTCACTCCTCTGTGATCACTGAAACCTGACGTTCCTTGACTAAAGATTCCTCGTAGCTTTGATGGATTGTTCCGTGTGATCACGCCGTTCAGTCCGTCTGTGTTTAGCTCTATAGGAAAAAAAAAGTTTTGTTTTGTTATTATTGGACTCTTACTTCTCATTTCTTACATCTGAAATCTGCTGTGACTTACATGGTCACCATCACTGCAGTACGAAAAGCGGGCACTAGAGGGCAGTAAAAAGCTAAAAAGGTTCAAAAAAGCAACTATTCTGTGCAAAAAGGACATTAAATTCCCTGTAAAAACTAAAAAATAAATTGTATTTTTACAAACTTTTAGGCACCTGTGCGGATTATCGTTTATCTAACCAAGGTCAATTTTTACTTTTACTTTGAGTATGAAGTTTTTCTTTAATACTACTGCTGTTGAAAATCATGTGGAGCTGTTTGACAGATGAGTGTATTCAATTATTGTGTCATTACATTTAAATTTATCTTTCATTTGGTCATATTTTTATATAATATTTAATAAATTTCTTAATGAAATTTTATTTATATGTAGTTCGTTTTTCTTTTTTCTTCCTTTAACTTAAATTTAGAAATTATTATTTCTTATTAAAGTTTGTGATTTTTAATTTAGGTTTTTATTTATTGTATTAAATACTTTTCAAATATCATAGTTTTAGTTTCTATAATTTATTAAACCTAATAATCCCTTTTTTTTAAATCTATTAAAATGTTGTGCATAAGAATATAGCTTCACATCTTTGGACATCAGTAGCTTTTTTGCCTTGTTTTTTTTTTCTCTCTCTTTCCTGAACTGTTTTTGTTTTGTTTTTATATTAAGTGTTTTTGTCCTCTGATCTTCATGTGTGAATGTTTGTTAACAGCTTTTCTACTGCTGCTCGTGTGAACAATGGGTGTGAAGCTGCGTTCACACGACCCTTGGCAACGCGCAATCCAGCCACCACTTCCAATTTATCCCTTGTGCTATCCTATGACCCCCCCCCTTACATTCACGTGTTCTCCCTACCATGACAAAGGTGGATATAGGTGGAAAGATTTCATGTCATCCATGGACACCAGTGAAGATCACAAATCATTGAAGAAAAAAGGTTCAGAGCACTGTTTAGTGGGTCTAGATGACCCAACTCCCAATGTTAAAGTGTCTAGGATAACACAAGGGTTACAGTCTATGTTAATGTGCGTATAGGCTTCCACCTTTAAAACACTGATGTTCACGTGTAGCTTTGCGAGTTCCTATAGGAAAACAGTGATATACCACTGTTTTCCAGCTGTATATAGAAAATGTGCCGCCATTGGGGGTGTGCTCCAACTTAAACCGGGTCTAACTTTGACCGATCAGGGACTTGGTTTTGATAGGGACGTTTGGTGCCAACCATTTGAAAATGAATCATGGAGAAGAAATAATCCATGACTTGTGGCTGTGTAGTCTTTCGTGTATCGGAATAGAGCTGAACATTCACCAGACCTGCACCGATTTGACATTTCAAACCAGGCCTCTTCCAACCGTAGGTGGATTAGAAAGCAGTGGGAAAAGAAGAAGAAGAAGAAGAATTCCCTCCATGCTTGTTCAGTCTGAACACCGTGGGTGTGTTCAAGAACACGCGTCACATGCTACAATTTTTGAGTCTACAAGAGCAGAAAACTAACTTTTTGTGTCCATGTCCTCCTCGTGGATGTCTGGGTTTTCTCCAGGCACTCCAACTTCCTCCCACAGTCTAAGAAAATGCTTCATAGCTTCATTTGTGTCATGAAATTGCATGTAGGTGTGTGTGTGCGTGTGTAGTTGTGTGGCCCTCCAACAAACTGGAGATCTGTTCCGGGTGAACCCCGCCTTCGCCCAGCTGTGCGTAATGGTCAGACGTATGGTGAGAAGACAGATCTGAGATTTTGTCCACATTTGATTTCATTTTTGTTACCTTTTGTGAGCTCCAGGTTTAGATATTAAAGATCACAACAAGAATTATAAATGCAAAACAATTTAAAAAAAATAACATTGCATTTTAGAAATCCTAACAAAATTCCAGAAAGCAAAATGGAGAGAAAAAAACCATTTCAGAAATCAAAAGGGAAAGTTAAAAAATGAAATAGGATAGAAAACTGGAAAAGGTAGGCATTATGGGGAATCTCTGATTGGATGATGAGGTTGAATTCTGAAGAAGAGGCAAAACACAAGGATGTTTCACCTGAAGTGTGGTAAAAATTAGAAACTGGTTTAACTACCGCACTTTCAGTTACATTATTATAAAAAGTGCTTTATACAAGTTTGATTTGATTTGATTTGATTTAATTCAGTCTGTTTTGATTCAATTTACTTTTATTTAATTTGATCTGTTACGATTTGATTTGACACATACTTTCTGTTGGATGTGGTTACTTTTTAATTTTTGTAATCTTTTATGGGGTCCAGATGACCCCACCCTTGCATTGACGTGTTCTCCCTACCATGACAAAGGTGGATAAAGGTGGAAAGATTTCATGTAATCCATGGACACCAGTGAAGATCACAAATCATTGAAGAAAAAAGGTTCAGAGCACTGTCTAGTGGGTCTAGATGACCCCACTCCCAACGTTAAAGTGCCTAGGATAGCACAAGGGATAAGGAAGTTGACTAAACCCAGACATGGGTTATGTCCGAATTCCTTCACTACTCACTACAAAGTGCACCATATAGTACATTTGTCATTTTGTAGTGCTACAATTCCCAAATCAAGTGCTCTAGAAATTTCCCAGAAGTCTCTGCAAAAAAAAGGTGTGCATCGATGCCCACTAGATATGCGAATATAGACCGTGCGTTTGAACAATTTTTGCCAATAAATGTACTTAAATGTATTTTTTAAATTAACCATCAATGTCAATTAGATTTTAACTTTGTGAAATCGATGACGTCATATTGACCGAAGAAAAAAAAAGTAGTGAGCTTGGTGTCCGAATTTCTTTAAAATCCAGGGCACTACATAGTCGTGTACTACACTGTAATAAATCCAACTTAAATTTTTTGACTTAACAAAATATTTTATTTTTTAATAACTATATAATTTAAGTTCTACTAATCAATTCAACAATTTAAGTCAGTTCAGCAAGTTAAGGTAGTCGTACAGTTCAACATTATTTATTGAGTTGTCTGTACTTATATATCTAAGTTTCATTTCATTACAGTGTGATAAAGTTCTGTGAACTTATCTTTTTTAATTGTGAAATGCGGGAATGCCAACTTTTGGAGTTGGCAATGTCCACTGATTGAGTGGTTTGTTAAGAAGTGTCTGCAGAAGTTTTAACTCTTATTTAATGACATAAGTATTAGCAAGTACATAAAGTACGTTGTATCCCACAATTCCTTGCGGTGCCGATCTAACAGCAGCATCAAAGTTACACCTACTTAATTGAATTAATTTGAATGAAAGTAAAATAACTGTCTGATAAATACATGTTATTTTTAAGATGACTAAACAAAAAAATATATTTATCTTAACTGAAGCAAATAAATAAGTTAGATCAATGTAAAAAGTTTATCTCTACAACATCCGTATGTGGTCTTATCACCTCTCATGGTGGAAAAAGTATTATCTGAGCTTCTTCATTCACTAAATCATCTTCAAATGGACACGTCATGCTGCTTCACCTCTCTGAAAACAGACTAAGCTTCAACTAAACCTGCTCCAGAGCAGGTTATGTTCAGAGCATGAGTTGCCATGGCAACTTGGCATATCCTGAAACACTGGAACTGAAAGCTGAGGTTATTAACTTCCTTAGCTTCAAACTTACCGTTATAACTATAACCTGCTTTCTGGAACACCCCCAGGGCTTCAGCCATTTTGTAAACAACGTTTTGGTGAACCGGGCCTTGGCCCCGCCCATGGCAACTAAGACTCATGGGAAGTGTTGATTCCCACACCTTGAGTTAGAGAGCTGTGAAGAGAAGTGACGCTCATGTTGTTGCAGTTATAGAGTATGGACATATTTAAATATTAGCCCTGCTGCGTTCATGCAGGTGAGCTGTAACTGCTCACCTGTGCCCCAATGATCTTGAAAAGACCTGGGTTGCATGTGGAAATGTGGAAACGTGGCAGGGTAAAAAGTATGTGTGATTATGAAACTGAATTCAAAGTCAAGAACAGAAGTTCTCTTTAAACTCAAATTTAAGTTATTTCAACCTTTGGTGAAGTCACCAGTGATTGGAATTTACAGTTGTTACAGCCTAAAAAAATAAGTTTGTACATCTAAGCCTGAGTTGTGAAAAATTAAGATTCAGAATTAGGATTACATGACATTTTAGGTCACTGTAACTTACATCTGTGTTGGTCAAAATTACGATTCAAAGTTAATCCAACTTGAACTTTTAAGTTCATACAACTTACAACTGAGTTAGAAGTACTTAGATAAATGAGTTTGAAAACTCCAACACAAAACTTAAAATATTGAGTTTAGGTCCTTAACTCAAAATTTTACCGAAGTTTGTTGCCTTACAATTTTAAGTTCTACCAACTTTTCTTTTTTTGCAGTGTAGATAGTTTTTTAGTACTTGGGGATTAGGGCAGGAATTCGACATAGCATTAGTTTTGCCTCCCTGAACAAAAATGTTTTTTTGAAGGCAGAAACAAACATTAGCACCAAAAAAAAAAATCGCCGTCCAAGAAAACCTGCAGGAAGCACGACTTACAAAATATCCTGCAAACCTTCCCTTCATAGTCCTAGTCCCTCATGTCTGGACCAAGGTTATAACAGTTTTGGATTTTTTATTAGTTTTAGTTTTTATTTCGTTTTTATTTCGTTTCATTCTAATTTTTGTTTTTAAATTTATTTAGTTTTAATTCGTTTTTAGAGGCTGCTTTACTAGTTTTTATTAGTTTTAATTTTTTGAAATTGCTTCGTTTTAATTTAGTTTTTATTAGTTTTAGTGTTAGTTTTTTATTTTTTTTTATTTTTGTAAATTAGGATATTTGTCAGGTGCATGATTCAAAATCACCAGAATAAGTATTGTATGATAAAAACTAAATCAAAGATACATTTTGAGACACTTATCATTCAGAGGACACAAGGACAACCATCCTTAAATTAAAATAAAACAGCCGATAACAGCATTACGTTATCTGCTCTCGCTTCTTTTTCGGGGGAGGGCGGGCGACAGGCTAGCTTGTCTAGGTACTGTTGATTTGCGTTGTTGTGTGCGCTTTTTAAATGTACTTTTAGATTCGTAGGGTTTTTCCCTTTGAGGAGCGTTCCACAAATGTTGTCTCCTGCTTCGACTACAAGCCACTTACTTTAGTTTTCGACGCTGTTATATTAAAAAAAGTCCCAAATAGGACTCTCCCGCTTTCTCCCAACTTTTAATGCAGCCATCACGCTCATGTAAATCTCTATGACAACGCTAGCCGGCAGTGTCTGACAGACATCACGTGACGTCACAGACTACGTGATGCCGTACGGTTCAGATACACAGTTAAACTAGCAGGGTGAAGTAAATAGACTTTATTTCAACCCAAAAGACTTATGTATTAACAAAGACGAAAACAAAGTATTTTTTGGGGTTAATATTAGTTAGTTTCAGTTCGTTTTATACACACAGCAAACAGTTTTAGTTAGTTTTCATTTTTTTTAAAACTCTCGTTTTTATTTTTATTTCAGTTAACGAAAATGTTTTTTCAGTTCTAGTTTTAGTTTTTTCGTTCGTTTTCGTTAACTATAATAACCTTGGTCTGGACTCGTTGATGTGGAGCTGAACTCACTATCAGCTGCTGATTTTGTGCTGTTCCGACCACCTAAACTTTGGGTTTTTTTGTCCTGCAAAGCTCTCAGGATTGTCACGGAGGATCAGGCAGAAAGAAAGAGTCCACAAGACCACGAAGACAATCTGTCGGAGAAGGCGGAGGACATGGAGAGGGCAGGCGCCGTCCCCAACCCCCCACCCCTCCATTGTAGGGGGAAGAACCCGCAGTGTTTTATGGCTGATGCCTCAGCGACTTCCAAGGCCACTTAGTGGACTTCAGTCTTTGAATTTGCTCGACACTTGCTCACTTCAGACCCACGGGGGGGTTGACACAGAGGGTGGGAAGGCAATGGGGGGGGGGGTCCCTTCTTTGAGCTGATTTAGCTGTTTTTCTCCTTTCGAGTGTTGAGCAACGACAAAACCACCCAGATGAATGTGTGTTTACCAAAAGAGTAACAAAGTGTGAGGGGGGGGCGGGGGGGGGGACGGTTGGTCATTGCCTACCAGAGTGGAGGGGATCATATAAATCTGGTCGCCAGTAGCAACCGGACACACAGTAAACCCTGATCTTCTGCTTGCTCCTCTTCCCGTCCCTCCCTGCTCTTGTTTTTCCCCAGAACCTTCTGCTTCATCATCATCATCATCATCATCATCAAACTGTATCTCAAAACAGTTTCTTTGCACACTCAAAGAATGCCCCCCCCCCCCCCCCCCCCAGGGTTCTTACCAGCATCACTGACAGCTGGAGTTACAGTGGGAGAAGTGGGGGGGCAGAGGGGACGGAAAGGGCAGGAATGTGAGAAACTGAAAGACCGGTGTGAGGCAAAAGGAGGAGGAGGAGGATGGAGAGGTGATGAAGTCGCATGAGTAATCTGGCAAAGCCTCATTACACCTCGAGTAATCCGAACGGCAGGTGAGCAGAGGGGAGAACGTCCTCCAAGGTTACGGTTTTATTGCTTCGTCCTCCCTCTGGACTCTGGCTGGTCTCGCTGAAATGTCTCAGATGAAAGAAGTGAAAAAGTCAGAATAATAGACACTTTGTCAGGTATACATTTTTAATGACACAAAATTTGATTTTTCGTCTTTTTTTTCTGTCTTGAGTTGCTTGAAATTGTGATGCAGTCCTTCTAAGGCCTGTCCATGATTTCTTTTGACACTATATCTTTAAAAATGAAAAACAAAATTGCCAAATTTCCCTTCAGCTACTATCTAAATAAAATGTTCGTCAGGTTAAAAAGTTGGTCTTAAAAAATGCTGTTTTGTGCGCACAAATTGCTATATGGTATACATAAAAATACTAACTTGCGTGCACACCACTCCAACTTGTGAACACAAGACACTCAATTGTGGGTACAAAATCCTCACTAGTGTGCCTGAAATGCTACACAAATTGCTCATTTGTGCACACAAAATGCTTAATTGAGCGCAAAAATAGCTAATTTATGCATGTAAAATGCTAACTTGTGTCCAAAAAAAAAACTAACTTGTGGGCACAAAATGCTAACTTGTAAGAATTAAATGCTAATTTGCGTACACAAAACAGTCATTTGTGCGCACAAAATCTAACTTGTGTGAAAAAAGTGCTAAATTGTATGCACAAAATTCCCACCTGTAAACACAAAATGCTACTTTGTGGCAATGAAATAGTAATTTCTGCACACAGAATGCTAATGCGAGGGAACAGTTTCTTTTTATGTCATCCCCAGGGTTCCACAAAAAGATGTAGAGCAAATATATAAGTTAAAACAACATAAAACCTAATCATATCTGTTAAGTCATAATAATTTTTTTAATCTTTGCAAGGATCAAATCGTTTGCAGAGATCACACTGGAGGGATTAGGTGATGTCCTTTGAGGACAAGTCCTGTGTGTAAAAATATGGCAAGCAAAAAGAGTCATAAATCAGCAGGAAGAGCAGTGTAAGAAACAGCATTTAGATTATTGAAAAATGCAGCTTTTTACGCATGTTTTAAAAGAAGTAAGTAATTTACGCCCTCGTGTTGTCCCAAGATGGGCGTAAAAAGCAGCGATATCTTGTTTACAAACCATGCGTCCAATACGCTGTTGTATCGCGTACAGAATGCACATCCAAAGTCCCGCTTTGTGGTTTCATATATGGCTGTGAAAAATGTTTGACTACGCTGTTGCCCAATGGTTAAAGCAGCTGCAATGTATATTTTTTTATCATGCCAGGATTGTGAGTTTGTCTCCAGGGCATTCACATCAGATTCTATGCATTTGTCTTTTTGCGACAGTAATTTAATAGTTAGCTTTCTTTTCTTCCTCTTTTTGTTCTTTTGTTACAAATCTGGGTTTTACTGATAATCAGGCTCTTTGTTGCTAACAAAAATCTTTTTGCAAGCATCACATGACCAACCAAACAGGCTGTTAAAACAGAAACAGTTGATTCCTGTTCAAAGATTGTGAAAACTCTATAGATGAACAAATTTTTCAATGTCTATGTAACACTTGCTTAGCTTGCTTTGACCTGAAGATGATGATTTGTTCGACTCACGGAGCCCAGAGTGTGTGGATAGAAAACGCAACACAGGAATAAAGTAATTAATTGACTGTATTAAAACATGAAGAAAACAATAAGTTGAGACAGTGGAGAATGGAGTGTCCAGAAGTCCACAAGGATATCTTTCAGTCTGTGGTTTTCAAAGTTCCTTTTTTCTTTGGGTATGGCGTCTTTGTCAAGATTCCTTTTTTTTCATAGGTCCGTTGATTACGTTGTCATTGGCGGTTCGTGGGCAGCTCACCATGCACCATTGCTCAATGGTGCAGATCAAAAGTGGTTCCAATCAGGGATAGAAAGTGTGGAGAGAAAAAAACCTGACCTAAACAAGAATAAAACAAATGATAGATCAGATAACATATACTATTTAAATCAAGTACAGTAGTCAACTGTATGGACAAATAAGGTCCTAACAGAATTGCAGGCACCTACTTTCAAATTTCAGGCCTATAAATTAATGTGCTTCAATATGTTCCAACAATAGTAGTGGTGTCATCTGAGATACAAGGGTTTAAAAAATCAATTTTTATGACTAATGGAATGTATTTATAAAGAGTTGAAAAACTGAGGCCATGGGAATTGAACCCTGGAGAATCACTACTAAAGCTGTGTAATTCCACAACACCAACTGTGAGTGCTAGAAAAATGGTTTTATTTGTTCCTTAACATGGACAACCTAGGACATGGTTCTAGACGTAGACATCAGATCATCACGAAACATTTGTTCGTCTGTGGATTTTTAACAATTTCTAAACAGGAATCCTCTGTTTCTTTACACATGCATGTAACCCAAAAAAGAGAAGTTCAAAAAAAGAAACACTAACTACAATTAAATATTATACTGTCGCTTAAAGTCAGCAAAAGAAAATGACAACCAACACAAAGAATCCGCTGTGTATGCCCAGGAATTGAGCTCCCAAAATTCTACATCGCAGCAGCTTTAACCACTAAGCAATATCAGACAAGTGCTGTTTATTTCAATATTGCAGACTCTTTCACGCCCATGTCTGACACACCAAATCAGGGCATTATTTTATTTTTTTACAAATCACAGATTACTTCTTTTTAAAACGTGCGTAAAAATGCTGTTCTTTACTCCACTTCACCTGGTGATTTCTGACTTCTTTTGCTTGCCATATAAGACAGCCTGTTGCTTCCCTAGACCGGAGGGAGCGTTTCCCAGCAGCGCGCGCGATCATTTCACACCCACTTCACACCATTCCACATTTCTCGGGTGTCCATCCTCCGGCGTAACCCCTCCAGCGCTTCCTTGCGCACAAAAGCCTTCTGATTGCACTTTGACTTTATTTTTATTTATTAATTTATTTTTGCAGCCGTGCGCTTTTTGGGGAAAAAATGGCCAACTCGGGCATCCAGTTGCTGGGCTTCTTCCTGTCCCTGCTTGGCATCGTGGGGCTGATCGTTGGCACCATTCTGCCGCAGTGGAAGATGTCCGCGTACATCGGGGACAACATCATCACCGCAGTGGCCATGTACCAGGGGCTGTGGATGTCCTGCGCCTTCCAGAGCACCGGGCAGGTGCAATGCAAAATCTACGACTCCATCCTGCAGCTGGACAGTGAGTCTGACGCATCCTTTCTGTTTCCTCTCTGCTCCACAGGTTTGCGCTTTAGTGCAAAAATGTGCGCAAATGCCAAATCTGCCAGATTTTTAACCACAATAAAAAATCAACCTCAGATGATTCAAGAATGCTGCAAAGGAGGAGGAAAAGATCATTTTAGCTTGTGGGAATAATATAAGAATATTTATTTCCATGTGTACACTTGTTGGGTCTGTGAAATAGGAGAAAAGTGTTTAAAATTACGAGAAACCGGAACTAGAAAAATAAATATCCAAAAGGGCAGAAAAATGTCACCTGCAAGCTATTTGCGTTTAAATCACATTATTTGATGCTATGGTTTTCATTTTAACATCAGTTTAACTTTTCTTTTATGTTTATAGGCACAGAAAGTAAAAGTCTTTGAAAATATTCCATTAGAAATCATTCTTGAGCTGTTTTCAATTTGGTTGTTTTTCATGTTTTTATGTTTGTTTTGTTGTCAGGTCACACAAAAAAAAACTTTATCGCAAAGAAGTGTCCTGGTAAAATATAGGTTTTAATAAAAAATAAATAAATAAAAATGAAAATAGGGATATTTTACTATATTTGAATCTGTTAAGACTTGAAATTTTCTAAGGAAGCGACTTTAATCCAGAATTAAATTTAGAGAATCCTGCAAATTCCTGCTATTCGCTGACTAGAAATGCGACCCAAAGGGCTGGAAAAATAGGACTTTAAGGTGGTTTTCGAATTCCTTCACCACTCCCTGGTTTAGTGCACTCTATAGTCCATCCCAATCTGCAATTCCAAAAGTCTGAAAAAAAAATAGTTTAAGCCAATTATTACCTAAATCTTACGCAATTGTGTATAATTTTTGCGAAATTCTTACACAAATGTGTGGCTTTCCACAACCATTCCACATACGTCCGCGTATACGGTGCACCTATCACGTTAAAATAACATAACAGACGCACGTATTACTAATGAATTGCATATAAACGTGCAACGGTTCTACGTTGATATACGTGTTCTTTGCGTGGTTTATTCGTACGTCTTCTGTGGTTTTAAAGTGGTTAATTCGCGATATATCTGAAAATTTCACGCAAAGACCACAACCTTTTTGACTTTTTCCACATATATTCAAACATGACCAATTTCAATCCGTATAAAATTAGCACAATTTACATAGTGGTGTAAAGACCCTCTTTACACCCCCCCCCCCCCTCTACAACTTCAAGCTTTCTATTTTAAAAATGCTAGTTTTCCTTGTATTTTTCTTGAAACTACATCTCCCATGATGCATTGTTTTTTTTTAAATCGGCCACTAACAAGATATTTGACAGGATGCTCCGCCCCGCAGACAAGGGGTCTCTTCTGATTGGTTCATCAGAGACGCTTTAGCTTTTGCTCTGGTCTTGACATTCTTTACTTATCGTAATTTTTCTACCGTTGTAAACCAACCAGTTCTGACGTAGCTGGTTTTAAATTCCCATTGATTCCCATGTTTAAGCTATAAACGCCTAAATAACACGCTCTTTGACCTACTGTAACTCTTAGATTTATGCGATCTCTGTAATTCCAATGGATTCTGAAATGGAGAAAAGCGGCTTTTCTCGTCAACTTTGCACCGATATGCTACATATAACCAACCTAAGGTATTTCTCTCAGCGACAGAATCAGCTGATTCATGTTGCGTAAACCCTTCTCTATTGCAGTGTTGCATATCAGTGCTTTTTTTCAGAATTTTTGTTTATTGCCTAAAAAATTGTAGAGTTACGCTAGTCGAAAGAAAGTAAACTCGGTAGCTAAAGCTCCGCTATTAAAGGATTTATAGAAATGTCCATCTTTACACACAAAAAAACTCATACGAAAACTTGTTTTCAAGTTTGTTTGTTTTTTAATGTTTAGCTTTATTTATTTATTTATTTGAAGGCAGAAAAGATTTTGAGTGCAAACTAACAAAATATCCTCGACCACGTTTCTTCCCATGAATAATAAACTGTATCCACTGCTCCCTGCACAAAAAATTAAACTTTAAAAAACACTTAAAGAAGTCCTTTTTCACTCAACCTTTTGAATGTCTGGATGTTTGACCTCCATTCCACACTTCCCCACTCACCCATCCCAAAAAGTAAACATACAAAGAAATGCACCAATGCCGTAAGAGGGATACTGAATCCCCTAGGCCCCAAAACCAACTACAAGAATCTTTCAAGAAGCCCAGAAAGAATGATTATAGGGAAGGCTTGACTTCACATTTGTGTTTGCTTTTTACGTGAATTGGTCTATTAGTCAAGTACAATTAATCCAAAGCAATTGTTGGCTTCAAAAGTTCCCTAAACATCTGTTTAGGGAACAGGCATTTTAAGGTGTTCATGCCTACATTTATGGATTCTTAGTGACAAACACCTGAAGCTGGGGGAAAAGCAATGAGGAGGACTGAGGACTGTACATCCTCGTGCTCCTTTGTCTGCACAATTCACCGTATTGTTTCTGTTTTATATCCTCTCTCTACGTCTATGGATCTATGCTGGACGGGTTTGTTTGTTTGGGCAGGCCAGAGATGGTCTGAACTGGCACAGGCTGGTTCTAGGTGGACAAGGGAGCCGTGGGAGGGGGAGAGGGGCCTCACCCCGTGATAGGTTGATGGGGTGAGGAGGGGGGCCTCTGACCGATGAAGGTGGGGAAGTTGGAGTGGGCCTCCACATACAGTGAATGAAGTGTGCGGGATGATCTTTTGTGTATCTGCGTTCTTGGGTGTCTCCAGGGTTTCTGTTCCAGGAGGAGTTTTCCTTAAACTTTACAAAGTTTAAGGAAAACCAAGAGGTCTGATGAACTTTACAGAAACGTTTGCTGTTTCTACAGTAAAGGACACAAAGGCCCTTCTGTTCTGCTTCATGGAAAAGACAAAAAAAAAAAACGTTCTCTTGTCGCATCAACTTCATCACTGCTTGTTTTCCTCCCTCTGACAACCTCAGGTGCACTGCAGGCCACCCGAGCCTTGATGATAGTCGGCATCATCGTCTCCATCGCAGGTCTGGGCGTGGCCTGCATGGGAATGAAGTGCACCACCTGTGGAGGAAGCGATAAGCTGCACAAGTCCCGGGTTGCCATGACAGGAGGAATCATCCTGCTAGTAGGAGGTCAGGAAGCAAAGGCATCTTTTTGTTTTCTTTTTTTACTTTTAGTAAAAGTAGAAAGAAAATGTTACGTGTTTAATTTAATACTATTTCATTAGTTACGTCAGTATACATTACGTCAGATAGTGTCCCATACTATTATGTTAGTACAGTCAAAGTTAGTAAAGAGTCATATACTAATCCTTTAATACAGTTTATGTTGGTAAAGTGTCACACACTATAACGTTAGTTTACGTTAAGTCAGTAATGAGTCATACATTATTACATTAGTTATGTCAGTGTCTAAATAACCGTCTCTTTAAACTACCGTAACTTTACAATAGCTGCTTTTCTCCACGTCAGAATCAGCTGATTCATGTTGATTGCACAGATGGTTAAAGACTTGCGGTAGGTCAAAGGTTGAGGGTTATTTAGGTTAACAGCTCCTGCTAGCTTCTCATTCTGAACCAATTTTCGATGTGCACTTTAAAAAAACATTCTAGCTTTGAGGTGAGCAACAGAAATGGATAAGTTCCCAATTTCATCACATTCATAAAAATCTTATTTGTGAAATCAAAAGCCATAAAATAATGGAGAAAATCCACACTGAAGATGGAGGAGAATGAAAGCTTCTGTGTTGAAACAAAGCATTTCTATTTCATGGATCTCCTTCCAGTCCTTCAAAACTTAGAAGGTTTCCACCTCTATGATCCGGCTGAATGAGTTCAGTCTTCACAGCCCAGGTTCAAACAGTAGAGGTCAAAGGTCCTCTCTGAGGACAACCACACACAAAAAGTTGATTGTGTTGCTTAAGAAAGAGCTGAAAGTGATTCCTTTAGCTTCTGATGTAACGGGCTGACTGATGTTTCTGTTGCCTTCTTCTTGTTCGTGTGCAGGACTGTGTGCCATTGTGGCGTGCTCCTGGTTTGCTCACAATATCATCAGAGCTTTCTATAATCCTTACACTCCCGTCAACACCAAGTAAGTCCCGAAAACACAGCCGCTGCTTTTGGTCACTCTGTCATCCTCCAGTTTATCAGAGATTCTCACAAGTCTATTTTGAAGGTCCAAGTCAAGTCGGAAGTCTGAAGTCTAATGGTTAGATAACAAATATTTAAACAATAGATATTTATTTACAGACTCAAGGTCCAGATCTAAACACCACAACCATTCATAAAAAATAATGAAACATAAAAGACTGTCATACAGAATACAATTACCCGTAAAAGTACCATAAAACTGAGGAAATACTAAGAACAAAAAAAGTGATAAAACCTACAAAGTATAAAAGGGGAAACTTTACAATTCGAACGTCAGCAAGGACTGAAACTTAAAACCGTCCACAGCCCCGGACAACCCAAAAACCGTCTGGTCAACTACCGTACAGATGCGTGTAACTAGGACTTGCAATGCAGTAACCCTTGTGCTATCCTAGGCACTTTAACATTGGTAGTTGGGTCATCTAGACCCACTAGACAGTACTCTGAACCTTTTTTCTTCAATGATTTGTGATCTTCACTGGTGTCCATGGATTACATGAAATCTTTCCACCTTTATCCACCTTTGTCATGGTAGGGAGAACACGTCAATGTAAGGGGGGGGTCATCTAAGACAGCACAAGGGTTAAATACTTCTACCAAATAAAATACACTAAAAACACCCAAACAAACGAAGAGATGTAAACAGGTTATACTAAAATTTTCATACTGACAGATTTTTTTATAAATGTCTTTTTTCCTTTGCATTTAGGTTTGAGTTTGGAGCTGCTATCTTCATCGCATGGGGTGGCTCCCTCCTGGACGTCCTGGGCGGGGCTATGTTGGCGGCATCCTGCCCTACTAAGAAGCAGGTCTCCAAGTACCCACCGATAGGCAGTTCCCGCTCTGGGGCTGCGGCCAGCACTAAGGAATATGTGTGATGTCGCCCCCTGCTGGTCGGGACTTTAAAAGAAGCTGAAGAAGGAGGTCCCCCCGTCGTCGCAGCATCAGAGTGATTACTTAAGGGAAGACTTGCCAAGAGGAAACCCCAAAACTGGACTACCCTTTTCTTTCCATGTTTGTTTGTTTCATGAAAGATCTCCACCGTCTGGCTCAAATACATTATAATTGAATCTCATATACGCTTCATATACTTGGGGCGTAGCCTGTTGGTTTGTAGCCAGAACAGTGGATTGAAGCCAACAGTGGCGACCCCATGCAAGAGAGCCACGTTTATTAGCATTTACCATGTAATTGAAGATAATCAATTTTAGTCGGCTGCAGCCCAGAGCGACGGAACAACGAAACAGAGTTTTATGTGAAGTGTTGAGACTGAAATAGAAAAGCAAAGTGTGAGTTTTCACAGATGGGGCTGCGTGTCTTCACACCAGGCTGTTACAAACCCAGCTCACACAGGAAATATTTGGTCACCATCGGTCACTACCAGATGACGGGGCCTCTATTAATTTCGTTGAGGCTTTTCCGCTCCACATCTGCACCATCTGGCAGCAGCTTTTAGGGTGTTTCATAGTCATACTGCTGTTAAGCTGAGACATTTGCAAACGTTTATGGATCTATAGGAAGTGTATCAAAGTGTATTTTTAACCTGTGACATAGAACATGTTTAATAAAAAGGTACTGACACAGTGTTAACTGTTGGTTTTTCACCATAGACGTTAGTAGGAGATGGACCGACCTATTGTTCACACGGGATTACATAACTGGGCAGAAAGCACCCCTATGGTGGTTGGCCTGATGTGAGTCTTTGGGTTGGACAGTCATCGATCTTTAGCCCCTGGGCTATCTTAGATGACCCCACCCTTACATTGACGTGTTCTCCCTACCATGATAAAGGTGGAAAGATTTCATGTAATCCATGGACACCAGTGAAAATCCAAAATTATTGAAGTAAAAAAGTCTAGTGGGTCTAGATGACCCAACTCCCAATGTTAACCCTTGTGCTATCCTAGGCACTTTAACATTGGAAGTGGGGTCATCTAGACCCCATAACACAGTGTGCTGAACCTTTTTTCTTCAATGATTCTTGATCTTCACTGGTGTCTATGGATTACATGAAATCCTCTTCACCTTTATTCACCTTGGTCATGGTAGGGATAACACGTCAATGTAATGATCGGGTCATCTGGACCCCATAGGATAGCACAAGGGTTAAAGGAGCACAGATGTGTCTTGTAGCCCTTGAGGTTCATTCGTCATGAAAATGGAACGTGTGATTGTCATGTGTGTGGTAGGTGTTTTGTGAATTGGGTGCAACAAATGATCAATTAAACGAAGAATCGATTTCTATTCCTATGATCCAAGCAGTTTGACCTGTCTGAGGCAGAATTGAATTGAAGTTTTGGCTAAAGATGTCCTTGATCGATTTCAGATCATTCAAAATGAACCAATATTGACTGAATCGGATCGACAACCACAAATCATTATATCAATTGAATCGGTGTTGAAACGAGTCCCTAAACCCCTACTGGTGAAGTATCTGTAAGGCCATTGGAAGTTGGAATCACTTATGACATTCAGGTGATGCTGTCAGTTCCCTTACTTTATTGGTCTCCATTGGTAGTAAAACTTTTAACCCTTGTGCTATCCTAGGCACTTTAACATTAGGAGCTGGGTCATCTAGACCCACTAGAACGGGGGTGTCAAACTCATTTTGGTTCGGGGGCCACATTCAGCCCGTCTGATCTCAAGTGGGCCGGACCAGTAACGTAAAGACAAAATAACAGCCTTGTTTTAGTTTTTTTTTACTCAATTTGAAAAAATGCCTCAACCAACATAGTAGCCTAATCACTTGGATCACATGGATCTCAAATAAAATTAATTTCAATTAAAAAAAAGTTGGTCTATTCAATTTTATACAGACTGAATATTTTACATCTGACACTGAAGCAATCCAGAAACTTTTCTTTATGGTGAGTGTCTTAGTGGTGCTGAATGTCATATTCTTTGAGCACTGCGATGTTGATGACATACAAAGCATTTGGGTTTTGCATTCAGCTTCATGAAAGAAAGAAAAATGTAAATTTTTCCTGGAAAGCTCTTTACTCCGCTTCACTTTTTGGTCATTAGGGTGTCTCTATTGATCATCCTTATAGCAAGAAAACAGCGGTAAGGCTCATATGGAACCAAACTGCATCTTACCCAGACGTACTGCTGTTAGGTTTCGCTTTTGGCACATGCAGAGATATGCTGTTTCACCTGTTTTGCTTTTCTTTTGCTCCCCCAGTGGCGGAATTGCGCATTTCGGTTAATTCTTTAAAAAAATCATAACTCGCCACAGGAATGGACTAGAAACTTGCTTTCTTTTTTAATCATTCTTATGATTTTTACTCTTCATGTGTGGGCCAGAGTAAACCACCTGGCGGGCCGGATACAGCCCGCGGGCCGCATGTTTGACACCCCTGCACTAGACAGTGCTCTGAACTTTTTTTCTTCAATGATTTGTGATCTTCACTGGTGTCCATGGATTACATGAAATCTTTTCACCTTTATCCACCTTTGTCATGGTAGGAATAACCATGTCAACTATGTCAAGTCACACCTTGTGTAGTTGCTGGGTCGGTTCCAACAACACAAGGTGCCATGGCAACCATGCCATGGCAACCCAGCTACATGAAGGTCTGAGCAACAATAAAGATCGCAGATTTTGATCCCACACAGATATAAAGGAGAAATCATTTTCTTCAGACACAACCTATGACCTTTGTCAAGGCCGCCACCTTGAGTCAAAAGCTGTTAACATACTAAAAAAATAGTAAATGTTAAATATGGAGTTTTTTTTTACCATCTTGTTTTATTGATTGTCAATAAATCAAACAAGTTGCTAGCTCACCAAAAATATAAATTAAAAACCTATTTTCTTCTCAATTCTGGGGTCAAATACAAAAAAAGTACAAATTAGATATGAAAATGTATTGAAATGTGTCTTTAATATAACAAACTAAAATCAACGTTGAGAAAAGTAACTTTATTATAAAACACTTGTCGGTCAGAGTGGTACATTCTGGAGTTGTGAATTGGCACAGATATTTTTACCAACAACAAATGCAATTTAAGCTTACAATTGATTTTTTTTTATTTCTTTTGTGTCACTGTTTCTGCTATGAAGTTGAGCCTTTGATCATGTTTAATGTACCACCTAGAGGCGACATGGTGAACTGCAGCTCCAATGATTTTTCAACCTGCTTCAATCTGGAAGTCAAGGGCTGGACCCTTTGCTTCCCCTTCCTGTTGTTAACTTTCATGATGAAGTGTTCAAGGATTAAACAAAAATGTATGTACCTTTTCAGTTTCAGTAACAGACATGGAGTAAGTGATGTTAAAAACTTTATTTAGAGTAGAACTTCACAGGACTGTTATGAACAAATGTCCTTCAATGTACACAAGAAAAAGTACAAAAAGCTGCATTTTTCTCAAAGAACAACTGAATGTTTTAAGTGGTGAAGGAGGAATGTCTAGAGAATGAATCGTCTTTTACAGTCATAACAGCACCTTCCCTCAATTTTGTCTCAAGGAAAAATGAACAACAAATTACGTGTGCAGGAATAAATGAGAGCACTGATCAACAAAAATACTTCACAATAACATGAACTGTTACTGCATCTGCAGGCAGACCTGGAAAAAAAATCAGTCTGAACTCTTGTCTGTGAGCGGACGGATGATTTAGAAAGAAATAGTGACACCTGGTGGCCAAACTGCAGAAGCCAAAAAACGGTTTACTTTGTTTTTTGACGGTCACTATTTTTTAAAATAGTAATGGAAATTCTAAAAAATAAGTAATTTGGTGTGCTTTGAAGGATTTTACATAAACAGAAGAGCCAAATACTATAAAGAATAAAAGTTTTCTTTATTGCCTCAAATCACTTTGCAGCAGGCAGATGAATGTCGCTGAGTCTTCACTGAGAAACCAACAACACAAATATTTTTTTTAACACTTTCAACTGGTGTTAAAGTCCTAAACGGTTTATTAGTTGTTTGCTCTGCGCCTGCGGTGTACTTTTACCCTGCACCTTTTGGTTTTAAAATGCAACTTTTTGACGATAAGTTAACTTACTTTCAAAATAAAATACATTCCCTCTTCTGGCAATTTCAAAATAAAAGCTTATATCCGCTTACCTGATATGTGAACGCAAACAAAGCTTTTATTTTGAAATTGTCTGAAGAGGGAATGCCAAAATAAAACCTATGTTGCATTTCTATATTATCTGAACAGAACATAGCCTTTATTTTTGCATTGCCAGAAGTGGGGATGTCAAAATAAAAGTTCTTTTGCGTTTCCATATAAGGTTAACACAACAAAGCTTTTTTTTAACATTTCCAGAAGATAGGATTTCAAAATGAAAGCTTTGCTTTGCTTCCATATGAGGTAAGCTTTTATTTTGACATTGCTAGAAGGGGGAATGTCAAAATAAAAGCTTTGCTGTGTTTACCTGATATAGAAATCAACATTTCTGCAACAGCAGCTCTTTTGGCTCCAAATCACACAGAATAGTATACAAATATTTTCCTCCTCCCTCTAGTCGGCTGGTTCCACCACTCGTCTCGTTACCACGGGGCGGCTCTGGAACTCCGTTCCTTCATACCTCTGAAACATTGGTTACCTCCCAAACATTAATAGGTAAATTACAACACCTTTTCTAAATAACATACTCTCCTTAAACTTAAATGCACCGGTCTCTCTTAAAATATAAATTTTTTCCTGTTGCTTTTAAACTCTGTCCTTATTTTTTGTGCAGCAATCTTGGGTTTCAAATTAATAAAAGTGTTATTATTTTTGTAGACAAGAGACAATTCTCTTTTTTTAGTTAATTCAACATTTTGTTATATTAAATCACATTAAATCAAATTACTTGTGTATTTTTCTCAGTAGTTATTTTATTGGACAATGTCTGTGACATTGACTTTGTAGCCTAGCTATAAAAACATCGACTTCCTGCTTTGCTGAGAAGGTTTTGAGTTCTGTCAGAGTTTACTACAAAGACGCAGAGACTCCAGCGAGATCCAAAGGTTTTATTTCCAGAGAGACGCGCTGAAAACGGCACCAGTTCCATGCAGAAAGGCAACCGGGAGTCACACGGCCGATCGAGCGAGAAACAGCTGCAAGACACAAAACGCAGTACGGACGACGTGCCGTGCCGCCTTCAAAGCCCAATGGCGGCGGTGTGTCCGGCGGGGCTCGTCAGGTACGGCTGGTTGATGGCCACGCCAACCCAACGGTCCTTCAATCCGCCCGATTCCGACCAAAGTACTTCAGTGCTTTAGAAATAAATACCAACATTTGTGCAACCATCTGTATAAATTATAAAGCATCGACCTTCATTTGGCATTGGAGAGTTTTCTCAGAAAGCTCCATAAACTTGTGGTTTGGGACATTTTCAACTATGAACTCTGAGAGAGAGAGAAATTAGTGAGTCTGCAGAGTCCACCAAAAAAAAAAAACTGTAGCCCTTTAAAAGCAAGACACCAGCTTTGTGTTTTTTTAAGCAAAGGATTGTCCAGCGGGGACAGACTACACCAAACCAGCATGCAGCATGCGCTCAGAACCAAGTCAGAAAAATACACCAAGTGCATTTCTAGCAAAAAATAATAGCAGTAGATTTTGCTGCGAACCCACCAGCAGGATCATTGTAGAAAGATTTATTTGTGTGACGACTTCCTCCACAAATAAGTACGTCCGCATCAAGCAGACGACCCCACAGCTCCGACCTTCAGATGAGTGCAGCTCCGGCTCAGTAGCCCTTGTTCAGTTCGTCCATGAAAACAGGCTGGAGCCGGTCTACTGGGGTAAAAAACCTCACTCCCAGTCCGAGTGAAGGTGAATTATGTACAGTCGGGCCGTCAGCAGGCTGCTTGAGAGCTCCTGCGGGACTCTGGACAGGACCGAGGTCAAGAGTGCTGACGGAAGGGTGGAGTGTCTGGCTCCTGCTGGCACTTCCTGTCGGAGTCTAGGAGATGGGGGACAGCAATACTGCGCACTGGCCGTTGTTGTTCATGATGTCGTCCAGGTCTTCATCCCCCAGGTCCACTGAGAAGACAGAAGAACTTTAACCCTTTAAACACTGAAGCTGTCGTCAGCAACAACAAAGTACCACAAGCTCTGCGAACGATCACACGTTCTTGACTGCTTTGTATCCATATGCAAAACAACACAAGGCTGCTTTTCTCTGCGTTGGAATTCGCTGACCCGTAGAAACGTCAATGCAGTCGCCATATTTTTACGATACAGACACCGCCATGTTGGAGCCAGACGTCATCAGTGAGCAGGGATTGGGCATATTTGGTCTGAGTCAGCATTTCTACGGCAACCACTCTCGCCAAACAGGAGTGAGCATGTTGGAAGGACACACCCCTACCACCTGAAAGCGGGCTACACAACATCTGTCAAACATTTTGAAATGTTGGAGGTAGGGGCCGGCAGTAGGCTTCTGATTAGCAAGTTTATCACGTCAATAACTTGCACAACAATTGACTGCATAGGAGAAATGGACTGACTGACCCCCTCCTGTTCCAAACAGGAAGTGGCTCCAAGAAGACAAAATCCCATTGAGTTCTAACAGAGACATAAACAGCCGTTACTCATCAATATTTTGGTCGGTATAACTATTCTTAGTTTAATACACATTTTTTGATTAATTTTTACTAATTCACAATTTTTGAATCTTTTTTTTCTTTAGTGCAAGTTATTAAAGTTATAAACGGACCAATCAGATGCGTCAATAAAAGTATGTGGTCTCACATCCGATGTTAGACAGATTTCATGTAGCCGTTTTCCAAGTGGTAGGGGTGTGGCCTTCCAGCAACCTCACTCTTGATTGATGGAAGTGGTTGCCATAGAAATGTTGACTCAGACTGCAGGTGACACACACACTCACTCCAGTTCTCATATACAGTCAACGTTTACAATCAATGCTTTGAACTAAAAGCTAAGAAGCCTGTCTTTTCTTCTCAGCCAATCATATTTTCTCTTTTACATTCATGAAATGCTGTTTTTGCAGCACTCCTCCACTCTTTCTCCACCTGCAGTGTTGCTTTGGCATAACCTCTGACCTCCACAAGCATCTAGGCTCTGGGCTTTATTCACCTACAGTCCAAGGACACAAAACAGCATCTAACCTGAGCCTAACCACTACAGATTATGGACTAAATGTATGCACATTTTTCTGTAACACAAAAAATCTTGGAAATCTCACCTTATTGAAATGAGTCAACCAATCGCATCTCATATCCATGGGTGGACTAGCTTTCTAGAGTTTACATAAAACGCAACACGTTTTCTACAAGAATTTCTAGTCTCGGAAAACTAAAGGAGAAAGACAAAAACCCACTTTTTGATCAGAATTGCGTTTTTTTTTTTGTGTGTTTTTAACGTGTTCTTGCTGGATTTTTCTGATGATGCAGAGCATCTTTAAAGAAAACTAAGCCTATACTTGCATTTCTGAGTATTTTTTTTAATTCAGATTATTTGAATCAGGAGCAGGTGACAAAATGCAGTTGGAAAAAGACTGTATTTGCCCTGTGGGACCACATCCGATGCTTACCTTTCTTGGACCGGCCGATCTGCCCCAGTTTGGGCGCCCTCTGCCCCAGTCGCTGAGGGTTAGCGCCCCCATCGTGGCCGTTCACCTGCGGGTGTCCGGAGTTGAACTGCCCCGCCGGGCCGGGCTGACGGGGGGGCACGCTGGGCGGGATGAGCTCGGGGATTCCTGAAGCTCCGTACATGTCGTTCTCCCAGATGGCCGCTTGGTGTCGCCAAAGGCCGCGTTTTGTCCCTTGTGTTGGGGGGGGTCTTCTCACTTCCGCAACTGAATGTATGGAAACAGAGTGAAATGGGGAGGAAGGAGGGGGGCGTCAGGGGACAAATCCACGGGGTCTGTCAAGTGAACACGTCAGTTAAAAACTACTCGAATTTTCTATAGAATAAATAGTCTAAATCGCTCTTACGACACAAAGACGCTTTTCTTGGCCGTCAACACGAACGGCGTATCCGTTACACGCCACCACTCGATAGAAACCCCACGTTTACCCCCCTTAAAAGCTTTGAAAATAGACCAACCGTTGAATGTGGAGTCGCACGCGCTCACCTGTTTTCCAAGGCTGTTAAAAAAAAAAAAAAAGACCGCCGAACCCGATGTAAGCAGCTTCTCCGGTCCGTGTTGTTGTTTATCTGGACTCACTGTCTTCCTCACACACAGTCGTCAGCACACAGAGGAAGTCCCGATTTAAAGAGACCTCCGCTCGCTCTTTTTTTTTTTTCTTCTCTCGGCTCTTGGGGATTTCCCGGTGTCGCGCGAAGAAGTTCACGTCACTGCGTGGCGGCTCCAAGTGACAGTGATGACACTTCGATGAACCAGAGGATGTTTAGAGGGGACTCGCCCCTCCTCCACCCGGAAGACTGACAGGAGTACCCGCCAATCACAGACGGGCTAAAGGAACTGTCCCTTAGCAGGACAGGTCACGTGCGTTTAATCATTAGCTTAAGAACAGGAGGGAAAACAACGTACTCTTTGTGAGATTCTCCGTAACTGCCGGTTGTTAGTTGACTCATCTCCAGTCAAAAATACAGAAGACTGACATTACGGAAACCACAACCATTTTTTAGAGAGCAACTTATGTGTTGTACATTTAAAAGCCCTTTTACTAAAGATTAACCTATTCGTTTAAAATAAAGTTTATTCTTGAACAAAACAAAACACCAATATTTAGTTGTAGTACCCCATTATATAAAAAGTTTTTGTTTTTTTTTGTCAAAGGCTATGTCCAATTTTGTTTTTTTTAGCTTCAGGTTTTCCTTAACTTTTGAGTGTAACTTTTATCTTCATCCACGGTAAATTGTATCTGTAAACTTTGTATACGAACCATTAATATGTGATTTTAGCTGTATCTGAATTCCCACCCTAACCCCTAACAACTAAAACACTACAGTGGTGGACAAAACTGTTGGTAATCCTCAGTTAATGAAAGAAAGTCCACAATGCTCACTGAAATGACTTGAAACGTTCAAAAGTAACAATAAATTAAAATTTATTGAAAATTAAATAATCATAATCAGCCATTACTTGTTGTTGATTAACCGAATTATTTAAAAAAACAAACTAATGAAATAGGGCTGGACAAAAATGATGGTAACTCCATAAAAGACTGAGAACTAATTACCCAGGGAGTCATGATGAACTCAGGTATGTCCTTCAATTGACATCACAGCTGTTTTCAAACCCATAATCAGTCAGTCTGCCTATTTAAAGGGAGACAAATAGTCATGTTGCTGTTTGGTGAAAAGGTGTGTACCACACTGAACACCGACAACAGAAAGCAAAGAAGAGAATTGTCCCAGGACATTAGAAACAAAATCATGGACAAACAGGTAAAGGTAAAGGCTATAAAACCATCTCTAAGCAGCTTGAAGTTCCTGTGACCACAGTGGCACATATTATTCAGAAGTTTAAGACCCACGGGACAGTAGCCAACCTCCCTGGACGTGGCCTGAAGAGGAAAATTGATGACAAATTGAGGAGACGGATAGTTGGAACTGTATCCAAAGAGCCCAGAACAACCTTCAAAGACATTAAAGGTGAACTCCTAGATCAAGGTACATCAGTGTCTGATCGCACCATTCGTGGTTGTTTGAGCCAGAGTGGACTTCATGGGAGACGACCAAAGAGGACACCACTGTTGAAAGGAAATCATGAAAAAGCGAGACTGGAATTTGCAAAAATGCATGTTGACAAACCACAGAGCTTCTGGGAAAATGTCATTTGGACAGACAGATGAGACAAAACTGGAGCTTTTTGGTAAGGAACATCAGCTCCATGTTGGTAGACTCAAAAATGAAGCATACAACAAAAAGAACAATGTCCCTACTGTGAAACATGGAGGAGGCTCAGTTCTGTTTTGGGGCTGCTTCTCTGCATCTGGCACAGGGAGTATTGATGTTGTGCAAGTTCAAATGAAATCTCCAGATTATCAAGACATTCTGGATAGAAATGTGCTGCCTAGTGTCAGAAAGCTTGGTCTCAGTCGCAAGTCATGGGTCTTCCAACAGGACAAAGATCCAAAACACACAGCCAAAAACACCCAAGAACGGCTAAGATAAAAGAGTTGGACTATTCTGAAGTGGCCTTCTATGAGGCCAGATCTGAATCCCATTGAATATCTGTGGAAGGAGCTGAAACATGGCATTTGGAGCAGACACCCGTCAAACCTGAGACAAGTGGAGCAGTTTGCTCATGAGGAGTGGGCCAAAATACCTGTCGACAGGTGTAGAAGGATCATTGACAAATACAAAAACCGTTTCATTGCAGTGATTGCCTCAAAACATTGTGCAACAAAATATTAAGTTACGGGTACCACCATTTTTTTCCAGCCCTGTTTCATTAGTTTTGTATTTTTTTTATAATTCTGTTAATCAACAACTCAAAATAAATGGCTGATTTTGATTGTTTAATTTTCAAAAAAATTTAATATTGTTACTTTTGAACGTTTCAAGTTATTTTTAGTTAACATTGTGGACTTTCTTTCTTTAACTAAGGGGTACCAACAATTTTGTCCACCCCTGTACATAGTGCGGGACTATCTAGTGCCCTGGATTTTAAAAGCAATTCGGACACCATGCTCACTAATACGGCGAATATGGCGTCATCGATTTCACGAAGTTAAAATCTCATTGATATGACTGTTTTGCGACAATCATGTTTTGAAGATGAAAACGATATTTTATTTTAAAAATACATTTAAATACATTTTCTTTACAAAAATTGTTCCAACCCAATGCATTGCGGTCTATATTCCCCGATTTAGTGAGCATCGATGCACACTGTTTTTTCGCAGAGACTTTTGGGCAATTTCTAGGGCACTCGATTTTGGAATTGTAGATTTGGACAGCACTACATAGCGCACTATATAGTGACCAGTGAAGGAATTCAGACAGAACCACAGACTTTGCCTTAACTCATAAGTGTCAAAGTGGAATCTAAAAAATTCTGCATGTCAACTTCAGTCTCATCTGACTTTAAGGTGGGATAGATACATACAAAAACAAAAGCGGTCTCAAAAACTAGTATTTTCTAAATATAATCGTAATCATGAATCACTGTTTGATCAACTTGATTAGCAGCATCCTAGTATTATTCGACAGGTGGTTGCTGAATATTATGCATAGTATTATGGTGTGTACAAACAACAGTCGCGAGAAATTCGTCTTTGGAGTAAAAACTCCTGGTTTTTGCTAGTTAAGCACAGCTTTCTTTTATTTTTAAGTTGAAAACTCTTCCTGTGTTTCCTTTTGAAGTCATTTTGCAGAAACAAATTTTCCAAATACATTTGTTTTTTTGGTTAGCTTGGGGGTTTCAATCTAGCGGATAGTCGGATGTGGTGGGGAGAGTCCAGCAGTTTTTCACAATAAAACTTCAGTCAGAATCAGTTTTGGAATAAAAAGGAGAGTTTAGCAGGTCTCGTTTTTTTTTTCTCTGCGGCCCGGTACAAACTGTCCCATGGACTGGTACCACTTTGCATCCGTGGGGTTGGGGACCACTGCCCAAACCAACTGTTGGGGTAAACAGGCAAACCGGGAAGAAGACGGTATGGACCAGCACAGAGGAAGGCAGAGACAAGACATCTATACAGAAAGGACTGAGGAGATACGGGTAAAAAACGATCAGGGGAGATTGGGACCAGGGAAAAAAACTCAAAAACAACCAGGACACCTTCAACACAAAACAGGAAGCAGAACTCTAATCATGACAGAAATAAAACAGGAAAAAACTAAGTCAAAAAAGACCCCTAATCATGACACGTTTTAGACTTTACTTTGTGTTTTTCCCGTTGCCCTACGATGGACTGGGGACCCGTCCAGGGTGTGCCCCACCTTCGCCCAGCAGTAGCCGGGTTAGGCTCTGGCAGCCCCGTGACCCCGAAGGGGACAAAGTGGGTTAAGAAAATGGATGGATGGATTTTTATCCCGTTTGTAGCTTTATCAAACAAATGTTAGTAAAGTAAATTCCCTTGATATGCACAGAAAGAATTAAGCCTAAATTTCCCAGGTTGTGTACACCGTAAACAGTAAACATCACATGTTTAAATGTAAACGTTTCATCAGACCGATGAATGCACTGGCGCACAAACCTCCACTTGCTCTGTTAAAGAAGTCCATAACCTGATAGTAACGGTTTTCTAGGTGTGTAGTTTTCCAAAACAGCTCCGGGCTTTGTCTAAACATTATACAGACTTTAGCAGTCATGGAAAATTTCCTTTTTTTTTTTTTGCCTGCTTCTGTCAAGATGAAAGGATAAGATGCTAAACTGGTTCTTAGTTTCTGTAAGCATGGCACCAACTTTTTTTTCTTATCTGGTGTTTTTGCTGACAAAACAAGGACTCGCTCTAAGAAAGAGCTCCAAAACGTTAACTTATAAGTCACTTTTGTTTACTGCCAAACAGAGGAAAAAGACTTTAGCCTTGATTTGAAGCTACAAGTCATTCAGGTTAAGAGGTCACTAATTCCTAACTGCTTTCACTTTACTGGTTAACCTGTTAGTCAGTGATTAAAAGGAAAAGCTGGAGGTTTAACACAGTTTCAAATGTGCTGTTAAGTGATCTAAAAACAGTCATGTGCTCCCAACACCAATTCTTCATGGGTCTTTTAAGATTAAATGGCCTTCATCTACTTAAAAAATTTCAATTCTCGGTATCAGCACACAAAATAGTTCTCATTTCTGGCAGAAATATATGTTTTTGCTAAATTCCTATCTAGTTCTCAGAAACAATTTTTTTGGCTTTCAAGACATGATTCTTGAATAAAACAATTGTAATTTGGCTACCTACTACGCAACGTTTTTAGGTCATAAAATATCACAAAAACATGTTTGGTTGTTTTTCTTTATCTGCTTGTGGACAGTCATTGAACCCTTCAACACCGGGGCTGTCGCCACCGACAGCAAAACAACACGCCGTTTGAATCCCAGTGATGAATTTTGAGGCGAAAAAAGTGATTTTTCCTCCATTACACTTTATTAACATACAGTTTTAATTTATACTGGTTTACATTAGTTTACAGTACATTAACCTGCAGCACTTTACCCTAGTTTACATGATTTTATCTTGCGGTTGCAAACTAAACATTACTTTACGTTTAGGTTGCAACGATTTCCTTCATGTTGTTTACATTGGTTAACTTCTCGTTATGTTAAAGTCGCTACATTGTACGTTAGTATATATTTGTTGACTTTACATTACAGTTGCAACCCTACTGTTAGTTTATGTTATTTTGGGGTTACTTTACACTTGTTTACGTTAGTTTACTTTATGTTATGTTAGAGTTGCAATGCTGTACGGTAGTTAACATTTGTTTAAGTTTTTGTTACAATTGCCAGGCTAATGTTAGTTTTTGTAGTTTTCCAATAGGGTTGGTTTACATCGGTTTGCTTAACTTTAAGCTATGGTTGCAGAGCTTTATGTTAGTTTAAATTAGTTGAAATTATTCTATGTACAACACTTTACCTAAAGTTAGTTTACATTAGGTTAGTTAACATGATATTAATGGTAAATGGCGTTTCTTATATAGCGCTTTTCTACCTTCTTCAAGGCCCAAAGCACTTTACAGTCACAGTCCCATTCACCCAGTCACACACACATTCACACAATGCCGAACACTGGCGCCAACCTGCCACCAGAGGAAATGTGGGGTTCAGTGTCTTGCCGAAGGACACATCGACTCATAGGCGTGCAAGGCGGGAATCGAACCTGCAATTTTACGATCATGGGTCGACCGCCCTACCGCGGCACCACGGCCGACGCAGTGTGACCCAGAGTGTCCAGCGCCATCTTCCAGAAGACACGGCTGCAGATTTAGTACCTAGGGTAACGTAGTTGTTATTTGTCCCTCTTAATCAGAAAGTGTCTCACTGTCCAGCCGGTGGATTGTACCACGTTTAATGTTTGAGACCCTTTAGGTTAGTTTATATTAGTATAATTTACGTTTCTTTATGCTATAGTTCCAAAGGTTTACTTCATGTTAGTTTGTTTATTTTACGTTAATTTAGGGTTGCATTGCTTTACTTTACATTAATTTACGTTACAATTGAAACACTGTTACTTTACATCATTTGACCTTATGGTTGCAACGCTTTACTTCGTATTAGTTTACATTAGTGAACTTTACGATACTTTATGTTAAAGTTGCAACACTTTCATTTACGTTGGTTTCCATTAGTTTTACTCTACGTTACAATTGCAAAGCCATTGTGCTCTGTGTCAGAAAAACCGACTGGGTTGATTGGACAAAGACTTCACTTCTGCAATATGTTGCATATCAGCGTCAAGCTGATTGGAATTAAGTTAAACGTTTACAGAGTTAGAGTAATTCAAAGAATGCCGACACTGGAGCTAAAGGTCTTGTGTATAAAATTGAAAGCTGCTTTAATTAAACTTTTGTGATCCTAAAAGGTGCCTAATCTTTTTTACAGTGACAACTTCTGACTGTTTTGTCATAAGCAAACAATAATCGTCATTTAAGGCTTCTCTCATTAGCTACCATCTGTTTGAACCTTTCTGAGGACACTTTGAAATTTTCATTTAATACATAATGTGTGTGTACTTAACAGAGTACTTTACTAATATGCATTAAAAGTATGCCACTATTGATCAGGAAAAAATATTTGTAAATTCGAATGAATTTTATCGGGAAAAAGGATGAATTTGTGTGGTAAAAAGTATAAATCGAAGATTTACTTGAACGAAAATAGGTTAAATTAAAAAGTAAAAGCTTCCTTGATTATTACCAGTGTTTATTGTGAAACCACAGGATGTCTTGTAGATCACCGCCCACACTCATTCATTTCAGGATCAGTCAGGGATGGATGGAGCATGTCGTACCTGTCAGTGGGGAAACGGAAAACATCTCATCAGCAAATGTTCTCCTTCACTTCTAATGAAGGGGTTTGATGATGGCCCACTGAAGAGAATCCTTTTTTAACACACATATACATATACATATATATATTTCGGTGTTATTTATAACTGGTGAGTGTTTCCATCATGCCTTGCATTTGTGTTTGTGTGAGAACAAACGTAATCTCCTTGCAAATCAGATTCTACATGTGAGTCCATGCACAACTGAGGGATTTTGAAAAAACGAAACATGTCTAGACCGATCCGGATGGTTGACCACAGTGGCGACGTCCTGCAGGTATAAAAGTGTTTGTGCAGCTCAGTGGAGCACAGTGAGGTCCAGCGCGTGCGGAGGGAAGTCATCATGTCCTCGATCATAACTGCGACCATCCTGCTCCTGGTTCTGATGCAGTGCTGTTGCTGCGGCGCGCGTACGTACCGACAACTGAGCTGGAATCTTAACAATCAGATTCATACACTATGAAAAAGTTTGGATTTTGTAGGTTTATTGGTCATTTGTGCAAGTTACAAACATTTTTATTTTTATTTATTTTTTTGCATCAACAGGTCAGAAACATCCTTCTTTTGCTGTTGGATTCACCAAAGAGGAAATAGAAAAATGCAAATGCAAAAGTAAGTTGATTATTGATTGACAGTTGATAATCATGGCGTTCATTAGGAGGCACTTTTTGATGATGGGAGGTTGGATATTTTAATGATAGGAGAGTTCTTTGAAACACAAAAATGGAATGAGACCACTTAGCCTAAAAAAAAACAAAAACAAACAGAAATTAGCACTTTTGTAGTTCTTTTTCGTATAACTGCTAGCTTTTATTGTTGTGTTGCCAAAGGTTGTCAGAGTAAATGTAACCTTTTAATACTGAAGCTATCTTCGGCAACAGGGAACAACAGGTGGTCTTCACATTTCGTAACTCTTACTATTTTCGTGAATGACGAAATTCTAACAGATTCACTTGGTTTACTGCAGTTCACCATTGTAAAGTGTTGCATATCAGGGCAAAGCTACTTTTCTCAGCTTTTAGAATCCATTAGATATTTGTTAATTGCGGAAACGGTTAAAGAGTTACGGTGATTCAAAGAATGTCAACACTTGAGCTGAAGCACCTGTGTTCAAGCTTTTAACGGTCTTGATTTTTTTTTTTTCAATCTGTTTCAGGTATTTCCCGTGGCACATATCAGTGCCCCCTATTTGTCAGACCCATCACTGGAATAAAAAACATGAAAAAGGCGATGAAAGATTGTCTTTGCAGTACAATTAAGATCAAGGGTGCGTAAACACTGGCCATCAAAGCCTGTCAGCTACAAATTTCTGTTTATTTGTCTGCTTAAACGGTAAAGTATATTGACATGTTTATTGTACTCTGCTCTTTTAATGTCATTTACCAGGGCGTCCAAAAGTAGAGAAATTCTGTCCCCTGAGACCTCGTCCAGCTCAAGTTCCTCTGTAAGTCACAGAAGAAGTGGACCTGCTGCAAAGTCCTACAACCTGAACAAGAGTTTTATAATTCAACGATCATAGTCACTTAATGACAAAAAGACATGTTAAATAAAGGCTCTGAATGTTCCTTAACCTCTCACTTTGATACAAGTTTTTTTATGCTCAAGTTTAAGTGTTTTTTTCTAAAAAAAAAATCTTTTTTATGATAGTTGATGGATGTTTGACATTTTTATCACTGTAAATAAACATATTTAAGTAAAAAAAACAGTTATTTTTTACTTTGAACTCACTCTTCTTTATCACATGAGTAGTTAATAAAAGGGGATTTTTCAGATTTACCTATTAAAAACTAAAAAGAAATTGATAAAAAGATGCAAACAAATCCATAAAATTCAGAACATTTTATTATTTTTATCAAAAATAAACTCCATGTAATAATCACCTTGTGTAGATTGCTTTTCCTGTTTCAGATTTCAAGTCACAAAATTAATCACTTTGTATAGAATCAGAATAGTTTATGTTGTGTTTACATCATTTTCACTGTGGTTCTCCTGAAATTTACTGCTGGTTTTTAACAGAAGTTGCATTTAGAAAAATAGGAGTGTTGACATTTTTCAAAAAGAAAAGAGGAAGCAATATCAGTCAAATTTTAAGTTTTAGTCTTTGCCATTTTGAGGAAAAAATGCACTTGTGTTCCCAAAAGGTTAGTAGGTTGTGGCCCAAAAACAATGAGATGAACAGTCAGAGTCTGTCAGTATTTGTAATTTATGACATTCATCCGTTTTCTGAAATTGCCTTTTCCCTTTGTGGGTGGTGGGATTGCTGGAGCCTATCACAGCTACTTTTGGGTGACGGCAGGGGCTCACCCTGAACAGGTTGTCAGTTTGTTGCAGTGCCACACACACACACATACACACACACACACATACTCATACCTAGGGGCATTTTACAGTCACCAGTGAAGCAGGTTTTTGGACTGTGGGAGTAAACATGAGTTAGAACAAAACCCACACATTCATGAGGAGAACATGCAAACTCCAATACATCTGCCTAAGAATTATATTATTGATATTACTGTTAGTATTACAACACTAGTTCTGTGAGCTGCAATGCAATAACTAATGCTTAAAAATGCTGGTATTGATGATTTTTTGAGCTTTGACAATTATGATACTAATATTAACTCAAAAATGGGGGGGGGGGGCAAGCTCCACCTCCACCTGGTTTTATATACGGATTATTTCTGGTTGTGCTCATTGATGCTGAACCGACTTTGAGAGGTAAACGGCACTCTGGGTAGCTCGGTTGGTAAGGTGAGAGACTACCACGCAGGAAACCAGGGTTTGATTCCCAGAGAGCAATGAACAATGGTACTGGGGCAATTACCATATCAATGGCGAGCAATTAACATCACCCAGTGAAGGCCCTTGGGCAAGACCCTTAACGCTACTTAACTGCCTCCCGAGAGTGGGTTGGCTCCCCGCAGGCGATGGGTCAAATGCAGAGGACAAATTTTCCATTGTTTGGGTGGGTATTCGGACACAGCATTGGAGCTACTGGTATTGCGAATAGGCCAACAAGGCTAACATGTAGCAGTGTCAGATGTTTTTTCTTTTAAGTGTAAACTAATCATGTTGGGAGTTATCGTAGTCACAGTAACGTTTGTTTTAGCAATATCAGTCTGTTGTTTCTACGTGTTGCAAACAATGTGAATATGCTAACGCGGCTAACGTGTAGCAATGTTGGATGGTGCTTTTTTTATGTTACTCACAAGGTTGGGAGTTAGTGCAGTCACAGCAACATTTGTTTTAGGGATACCAATTTTTTTTTACGTGATGCAAACAAGGCTGGTATTGCAAATACTGTACTGCAGCTAACGCTTCTAGCGTGTTTCAAGCATTACAAAGGAATTCTAGAAATACTCCAAATGCAGGTAATTAAGTCTGACTGACTTATTGACTTTATCTGGCTTAATGCATCTTACAATTTGGTGCACCTTCAAAAATAGAGCATTAAATCACGTATAATCTGGTTATGATTGAATGAATTATAAATGCGGAAAATAAGGTAATATTCCTCCAAAATTACATTTTGAACGACAGTGTAGTTGGTTCAGCTGAACCGGATCCATCTGCATTCTGCATCTCTGTTCCTGTTCAAGACCATGGGGGGCCTGTTTGTTTACATAGCTGTCTCTCACTCATTCATTTCTTCATTTATTAACACTGGAATCTTTAAAGTTCACTTGATCTTTAGCTGACAGCGTGGCACATCTGTAGCTTTCAATGCAAAACAAACAAAACTGTCCAGAACATTTTGTGAAAAGAACTTTGGCAAAAGTCAGAGACTTAAAAACAAAAAAAAATGTTGTTCAGACATGTCAATCTGAGTTATCAGCCTGCGCCGACACACCCAGGCAACATCCTGCAAATATAAAAACACGTGTTTGCGCAGCTCACAGGAACAGCTTGAGCTCTCAAGCCAGCCAAGGAGCGTCCCGCCATCATGTCCAGGATCACAGCGGGGATCGTCCTGCTCATCCTCCTGATGAGCTGCTTCTGCTGCAACGCAGGTACGATTCCAAAAGATTCCTTCTTTTGAAGGGACTCCATAAAACTAACCATCCATGCCCCCACAGAGGATGAATTTCACGATGCTGGATTTACGACGTTGGAAATCCGGCGATGCGTCTGCAAACGTGAGTTTATTGTAATGGACTTAGTGTTACATTTAACGTAATACACCTGCTGATTCAGGTGCATTAGCATCCTTCACTGCATAGCTGTTTGTCCGATCACAAACCTACATAGAACAAAAAGATAACTAAACTTTAAGGGGTAAGAACAACACGAAATGGTGCTTAGTTAACTTAATCAAAACGAGAGTTTATAAATCCATTTTGATTTATTCAGGTGTTATAAAAGGAAAGTGGAGGTGTCCTCAAAGACTTGTATCCACAGCTATTGACACAAAACAGCATCTGAAGGAATGTCTCTGCAAAAACGGCACCAATAACGGTGAGTAAAATAGAAATAGTGATATCTTTAACGTGTTTTTATGTTACTGTGTATACATATTGTCATTTTGTATTTATTGTATATTGTGTTTTATTTGTTTGTTTTTCAGAGCATCCAAACAAGCGAGCCCTCTGTGGCCCCCCAAACCACGGGGTGCAGACGCCGCTGTGAGAGATATCCTGAAAGGGACAAAGAAGAGAATAAAAAAGGAAAAGTTTTATCAAGATATTTTACAGACAGATTCTGAATGACTTAAATGTATATAAAATGTCATTTCTGAGGTTCACTGTGTTCATTTATTCTCACTGTGACCAACTGTCATATAGCCTATGTTTAACTTTATTCTATATCTTTTGGAAAGGTGTGGACTTTGTTAAAAAAAAAAGTTAAAATAAAAAAATGTAAAAACAAAATTCCAAATGTTAAGGAAAAAAGTTTTGTTTTTATTATTACAACAGAAATGTTTGTAAGTTTTCAACTTTGTAAATACATTTTTTTTTCCTGGGAGTCTTACTTTCCTGTTTTTGCTTTGCCAATTTAAAGTGCTTCATTAGGCAAAAGGGAGGGGCTTTTTTATTTAAATAAACTAAAAATAACAGATTTATCTGCATCAATGAAGTATATAAGAAGTTATCTATGTGTTCAGGTGAAAGCTGAATGATCACTTTGGAATTAAATTAGCTTTATTTATATTAGACTACGGTCACAAAGGCCAAAATGCCACCATGCGGTGACCCAGATGCACGTTTTTTAGCTCAATCGACAGGCGGTTTTGTGGAGATAGCCGTCGCATTTTTAAGAAAAAGTTACAATTTTACAGCAAGAGAGGGATTACTTGGCATCGGTCTGTGGAGGTCATGTGGTTGCAGGCCAGCCACAGGCCAGCCCTCCTATCACGATGAGTGATAGGAGGGTCTCCAAGGTACCCAAAGTCGTCTGTTGATCGGGCGATTTCAGACGGCCACCCCCTCTCCCCCTGTGCTGCCGTCCCACTGGCACACTCAGAAATCGTACGGTAGCATGTGCATTCAACCAGGAGGCCCGGTGATGACCGGACGTCCATCTAGCGATCCTGGCCACCATGGCTACATGCTTCACAATGCTCATCAGGGGGTTGATAGCACCACAGCGGCTCCAAGACCTGTGTGTTGACGAATTGCAGTTGATGCTTGGAAGAACACCAAAAACATTGTGCTTGCTACCCTACTAATAGAAGAAAAGCAACGCCCACAAGAGGGGCAGAGGAGAAGAATCTGAGATCCGAATGACCACTGGCGGCCAGCGGCAACTTGATATGGAGGGCCGCTGTCTGGAGACATTTACACATCGACCAATCAGAGCCGCTTGGCCTGATTGGACGGCTTGGCCCCCCCAGCTGTCGGCCAATTTCGTAATGACATCATCCCTGTGTGACGCTGTCTACATTCTTCACCACGCCAGCAATTTTCAAAAATCAGGCGGCTTCATTGAATCTTGAAGATTCTGCCGATGCCTCCTGATGTGCGGTGGCAATTATATAGTGGAGGTGGACTCCAGAAAGGGAGCAGGCCCTGCAGACCATTGGTGAGCTCTTCTCTGGACCCCCTGCAGTTTGCCTACCGGCCGCGCCTGGGAGGGGATGATGGTGTCATCCATCTGCTGCAGCTCACTCACTCACACCTGGATGGTGGTGGTGGTGTCCTAGTAAGAATCATCTTCTTTGATTTCTCCAGCGCCTTTAACACCATCCAGCCTTCTTCACTGGGTGAAACACAGCGGCTGATGGGTGCTGGTGCGTCGACCGTCTCCTGGATCACTGACTACCTGACAGACAGGCCACAGTTTGTCCGACTGGGCGGTGTCCTATCTGACGTGGTGCTGAGTGGTGTGGGAGCCCCACAGGGCACTGTGCTCTCCCCATTTCTGTTCACCTTATACACCTCAGATTTTCAGCACAACTCAGAGTCATGTCCCCTACAGAAACTCTGACTCTGTGGTTGTGGGGTGTATAAGCGGTGGACGGGAGGAAGAGTACAGGAGGCTGCTGGACGGATTTGTGGAGTGGGCTGGAGAGAATCACCTGCTGCTCAACATGGACAAGACCAGGGAGATGGTGATGGACTTCCGGAGGAAAGGGACAGTCTTACAACCCCTCTGCATCCTGGAAAGGGATGTGGAAGTGGTGGAGGAGTATAAATACCTGGGAGTGACTATCGACAGCAGACTGTACAACAAGGCCTGCAGCAGACTCTACTTCCTAAGGAAGCTGAGGTCCTTTACTGTGAGCAGCAAGATGCTGGGGATCTTCTAGCAGTCTGTGGTAGCCAGCACCTTGTTCTCCTCTGTGGTCTGCTGGGGACAACAGTGACACCAACAGACCGAACAAGCTGATCAGGAAGGCGGGTTCTGTCATTGGCTGCAAACTAGAATCAATCTTGATAGAGAGGAAGTCACTGAACAAGATCTTATCCATCGTGGACAACCCAGACCGTCCTCTCCACCCTGTTCTGGACAAACAGCAGAGCTCCTTCTCTAGGAGGCTCGGACATCTCCGCTCCAAAACTGCCCGGTACCAGAAATCCTTCCTACCCAATACAATAACCTGTACAATAACTCACAACGCAACAAATAACCCTTGCGCATTTTTCTTTTTTGCACATTTTTTAAAATTATTTATTTTTTATCTGAACTGTGTGTAAATAGCTTTTTAAATCTTACCACCTTATTGTTTACATTTATGTAACATTTTTTTTTATTCTTGTTCTTTTTTCTCTCTTGTGATGCCGTAGCAATGCTGTCATTTGCTACAGTAACGAACACATTTCCCATGTGTGGGATCAATAAAGTAATTCTGATTCTGATATTCATGACCCCGTTAGCAGGATGATAGGAGCTATGCATGGCAACTAAAGCTGCTTAACCTTTTATGCTCCTTATGAAGTTTTATTTGTTGAAGTTTCATAATATCTTCCAGAAACTGTTAGCATTGTTGCCATAATGCTAACAGCTAGCTCCTAGCTTCAGACACCAACACCAGAAAATTTGCAGATTTTGTATTTTTCGCACAATATGTGAAAAGAAAATATTTGTCTGACTGATTTTTACAAAATTTCCAACACATGCCGCCAAGTTCAGTATACAACCACAACTGTAGTTACGATGATCTCTGACTTCAAGAAGAGGCTGCAAATAAATTAAAAAAAAGGTTTACATTTACAGTGATCCCTCGCTATATCGCGGTTTACTTTTCACGGTTTCGCTACTTCACGGATTTTCATCGTGCATTGTGTTCTGCATTCTGATTGGCTAAAAGTCACTCCACTTCTCTACCTGTGCGTCAATAATGTTGCGGTTTAATATGTACACGTACGTAAAACAGCTTGCCAAATTTACAATACGTTTGTGCAAATTCTCTTGCAATTTCGAGTTTCTCTAAAACCCATAGAAAAAAGAGCGACAAAACAACAACTGTCAATCACTATGTTCTTCTCCCGATCAAACACAGCTGCACCGCGGGCTTCAAAAGAAGAAAACACTGCAGAGCGGAGTCAGGATGCAGCGGCTCAGTCTGAAGAGCAGTGAAATACACCTCAGTCACTATTTGTCCGACTGTACTTTGTATTTTTTTTTATAACCATTTTAAATTTTCTCCCGTTTGATCCAATACACGGGTCGCGGTGGGGGGGGCTAATCTCCGCGATTTGAAGCCTTCTGTTCACATTGATGATTAAAATTATTATTTGACAGTACAGTACAGAAGTTATTTGTTGAAAAAACTTTTCTTAAGTACTTTTATTTGTGAAACAAATGCTTGAGTCTGTAAAATGCTTTTTTCTTTCTTTTCAATGTATAATACGGTTTTTAATTGTATAATACTTGTTAAAAAAATAGAGGTTTCTACTTCACGGATTTTGCCTATCACGGGTTCTTTTTGGAACGTAACCCCCGCGAAAAACAAGGGTTTACTGTAGTCCCTTTTACAAATTTAAACTCCTATGGATTTTGATTGATCAATTCCTAACTCCTTGAGCATCAGTGGAAAGGAAGCTACTTTGACTTTTAAGTTTTTAGATTTTGAATGGCATTCGCGTGACAAGCTCACAAAAGTAGCGTTTCTCTGTTGGTCACATATATTTCTTACTGGAATATTGTAAAATTGTATTATATGAATTGTTGGCTGAAGCGGAAAAAAACAATATATCGTATGGTATGATCATCTTAAGAATGTGGGCGTGGTTAGCAAAAAAAAACCTCCGTTGCCGAGGTAATTCCAAAGTTTGATGTTCCCCATTCTTTTAAAATTTGCATCGACCTATTTATCACCCCCAGATGACCAAAAGATAGAATGGTTGCTATGGAAACAAAACCTTTACAGAAAAGCTGCAATTTTGTAAAAGAAACGTTTATTTTTTTTAATGAATTTGTCACATGGCGCTCTGACCAGGGTGGCGGGGCAGACGGTGTGAGTCACCCAATGTGACAAACAGCTTTAATTTTCTTTTATTCCATTTTCTAAACAAAACTTATTTTAAAAAAAAGTCCTGAATGCACTTATGTTATAAAGCACCAAGAACCTCAACGGGACACTTTTGGCGACAACATGACCGTTTGGAGGCTGCTGAGAGAAAACAGTCTAGAAGCTGACACGACCTTTCCTTCTGTTACATAATTATCCTCTTTGGTAATCTCATGTGAAATCATCAGCTTCAACCCGTATCGTCTGTTTTCCACTGCTTCAGAAGGGCTTCTGATTACCAGATCTGCGTTTGCTGAGAAAGGAGATCCCTCACCAGAGCAGACATTTATGTTGTAATATCCTTGTTAAAGTGATGAAATTTCAAATCTAACCACATTCCTGATGTGGTTAGATTTGCTGTAATCAAAGTTTTGACAAATATTTTTTGTGCAGATTGTGCGTATTAATTTATACTTTGTGTGATATTTCCTTGGCTCTTGACCTGTTCTGTTTTCAAGTTTTCCCTAAAGCAGTCGCACTTGATTTGTGTTGATGATCCCCGGTGTGTATAAAGACCATGTGACACGCCCACTATGTCCCTTTCGCACCTATTGCACAGATGAAAATTGGTCATATGTGAATTTAGGTAGAAACAGTGAGAAAAGTTCTGGTCTATACCTGAAATATTCACAGATGTATCACAAATAAACCAGGTTAAAAGCACAGAAGTATGAATAATCCTCGCAAAAAGCACGTAAATCAAAGTAGAACATGAACCGTGCGTGATTATTGCGCTGTTTACATCAATTCATTAGTGATTCGAGCAACAATTACATAATTTGGACGTAAAATTATCAATTGATCCACAAATGTTGAAAACCACATTCATAAACACCTGTCGGCCGAAATCCTCAACAGACATCTGCGCACATCGACAAATGACGAACGCAAGAAACTTTAATGAATTACATGTCAGATGTATCACGAAAGACCAAAATTTCATAGGTGAAAAATGGCCAAAACACACGTAGTGGCTGTGTGACACAAGCTCTTCAAGGTCAGGTCATGTAATGCCACCTTTTTGTTGCTTTCTAGTTTTCGTTTATTTATTAAATGTTTTTTTCACCACCATTTTGGATCCTTCGCCACCAGACATTTGTCTTACTTACGATGCAACACAAAGTTAGGTTTTTCCTCAATTAACCCTTGTGCTATCTTAGATGACCCCACCCTTACATTGACGTGTTATTCCCACCATGACAAAGGTGGATGAAGGTGGAAAGATTTCATGGACACCAGTGAAGATCAATAATCATTGAAGAAAAAAGGTTTAGCTCACTGTCTAGTGGGTCTAGATGACCCAACTCCCAATGTTAAAGTGCCTAAGATAGCACAAAGGCTAATGTGACATTTGTGACATTAGTGACTCTCAAATCATTGAAAATATTTGACTGAGTAAACTTAATCAAAAAGATCCCTCAGAGCTCTGACCCCGACACTAAGACAGACCCATAGAAACGACCCGCCGGTCGAGTTTGTGTAATATTTACACTGACAACACAAAGCCGTTAAAGTTTAGAAAAAAGAAAAGGAAAGACAGAGGGAACAAAAGTTCATCAAAGTTAATGATAACCCGGCTCCTGGTGTTCTATTTTTCTGGATAAATCAGCTTTCTGACAGGTAAGTCTTCTATCCATGAAGAGCAAAACACATTTATAACTAATCGCTGATTCACAGAGAACTGCAGTGCTCCAACTGGTTTGAAGGGAAACGCTCCTTGTCTCTGAAATCGTTAGAAAACTGAGCAAAAGGGAGGAAAAAACCACCGGGGGGACAAATAAGAAAGGGTTGGAGTTGTGTGTTTAGTGAAATGTAGCTCTTGTCTTTGACAATGTGATGTCATAAACGCTCTAACATCAGAATTCCAGTTTTTAATTTTCACAATTTAGTTTTTTAAGCAAATTTTGTCAGTGATACAAAAAAACTTTTAAAATAGTGGATTGTTATAGATGACAAAATGATATGATGCAAATGTTTAGCTTGTATTGAACAAAGTACTCCATCCCCAATACAAAATGATTTAGAGATATCTGGATGGAGGGCATGTAACATTAATATTTTAATAAAAGGGGAAAGGGAAGCCAATGGTTGATATTCAAGTTCATATTCAACTTTTGGAATTGGAATTGGTTTATTCTAGTTTAAGCACCTTTATACACTCAATAAAGACAGATGTGAATCAACAATCTTTCAAGTTTTTGGAAAAATCCAACCAAATTGTGCTTTTTATCAAATCTCCTAAACATCATTTGTTGAATGAGCTTTCTTTGTTTTGATGGTAGACGTACAGCTGAGCCATGCACCAGCAGGTGGTTCAGCTCCAACCTCGGATCAGGGTGCAAGAGGCGGAGCAATGGAGCACGGGTCTGTGCGAGTGCTACAAGGACATGGGGGACTGTGAGTACAGACAGGGTGACCCTAACACGCTAATGTTGGGCGTAGAAAGCAAGAATCCCGCTGTGAGCTGGAATCTGTTTGTGCAGGCTGCTTTGCACTGTGCTGCCTCCCAGTGTTCACCTGTAAGGTGACCAGAGCGGCGGGGGCGTGCCCCTGCCTGCCTCTGCTGGACTGCATCGGCTGCGTACCTCCAGCTTCTTTAGCTGTGAGGGCATCGGTCAGGGAGCGGTACGGCATAAAGGTAATCACTCATTTCACCTCAACAGATTGATTACGATCAATGAATAGAGATTTACGATGCACTGCATGGTGGCACAGGTTCAAATCCCAGCTGGTCCCTGTCTGTATGGAGTTTGCATGTCCTCCTTGTGTCTTCTTCTTCCTCTTTCGGCTCTTCCCATCAGGGGTCGCCACAGCGAACAAGTCGCATGGTAAACTTGGCAATGTTTTACGCCAAATGCCCTTCCTGACGCAACCTTCAAAAAGCAACCGGGCTTGGGACTGGCACAGAGTAGAGAAGGGAACAAGGAGCGGCCCGGATTCAAACCCTGGTTTCACGGACGGAAGGCGCCGCAAACCAGCACGAGCTAAACCGGCTCCCCAACATGTCCTCCTTGTGTATGGGTGGATTTTCTCCAAGCACTCCGGCTTCCTTCCACAGTCAAAAGACATGCTTCATAGATTCATTGATTGCCTTACACAGTCCCTAGATCTGACTCTGTAAGGGAGTGTGTTGCCCTGCAAACAGGCTGGTGACCTGTCCAAGGTGTACCCTGTCTTTGCCCAACAGTAGCAGGTTAGGTTCTCTCCTGTGACCCCGTGAGAAATACAGCAATTTGATGGATGGATGGATGGATGGATGGATGGATGGATGGATGGATGGATGGATGGATGGATGGATGGATGGATGGATGGATGGATGGATGGATGGATACAACAATGGCCACACAGGTAGGGGTGTGGCCATTATGTGTGTCTTAGTTTTTAGATTGGTTCTTGTAAAGATCTAGAATCTAGATGTTCCTTCACCTGCTTTCGCTACAGATCACAATGTCGTCTGCAAACACGATATTCCACAAAGATTCCTGTCTAAGAATCTCATCTGTCAGTCTGTCCGTCACCACACCAAACAAGAAGGAGCTCAAAGCTGGTCCTCGGTGCGGTCCAACCTCCACCTTCAACTCCCCTGTCACACTTATAGAACATCTCACCACTGTCTTACAACCCCACCACAATTATCTGCCACTCCAGTCTTCCTCGTCCAAACCACAATTTGTCTTTTTGCATCCTGTCGCAGATTTTCATCTCCATTTTAATCTCCACCACGTTCACCACCACCTCTCTTCCTCTGGATGAAGCTGTATCAGCAGAAATTGTATCTTCTAAAAACTCGGATCCCTTCATGGATGCAAGCTGAAAACCCAGCAGCATCTTGATCCATAAATGTGCATAAAGTAAAGGAAAAACCACCAACTGTTGTTTACACTCATGGTGCGCACTCACACCCCCCCCCCCCCCAGTCCCCCAGTGATGGGAGGACCAGATATCCTGACAAAAATCAGTTCCCAGTCACCGATCAGTGCTCTTCCATGACAAAAAGCAGATGTCTGATGTGCAAAGAGCACATACCGGGACAACAGCAAGAGTTTGGTGTCGGCGGAGCACAGCCGCTCTTTTTCTGGGACCATGAAGAGCAGAGAAGATAAGGCACGCTGCGGGAGCCGATGGAGGCCAAGGAGGCAGAGGCTGGAGAGCTGCCATAGGAGATGAGAAGGTGGTTGGTAATGTTGGCTTTCTCCGGGGGTGGAGTGGGACTTGGAACACTGGCAGAGCTGCAAAGAACAAGCTGGGAGCTGGTTCTGAGGGCTCACGTGAAAGCAAGTCCAAGCATGTGGGCTGATGGTTACATGGAGAGACAAAGAGATAAAGAGAACACATTTTGTGAGATGAAAGCTGCTGATTTCAAACCCTGAGAGAAGAAAACAACTTTCATTGTTTTCTGCTGGTTTTTTCTGTTTGTTTGTTTCATTACTTTTTTAACTGTTCGAAGTTCAAAGTTAAATGATCAACAACAGGAGAGTAATAGATGTGTAGTGCTGCATTAGTAGACAGCATAACAAAAAACAAGAGTAAAACTGAAAGGGTGAAGAAAGAAAGGCACCACGCTGGGATTTGGTGTAATTATTGTTTTCTTTTTTGCTAAATGAAACCCTCTTCTGCTAGAAATCCATTCATTATTGGATCAGCTGGACATCCAGACTCAAACATTAAAGGATTAGCAAGAATTGTGTCCCTGAATGTGTCATGAAGGACAAATGAGGTCACTGCTGTTTCCCTAAGGCCAATGCTACGGCTTGGAAACGCGTTTTTGAGCGACAACTTCCAACGAAAAGTCTATGCAAACGCATGTGTGTATCCTTTGTGCTATCCTATGCACTTTACCATTGGGAGTTGGGTCATTTAGACCCACTAGACAGTGCTCTGAACCTTTTTTCTTCCATGATTTGTGATCTTCACTGGTGTCCAAGAATTACATGAAATCTTTCCACCTTTATCCACCTTTGTCATGGTAGGGAGAACACGTCAATGTAAGGGTGGGGTCATCTAAGATAGCACAAGAGATAAGGGGTTTCCTGCTTATGCGTTCAAAATGTCACTTTGCAGCTTTCAAAGCCTGTTTTCGGGTTCTATTGCGCAAAACAGGCAGAAATTTTGACCAAACGGGGACTCTGATTTGGTAGTTATGTATGGGAAGCATCCTTTTTAATTCCCAGAAGGGCCAACTGTTGGAAAATTGATCATGAAGGAGAAATTAAAAATTTGGGGTTTGTGCCCGGTGGGAGTTCTATGACACCAAGTCTTTCATATATCAGAATAGAGCTGTGAAAGAAAAGGCTTAGCGCAAGATTCACCAGATTTACACCAATCTGTACGTTTCTGTTTGACTTTTCTATCTACAAGTTGATTTGCAAAACCTGGTAACGTTAAAACTGACGACACACGTCCCTTGCAGGTGGCCGTTAGAGCCTTAAGAGGACTGCAAGACACACCTGCACTCCCCTTAAGATGCAGCTACTCGTCTCTACAATCCACCAAAAGCATTCAGCTTTCATACGGATCATCCGTTATTCCAGACCATGTGACGAAGGCTTTAAAAAGCTGCAAAGCTGCTGGTTGGGGATCACGCCGTTTGGTTGATTCTCCACCTGAAGGATGACCTGATTAGAATTTCTGTAAGATTTGGTTAAACATTTATCAGAAGACCAATCAAACTTAAATAGTTTTCTAAAAAAACCAAGATTTTGGGGCCATTTATAATAAATGTGATTTTTTTTTTCTGTATCTGGAAGGGAGGAAAGTTTGACGGAAAGTGATAAAAAATAAAAACAATATCAACAAATGCTGAAACAAGACAGGAACGTTCAAAGCAGCCGAGATAAATAAAAACCTCTGTTAACTTTTGATTTGAAAAACGTGAAAAGCTAAGAGTGAAACAACGGTAACGGCTGTGGGTGTGAAGTGTTGTTGAGCCGAGTCCGCCTCCACAGTCGCTGAAGCTTCTCCACCTTCTCTGTGCGTCTTCCAGGGCAGTGCGTGGAGCGACTGCTGGTACGGATGCTGCTGCTACACTCTTTCTTGGCTCCAGATCTCAAGAGAGCTGAAGAGAAGAGCGGCCTCCCACGCCTCCTCCTCGTCTTCTTCTTCCTCAGCCAGATACGCGGCTTTGGCCTCCCAGCAGGGGGCGCACTTGGTCTAAAGAGAACTTTCTCTGGAGTCGACTGTGGCTGAGTTATTCACATTTCCCCTGCAGCTTTGTGTCCTGGAGAGAACGAAACTCAGGTCCTAAAGAAGAAATAAGTGTTAAAAAATCTGCAAAACTGATCATAAATTTCAGCAGAATTTTCTCGAAATTGTACAGTTTCCTTCTCTGTTTTTGTATCTGCAATAACATTTCATTGCATTTTCATTGTTTGTTTTGTTCTTTCCTCAAGTTTGACTGTTAGATCCAGAGTTAAGCCTTTGTGCGTTACATGTGTTGTTTAGTAAAACCTCACATTGTGTGTTTGTGTATCTTACAGGACTGTTTGTGTAATCGCTTCATTTATTCCTCATCGAGCGTAAAAACCTTCATCGTAGCTCAGGTCGGGTTCAGACTGAGGCCTCCTGCTGAAGGATGACGGCTACTTCACGCTGACGCCAACTGCAAAGACCAGATTGTTTTTGCAATTCTCACCACGCCTTTAAGCAAGAGTTTTGCCCCCACCACATATTTAAAAACACGCCAAAATGTGTACGCATGTAGTACCGGGTAAAAAAATCTATTTTTTTAATTTATTTTTTTTAACTTGTCCTGTGCAACAGCTGGGCAAACAGATGAGGGCTGAAGGCCTCTTGTGTTGGACATATTTTATCTTAACAACAGAGGTTATAAATCTTCTGACTCCTCAAAATATACATTCAAACATATACACACACACACATGCACACACGCACACACATTTTGCAACGAAGGTGGGACCTAGGACCATCTGTCCCCTACCCCATCCCTGGTGGGGGGTACTGGACCCTTGGCAACGGTGGCCTTGTCCCCTGGGTGCCGGTTTCCTGGGCCCGGCGGTGCTCTCTCAGCGCAGGGAGAGGGTTCACATTACACCTGAGCTGGGGTTGTCCGTATCCCTGTGGGTTGGCTTCTGGCCCTTGTCCCTGAGTGCTGAGCCCCGCCAAATTTCCAACTGTGGCAGAGCCTGGTCGGGCCATGTTTACAACACCCCTCGTGGGCCCCCCTTTTCCCCGGGGTCCCCCAACCTGGGTGGGGACGGCTGGCCCCTGCCTTGCTCCCTCCTGGACCAACCGTGGGCCGGGTGGGTGGCTGCCTGGAATGCTTAGCGGATCTCCCTTGGGGGGTCCTGGCTCGTACCTGGGGTTGGGGCAGGGGGATGCCCAGAACTCCTGGGTGGTGATAAGGTGCTCGTCTGGGGCTGTGGGCACCCTTCTCGGGTGGGGCCCTGCATTGGGCCCTCCCGGCGCGGCGGGGGGGGGGCTGCTCTCGTGGTTGGACTGGGGCGGCGCTCTCTTTCCCCCCATGCCTCCCTGCTCTTTGGCTCTGGGGGCCTTCGCGGCGGTCCTGCTGGCCCAGGCCTGGGTGGTGGATGTGATCGCCTGGGTGGCGGTTGTTCTCTGCCTGCTGCCGTGTGGCGTTGGGGGGTTCTGGCTGCTGCTGCTGCTGCGGCGGGGGTCTTGGTGTGGGGATGGCTGGGCACTCTCCCTCCTTCTATTCACATTCCAAAATCCATTTTAGAAGAACATAAACACTCAATTGAGCACATGTGTTAGCTCACCTTTGCACTAATAAATTGTATGATTGAATGAATGTAATATTTCACACTAGTTGGTTTCAAGGCATAAGTATGCGCGTGTGAACACTGTTTTGTGTACATGTTGACATGTGGACATTTTTGCAGCTAGCAGGTGTATTGATAACATTTCAGTGTGTGTGTGGACAGGCCCCGCCCTTTGAGATTTGTACTACATTTGAACCTTACCGTAATGATAAACATCCAGTAAACTTGTTGCTTCATGCTGCTTCATGGTCTTATCCCCCCCCTCCTATCATCCCCCTCCTAGCCCACCCTCTCTCTAACATCCCTCTTTCTTCTTCCTTTCTTTCCTTTTCCGTCCGGTCCAACACCAAAGATTTTCAAATATGATTGAAATTAATAAAGTTTGGCCTCAATTACATAAGGGGTTTATTCAGACATAAATTTGGTTTGTCTGAAAATTAATAACCCCTCTTGTTAAAGTAAAATATGTCCAACACAAGAGGCCATCAACTCTCAACTCTGGACAGGACAAGGGGAAAAAAAATATATATATATATATATATAAAATCTTCTGACAAACCGGAGGTATGTCTGAATAAACCCCTTTTGTAAACAAGACCAAACTTTATTTATTGTAACCCTTGTGCTATCTTAGGTACTTTAACGTTGAGAGTTGGGTCATCTAGACCCACTAGATAGTGCGTTGAACCTTTTTTCTTCAATGATTTGTGATCTTCTCTGGTGTCCATGGATTACATGAAATCTTTCCACCTTCATCCACCTTTGTCATGGTAGGGAGAACACGTCAATGTAAGGGCGTGGTCATCTAAGATAGCACAAGGGTTAGTCATATTTGAAAATCTTTTGTGTTGGACCGGACGGAAAAAGAAAGGAGGGAGGAGAAAAGAGGGATATGCCAAGCATTCTCTATCAGAGAGTGGGGGATAGGAGGGTGATTATAGGGGGGGGAGGTGTAAAACCATGAAGCAGCATAAAGAAACAAGAAAATGTAGGAAAAAAACGAGATTTTGTTTTTTTTCGGGTCAAATGTTGTGGTTGGGGTCAAAAACCAGAGATGCAGATGTTGCCAAAAGTAGAAATGTTGCCTGCAGAATTTCACACCTCACTGGATTCTCCTGCATTTTTGGTCATAAGATCCTTTATGATGGATTTTATGAACATTTGCTCCAGAAAAATAAAAAAAACAGAGTCACATTACAGTGAAAAAAGGACTCAGTGTTGTTCCAACAACCAAAGACTTCCCAACACAAAGCTGAGTGAAACCTATGCCTCATCCTACAAAGAACAACCAGCAGGTAAATTTCTTCCCCTCGCTGATATTACACAGCAGAAAAAGACTCAACCAGGCCTTTGGTGACTAACAGTTTGATGCCAATCATGATACATGGCAGTCAAACTGCACAGACTGGTCAGTGCACATTTCTCTAGCCGTCATTGTTTTTTTTTTCCATTGCATCTTTTAAAAGGAGGCTTTAGGCCACGATGCTGCCGCTCAGTAGAGATACGGGACAGAAGCTCCTGACGGACTGAACCACTGCAAGGTGAGATGATCGCTGACAACCTCAAGACAAATTTGATCAGGAAGTCCAGATTATCTGACAGAATTCGTATTTGATGAAAGTGTTTGGGGTTTTGTTTTTCCGAAATAAATCTAAGTCATTAATCAGTAAAGTTTATTTAATCCTATTCATACTTCCATGTTTCAGCTGTATATTCTATAGTTATGTTTTTGTTGGTTGGGGACCAACTTTCACTGAAGTGCTTCATAGGTAGAAAAAGAAAATCATGGTAGTAGTTTGAACTATTGTTCATTTGCATGATTTAAATCAAATTAAGCCTCTTTTTTTATTTGTTAGCAAAAAGTTTTTTTTTTTAAATTGAAATAATTTGAAATGCTTGTAGCGACGTGTCACATTGTTTTGATATAATATTATGGTACTAAAGGTAAACTTGCTGGTTAGTGCATGTTCTGTGTGCAAATATGTTTCCTCTGACAACGGTCTCAAAGCCTTCTCCAACCTGTCTGAAGTGGTTCTCAATTAGGTTTTGTCCAGAACTTTCAAAATAAGAGACCTTTGATGAGGCTAAAGAGACCAAAATCTGACTGATTTGGGGTAAAAATGAGAATCTCAGATTTAGGGTGATGAAAAGAACAAATGTGACATGGAGGGCGAACATCCTAAAGATCTGTGCTTTAAAACTGTTTGCTGGGGCTTTATGTTGGAAATCTGTTTAACCCTTGAAATACCTTAACCTAGTGCCTTAAAGACACTTAAATTTCTGAATTTCTGTCCTCCACCATCCGAAAAAGGACTCTAGGACATATTAAAAACACAGTGGTTGTTTTTTTCTATCAGAATGGGTCTTTAGAACATGTAAATTGTATCCAGGCAGTTTCTAGTGTTCTGACTGACTAGATTAGCAGATAACCTGCTAAATCTTCAAAACTGTTGATTGCCATCAGCTTCTTTTGTCTTTCTTTCTTGCTGCCTATCAGGAACTGAAACCATGTCAGTGACTGTAAAAACAACACAGCCCCGGCCCTACATCACAACCTCCACATCGAATGAGTGGAGTTCTGGCATCTGCGACTGCTTCGATGATCTTCGTAGCTGTGAGTGTTGAAAGACGACTTTAGGTGTTCCTCGGAAGGTTTTCTGTGGCCATTTGTTTTGGCCGTGTTCCTAAAACCCTCTGAATAGGATAGAAAGCTGCAGCCAATCCGTACAAAGGTTAAAACAAACATCTCTGACCTATATCACCAGAGAAAAACAAAACTAAAATGTCTCTTTATAGTGTAGCTAAAATGAGAACCTGTCAGCTGAACAGGTTGTGCATTCTTCAAGTTGGTAACATTATTCAAACTGATGTGAAAGAACTGAAGCCGTGTTGTTTCTGGATCCCTTTACGTCATAAGTCTCTTGTTCTTTCAGGCTGCTTTGCTTTCTGGTGTTTTCCGTGCTTCGCCTGCATAACGTCCAAAAAGGCTGGAGAGTGTCTGTGCTTACCTCTGCTGGACGGTTTTGGCTGCATCCCGCCCATCACCACCGCCATGAGGGTGTCCATCCGCAAGCAATACGGCATTGAGGTGCATCCAAACTTCCTGACTAAAATCACCACATCTGCGTCCGTCCTGTGTAGTCTACTGTCGTCATTTCTGCTGATGTTACCGTTTATCTGATTTTGAGTTTTTTTTGGCGTCAAAACAATGCGGGTCTCAAGTCCCGTAGGGTTTTAGAGTTATCCTGCCAATCACAAACCCTTTCAAGTGCTAGGTCAAATCACATCTAAGGTGTCTTTGTCACAGGGAACCATCTGCAGAGACTGCGTGTTCTCCTTCTTCTGCGGGCCCTGCAGCTGGTGTCAGATATCGAGAGAGATGAAAATACGGAAAGCGCCGATGATCTTTGCCGCCTGAAGAGGACCGCTTCTCTCCCCCATGATCGCCAATAACCCCGCCGTCACCAGCCGTCACCAGCCCCATCCATCATCAGCTTTATCAACGGGCTATTGGCCTCTCCAGAGCGTTAAACCCGCCTGCACAGGAGGAATGTGATGGAGCAACATCAGGGTCAAAATGGAAGCCGCTCAGCAAGATAAAACGCAAAGGAATGAAAAACAGCTTTTAATGAAAGCTTATCAGATTTGTCTAGTAAAAAGTTCATAAACTTTGTTGTGTAACATAACTATTGAGTTGTATTTCACTTTTTATGTCTTCTCAAGGGGAAAGGGATGACTGTCTTTGACATTTTAAGGTTGCTAGGTACTTAGCAGGGCTAAGTATTGACTAATCAATGAAAGTCTTTGTCTCTAACCTGTCGTGTTTATCATTGTTTCTCTCATACCTCAGCACATCATGGTGATGATTAGTCCTTTTTGTGGCCCAAAGTGTTAATTTGGCCAAATTGTTAGTAACCCTTGAGCTATCCTAGGCACTTTAACATTGGGAGTTGGGTCATCTAGACCCACTAGACAGTGCTCTGAACCTTTTTCTTCAATGATTTGTGATCTTCACTGGTGTCCATGGATTACATGAAATCTTTCCACCTTTATCCACCTTTGTCATGGTAGGAATAACACGTCAATGCAAGGGTGGGGTCATCTAAGATAGCACAAGGGTTATGCACCCATAGGGGAGTTGACCTGTACAGGTGAAGCGGGTCTTTGCATCGTACAGATCTCTGAGGGTCACAGAGAGGAATAGCTGCACTTTAAGGGTGTCTTGCAGTTCCCTTGAGGGTCGTACGGCCACCTCAAGTGACATCATGAACATTGAACGTACCATTGTCATACCTCTGGTAAATGTATTCTGAAGTATTCGTAAGGCTAATGTAACGTACAAGCGCTCAAGACATACGAATGATCGGCGCCCTGACGCCACACTCTAGTCATTAGTAAGGTGCGAGCACTGGCCCCTCACTGACCCCGGGCGAATGCTGCATGCATGAGGTGCGTAGGTGACACGTCTGTTGGATGCCCACACAAACTTAGTTCTAACAACCCGGCTGCACGCAAATAGGACACACTTATCGCTAAAAGTAACAGGCTCTTTGCATAGGTCATATGTCTATGGAAAATATACACACACACACACACACAATTATATATATATATGTATATTTAAAAATAGGCACATTTTTAAATCGTTTTAGGCTAACAGACAAAGCCTTGAAGGCTCAACATTGGATTTTTGAGACTTGAACCTATCCATCACTGTAATGTAGTTGGAATAAGCTCTGCTTGTTTTACAATCTTGGAACAATGGCATCTTCTAGCCTCACAGGATGGAGGTAAACGTAAGGTCTGTCAGCTAAAGCGTGGTCAAAACTGAGTCATGCATGCGGAAAGCAGTGTGCAGGATGCAGGCAAATGTACTAATGACTTTCTATGAAGGGAAATCAAATCTTTGAATTAACATGGTTGATATGTTGGATCATCGTGGAAAAAACTATCACTGTTTATTCCAGTTTGCACCCAAGTTCACCTTCTGTCCCTGGCTGGGAGACAAACGGTGTATTCCAAACCATGTGAACATGTTCTGATCAACAGCTGAAATCTGTCACCACGGCATCTGAGAAAGCAGCCTGAGCTCTGAAATAAGAAGTTAAACGATGCATATCATTTTACAGAACAATTAAAGGAAGGAAAGGTCCTGTACAGGCGACTTTCTCGAAGGCTTTGTTCGGTTTAGGGAATGAGGTCGACTTTGGAAAGGTGCACAGGCTGTGGAAATAGTCCCATGAGAGAAAAATAATGACTGTTTTGTTTTATGAACTTCCTTATTTGAGCTACCTCCATGACAACAAATGGAATAACAAACCAGCGTTCCCAGTCCTGCTAGAATGTTGTTGTTCACCTTTCGCCAAATCCTGTCAGGGGTTGCCACAGCGAATTAGCTTTCACTGATTCCCACAGGTGATTTTGGAAGACATTTTTATGCCCTTCCTAACACAACCTGGCTAGGGACCAGCACAGGGAGAGCCCGACTTTGGCATCCTTGAGGCCACATAGTTAGGCACTAGCGCAAAAGGTCTTGCTCAAGGACCCACACTGAATGAAGCTGATTGGGAATCTAATCCTGCAATGATGAGCAGCTAGTATAGCTAATGCTAGCTGAACTAGCCTGACTGTGTCCTGGTTCCAACATCCAACCAAAGTTAGATCCATTTAAAGACCATACAAATGAGTAGACTTGGACTTTATATGCACACATACACTCACGGTGAATTTCCAGTGCTCCATCTGTGGTGCTTCTCCGTTGCCTTGAGAACACAAAACAGAAAACATTACACAGCAAAAAGCTGGAGAAACAGTAAACAGGCCCGGGTTTCAAAATAAAAACTTCAGTTGTACTTTAAAAAAAAAATGTATGACGTCATATTCCATATTCCGGGCATCCATTTTTGACATGGATGTCTAAAGTTTATGTTTGGAAGAAAAAAAAAACATCTTTTATGACACCAAAACGCCTCTTACAAAGACTTATAGGGGGGGGGGGGGGGCATAAGCCTGATTACCAAAGTTTTGGATGAACTACTCAACACAGGGGTGGCAGGACAAACTACTTCTCCTGGAGCCAAAGGTGACGAGGAGCGGACAGTAGACGCAACCGAGACAATGTAAACTAATTGACGTCATTACAATAAAACGAAGAATCATCATTACAAGAAAATATTCGGATAGTCTTCCCCATTCTGTAAGACACATTTCAGATGAACCCAAAGAAAAAAGTAAATTATTTAGTAAGGCTTACATTTTGTAAAAGGATTACTACTCACTTTCATTGAAATCTGGTCAAAAGATCACAGTCAGATCTACTGACAGAAAGCAGCAAATTCCAAAACGCCATTCCTGGCATGCTCAGCGTTTTTCCGTAGGGTAGCGTTTCAGTTGACCATCCTATCAACTTTCTAATCCAGGCGTGGAGCTTCATTTTGGGTTGAGCAACATCTGACGCCAAATTTCCACTAATCTGTGGATTGTGTTGACACTCAAACAAGAAAGAACATTCATTGATCAATCGGAATGTTTCCATCATTTCCGTCACGTCTGCGTCTGACGTCCGGCCCGCAAGATTTATGCAGGACTTCATCTTCTAGATATATTACTTGCTGACTCGATAACGCAAGTTAACACCTTGTAAAATACAAAAACACAAACTTAATGACCCAACACATGTATTTTAGAAGAACTCAGTGAGGAAGAAGAGGGCATGGGGCCTGATTGCCAACATTTTGGAGGGTGGCAGGACAAACCACACCACAGGAAGCCAGGGGGGGGTGACAGACCAAAAACGCAACTGAGACAACATCAACTAAGTGACAGTCTTAGCACGGATTCTCCCCACGCAACGCAACGGTGAAATGCAGATGATCCGGTGGGAATCAGGCACTAGTGTTTCCTCATGAGGCAAGAGTTGGTATTTGTTATTTTTCGCAGACCTTCAGTCCGGGCTGCTCAGTGACGCAGCAGATTTTCTGACTCAGTTCTTAGTTACTGGTTAACCACTGCTTTGTAGTGCATTGCCGTGCATCTCCTGCCGCCCGCCAAGAGCTTATATACCCGAGAGGAGGGGAAAGCTGCTTCTCCTGCTGTCTTTCTTAATCACTCCTGTTATTTTTTTTTCCCCCCTCTGTGGCGCTGGCATCTGAGTCTCCACGTGAGGCGTTTTCTGTTCCTCGTTATCCGGCCTTTAGAGTCTTTATGAGTCTCACCTGTGAGCTGCACTGTGAAAGCGAACTGGAGAAAAGTTCAGCGAAGTTTACAGAGAGTTTGAAGCCCAGAAGACGAGTCAAAGGAAAAGCAGAAGGATCTGACTGGAAGATTAAATCAATCACCTGAGCAAACATCTCCCACAGAGAGCCTTTGTGTTTTAATCTGCATCAGTGCAGTGATGTGGAAACACTTTTCTCTAAAGGAGAGGCTTTTCCTGCAAAACTTTGAACAAGATCTTGGATTATTTGTTGGATTTTTGCTGCTTTTTTCCTTTTTTGAGGGAGTTTTGTACGTCAAACAGCCACGTTAACCGATTACAGGTCGGTGTCTGAACAAAACAAGGGGATTGCCCTAAAACCAGATGAAGTTATGTCGACTGAAATGTTTAACCAGAACACCAAAAAAACCACAACCATGAACTCTTTCTGTGCCTTTGTGAATGAACTCACCTTTCACGCTCTAACCTTTGCCCCACTGTGAGCATGTGTGCCTCAAAAAGGGTGTGTTTAAACATGTGTAAATGTGAAGGTTCAGGCAGTACAGAACCGGTTGTTCCTGCAGCCTCACTGAGGACCTGCGGCTCAAAAACCCCCGACATCTGGAATTGCATGCAGCCATAAGCAGGTAAGACGTTTGGTCGACTTTACGTCCTCACAATCGAAGCCGCTCATGAGCAAACTGATGAGTCTGTTTGTTGTTGATTCGTTGGCCTTTGTGCAAATCCTTGGGACGGTTGCACAACATGTGCAAACCCCAGCTTGTAAACTTCTGTAAAATGATGCTGAGAAGCACAATAATCATTTGGATGCAAAAGATAGTAGATAAATATTAAAGTATTAATTCTTCAGTCTTAAATGGACAAAAATAATTTAATTTATTGATTTATTTTTAAGCAATAATTTCTTGAAGGGGAGTGGGAAGTTTAAATAAAAAAAACCAACTATATTAATCAGATAAACTACATTTTCCAAAGAAAACAAATGAAAAAGGCAGCAGAGCAGCGTGAAAGTACATCCTTAAGATGAGGCATAAAAATGTTTATCGGCTCTGCGGCGAGGACTTTGACTTCTCTTTTCTGCAGAGATACGAACTCCTGCCTGACCGGAGAACACCTGCCTACAAAAAGTGGTTCATGGTCAACCTAGTGGCAGAAATCTCATATCCTGAGCCACCTCTGCAATTTACACCTGATGGAGATTGTTCAAGTAAAACGCGATTTGCGCAGCAGATTGAATGTTGAGTCAATGCACAGAAGAGCTGAGAGGTCCTGCGGTGCCATCTGAGCGTCAGGCGTGAGAGTCTAACAGCAGTTCGTTTTGGACTTCACAGCTTTACGAGTTCAAACCCCTGAACTTTTGCAAAAGAATTCACGTCACATCAACCAATCAGGAAATCAGTTGTTGACGAGTTGATCTAATCAGCGGGTGAAGTCCAGAACCATCGTGTTTTTCTGCTTTGCATGGAGAGGATAATAAAAGGATCCTCTAATTTTATTCTTAATTACATTTTTCTTCTAATCCGGGACAGCAAGTCGTCCAACCGGGTCACAGATAAAGCTGCATAGTCCTTCCCACGTGCGTGAAGAGCACGGGGTCTATGAACACAATTTTGGACAAAAGTCCAAACGCAAATTTGATGAGAGGCAATTTGGAAAACGAACTTTGCTAGATGTGAACGCAGCATTATGGCGAAAGTTTCTGCCAAAAGTGTCCTTTGATTCTCAAAACCTAACTACGAAAATCAAGTTTTTTTGAAGTGAAATGATAATCCAGAGAAAAGCCCTCATTACATAACTTCATAAAATTCTTTCCTTTGTCTATAAACAAATCAAGCCAGTCTCGTTAACTCAAACAGAAACAAGAAGAGAATATTATAGCTTTTTACTGTTGGTTTACACCTGAGTTTGAAACATCTGGGTTCACGTTAAACATGACATTATCTCAGGTGTGAGTTAAAGAGGCCAAAAGCTGATGCCCTGAGATAGCAACCTTGAGATTTTACTCGATTAATGGTGTAGAAGTGAAATGAATGCCACAGAAAACGTTAGCAGAGAACCAAATAGTAACATTGTTGGTTTACCGGTCAACCTATTTGGATTTCGCTCATGATTTCATCTATCATGACTTGTACAGTTCAAGGTAATCAGGAGTTAAAGGATTTCAACCTTTAACCAAATTAATGACAGAAACTGCCAGTAGTCGACATCTGATCAGAAGATTGCAGGTTCAGTTCCCACCTGTGCCTGATTTGCTGTTGATTACCTGGATCAGCTGTGTTCAGCCAATAAGGTGCTTCAATGGCAGGTTGGATGGTAAAAATGTAGGCCTGGAACTGGACATCCCTGGTCAAGTTTGTCCACGACGTTCAGAAGGTGTAAACTACACCAGGAAGAGACAAATGCAGTCACCATTGGCAGACATTAGGAAGGCCTCTTCTTTGATAATGAGCCAATGTAAAAAAAGCGATCTGTGTTTGGTTTTATGCACCACACTTTAGAAAGGAATGAAGTCAAAAAACTGATGTGGGCTACTGATCATGCAGTACACTATTAAGGTCATAATTAAACTTTATTCTAATAGGAAATGGGTGCTTAAAGTCGTATGTTTAGGCTTCATAACAGTAAGATCTGTCAGATAGGGAGGGCTGGGGAGCATGAAGGTCCCAAAATGCAGAGACGGAAGGCACACAGTTCCAAAGCAAGGGGGTTTAATCTTAACAAAAAGCGCTGCAGAGCAGGAACACAAAACTAAACTTACTGTGGGCATAGCATGAACACATGGTAAGGGAATCAGGGAAGAGACGTTAATGGACCAGCACAAGAGGAAGGCAGAGACAAGACTTAAATACTGACAGGACAGACAAGACACAGGTGAACCTGATCAGGAGAGATTGGGACCAAGGAAGTAAAACTCAAGAGCATGACAAAACAGGAAACCTTACAAAATGAAACAGGAAACAGAACTCAAACAAGACAGAAACAAGATGGAAAGCAAAAACCAATAGAAAGAAACCCAAACCATGACAAGATCCTTGAAGGTCCCCCTGATGGCAGACATTGGATCCACATGAGGCTAAAGTCCATCAGCTGTTTCATCCCCAGTTAGTCTAATCCCCAATCAGAAGCCTTTGTTATTGACATGTTTTAATAAAATGATCTAAAGCCAACAAACAAACAAAACACATTTACTCTCTTTGTGGCTATAACCAGCAAGTAAGCCAAAGCAAAACAAGAACCCCCCAAACAACCCATGTGGACTAGTCACATTTATCAGAGCAATGTTTACAAAGGTTTCCCTCTTATGCCATGACAGCGCCTCCCAAACTCGTCCAAAAAAATTGAAAATGTGCTGGTTAGTACATAATTAAAGGCCACAGATCATGCTTTACTCCCAGATAAGGAAGCTTTTAAAGCAACAACCGACCACCCAAGTCTATAGAAACGCATCATCAAGTAATTCACTAAAAACACACCTAACCGCTCTGGAGCTGGGCGTGGAGCTCTTTAAATCATCAAGGAAGCGGAAAATGCTGCTGTCTGGTTTCTACACCTTCCTCTTATTCTAAATTTCACAACCCTGATGACAAATGTCTCCGTTGAATTTGAAGTAAGGCGGAACAATTTTATAACACCATCTTAAGAGGAACACAGCATGTTAAACTACAAACCCTGCAACTACAGAGTAAATGCTCCCATGGGGCTACAAGTTCCCTTAAGGTTGATAGAAAAGAATTTTTAAAAGTCAGCAGTCTCCACATACAGAGTTTTTTTTTTTTGTCTTTCACGGGTGAAATGTTCCATAAATAAACTGTGTTAAGTGAAAAGTAGGATTAGAGATGAGGCTATAAAACTCCTCACTACACACTTGCTACACTTTTCTCAGACAAACATGTACATTTTGTAGTTTTGAAAGTATTAGAAGGTAAATCACAGAAAAGATTAGAACGAAGACCCCCCGTGGGTTTTTTCTTTTCATTTTAAACACCAAAATGTTATGAACTGTTTATAAAAAATTCTCGGAACAATTGGCTTCTGCAGCGTTCTGCAGCCGTTTCTTTATTTTGTTCACCCTTTACTGTGCCTCACTAGCCCAGCTTCTCCCATGCTAATTATATTGAAGGACTTGGAGCAAAGTCTGCCATTTGCACGTTTCTGGTCAGGGTCTTTCATTACCTGCAGTTGGTACTTCCCCTTGAAAAGCCACTTGTGAAAGCAACATTTTCCCGGCATTGAGTAGAATTTCACAATCCGTGTCTTCTTGCAAGTTGAAAGCACCGCGCTAAAATGATGAAATCTTGACCTGCTTTACGGCAATGCTTCTCAATTAGTTTTTGTAAGGCCACCCCCCCCCCAGGAAAAAGAAAATGTGTCGCACCCCCCACCCCCCCTCTCCTACACACACACAGACACTCGCCGCGGTGACAGTAAACAAGTTAAGTATACCTAAAATTCAATTTTTTAACATTAACTTAAAAAAGCAATATAAATCCACAAATATCGACTTTATTTTTCCACAGAAACCCTGTTATAGTCCAAAACAGAAAAGAAGCTTAAAGTGCCTGAAATAAAAAAAATCTGTCAGTCCTTATTTAAACTAGAAACATTTTGACCAACTGAACCATCTGATTTAGAGAAAAATAATTCAATCAATAAATAACATTAAACGTAAATTGATCTGAAACACTAACACAGCAGCACCAATATATTTAACGTTTTTAGTCTGAAGAAATAGGTAAAAAACATTGTGATCTTTTTTTTGTAAATGATGGATTGTTCATTTATGATCTCATAAAGTGCAGCTGTTTTCCTGCATTAACTGCTGTCTTTACGTCAAATACTGACACCAACTAAATAAAGACACGTCATCAAAATGTCTACAATAGTTCATAAAGAATGACATTATTAGCATGAGCTGGGGCATCTAAAGACAGATGATGATCCCCGTGTTGCACAATCTAGCGCTCCACGTGTGCTGCTCCACCTGGCAGCCTGAGCCCACTACCCCTCCCCTTTCATCCTCACAGACAGGAGCAGCAGCACGGACGGTAATTCACAGGTTCAGGCTGTTACAAACTCTGTGATAGAACAGATAATAGGAAACCAATAGTGGAGCAGACTTTTATCCAAGCACTGAGCCGCTGTCACCACCGCCTCCCGTTAAATTTGTGCCCTGGGCAATTGCTTGTATTACCTGTGCCTAAAACCGCTACTACTGCGCGCCCCCCCTGGCATCGCATCGGCGCGCCCCACTATTTGAGAAGCACTGCTTTGCAGCAATATAAACTCCCATCATCGATAGTGTGAGGTTGAACCTTTGTTAAAATTTAAATTTGAACATTGTTAAACTCCTAATTTTTTATGTATTTTTGCATCTAAAATCTTAAATTTCTTTCCAAACTTTACAGAACATTTAAGTTTTCACAAATTTCACCAACCTAGAAATTGGATTTTCAATTTCCAAAACCTTTCCAGGTTTTTTTTGATGGTTCGAACCCTGCATTTAGGCACTAGAGCCGCTTTAAAAGTACCAGTTTGGCAACAGCACCTGATAAAATCCAAACAGTACCCATCCCTAGACCTATTTGTCAGACATGCAAAGTTTTTGAAATATGATTTCTCTTCACCGTTTTGAAATAAAAGCATACATAACTAAAGGTAAACAATCAGGTGTCACACTCAATACCCCAAGTTCCAGTATCTTACCTGTTTTCCTGCAAACATGCCACTGTAGTTGCTATCCATCCATCGTCTAAACCCTCTTAACCCTTATATTGTGTTCGGGTCAAAATTGACACGTTGTCGCACTTGAAAACAGATCAATTTTGACCCGAACATAGTGTAAGGGTTAATACTTATCAAGGGCTCAGAGTAGCTGGAGCCTATCCCAGCTGTTGAGCAAAGTTGGGATACATCCTGGACAGATTGCTAGTCTGTCGCAGGATCACACAACCACACACATTCACTTCCAAGGGACAGTTTTGAGTAACCAATAATTACCTTATGAAGCATGTTTTTTGACCATTACAATGGCTTATCACTACCACCACAAAGTGTAGTGCCAACCACTGCCCACAATTATAGTTTAATTTTGACAACATCTGATCCACGTAATCAGCGGCAGGTAGGGCATAATTTAAAACAAAGGGGCAGGCTGCGGCCCTCAAGACCTTGATTGAGACACCTATGACGTAAACCATCTAATTGTTAACAAATTGCACTTTATGCAGATGTACAAGATGTAATCGTACAAGAAATTGGGACCTTCATCATTCTTTGTTGTATCTTACAGAAAATGTCCCCCGCCGTCTCTGGGTTGCTGACAGTCCTGGGCTTTCTGCTGCTTCTGCTCGGAGGATCTCCTTGCAGCAGCAGCAAGATTCTTGTTGTTCCTGTTGATGGCAGCCATTGGGTCAACATGAAGGTGATCCTGGAAGAGCTTCACTCCAGGGGCCACGAGCTCACAGTCTTGCGCTCCGCTAAGAGTTGGTACATCTCCAGCAACTCCTCTTTTTACACCTCCATCAATGTGCCTATGCTGGAGGATGAGGCAGACAGAGAGTTCTACCATAAAATGATCCAGGACGTCTTGGATTGTCGCAGACACCCAAGTTTTATACGGACATTTTGCCAACAGGAAGTGATGACATTTGCATTTTCAAATGGCCACAGGATTCTGGCAAGAGCTGCCACAACTATTATAGAAGATCAAGCTCTCATGAAAAAGATCAGAGATACAGAGTTTGACCTGATGTTAACAGACCCTGCTCTGCCTTTAGGAGTTGTTCTGGGAGGTTACTTGAAGTTACCAATGGTGTTTAACGTGCGATGGATTAACTTGGGGGAGGGCCATTTGACCATAGCCCCCTCTCCTCTGTCCTATGTTCCGATCTCAGGAACTGAGCTACATGATAAAATGGATTTTCTAGATAGAGTCAAGAACATGTTGCACTACCTCCATTCTGTAGTTGAGCAACATTTTATCGTTAACCCCGCTTATTCAGATCTTTTTAGGCGCTACTTCCCACCTGGAACCGACTTGCTGTCTCTACAGTATTCAGCAGAAATCTGGTTGCTGCGGGCAGACTTTGTCTTTGAGTTCCCTAGACCCACCATGCCCAATGTGGTGTACATTGGGGGCTTCCAGTGCAAGGAAGCCCAACCCCTCCCTGATGAGTTTGAAACATTCGTCCAAAGTTCTGGGGAACATGGGGTGGTGGTCATGTCTTTGGGAACACTGGTATCAGCGCTTCCCCGTGAAACTACCGAGGCCATTGCTGCTGTTTTTGCTCAGCTCCCTCAGAAGGTGATTTGGCGTTTTGTTGGGGAAAAGCCTTCTTCACTTGGAAATAACACTCGTATTGTCAACTGGTTACCCCAGAATGATCTCTTGGGTCACCCTAAGACTCGTGCCTTTGTTGCTCATGGAGGAACCAATGGTGTGTATGAGGCCATATATCACGGTGTTCCTGTTCTGGGTCTACCGCTCCTCTTTGATCAGTTTGATAACCTTCTCCGGTTGGAGGTGCGTGGTGCAGCTCGTGTTGTGGAAGTCAGATCACTGAACAAGGAAAACTTCCTTGAAGCTCTAAATGATATCCTCAACAATCCTACCTACCGCAATAATATTCAGCGCCTCTCGCAACTCCATCGTGACCGGCTAATATCGCCTTTGGAAACAGCCATCTTCTGGATCGAGTACGTCATCAGAAACAGAGGGGCGGCTCACCTACAATCAAGAGGCTTTGACCTGCCTTGGTACTCCTACTTCTGCCTGGACGTGGCTGCTTTCTTTGTGACTATAAGTGGAGCCTTCATCTGGGTCTCAGTCTCAGTTTGTAGGTTTCTCTGCTGCAGGAAGTCCAGGAGAAAGACGAAAGCAGAGTAACAACTGGAAAAGAGATTCTTGATGATTCCTCCTTATGAATTTAAAATGTCTGACTTATTTATATGCAAGTCTGCCAATATTATAGGACGTTGATCAAATTATGAACTGCTGTGAATGAACAATTCCTTACTGATTTAAAAGCAACCAGCAACTTACATGTTTCATTAAACCACGAAGACTTCCTGTTTAGTCAAAGTGTAGAAGGGGGTTTACATGTAAATAAAGTAATTCACCAATGTTCTCAATATTTCTATCAGCAGATCATTGAGTTACATGATGCATGAACTCACCAATAAACTCAATCTTCATTTACATTAAATTACAAGACCTTATTAGGTTTACAGGATAAATAAACATGAAACTGAATGGAAATATTTGATTTTGTATTTGTTTAAGACCACTGTGAAACAAACAGAGTGAGATAGATTACATCCTTTCAAAGTAAACAAGAGTTTAGGACACATTTCCCCTTTAACCAAAAAACAGACTGTACATAATGACAAATGTACTGATGTACTAATACTAAAATGAGTAAGTAAGTAATATGGAATAAGTAGTGTGACTGTACGGAACAGATGGCAACTGACACCACTAAGAATGTTTTTATGGGTTTTTTGACCTGACTGCAAGCCCTACAGCAGGGGTGGGCAATTCCAGGCCTCGAGGGCCGGTGTGTCTGCATGATTTCCGGATAGTCTTGCCCTATTCATGGCTGATTACCTGGTTCAGGTGTGTCCAGCCAATTAGAACTTGCCAGAGCAGGGTTTGCTGGAAAACATGCAGGAATGCGGCCCTCAGTGCCCACCTCTGCCCTACAGCTATTTTAAGATGGATGCTTTACGTACACTTTTCTAGGCAAGAGGTCAAATATTACCTCAATTAGAATCAACCCATTTTTGCAGTAAACTTAAATAATGTATTTAAGTTTGATTCAATATTATATATTTTTATCATATGTTGATCAACAGAAGAGTTGAAACAATTACAAACAGAGAAAGAACAGACCATTACATCGTCACGCAGATCTAAACAAACAACCGTCTTCTCTTTTCTGACTGTTTGCAGCTTTTATAACAAACGTGTTTTATGAGGAATTTCATTAAGGAATCTTAAATAATCAATACTTTCATTTTCAAAGGTTTGAAAGAATACATAGGGTCACTTTTGACCCCACATATGCATCAAAGGGTTAATCAAAGGGTTAATAAAGATAAATGCCAATGAAAAGAACACAACTTACAGTATTTACCAAGGTAACAAAGCCATTAACTTATTCAAAGTACTGAAAATTGAAGTGAATATATTTGATGGTTTTGTACAAATTGTTTGATTTATACCTAGATTAATTACTACAAACAAAAGTCTACCATTGGTGTGGTGACGAACAGGAAGGCTTCAACAAAGGGGAGCTTCCTGTATTTTTCAGCGGTGCTCAGGACAGAGAGCTTTGTTTTTACCGATGCAGGCTTGCTCAAAGCAGTCTTTCCCAACCCTGATTTTCAGGGCACGCCGGTGTGCATGCACAAAACTCAGTGCACTGACATGTATTCATGTTGGCTTCAAGCAACCCAACAAAAGGGTAAAGGTCTATTAGTCTAAGTATATGCTGGGTTTTAAATGCAAACAAACTGTAAGACTTCACCTCCTTCATGTGAAATCATCAGGTAAAAAAATGTTACTTAACAACTATTGTCTCATTGCAGCCATTCTTTGTCCCAACAATCTAAATTGTAGGTTTTCTTTTCCTTCCTCTGGTGTCAAAGTAAAAATATCACTTCAGGAACATTTGAACTCGTGTTTTGTACACAATCCCAGCAAATGTTTCAAAATGGGCACCATACGTTTTACCTGTAGGCTAAATTAATGGACCCCCATTGTGTTTGTGCACAAGTTCCATGGTGGCCCCAAATCTTTTACCCATGTGGGCACCAAGTGGGATTTGCCTGGGATTTAGACAGGATCAAGCCGCACAAAAGCTACGTATACATAATTAATCTTATAGGTGGGACCAATATTACCGCAAATTACGATGTGGGTATGTCTATTAGTTCCATATGTAACCAGCTGCTGCCATTGACCCTTTACCCCACTCTGCCCTGAGAATCTTTTGCTAAGGGTGTCAATAAAGTTTCATAATCAAGTTATGAAAGTGTATGTCTAATTGTGCAGCAGAAAGATCTTAGGACATATAAGATGCAACCTTTTTGCATAAAGATTTATATTTATTTAGAAGAAGACCAAATGCTATGGTCAGTACTATGTTTTCCTAGTGTTCTTGTAGAATTTTGCATACTTATAGAAGTTGTCATCAATAAGCTTGAGACATTTTTATCATATTTTAACTCTCTAAATAAAGAAAAACACTGACAATGTCAGCCCTTTTTTCCCCTTTCTCATGTGACAAAAGTACCAAATGTTGCAGTTCCTCAAATGACCACTGGAGGCTAATTTTAATGGGAAGCAATTTCCCATTACCAACCATTTTGGACAGTCAAAAAGAAACGCCATAGAATCGGTGGACAAACCCATCCATTCTGCCGACAAGTAAACCATATGGGGCCCAAATTGAAATGTTTGATTGAATGTCAGTAAAAATGGTCATTTTTGTTTTCACATCAAAACAAACCTTTTAAGTATTATTTTTATAATTGTGTTGTACTTCCTTGATTTGAGCTTTGCGTGGCAGCACTCTTTTTAGACATGGTTTGCACACACACATTTTTTTCTATATGGGCCCCATAAATGCTTAAAAACAAGCTCACTTGCATACAAACACACAAGCAAGGACACATGCACGCACACAAATGCACGCACAGACTGCAACTCCCAAATGTTGATTCAAGTAGGTAGAACAGGGATATTTAAACAAGTATGACTGTGGCCCTCGAGACCTGGTGTTGGACACATCTGCTTAATAGGTGCCCTTTATAATATAAAAACCAACACACACACAAGGACACATGCACACACAAATGTACACACACACTGCAACTTTCATTAAAGGATTCATGTAGATAGGGTCTATGGTCGCTCTAAATTGTCCCTAGGTGTGATTGTTAGTGTTCATGGGTTTGTGATTTTGGCCTTGCGATAGACAGAAAAGCTGTCCAGGATGTCCCCTGCCTTTGCCTACGAGTGGCCGGGATAGGCTCCGGTAGCCCTGTGACCCCAACAGGAAAAGAAATGGGTTTAGAAGATGAATTAATTAATGAATTTAGTGGCCCCTTGAGACCTGAAGTTGGACACACCTCCTATATTGGTGCTCATTAATATATAAAAACCAAAACATACACACACACACAGGCGTCCATAATGTAATTTTTTTCTTGATATGTAACACATTATCTTTACCGTACATAAACTCACACCAAAAACATGGGCCATAGCCTGTGATCAATAACTGAAGATAACCAACAAGAAAAAGGCTTCAGTCCTGAGACAGGACCACAAGGGATAGGCTCCGGTAGCCCTGTGACCCCAACAGGAAAAGAAATGGGTTTAGAAGATGAATTAATTAATGAATTTAGTGGCCCCTTGAGACCTGAAGTTGGACACACCTCCTATATTGGTGCTCATTAATATATAAAAACCAAAACATACACACACACACAGGCGTCCATAATGTAATTTTTTTCTTGATATGTAACACATTATCTTTACCGTACATAAACTCACACCAAAAACATGGGCCATAGCCTGTGATCAATAACTGAAGATAACCAACAAGAAAAAGGCTTCAGTCCTGAGACAGGACCACAAGGGAAGCAATTTATGAACTAAGTGATGCTGACTTAGTGAAAATGATGAGCAGTGATGGTAAAACTATCAGTACTGGAAAAAATCAGACTGATACCACTAAAACAAATGTTTCTGTGACAACACTCCAGTTTGTCAGTAACGTAAAATGTACCAAAGTCTGACAATGCTAAACGTTAGCTGCATTACCATCAAACATTTTGACAGAGCGCAACTGTTTTTTAAATTTATTTAAATAAGGTTTTTTAATGCACCATATAGTGCAGGAAATATGGAATGTTTGTGAGATTAAATTATTGAAGAATTAGGCAGTTTCTTCCCCACAGCATGGAATACTATTATCAGCATAGATGCTTCAAAATGACTCAATACCTGTTGTGTTGGAAATCACATAAACAGGATACTGGCAAACTAACTTTGTTATGGCTACTTGACTCCAAATGAGACTGTGGGCAGTCAGTTTAAAACCTGAACCATGACTTTTTTCCTGACCTTGTCTGAACTTTTGAAGCTTCGGTGAACATGCATGTGTGGATGAGTCCATAGACTTTACATCGTCTATCACTACTGTATTTGAAGATGTTGCATTTGTCAAGTCTTGGTGTGTGAGAGTTCCTGCAAATGAGGACGACCCGCTTTCACCCGGCAGTGGATGGGATAGGCTCCAGCAACACCATGATGCAGAAGGGGATACATCAGGTTCTGAACATGGATGAAATCTGCCGTGATACTGAAGTGTGGAAATGTCCACACCAGTAACCACCCAGGACATCAACAAGATCCCCCTTTATCCCCCTTACTTTTTGGATCAAGTAGTTATTATTTACTTTTTTAAAGCTTACTATAATTTAAAATTATTTTTGTTGATTAATTTCATTTTTTTGTATTGAGATTTTATTGTATTTTATATTTAAGGGAATTTTTGCAATGACACTGCAATGAAACTGCAATGACAAAACTGAGAACCATACAGAAGCAACTGAAAACCACAAACTCAAATAAACTGAAGAATATTTAGCGGAAACAGAAATGATTGATTGAAACTAAAACCTGGTGTGACGGAAGCGAAAAACACTGAACTAAGCATTAATAAACACAAAAAAATGAAACTAAAAGGCGCAAATCCTCAAAATCTCCATGTTTCACTTAAATATTTGTGAGCATCTTTCGATCTGGAAACATTTATATCTTTTAATCCCAGAAAATCCATTAATAAATAACAGAAATCTAATATTGGAAGGTTGTAGTGGCCTTTGTGAGGCAGTGTACCCTCCCCTTCTGCAGACTGTCCATCATTGTGACTCTGCCAAGAGAAAGGGCAGAACAGAATAAGAGCAAGTGTATGTTTTTGTTCTAGGCCAGAAAGGCGTTCTCCTACCTCAGGATGTTGCCTTTAAAGCCGAAGAAGTGGGTTTCCTCCAGAGGAAGTGATTGCAGAACAGTGGAGACTTTGGCCAGACTCCGGCTCCTCTGGGTTGCTCAAACACAGTTTGTTGTTGTTATCATCGTGCTGCACACTTCTGTGGACTGAAGAGGTGGGTGGAACGCCTGGGCTGATAGTTTGTGGTTGAAATCGTGATGCACCTGCTTGTTCTCCTGCACATGCCTTGTTCTGCAGGAGTCTGAATGGACCTGGGGGGCTTTGAGGATCGTTTGACCGACGCTATAAAAGGAGGATAAGCTTTCTCATGGATCTGTAAATGTCCCAAAATGGAAATAAAGGCTGGATGCAGGAGACAACTCATTGTCCAAAATGATGGCTACTCCTAATGCAAGTCACCCCCCTCTATGCCAGCCGGTGTCTGAGGCATCTCCGGATTCCCATGAGAGGGTTATCACCAACATGTCCAATGTCACCTGTGACCTCCCATTGGACACAGACACGTTTGGCCTGACCTGTATTTATGGAGTTATCTTCTCCTTGGGTCTGCCCAGCAACCTGTTATCTCTCTGGGGGTTGTACCACCTTGGACGCTCGGGCGGGGGAGGCTGTCAGCTGGTCTACATCCTCAACCTGCTGCTGTCAGACCTCCTGCAACTGCTCACCCTTCCCCTCTGGATTATATACCTCCAAGGGGGTCACCGATGGCCGTACGGACAGCTAACCTGTGAGCTGGTCGGCTATGTTTTTTACGTCAACGTCTACGCCAGTGTTATGTTTCTTTGCCTGATAGCGATGGACCGCTGCCTGGCCATCGTTTACCCGCTCAGCAGCCGCCGGGTGCGCACCATCAGGGTGGCAGCCGTGTCAGGCGTAGCGGTGTGGACCCTGACCTTCCTGTTCTGCCTGAGCGGACTACTGCCGTCGGTGTTTGACGCAGACCGCCTGCTGTGTCTGGAACAATATCCTGTCAGCTCTAAATTTGCTTATTTCAAGATTGCCACCGTGCTTCTAGGTTTCCTGCTGCCTTGTGCCATTCTTGGGTGAGTTGCGCCCAGAGCCATCCATCACTCTCCAACCATATGTACCAGACAGTACGAGTTTCTCAAAGGGATGCCGTACCAAAGCATCCTTTAACAAATAGGGTTTACAGCTTTTTTATATCAACTGGTTTAAAGGAATCTGGTCCCTTTTGTGCAGGTCTGTACTTCTTTTCGAAGCGGTTCTACAGCTTTGAGCATCTTGTTCCTAAAGTTCAGTAGCTAGCAGAGGTGGACTTACCATTAGGCAGAGGTGGGCAATTGCCTGGGGCCCCCAACACCAATTGCCCCCCCAAGCTAAATACTTTGTCTAAAATGTCTAAAGTAATTTCCACACCTAATATTATTATCTGTGTCACAAAAAAGCCAAATCACTGAAATGACATTAAACTGCTAAAGGGTTTCATCCTCCACCAAACCATCTACAGCAATGGAACATTCCAATGACAGTTAGATTTTTTCTTCTAACTTGTCTTGTCCAACAGCTTAGCAAACAGATGAGAGCTGAAAGCTAAACTTTATTCATGTTAATTATATTTGCAAATATTTGTTGTTGGACCGGACGGAAAAGAAAAGGAGGAAAGAAGAGAGAGGGATGACAGATAAGGGGGGCGGGGGGTAGAGGGTTGATTATAGTAGCAAGGGTAAAATCATGAAGTGTCAGAAAGCAACAAGTTGCTGGAGCTTTATAATCAGAACTGACAGGTTAAGATGCATGAAAAATCTAAAATGGGCGGGGCCTGTCAACACACACACACACTCAAACGTTATAAACACACCTGTTGCCTCCAAAAGTGTTCACACACAGACAAGTCTACCTGGACATACTAGACATACTACCACTAACACACACGCATATTTATGCATTCAGACTAACACATGTGAAACATTTGTGTTTATATTTATGTTCTTCTGGGGAGGATGATGGAATGTAAAAAGAGGGAGAGAACACAGCCACCCCCTAACCGTACCAGGGGCGGTAGACATGACCCCCCAACACCCGCACAGTACAGCAGATAGAGAAAGACCTCCTGCCGGGCAGGGCCAGCGGGACCAGGGAGCCCAACAATTGCATTACAATTACGTAATAATTGTGTAAAAACTACGTAACATTCGTGTGAACTGTGTAATTCTTAACCAACCAAAATTTTGAACAGCTCCAAACCAAATTTACGTAAGGACCCGTCGACCACAACCTTTGCTGAACACACATCGACAAAATGATCAACGCAAGAAACACACCTAAATCACGGATGTATCACGATAAAACAAAATTTCACACACGGAAAATGTGCAAAATGTAGCTGTTGCTGTATAACACGGCCTTTAGGTGTGACTATTAGGACAGGGGTTTCCAATTCCAGACCTCGAGGGCAGGTGTCCAACATGTTATCCTACCAAACCAATATTGAAACTTTTATTGGCTAAACATTCTGATCCAAGTTTTCAACATATAAGGCAGGATTTCAGGAAACCAGCAAGAGGCCGACCGTCAAAGCCTGGATTTTTACACCCCTGGTCTAGGACAAAAGCTGTTGTTGGTCTGGTTCGTCTTGAACCTTTATAATGATTTATAATCTGAACCTTTCTTCCTTCAGTTACACCTCAGCGCACATCGGAGTCACGCTTCGGCGCTCCCCTTCCCTATCGGATCACGAGCGGCACAAAATCGTGGGGATCCTGGTTGTCATAACGATCAACTTCATTGCCGTCTTCGGGCCGTACCACCTCATGGGCGGGTACCGGTTCGTGTCTCTGCTGCGGACGGAAGTGCCGTGCGAGTTAGAACACTCAATCTTCCTCATCTACCGCCTTTGCTATGGCCTGACCAGCCTCAACACCTTGCTGGATCCCCTCTTCTACATCTTCCTGTGCCACGACGCTCGACTGGAGCTGCAGAGATCTCTGCCCTGTTTGGGGAGGGGTCAAAACAACAAGAGCAAGACCACCGTGAGCAGATATTGCCTCAAGACCCATGGGCAGACTGAAACAGGCAGCTTTCAGGCAATGTAACCCTTGTGGTATCATAGGCACTTTAACATTGGGAGTTGGGTCATCTAGACCCACTAGACAGTGCGCTGAACCTTTTTTCTTCAATGATTTGTGATCTTCACTGGTGTCCATGGATTACATGAAATCTTTCCACCTTTATCCACCTTTGTCATGGTAGTGAGAACACGTCAGTGGTCATCTTGACCCCATAGGATAGAACAAGGGTTAAACAGGTTTGGACCATGTCACAGACCGCAGGGATTCAGGCAGAGCAACAGCACCATCTGGTGGTTTTATAGATGTTACTGCATGAACTTTAAGGAATAAACAACTTCTGCTTCAGTGTCTTATACAATTATCATGGAGTTTCACATCATGTTTGACATCAGAGACCAAAAGGTAAACCAAATATATTTGTTTGATGTGTTTATTGAACTGTATTTAAATGTGAACTGTCCCCACATTCAATAATAAACATAGGTGTTGAACACAAATATGACTTTTCTCAGACTAAACAATCGAAATGTGTTTTTTACCAATGTCTGGAAACATTCAGTCATACTTTTAGAAGAAAACCCACAAACTGATAAAAAATTCAACTCATGCGGGAGATAACACATTCAAGGCCAGATCATCTCATGCCAGCAGAAAATAATCTAGAATCTATGAGAACTTTCCACTGCTGATCTACAATGCATGCATGTATCACCTAAAGCACATTTTTACAAAGAAAAGAATAAAAAAACAAGTTTGACTGTGCAAGTTTTCAGCAAAAACACACAACTATATAAAAAAGTTTGTTTTTTACATCATCTGATGAGTCACCTAACAATTGAATCAAAAAGCAATAGACAAAAATCTACATCTTTTCAAACTGAAGCTTTCCTTTTTTTAGCATTGCCTGTACTTTATGTAGAACATTATCAAAAGTGTCGTTCCTCGTAAAAATGTGAATTCATTTGTGAAAGAACGAGTTGAAACTTCAATGGTTGGCTCTCATTTTTGTTGCAGATGCAGATCAAATGATTCTGATATCTTAAAAAAGGGATTCACATTTAGAGATTTAAGGTGTACACGGCTAGCATGTTCAGAGAGATCTGCTGAGTTCTGGTCAGTTTCCACGTTTTCTTCCAGTGTAATCGAGTTGCTTTGATTCTTTTCTCGTTTTATCCTCAAGTCTATGAATTCGCTTTTGGAGATTTTAGATTTCAGTTATCTTTTCATTGGTCAAATAAAGCATTTGTGTAAACTGTGTTTCATTTGAGTGTCCTTTGACTTCCGGATTGACGTGGTTTTGAAAACAAAAGCCTGTCGTAGTTCATTAAGTAACCACTGGGGGACTTTTTTCACATCCATAACATTGGTTTGAAACTGGTTTGGAAAACCATTCTAACCTTGATTGTTAGGATGACAATGTATGACACTTTCATCAGGGGTTACTTTTCTTTTATTTCATCCATTTCTGGTCTTTTTTCTAAAAGGTAATCATTTAACTCTTTAACCTCTGAAATGGCACCGGCGACGTCTAAATGTCGCATGCTTTAAACTATTGTAACTATTTAATCGTTTACACAAATCACATAATTCCAACGGACTGTGACTGGATCAGTTGGTTTACTAAAGTTTGCTACTGTAATGTGCCGCAGCTTCAAAAACCATTAGAACGTGTAAACGGTTGAGGTAAATTCAGAAGTCCAAAGAATGTCAAAACTGAGCTAAAGCTCTGCAGTTAAAAGGCTTATTCTTTAGTTTCATTACAAATTTACTGTTAAGTTTTTCTTTTGGAAACTGTGGAATTTTGAAACTTTATTGCTCACTCTTAGAAAAACATTTGACCAAGTAAGACATAACAGATCTACGAAAACATTATTTTTAAATCAGTCTAATACGGAGCAGCAAGTAATGCAATTTGTATGCTGTTGTTATTTTTAATTTTCTTATGCAGCAGTCGTAAAATAACCAAAATACATAAAACATTAATAAAGAGAAAACCAGTTTGATAGTCATTGAGGTAGTTTTACATCTATGCAAAATATGGTTAAAAAAAGCATATATTATACGAGTTGTGAGACTTTAACCAATAACTAACTAAAGTAACCAGGTTATTTGCTGAGAACTGATCATTCAAGTTGAAATGTTCGAAAACCAAAAGGTAAAAGAATTTAACCCTTACATTCTTTCAACGACTGTAACTCTTTAACCGTTTACTCAATTATTCCTTCTAAAGCCAAGAAAAACAACTTTGTATCGACATGCAACACTTTAGTGTTGAATAACGGCGAACAGATGATATGCAAAGCTGCTTTTCTTCACCTCAGCTGATTTATTGGATAAATGGTTGAAGGTATGTTTCTGGCAACGTTAAAGAATGTATCTGTTTCTGTAGATTAACTTGGTAATATTTGTTCCGGGATGTTATTAGAAATGTACTAATTCTTGTTTTTTTTTTAAACGGATGATAAAACGTATAGCTACACTAATTTCAGAAACCAATTTACACAAGCAAGGACGCTTAAAACGCCGTGTCATTTCCAGTTCTTTTTACGAACTGGACAAAAAAATGATTTCATCACATTTGATTAAAAGACAAGCCTGCTGAATATTTACAAACCACCAAGATATATGTTGAATGGGCCTATATCATGCAAATGTCTTTCATTGTAAACAATATTCACATTTATGTTAATATATCACATTTGCCACACTAAAGAACAATTTCTAATGAAATATGAGTTATATTTACATCGTATTTTCCTACCCGGAAGTAAGACAACTTGATCTCTGAGGCTCCGCCTTTCACTCCGTGTGGGTGCCGCCCATTTCATGACATCAACCTAGAGTCGGCCTCAGCATGTCTGCGTGTGGCGCATGAAAACAAACATCCAAACATTTGCAAAGATGGATGTGGGTAATGTGCATATAAAAGGAAAGCGTTTTTGGCCAAAAACAGCTAGCTCGGTGGAGAAAGTGGGTATGTGTTAGCTTGGGGGCAGAGCTGGCAGCACAGAGACTTCTTGGAATGGGCTGTTCCTCACTTGTCCACTTCACAATGTGACTTGTTTTTGTGGGTTGGGAAGGGCTGGTGTTCAGACCCAGGCTTGTAACCCTTGTGCTATGCTAGGGACTTTAACGTTGGGAGTTGGGTCATCTAGACCCACTAGACAGTGCTCTGAACCTTTTTTCTTCAATGATTTGTGATCTTCACTGGTGTCCATGGATTACATGAAATCTTTCCACCTTTATCCACTTTTGTCACGGTAGGGAGAACACGTCAAAGCAAGGGTGGGGTCATCTAAGATAGCACAAGGGTTAAAGGAATATTCAGAGATGCGTAAATGGATCAAAATACCTCCTTGGGGTTAACATTAAAGTAGACTTTAAGCCACAAAATTTATGATATAGACTCTTTGAAAGCAAGTCCCTGCTTGTGTTACGGCCTTCCCAACTCTTAAATCCCACTCATTTCTCCTGATGTGGCATTTCTCTACAACTTGTAGGTCTCTGAGAGACAATCCATAATTTCATTTGAAATACATTTTAAGAGCCAATGTTTGACTTGAATGTTATTTGTTTACTGGCCTTTTAAGAGAATAAAAATTCCAACAGGATATAATGTTGAAAACTGCCGGGCAACTAACAGATCTACAATCTGATTGGTGCTCAAAACTTTCAGCTATGTTTTTAAGGACGGCTGTGACAAAAGCAGAAGGGTATAGGGCAATAGTTCAGTCTTTCTGCTCTTGCTCTTCAGTGCTAGGTGATACTTTTGCAATGTTGCTCTTCTTCCTCGGCATGAGCTCAGAGCGGATGGTGTGAGCTGTGCTCCGACGGCGGGTAAACTCCATGAGATCCTCCACCAGCACGCTCTCCATCACCGCCCCAAAGGAGTGCCTGATCTTCATGCGCAGGTCGTTGCAGCTGAACACATACAAGATGGGATTCAAGATGGCGTTTAGGAAAGCAATCGTTGCTGCAACTGGAAGGGCCTTCTCACTAAAAATTTTCACAGGGTGGTTGTTGGGGGCCATGACCTCCATAATGATGAAAAGCTGGTACGGGGCCCAGCAGAGAAAGAAGGTCACAACCACAGCGACCACAACCCGGACGAAACGCAAAGGGCGGCGGCATCCCCGACGAGCCAGGACGGAGTTCACTGCTAAGTAGCTGAAGATGATGATCAGGAGAGGAATTAGGAAGGCTAAAAGGAACTTGGTGAAAGCCAAAATCTCTTTGCGCTGCTTGCATAAAGCCTGTAGATCGTTCAGATCACTCGGAGGATACAGAGCGTAGTTGTAATAGCACAGATTCCTTCCGTCTCCAACCTTAATGATGTCACGGAACAAAAAAAAGGGTATGATGCAGATGATGGCCAGCACCCAGATTCCTGCGCAAATCCTCTTAACTCCTTTGATACTTCTGTAGTTCTGGGCCCAGACCGGCCTCACCACCACCAGGCAGCGGTCCAGAGAAATGGCCGCCAGCAGGAACCCACTGAAGTGCATGTTGAAGAAAAAGATGGAGGAATAGATCTGGCAGAAGGTTTTGCCCAATATCCAGTTATTTCCTTGGGCCATGTACAGGGTGAAGAAAGGCAGGAAGGCTGAGGTCAACAGGTCAGACGCTGCCAGGTTCAAGATCCAGGTGCTGATTATAGAGCGGCGGATGTAAAAACCCACCACAGCAAGGATTAAGAGGTTTTCCACAATGCCGATGATTGAAACTATTCCATGGAGGGAAATGAGAAACAAGTCCAAAGAATTCACATTGGGTGTATACTGCGTCTGGTTGGTGGAGAAAGTCATGCTTTCGTTGGGAGTTCTGCATGACATCTTGTCCTGTAGAGCTTCTTGGGGATCAGATCTAAGACAGAGATTCATACGTGAATGTCATATCTTTGTTTAAAATTCTAGTTCATCCTTTTAATCTTTATTACATTCAGGAAGCTTTGTAACCCAAACACATTTACATTTACAGGAACTGTGCGTCTTCACGGGTCTGTCTATTACATGTACGGACTTCTTACTGTATATATAAAAACCACATATGTATTCAACCAGCTTTCTCTAAAACGCAATGATTTGGGATAAAAAAAAACTTTGCTTTATTTAGACTTAGGGTTGAAACAGAAACACAAGACTATGAGATTCAGGTTACTGTATCTAGAGATAAGGACATAAAAAAGCTAGTGTGAAGCAATGTTTAACAGGTCAAGTTAACATTTTTTGCTGATGATTGAGTGATTTTCATGCAAAGATAAAACTATTTTATTTGATAATTTCCCATATTAAAAAAAGTAGTCAGTTGCAGAGATCTATTGTTTTCCCAACAAGTTTAACCCAAACAGTTCTTCTGAAATTAAATGCATGAGAAAAACAAGACTCACCTTGGGTCTTAGTGCCTGAACGTGCTACCAGCTGGTGTAACAAGATCTCTCTCCGTCTTGTGTTTCAGTTTTACGCAGGGCAGAGGCTTTTACATGATAGGCAGTAGGAAGTGTTAACCTCAAAGGGTGCGTGTTTTCTCAAAAGACGGTGCCTCAAGCACAACTTTTGAAGAAAGTCTTTCAGAAGTGACTCTGAAAATATGAAAATAAATGTTGCTGTAATATGCGTCTGCATTATGAATAGAGTCTTACTAGTTCTTAACATTTAGATGATTTAATAAAAAATAAAAGGTAAATGTTTAAATTAAAGGGTGAGTTTCTATGGAATAATGATGCACTAAGTTGGCTTTTTCTGTGGAAACTGCCGCGAAAGTCTTCACATGCATCCATGGTCAAAGTCCCACTCCGATCGTCTTTTGATCGAATGCAAAAGCGTTCCCAGTCAACCTTTTAGTTACAACTCTCTCCTGCTAAGTTACAGCCCCTCACGACCCCAAACTAGCACTAGCAGTGCAACAAACGTGGTGAGCAATATCGTAGCTATCCAGCCGTACAGTTTACAGCCAGATGTCAGCTCAGACGAGGAAAACAAAGACGTACATGGATCTAATTATGTACAAGTGAATACATCAATGTACTGGTATTATGCACTTTAATAACCAAAAACTTAAAACTAATACTCAACACATTTTGTTGCTGCTGTGTAAGTCTGCACCAAAGGTTTCAGTCTAAACCACGACAACCACAGGATGTCTTACACAAAAGCAGTTTTTGATGTGACAACAATTTTACAGAATCTTTTATACAATCTTCTGTCTTCACACTGGCACTTTGTTGTCTCTGCAGTTGTTATTGTTAATAAAAGACTCTTTAAAAAAAAAAAAAAACTAGACGTCCATCGCTGGTCATTTGGTCACGTTATAACTCTTTGTTCGGCTTCTGTCATCAACTGGGGCCTGTCTGTCCACAAGTCTTTGCTCAACGTTGGTTTCTTTACCAATTCAAAGTGCTTGTATTCCAGTCATTTTTGTTTTGAAAGACGTTCCTGTGGTCAGAGTTCCTTTTTAAGGTCTGACTTCCTTTCATGACATTGGGCCTCTTTGGTCATTTCAAACCTTTTTTCTCCACTTTCTGTCTTTCCTTCAACTTTTGTTGGAACATTTTGGGCTCCTTCAGAAAAGGAGTTTATATTTATGCTTTTAATATCACTTGCGGTAAAAGATAAATGGCGTATATATTTAAATAGCAAATTACTGGCGCTTTGGCACACTGATGGCGGCTCTGCTGCCAAACACTGACCCCAACGAGCAACCACCAGGAACTTTAGTGCAGTCAAAGCCCTCACCTTCTACTCTCAAATATGACCCACACCAGTAAGCGTTGCAGTTCCTCCAAAGACCACTTAAGGCTGGTTGTAGAAGGAAGCAACTTCCCTCAGCTCCCATGTTAAAGTGTCCAATTTTAAGCCTAAAATACACTTGTACATTCTGGGTTCGGAATGTATCTTTCGGGGTCACGGGGCTGCTGGAGCCAACCCAGCTACTGTTGGGAAAACGCCTTGAACAAGGGCCACACACATACCTGGGGTCAGTGGTTGGCGATCTTGCCTCACAGCAAGAAGGCCCCTGGTTCAAGTCCCCCCACCTGGGACTTGAACCAGGGGCTCCGGCTTCCTCCCACCATCCAAAAACATGGTTCATAGGTTTTGGTTACTTTAAATTGTCTCTAGGAATGAATGTGAATGTGCTGATGACTGATGTCTGATGACTTGTCCAGGATGTCCCCTAGCCGAGATCAGCTCCGGCAGCCCCGTGACCCCAAAAGATTCAAAACGGGTTTAGAAGATTGAATGATAAAACTATTAACCTATGAAGCATAATTTTGGTCTGTGAGAGGAAGCCGTAGAAAACCCGCACATGCACAAGAACATGTAAACTCCACACAAAAAGAACCAGGGCCTCGCTGTGAGACGAGAGCACTAACCACAACACCACCGTACGTTTATTGATTCATATATTAGTCATGATAACTTGAAAAAGGATACATTTAGTTAAATGTGTCATTTTAATATATCGGCTGTCACAATTGTTCATTTTTAGAGGTGGATAGTCCAACTATATTTGGCCCCATTCAATTGTTGTTTCTAGAACATTGTAGAGTTAGACGGAGTCAATTCTGGTCAATGTGCCCGCCCCTCTTTAGGTTTCAGTTTTTGCTGCTCAGAATTCATTGGGTGACATCAAAAATGTCCAGCAAACGCGTCTGCGGTAGATTCTGAGCATGCAGAGGCAGGACGAGAAAGTTTGTTGCTATGGAAACATGGGCGTTTTCTTTTGACATGAAGCAACCCATGATCCTCTGTTTTGAGAACTAACACTTTTAAAAACTAAACTAAACACAGATTTTAAAAAAAAGGATGAGCTTCATTTGGTTGTTTAATGTTGAGGTTAACATTTTCCATCCCACCAGTCAACATTTTTAGTTCTAGCCTCGCTTTGCTGAATGAAATTTGAAGATTTTTACAGACTAGACACTGATGCCGGGCTCTCATACTCTTACATAACACTTCTAAACATTTGCTTTAAATATGGCAGACTCATTTCCATCATATAAAGGAACTGCAAAGAAAGGAGGAAGGTTTCTCAATGCAGATGTACTACTTGAGTGGGTTTGTGGACTTTGGGGTCAGCAATACTTCCTTCTGGTGAGCAACACATCGCCCAGTGTATGTTCTTTCATAAATAAAAATAAAGAAGTGTAAAAAAAAACAGAGCAGAACCCAACTATTTAACCCCTAGGAGATCTTTGTGACCAAATTCTAGGCCCTGGTGAGTGCAGGCGGCAGCAGGAGTGAGGTGCTGCTGACAAACAAGTGCTCCCATCCAGAAGACCACAAGAGCAGATAAAGTCAAGCAGAAATCACCAAATATGCATGTTGCAAAGCAAGAAGACACGCTCTGCTCTGTCATATCTAGACCAAAAATCAGTCACAAAAAACGAAAACAAATTTTTTTCCCCCCATCAACAAAAAAACAAAAAGATATTTTTTTCTATCAACACTAAGGTTAATTTGTGTTTATATGCACATCTACATGTTGGTTATGGTAGAATGTAGTGAAAGAACATTTTAACCCTGACATTTTTTTATTTTTACTTAAACATTAGTGACTGCTTATTTAAAATTAGCCCACTCTGTTAAAAAGGTGCTTTGAACATGTTCTTGTGGCATCTTTTTTTTTAAAAAGACGGAGGATGTATTGAAAGAAAATTTAGCATAAATCAGCATTTCTGACTTTTTCTTTAATCAAATCATTGTGAATCAGGAGAAGACGGGAAAAAAACGGAAAAAGATGGCGAACATCTGTGGACATCGACGAATGACAAACACAAGAAACATTTGTGAAGTATGTATCACCAAAAAACCAAAATGGCACATGTAAGATGCCATTTTAAATGCTTACTCTGGGTATGTCGGTTCCAAAAGACCGGATATGCGTTAGCGTAATTACGCTCGACTTGGTAACCCTGGGTTAATGCACGTGCACAGCAGGTACATAAAGACATTCTCAATGGATCGCCGATTTCCGGAGTCACCATGGAAACGCGTGGAGAAAAAAAGAAAGCGCTGTATTTCAGTTAGATGGAGTCAGAGATTTTCATGACAGCGTATGAAGATTATACGTCCATCAAAAAAGTAATACGGCTGCATCATCAAAAGAAAGAGTTTCTGCTTGGAGAAAAAGAACGGACGAATAAACACACGAGTTTCCATTTTCATTGTGACGCATATATGTATATATATATATATATAAATTATCCAATTTTTCCAACTTAAATGAATTACTTCTGTTGGTAACAAGTAATTGAGTTAAATTTGTTCAACCTAATTTCTTATGTCTATCCAGTTCAATAATTATTATTACAACTCAAATTTACATATTTACAGAACTAAATGTCATATTACTCCCATTCACCTAAATGTTCTTCCATCTTAATTTATTGTACTTCTTGAACTCTCAAATGTCTAAGTTTGAGGCGGCAGATATTCTCATTTTTATAATAAAATGAAAGAAACAATAGATATGCAACATTAAATGTATTACCATTTCTCCAACCTTAATATAACATTTCTAAGCACTAGGGCTGCTAAATAAACTCATTATCCTCTCCCTCCCTCTCACTCATGGTGCAGAAAGAATTAAATATAACGGTACAACGATTAAATTGCTTCAGTTTAGTTTAATTGTGTCTGTTGACCACTTCACCTTAATCCTGTTTTTAAATGTTGTGTTTACTTCTACACAAGCTTCACTTTTCATTTTTCAAAAGTGACCGAAAGAAGCGAATTCATCCTTCAATCCAGACGTTATTAGAAAAGTGATTCAGTTAGAAAGATGACTTGGACCAAACTTTGGGATGTTTGGCTGTTAATAAACACAAACCTTGAAGGAGAACTAAACTGTTGACCTCTGATTTCATCAAGAATACTTAAAAACTGTTTGATGTGTGTTTGTTGTGGTTTCAAGACGTTTAACAGGGAAGACTCATAGTAGAGCAGAGATGCTGTCACTTTAACACAATGCATCATGGGAGATGTAGCCGAAACCGGATGCAGGCGCAGATGCAACTTGTTAATTTATAATCTGAACCTTTCTCCCCCTTCAGTTACACTTCAATGCACATCGGAGTCACGCTACGGCGCTCCCCTTCTCTATCGGATCACGAGCGGCACAAAATTGTGGGGATCCTGGTTGTCAGAACGATCAACTTCATTGCCGTCTTCGGGCCATACCACCTCATGGGCGGGTACCGGTTCGTGTCTCTGCAGCGGACGGAAGTGCCCTGCGAGTTAGAACACTCAATCTTCCTCATCTACCCCCTTTGCTACAGCCTGACCAGCCTCAACACCTTGCTGGATCCCCTTTTCTACATCTTCCTGTGCCACAACGCTCGACTGAAGCTGCAGAGATCTCTGCCCTGTTTGGGGAGGGGTCAAGACAACAAGAGCAAGACCACTGTGAGCAGATATCGCCTCAAAACCCATGGGCAGACTGAAACAGGCAGCTTTCAGGCAATTTGAACAGGTTTGGACCATGTCTCAGCCCGCAGGGATTCAGGCAGAGCAACAGCACCATCTGGTGGTTTTATAGATGTTACAGCATGAACTTTAAGGAATAAACAACTTCTGCTTCAGTGCCTTTTACAATTATCATGGAGTTTATATATATATATATATATATATAGAGGGAGAGAGAGAGAGAGAGAGAGTTATCGGTGTGTCTGCTGATGACTATGTTTTTTAACTATCTCCTGAGTCATCTAACAATAGAATCAAAAAAACAACTGAAACAAATCTGCATCTTTTCGAAGTAAAGCTTATTCTTTTAGTAATGCCTGTACTTTATGTAGAACAGGGGTTTTCACACTGGCATGTGAGATACCTATGAGCAACAATGTCTTGAATATATACCTGGATGGATGGATGTATGGATGGATTGGCAGTTCTGTATGTAAATCATGTCCTGTACTGAGGATTTTGATTCGCTGACGGATTTTTTAGAAATATATATATATATATTCCATTTATTTATTTACTTTTTAGGGGGGGGCGCCCTGAGGGGCGGTGTGCTAGTCCCTTAGGGAAGTCAGGGCATGAATGGTGGGGCTGGACCACCTGCCCCTCTGGGTTGGCACCGGGCCCCTTCCTCGTGACTCCCTCGTCTCTCTGCGCTGTGGCGGCTCTGGCCTCTATCTACGGCTGGCTTACTGCCTCCTGACTGCCTGGCCGCCCTGGGAGGGAGGGTGCCTACCGCGGCTGGCTGGGGGGGCCGGTCGCTCGAGGGAGCCTTCTTCCCCCGGTTGTGCCCATCCACCTGCTCATCTGTGCATATCTTTCTCCGGTCCGCCCGACAATTTCCACTTCCACTTTAGACACACACAGCAAATGCACACCACACACAGAGGGACCCTGGAGTGGGAGGGCTCTACTGTTTTGTAGCGGTGGGCCCCGCCACACTGTAGACCTCCTATTTTACCTGCAGCACACACACAGCACACCAACACCACCATACATCGGTGGGGTCGGGGAGGGGCGGCCGGTGACCGGGATCCTCTGGGGCTCTCCCTCCCCATCGAAGAGTGGGTAGGCCATGGGGGGGATTGGAGGAGGCGTCGGATAATATGGCGGGTTAGGAGGGATGTAGAGGGTAGAGTAGTGGGAGGGGGGGGGTGGAGCCGTGGGTGCACGGTGATCTCTGGGTTGCTTGGGTTATGTGCCAGGGATGGCTTGCGGAGACGGGGCGCCGGCTGGGTGGTTGGCGGCTCATGGGTTCTCGGGGCCCTGGCCTCATCCTTGACTCGCGTCTTGGTGTCCGGCACCTGGTGGCCCCCATGGCTGCCGCCTGGTACGGCTAAGCACACCTGTCCTGTGGCCTGGGGGCCCAGACGCCGGTTCGCCTATGTCTCTCAGTGCCGGGGGGGGGGCGCCTGGCTGGGTAGGTGGGCGGTCCCCCTCTCCCAGGCTGCTTGGCAAGGCAAGGCAAGGCAAGGCAAGTTTATTTGTATAGCACAATTCATACACAAAGTAATTCAAGGTGCTTCACAAAACAGAAAAATGCATTAAAATCACAATACATCATAGAAATAATCAACGTAAAATTTACTTTAAAAGAAAAGAAAAAAATTGAAAATTGATTTAAAAATATATTCAAATTCAAAATTCAAATTAATTTTATTTATAAAGCACCTTTCATGTCAAACAGACAACTCAAAGTGTTTTCCATAAAAAACAAACAAGAATACAATAAAAACAAACCCCACATATGAAATAAAATCATTAAATAAGCCACTCATAATAAAACACACAAAAACAAGCCCAAGTAAAAGAGAAATGACAGAGCTTAAGAAAAGAGAACCAAGAAGGCGCCGTCCGGCCCGTCCTCCTGTTGGCCGGGGTGTCCGCATCTATGCAACACAAGCACCATTCATCCCCAGCACCCAATGCCCCAGAGACCCCCAACCCCCAGGCCCAGAGCACCAAACTTGGGCGCACCAGGCCCAGCAGCCCGGGGAGCCGGAACAAGAGATGCCAGAGGACAAGCATGGCCAGAATCTCTGGGAGCCCGAACACTAAGACCCCGGCCTAGGGTGAGAAATAAAGGAAGGAAAGGAAAGAAAAGTGCAGATAGGACCTTTCAGTCATATACACGGCTAAACAGAAATGTTTTAAGTCTAGATTTGAACATGAACACAGTAGAGGCCTGTCTTACGCCTTCAGGGAGGCTGTTCCAGATTTTAGCTGCAGAATATTGAAACGCTGATTCCCCTTGTTTAGTTCTGACTCTGGGTATCAACAGGAGGCCGGCCCCTGAGGTCCTCAAAGATGGTTCATATGGCACTAACATGTCAGAGATGTACTTTGGTGCTCGGCCATGGAGAGACTTGTACACAAGCAGAGCTGCTTTGAAGTCTATTCTTTGAGGTACAGGGAGCCAGTGCAGAGACCTGAGCACAGGACTAATGTGATCATACTTCCTGGTTCTGGTCAGGACTCCAGCAGCAGCATTCTGGATGTACTGAAGCTGTTTTACAGCTCGTTTGGAGAGGCCGGTGAGCAGGCCGTTACAGTAGTCTAACCTACTGGAGACAATTGCATGAATAAGTATCTCCAGGTCTGGCTTTGACACTATATTTTTGATTTCTGACTTGATTTGAGGGTTTAAGAGACAGAGAATGAAGGTAGATGCTGACACTTTCTCTTTGTTTCTGTGGGCCAAAAATAATAACTTCGGTCTTGTTTGAGTTTAGCTGGAGAAAGTTGTTCTGCATCCACGCACTGATCTGTTGGAGGCAGTGGCTGAGTGAATCCACCGGCCCATATTCACCTGTTGTCAGTGACACATAGATCTGAGTATCATCTGCATAGTTGTGATAAGATATGTTATTACTGCGTATTAACTGTCCTAGTGGCAGCATGTAGAGGTTGAACAGAAGGGGTCCCAGGATCGATCCCTGGGGCACACCACAAGTCAAGGCCATGTAGTCTGAGACACAACTCCCAATTTCAACAAAATATTCTTCGTGTCATAACGGAATTACCACGTTTTCTTCCAGTGTAATCGAGTTCCTTTGATTATTTTCTGGTTTTATCCTCATGTCTCTTTTGGAGATTTTAGATTTCAGTTGACATTTCATTGGTCAAATAGAGCAATTGTGTAAAACTGTTTCATATGTGCGTCCTTTGAGTTCTGGATTGACACAGTTTTGGACGAAGAGCCACTTTTCTCTGCGACTGGATCAATTGGTTTACTACACTTTACTACTGTAATGTTTGGCAGCTTCAAAATCCATTGGAATTACGTAAATCGCGTTAACGGTTGAGGGAAATTCAGAAGTCCAAAGAATGTCAAATCTGGAGCTAAAGCTCTGCAGTTAAAACTGTTATGCTTTATTTTCATTACAATCTTACTGGAAGTTTTTCTTTTGACAATTGGGGGATTTGTTCGTTAAAACTTTACTGCTCACTTTTGGAAACGTTTGACCAAGTGGAAATATCAGAGCCAAGAAAACATTATTTTTATATGAGTTTTACATCTATGCAAAATATGCTTAATGCCATAGGAAAAAATATCACACAAATTATATAACTTAAGCAAACAATTAACTGAAGTAATCATGATTTCTGCTGAGAACTGAACATTCAAAGTAAAATGTTACGCAACCAAAAGCCATAAGAAGTTAATCCTTAACTTCTTTCAACCACCGTAACTCTTGAACGGTTTACACAATTAACATGATTCTAATGGATCCTAAAGCCACGAAAAGCAGCTTTGTATTGAATAACGACGACAAGACTATATGAAAAGCTACTTTTCTTCGCGTCAATTGTTTTATTAGATAAATGGTCGCAGAGACGCCGGTGTTGTCGGCAACATCTTTTATGTTAAAGAATGCATCAGTTCCCATAAATGAACTTGGTAAAAGTTTGTTCCAGGATGTCATTAAAAATGTAGTAATTCATGTATGTGAAAATTTTACGGTGGCCCAGAAGGGTCACAACACAACACATTAACTTAAGACACAACACATTAACTCACAACACAATAACTCACAACACAATAATTCACAACACAACACATTAACTCACAACACAATAACTCACAACACAACACATTAACTCACAACACAACACATTAACTCACAACACATTAACTCACAACACAACAACGAAAGTAAAGCTGCAATGGAAGTGCTTTTATTCTGAAATTTCCACTGGGCTGAGCGGCTAACTGCCTTAAAGAAAATAACGTCACAGTGAGCTGTGGAGGGAGCATGTTTTTTCTACAAGAGAAGCTAGCAGCAGTGTTGCCAGATCGGGCGGTTTTGGTTCTAAATTTACAGGTAAAAATGGCTTTGGGTATGCATAATTTGTGCTGTTTAAGGTCGGTATGGAGGTTTTCCTCTCTACCTGCGGGTTAAGAAAGTGAATGGAAGAAGGCCGCTCCGCTGAAGAAATTTTTAATACTGTACTCTGCTATAACCTGCGTGCTGCTCTTTGATCCTTGTGCTGCGGCTTGCGCTGGAGCGCCCAGACTATCGTGTCAACCTGCTGCTATGATGACCGTATTTTGCACTCTCTATGTAGAACACACTGAGGAGTGCGGGGGAAACAACTCTCAGCTGCAGAGGCTATGAACAGGTGAACACATAGAGACAAAAAGCAGGTAGGGAGGCGGGGGAGGGCTTTGGCTTCAGAGTCTGTCCGAGATGGAAACACGGGCATCAGATTAAGATGTGAGTTAATGTGTTGTAAGTTAATGTATTGTGTGGTAAGTTAATCTGTTGTGACCCTTCTGGGCCACCATAGGAAAATCGATGATAAAACATAATTTCAGGCACCAATTTACACAAGCAAGGACGCCAAATATGTCATCTCATCTCCAGTTCTTTGTAACTCTTTTGAGAAGAAAACTCACAAGAATGGATTTCTGACAAAAAACATTTTTTTCACATTTGATTAAAAATGAGCTAGCCAAATATTTACAAACCACCAAGATATATCAGTTCTAGCACACTAAAAACTTATTTTTTAAAGTAAAATATGAGTTATATTTATATATTCTTTTTCTACCCAGAGGTAAGACGGCTCAATCTCTGAAGCACCACCTTTCACTCTGTGTGGGTCCCGCCCATTTCATGACATCAACCTAGAGTCGGCCGCAGCATGTCTGCGTCTGCCGCATGAAAACAAACAGCATCCAAACTATTGCAAAGATGGATGTGCATATAAAAGGAAAGCGTTTTTGACTAATGACAGCTAGCTCGGTGGAGAAAGTGGGTGTGTGTGTGTTAGCTTGGGGGCGGAGTTGGCAGCACAGAGTCTTCTTGGAAGGGGCTGTTCCTCACTTGTCCACATTACAAAGTGAGGACCCACTTGTTTTCGTGGGTTGGGAGGGGCTGGTGTTCAGAGCGCAGGCTTTAAAAGGAATATTTATATATATATATATATAAGATGTGTAAATGGATCAAAATATCTCTCTGCGGATGTATTTTGTGCGGAATTAACATTAAAATAAATGTAAAACCTCAAAATGTTTATTTTGCATGAAATAGGCCCTTTGAATTCAAGTCCCTGCTTTGGTTACGGCCTTCGCAACTCGTAAATCCCACTCATGACTCCTGATGTGGCATTTCTCTACAACTTGTAGGTCTCTGAGAGACTATCTTTACTTTCATTTGAAATATATTTTAAGAGTCACTGTTTGACTTGAATGATCTTTGTTTACTGCCCCTTTAATTCAATAAAAATGCCAACAGGAAATAATGTTGAAAACTACCCAGCAACTAACAGATCTACAATCGGATTTTCAAAACTTCCAGCTATGTTTTTAAGGGCGGCAAAGGGGTATAGTGCAATTGTTCAGTCTTTCTGCTCTTGCTATTCAGTGCTTGGAGACACTTTTCTGATGTTGCTCTTCTTCCTCAGCATGAGCTCGGAGTGGCTGATGTGAGCTGTGCTGCGATGGCGGGTAAACTCCACCAGATTCTTCACCAGCGAACTCTCTCCATCACCGCCCCAAAGGAGTGCCTGATCTTCATGCGCAAGTCGTTGCAGCTGAACACGTACAAGATGGGATTCAAGGTGGCGTTTAGGAAAGCAATCGTTGCTGCAACTGGAAGGGCCTTCTCAGTAAATTTTTTCACAGGGTGCTTGTTGGGGGCCATGACCTCCATAATGATGAGGAGGTGGTACGGGGCCCAGCAGAGAAAGAAGGTCACAAGCCGGACCAAACGCAAAGGGCCGCGGCGGCATCCCCGACGAGCCAGGATGGAGTTCACTGCTAAGTAGCTGAAGATGATGATCAGGAGAGGAATTAGGAAGGCTAAAAGGAACTTGGTGAAAGCCAAAATCTCTTTGCGCTGCTTGCATAAAGCCTGTAGATCGTTCAGATCACTCGGAGGATACAGAGCGTAGTTGTAATAGCACAGATTCCTTCCATCTCCAACCTTAATGATGTCACGGAACAAAAAAAAGGGTATGATGCAGATGATGGCCAGCACCCAGATTCCTGCGCAAATCCTCTTAACTCCTTTGATACTTCTGTAGTTCTGGGCCCAGACCGGCCTCACCACCACCAGGCAGCGGTCCAGAGAAATGGCCGCCAGCAGGAACCCACTGAAGTGCATGTTGAAGAAAAAGATGGAGGAATAGATCTGGCAGAAAGTTTTGCCCAATATCCAGTTATTTCCTTGGGCCATGTACAGGGTAAAGAAAGGCAGGAAGGCCGAGGTCAACAGGTCAGACGCTGCCAGGTTCAAGATCCAGGTGCTGATTATAGAGCGGCGGATGTAAAAACCCACCACAGCAATGATTAAGAGGTTTTCCACAATGCCGATGATTGAAACTATTCCATGGAGGGAAATGAGAAACAAGTCCAAAGAATTCACATTGGGTGTATACTGCGTCTGGTTGATAGAGAAAGTCATGCTTTCGTTGGGAGTTCTGCATGACATCTTGTCCTGTAGAGCTTCTTGGGGATCAGATCTAAGACAGAGATTCATACATGAATGTCATATCTTTGTTTAAAATTCTAGTTCATCCTTTTATGTCATGGTGGCCTGGCAGACTCCTCCCCCTCCAGCTCTGCTGCTCATCTCTCTCAGCTGTGACCACTCTACTCATCAGACACCTGCTACTTAAGGAGACCCAGCTTCATAATTCTTCGCTAGTCCGTTAACCCTGATGGTGCCTAGTCTCCTGAAGCTCACTACGTCTGGCCCCCTTGTCTCGTCCCAAGTTAACCTTGACTGTTTTCTTCGCTTCAGGTTCTCACCTCACGCCAAGAGTGTCACCTGAATCTCACCTCCTCGAGCAGCAGCTGCCGCAACACTCCTCGTCGACGCCACCTGTGTTTGTGTCTCTGTGCTCCTCTGGATCTCCAGCCACGCCACGAACTCTGTGTGGCCTCCCAGCTCTTGGGACTCTGCACGTACGGTACCGGAGACTTCAATCAAGAGCCGCAGCCACGTTACCCACAGCCTCGCCCGGAATCAGCAAGAACTTAAAATAAACTCTTTACTTACCTTTCACTCACCTGTCTCTGCCTCTGGGTTCCAGCGCCTGGGTCCGTTCCGTGTTCTAGTCATGACATTTTAATCTTTATTACATTCAGGAAGCTTTGTAACCCAAACACATTTGCATTTACAGGAACTGTGCGTCTTCACGGGTCTGTCTATTACATGTACGGACTTCTTACTGTATATATAAAAACCACATATGTATTCAACCAGCTTTGTCTGAAACGCAATGATTTGTGATTTTTTTTTTTTAAAACCTGGCTTTACTTAGACTTAGGGTTGAAACAGAAAAACAATGAGTATGAGATTCAGGTTACTGTATCTAGAGATAAGGACATAAATAAGCTAGCGTGAAGCAATGTTTAGCAGGTCAAGTTTACATTTTTTGCTGACGATTGAGTGATTTTCATGCAAAAACAAAAAAATGTTATTTTTCAAATTCCCATAATAAAAAAAGTAGTCAGTTGCAGAGATCTATTTTATCCCCAACCAGCTTGATCCAAAACAGTTCTTCTGAAATTAAAGACACTAAAAAACCAAGACTCACCTTGGGTCTTAGCGCCTAAACGTGCTACCAGCTGGTTTGACAAGATCTGTCTCTGTCTTGTCTTTCAGTTTTACGCAGGGCAGAGGCTTTTACATGATAGGCAGTAGGAAGTGTTAACCTCAAAGGGTGCGTGTTTTCTCAAAAGACGTTGCCTCAAGCACAACTTTTGAAGAAAGCTTTTCAGAAATAAATCTGAAAATAAATGTTGCAGTATTTCAAAAAATAAATGTGTGTCTGCATCATCAATAAATTCTTTCTAGTTCTTAACTTTTAGATGATTTTATATAAAAAGCGAAATGTTTAAATCAAAGGGGGGGCTTTTTCTGTGGAAACTGCCGCAATAAGTCTCCACATGCAGCCGTGGTTAAAGTCCCTCTCCAATCGTCTTTTAAACTATTGCAAAACCGTTTCCAGTCGACCCTTTGCTTACAACTCTCTCCAGCTAGGTTACAGCCCGTCTCAAGCCCAAGCTACCATTAGCAGTGCAACAAATGTGGTGAGCAACATTGGAGCTGTCCAGCCACACAGTTTTGAGCCAGATGTCCGCTCAGACAAACATGAATCTACTTTTGTACAAGTGGATATGTCAGAATGGAGCAGAGAAGGGAGATGGTGATAGTAGTAGTTTGTATGCAACAACACAAACTTTTATGAACTGCATTTTTTCATCTGCTCCTTATCCGCCCTTTATCCTTTTGGAATAAAGAAATATTCAGAAATTCAGTTTTGAGCTTAATTTTCTTTATAAATGTCACCTATCGTCAGAAAAATGTAACAAGAACGTGTTTAAAATACAATTTTTTAAAAACACAATTTTCATCAGAGTGGGAAAACTTCTTCCTCAACATTTCACCAACATGTTCAATATTAATAATGAATTTCATGAATACCCGACTAGGGATGGCTGTCTCATCAGAGCACCTTTCTGTCGCACACCTCAGTCACAGTTTAGCGTCTTATACAGAAGATGTCAAATTTGGAACAGTCTTCCATCCTCTTTCAAAGAACTTTCTGAAACACGGTTTTAAAGGTTTCTTCTTAATAATTGTACTTTTCCATATGGTATGTCTCTTTTAGTACCATAAGTATGCAATTGCATTAATTGATAATGTAATGATTTTATTTGTATTGTTTTTACTTTACAGTATTGTTTTTTAGTTTGATATAAGTATGTAATTGCGTGAATTGAATATTTATTTATTTTACTTAACGGTTTCGTTTAATAGGAGCTTATAGACTTATTAAGGGGGTTGCCACATGTGAAGCCCCTTGCTGTATATTCTGTTTTTATTTATGTTTTTTTATGAGTGATAAATGAAATAAATAAAGAATAAATAAATAAATAAATAATAACCAAATACTTAAAACTAATACCCAATACATTTTGTTGCTGCTGTGCAAGTCAGCACCAAAGGATTCAGTCTGAACCACGAAAACCACAGGACGTCTTACACAAAACCAAATGAAGCTCTTGATATGACGAGAATTTTACAGAATCTCTTATACAATCTTTTGTCTTCACACTGGCACTTTTTTTGTCTCTGCAGTTTATATTTATGCGGTAAATGATAAATGGCGTATATTTACAGTACAGACCAAAAGTTTAGGCAAACCTTATAATTCAAAAAGGTTTCCTTATTGTCATGACTATGAAAATTGTAGATTCATATGAATTAACACATATGGAATTATATACATAACAACAAATGTGAAACAACTGAAAATATGTCATATTGTAGGTTCTTCAAAGTAGCCTCCTCTTGCTTTGATTACTGCTTTGCACACTCTTGGAATCTCTTGATAAGCTTAAGGAGGTAGTCACCTGAAATGGTCTTCCAACAGTCTTGAAGGAGTTCCCAGAGATGCTTAGCACTTGTTGGCTCTTTTGCCTTCACTCTCCAGTCCAGCTCACCCCAAACCATCTCCATTGGGTTCAGGTCCGGTGACTGTGGAGGCCAGGTCATCTGGTGCAGCACCCCATCACTCTCCTTCTTGGTCAAATAGCCCGTACACCTTAACCTGTAGGTGTGTTTGGGGGTCATTGTCCTGTTGATAAATTAATGATGGTCCAACTAAACGCAAAACTGGATGGAATAGCATGCTGCTGCAAGATGCTGTGGTAGCCATGCTGGTTTAGTATGCCTTCAGTTTTTATTAAATCCCCAACAGTGTTCACCAGTAAAGCACCATGACACCTCCTCCTCCATGCTTCACGGTGGGAACCAGGCATGTAGAGTCCATCATTTCACCTTTTTTGTGTCACACAAAGACACGGTGGTTGGAACCAAAATCATCAGACCAAAGCCCAGATTTCCACTGTTCTGATATCCATTCCTTGTGTTCTTTAGCCTAAACAAGTCTCTTCTGCTTGTTGCCTTTCTTTAGCAGTAGTTTCCTAGCAGATATTCTACCATGAAGGCCTGATTCACACAGTCTCCTTTTAACAGTTGTTGTAGAGATGTGTCTGCTGCTAGAACTCTGTGTGCCATTGACCTGCTCTCTAATCTGAGCTGCTGTTAACCTGCCATTTCTGAGACTGGTGACTCGGATGGACTTATCCTCCGCAGCAGAGGTGACTCTTGGTCTTCCTTTCCTGGGGCGGTCCGCATGTGAACAAGTTTCTTTGTAGCGCTTAATGGTTTTTGTGACTGCACTTGAGGACACTTCCAAAGTTTTCCCAATTTTTCAGACTGACTGACCTTCATTTCTTAAAGTAAGGATGGCCACTTGTTTTTCTGTACTTAGCTGCTTTTTTCTTGCCATAATACAAATTGTAACAGTCTATTCAGTAGGACTATCAGCTGTGTGTCCACCTGACTTCTGCACAACACAACTGATGGTCCCAACCCCATTTATAAGGCAAGAAATCACACTTATTGAACCTGACAGACCTCACCTGTGAAGTGAAAAATATTTCAGGTGACTACCTCTAGAAGCTCATCAAGAGAATGCCAAGAGTGTGCAAAGCAGTTATCAAAGCAAAAAGTGGTTACTTTGAAGAATCTAGAACAGGGGTCGGGAACCTTTGGCTCGCGAGCCATATATGGCTCTTTTGATGGTCACATGTGGCTCGCAGACAAATCCTTAATTATACTTTTTTTTCATTAGACCAGTCCTTCTCGGGTGCGATGCGATGCCAGAGGCACGCAGTAGTAGCGGTGCTTGGAGTGCTTGCAGTTTACTATTATCTATTATTTCACAGAGTTTGTACCAGCCGGACACCTGTGAATTGCCGTGCCTAAAACTGCGCGCTCCCGTCTCTGAGAAAGAGCGCGCAGTTTCGCGGACTGGATGTGTGAGGAAGAAAGCCGAGGGCGGGGGGGGGGGGGGCGGCAGCAGGTGAATCGCGCATGAATGGTAAAAACGTAAACCCGCTCCCCGTCACTCACTGCAGCGTGTGAGAGTGTGTTTGGTTCCATGTCTGTCTCACATCTAAAGAACATTCAGACCTAAGATCCCGTTTCAAGTCTCAACGCCTGCATGAAGCAGAAACTCACCACGGATCAACCAGACTAGACCATCAGCAAAACTACTACGAGAAATACTCATCATTTATTAGCAACAGCATAATGATGTTATTAAAAAGAATCCACAGACCTATTGTACTTTAAAAGTGTTGAAATTACATCAAATGCACACATTCACTTGTATATTTACTTTTAAAAATATTGTCGCGGACTGAGTTTAACTTGGCTGTTGGGCCGCGTTAAAAGTTCTGGAGTTCATGGAACGCGTCGATCAAGCAGAGATCTGATTGGCCCTCAGTTCTGTCGCTCAGCCTGTTGTTAGGGAGTTTGGACCAATGGGGTTCAGCTATGGGCCGAATAAGGGAAATGGGAGGGCTGGAGCGGGAGGGGGGGAATATAAAGTTGGGAGAAGCGCTCTCGGTGCTGAATTAATTGTACGGCGTTCGTTGCGGTCTGCAGTAACCAGAATAAAGAACCTTAAAAGAGGTTAAGTCTCCGTGCCTCAGTGTGGGAAAGGGACGCTACATTAATGTATGGCTCTTTCGAAATTACATTTCAAAATATGTGGCGTTTATGGCTCTCTTGGCCAAAAAGGTTCCCGACCCCTGATCTAGAATATGACATTTTCAGTTGTTTCACACTTTTTCTTATGTATGATTAGAAGGATATTTTTTATGATTATCGTCATTCATCCATCCATCTTCAAAAACCCTTTCGGGGTCACTGGGCTACTGGAGCCAACCACTATTGGGAAAAGGCCCTGAACAAGGGCCACACGCACACCTAAGGTCAATTTGGAGATTCCAATAAATACGGTGCACGGTGGGAGCAGTGGTTAGCGCTCTTGCCTCACAGCAAGAAGGCCCTTGGTTCAAGTCCCCCCACCTGGGACTCTGGATTCCTCCCATCATCCAAAAACATGGTTCATAGGTTTTGGATACTTTATTCATACTAGGTATGAATGTGAATGTGCTTGGATGTGTGATGTGTGGCTCCGCAACAGACTGATGACCTGTCCAGGATGTCCCCTAGCCGAGATCAGCTCCGGTCACCCCGTGACCCCAAAAGGTTCCAAACAGGTTTAGAAGATTGAATGAAAAAACAATTAACCTATGAAGCATGTTTTTAGACGGGGGGAGGAAGCCGTAGAAAACCCGCACAAAGCAGACTCCACACAAAAAGAACCAGGGCCTCGCTGTGAGACGAGAGCACTAACCACAACACCACCTTACGTTTATTGATTTATATACTAATCATGATGACTTGAAAAAGGATACATTTATGTTAAATGTGTCATTTTAATATATCAGGTCTCAAATTCGTTCATTTTTAGAGGTGGATAGTCCAACTATATTTGGGGCGGCCGTGGTGCAATGGAAGGGTGGACAGCTTCTGATCGGAATATTGCAGGTTCGATTCCCATGTGTCAAAGTGTCCTTGGGCAAGTCACTGAACTCCACCTTGGCTATGAAGGAAGGTTGGTGCCAGTGTTCGGCAGCAGAGCCCCCACCAGTGTGTGAATGTGTGTGTGACTGTAAAGCGCCTTGGGCCTTCAAAGAAGGTAGAAAGCACTTTATAAGTATTTACCATTTGGCCCCACTCAATTGTTGTTTCTAGAACATTTTAGTGTTTTGTCGGGTCAATTCTGGTCAATGTGCCCCCCCCCCCCTTCTTTAGACTTATTGTTGTCTAAATATACAGTAAACACACCTATGGTAGATTCTGAGCATGCATTGGCAGGACGAGAATGCCGGTTACTATGGAAACATGGGCGTTTTCTTTTGACTTGTTGACATGAAAGGAAGCGACCCATGATCCTTCGTTTTGAGAACTAACACTTTTAAAAACTAAAAAAACAAAACAAAGATTTAAAAAAAAAGGATGAGCTTCATTTTGTTGTTTATTGTTGAGGTCAACGTTTTCTAACCCACCAGTCTTTGTTTCTAGTTCAAACTTCACTCTGCTGATTGAAATTTCAAGATTTTTACAGACCAGACACGTAAGACTTCTAAACATTTGCATCAAATGTTGACCTGGCAGACTTATTTCAATCATGTAAAGGAACGGCGAAAAGCTGATGAACGCGTGTTCCAATCCAGAAGACCACAAGAGCAGATAAAGTCAAGCAGCAATTACCAAATATGTGTGTTGCAAGACAAGAACATTGCGCTCTGCTCTCTCATATCTATAACAAACATCAGTTAAAAAAAATTTTTTCCATCAACACTCAAGTTAATCTGTGTTGAAACATACATCTACATCTTGTGGTAGAATGTAGTGAAGGAACATTTTAACTCTGTAATCTTTATGTTTTTACTTTGGGGACTGCTTATTTAGATTAAAAAGCCTACTCTGATGAACAGGTGCTTGTGGCATAGTTAACCTAAATCTGCATTTTTGAGTTTTTCTTTAATCAAATCATTGTGAATCAGGAGCAGATGGAATCAATTGAAAAAGGCGATTAACATTTGCGCACATCGACGAATGACAAACACAAGAAACACTTATGAATCATGTACCACGAAGAACTGAAATGTGTAAGAAATGCGCAGAATGTACAAAGTGGCTATATGACATGGCCTTGAAAAGTAATCCTATTAAGAATATACGGTAAGCAAAAGAACGAGACATGGTTTGGACTTAAAATCCTTGAATTTTCACAAATATCAACAGGAACCGATTTTCTGTGGTACACAGTGTTCAAAATAAATCTATCCTAGTTATTTTGTATGACTTTGGTGAACTACAGAGCCGCACCACTTGATGGATTTTTGAAAAGGTGTTTTGTATTTTACAACTAAACTATGTTAAGAGTTATTTTCAATAAAGTTTGACTCATCTGTCGTGTTGCTCTCTCTGGAAAGGCTGATTTTAGCAGATAAGAGACATGAATAACAATAGTTCATTGGAAAAACTTCCCATCAATCCCTCTGACCAATCGCGTGCCTCTTGGCCCCTATAGACATTCTGGGTAGTGTAGTCATACCAAATTATGACTTTTTTGTCTTGCTTAATGCGCACAATAATCCAGGTTAAAACAACACAATGTTTCACATGAAATAGAATTCGGAGTTCCTCAAGGCGCTGTTTTCAGACCACTTTTTTTTACCTCCTCACATTAAGAAATATCCTTTTCTTAATTTAGATTAAATACTCAGTAAGAAAAGAGTTCACCACTAAAGAAACTTTATTGTTAAATTATGAGGAGACATTCTTTTTTTTTAAAGTTGATACAACATCAAAGCGAATAGCAGCATTTTTGAAATGTTCAAAATTGTAAATTCAAACTGAAACAGCTGGGAAGCTGAAGTTTGTGGAACATAAGGGAATCCAGGTGGAATAGATGATGTCAGGAAAGAGCTCCCTGACTGCAGTACAGCTGATAAACAGTTCTGCTGAGAGCTGGACCCAAGTTTCTGGAAAACAAACACCATCGTCAAGAGGTCAAGTCTGTAAGTGAATCCCGTTCAGTCCAGTTCAGAATCACAAAGAATCAAATAAGAAATATCAGCAGCAGCTTCAAACTTCTTACTTTCGCAAAAATTAATTGATTTCATTTTTAACTAGTTACACTTAAAAGTCGACACTGGGGCTAAAACAGTAAAAGTTTCATTGAGTTAAAATGTTCTTTTTAGAAAAGAAAACCATGTTAAATAAATGTAGAATAAGGCAGATAATTATTTGATCCCCCTGTGATTTTACAAGTTCTCCCACTTAGAAATCATCTGACATTTTCATCTGAGGTCCATCTCCACTGTGTGTGTGAGACATCATCTATATTACAATTCTGGAAATCATATTATATGATTTTTAAAATACAGCTGGCAATCAAAGACCTGTTGGTCCACCTCCACTCCACTTATCCCAACTTAAAAGTACTTGTTTAAGGTTGTTTGCTGCATGAAGACAACTCTCCACCCCATAAATTCCGCAAGACTCCAACTACTAACACAACCAAGACCAAAGAGCTGTCCAAAGACACCAGAGACAAAACTGTGGATCTCCACAAGTCTGGATAGGGCTACGGGGCAATTCCCAAGCAGCTTGTTGAAAAAAGATCAACTGTTGGAGCAATTATTAGAAAATGAAAGAAGCCAAACATTACACGGAAGGAGCTGGTCAATGACCCAAAAAGAGCTGGGACCACCGTTTTCAAGGTTACTATTGGTAATCCACTAAAACGTCATGGTTTGAAATCCTGCGTGGTCCGGAAGTTTCCCCTGGTCCAGACCCCTTTAAAGTTTGACCATTTGGACGATCCAGAGGACTCATGGGAGAAAGTCATGTGGTCATATGAGACCAAAATAGAACTACAGGAAACGTTTGACCTGTGGAATCGCAAACAGAGAGAGGCTACTGTACCAAATATTAATATTGATTCTGTCAGGTGTTTAAATCCTTATTGCAGCAGTGGCATACAAATAAATTATTTAAAAATCATGCAATGTAATTTCTAGATTTTTTAGATGATTCCTCTTACAGTGAACAAGCAGCTAAGATGAAAATGTCAGAGCCCTACATGGTTTCCAAGCGGGAGAGCATGCAAAATCACAGGGAGTTTATTTACTAAATCTACCAGTAAAATAATTACCATTTAGATTTATTGCCTAAAAACAAGTCATTCAGTTTGAGAGAACTGATATTTGTTCAGTCACTGTGTCTTAAGTGAAACCACTATCAAAACTAGACAAATCCTCTTGGTTAAAGTTGGAGTTTCTACAATCCAAAGACACTACAAACCTTTGGAGTTTCCCGTACCGGATGCAGGACAGGAGTTTCTCTTTCTCCGCTTCACTGGAACAGCGATCGTAGGCGCTCAGTAAACTGAGAACAGAACCAAATCGATGAACGCGTTCATTTTTAGTGGGAACAGATTTGATTGGTTTCACAGGAGATGGCAGTGACGTCCTGGAATGTCTCCTCCGAGTTCAAGCACACACGGCACGTCTCCTTATCAGTAACCGCTTAAGGCCCCAGGTAAGCTATATGCTAGCACAAAATAAGACATAAATGGTTCGCAAGCTATATGGTTCCTGATCCCTGCACTAAATCCTGGTCTAAACTTCTCTTCCATAGAAATAGTAAGCAAAAGAAAATATTTTTACTTTTTTCCAATTAGTGAACAGTAAAATATTCTACAATAATTTTTTCTCTATTAGTTTGTAAATGGTGACTTGGGTGGTAGCCAGGGTGCAGCACCTCAATCATGAGGATGGATTTAAAGACACCACCCTGACATGGCTGAGAGCTTGAATGACCATAAGAGCTCTGCTGTCCGGGGTTTTCAATCCTACCAGCGGCAAAAGCCCCCATGGCAGACAGGCCCTTGACGAGCCAGACAAAGAGCTGTTCAGAATCCCCTTTACGAGTAGAAATCAAAAAGATTTGGTTAAGTCGCTAACAAAGGCATCTGGAACCAGGTTGGGGTTTGCATGGGCTTACTGTGTGAATAAAATTTCAGTTTCTCTACAAAAAAAAAAAAAAGTTTTCCTGCTGACATCAACACATCTACTTTATGACTTCAACAGCCAATAAAAAGACAGCAAGCTCCATGGAAACAATGATTATCTACAAACCAAGAACAATAATGGACAAAATAATTGTCAATTATGTTTTTTACCACTAATCAGAACACTATTTCCCATAGAATCATATTTATTATTTCATGCTTAATAACTTAGTTATCCTTTCCACTAACTAAAAGAATCTTAATTATATAAATAAATTATTGAGATGAAGAAAAACATTGTGAACGTTCCAGAGCGCGGCTCGTCTGCAGCACACCCCTCCCCCTAGGGGATGGGTTAAAGTGCGGAGAACAATTTCCCCATTGTGGGATAAATAAAAGTTAAAAATAAAAAACTAAAGTTTTCAGTTTTTCCTGGGTTTACCTGTAGGGGGTGCTGTAGTGCTGCAGTATGGCGGCTGCTTTGTCTCCAGACAACCCGCTGATCTGCATCAACTGTCTGGCAAACACCTCCCTCACCGTCTGACACTGGGGGAGAGGACAGAGCACAGGCTGGAGGCGGGTTCGGAGAACGTTTGGCGGGAAAGTCTGCGGGGGTCACCTTGTTCTTCACGGCTCCGTGGTTGAACTCTGCGAACGACATAAGGGAGCAGGACGCCGTCGCCTCTTCGTCGCTCGCCGCGTCCCCCTCCTGCTCTCTGGAGCGGCGGCTCAGGGTGCAGTTCTGCGTTTAAACGGGTCAAAGGTTAGAGACAAAAGCTGTAGTTAGAAAGTCTCCTTCCTCTGAAAAGCGGGTTTCATGGCGCCATCCAAAACCCCGCCCACGTCAAGACGAGGAAACGGTGGTCATGGCGTTCAGACCCGTTTGTCGAATTTTGAGTCGATGTCACATTGAATCGATTCAAAACGTTTAACTCTCCAGTATTTGAAGAGATGTTCATCATAGAAACACTTCAACTATGACAGACAGAATTTAAAAACAAATAATCCAAGAAATCATATTGTTTGAATTTTAAAGAGTTTATTTTTATAATAGAGCAGGAAACAAGTATTACCTCCAACAAACAGGAATGAATTCTGTTCCTCACACACCAGTTTCTGCTTTTTAAGAAGATCTTCTATCCTCCATGGTTACCTGCATTAATGTCACCTGTTTAAACCGGTTATCTGCTTAAAAGACACCTGCCCAAACCCTTAAACAGTCAGGACACCAGGGCCAAGACCGTAGACCTACACAACACCGAACCGATCTGCAATAAACAAGCAGCTCGGAGACAAAAAAAATCAAAGAAGGAAGAAATTCAACATCGCTGACTAACTTCCTCCACCTGGAGCTCTGTGAAACATCTCACCTGGTGGGCTACAAATGATCCTGAGAAAAAATCCCAGAGCTACACAGGGTACTTTGTCCATGACACAAATCCCACTGTGAAGCACGGGGGTGGAAACATCATGGTTTGGGGACAGGATGGCTGATCCATGTTGAGGAAATGATGAATGGATCCATACGTATGGAGAAATTCTGGCCAAAAACCTCCTTCCAACAGTGAGAACACTGAGGAATGGAACATAGCCGGGTCTTCCAGCAGGACAACGTTCCCAAACATATCGCCATGGCAACAAAGGAGTGGCTGCGTATAAAAGCACTTGAAGGTTCTGGAGTGATCTAGCCAGATTCTGGACATCAATCTAATAAAGCTTCTGTGGAGGGAGTTGAAAGTCCACATAGCTGCAAAACAGCTCTAGAGAAGATCTGCATGGGAGAATGGACCAGAAAAGCAGGTAAACCTACAGGAAACCTTTGACCTCTGACTTTGAAAACAGGGTTACATTACAAAGTATTGAGGTGAACTTTTGCTGTTGTTGTTTCTCATCTGTTCTACAAATACATAATTTAAAAAAAACAGCAACAAAAAACAACAAAGGGATTTCCTGATTTCTGACTCTGTCTCTGACAGTTGAAGTGTTTTTATGACCAAACTAAGGGTTTTTAAGTGGGATTAATATTTTTTTACCTCTCTGTTTGACTCCGATTAGAAAAATTGTTCAAATTCTCACTTTTATAGAATGTTGGAAGCATCGGAAGCATCTTTTAGGTTAAATTAAAACCTGTAGTCGCTGCACCAGAAACTCCCGAACCTCCAGTAAATCCAGAATTAAACTCAAAAGGATCAATTGTTTGTTTCCTTTCTGGGTTTTTTGTGACTTTTACAGGAGGATTAAAGACTAAAGCGAGCTTGGAAAGCGTGAAATCAAACTGTTACCTGGTAGAGTTTGGTCAGGTGCCTGGTCATGACGGTCAGGTAAGCCGCCGACTCCCTCACATCCTGAACTCTCTTCACAAAGAAGCCGTCCACCACCTGCGGCGCAGAGAACCAACGCAGGAATCTGCTTCTCTCTGGTTTGAACCCCTGACCCCGAGAACAGGAAGCCCCGCCCACCTGTGTGTTCACTATGGCCTGCTGCAGCGTAGCTTCAGGTAGACTCAGGTGAGAGGCGGCTGTCGAGCCGCCCTCTACTAAATAGATGGGCTTGCGGAGGCCACACCTCTTTAGACGAAACTGAAGAAGAGACCAAAAAAGAGAATACGTTTTTGATCAAATTAAAGAAATATTCTTAGATTTTATTTCTTTTTCTGTTTTCCCTGAAGACAAATTGCTTTTAGAAGTAAAAATCCGGTTTTCTCCTTAAATAATTTTTTCCCTGTTCTGCTCTATTGACAGCAGGTCGATTAAGTGGGCGTGGCTTTTATATGACCCCACCCCTTTTTAATACCCCGTTATCGGAGCAACGCCGCGATTTTAAGGGTCACAATCGATTGACGTTGATTGCGTTAACACTTCGCTACCATTAAGTGTTGCACATCAGCGCAACGTCGCTTTTTCTCAGCTTTCAGAATCCGTTGGAATTATGTTGATGACATAAACGAAGAGTTTCAATAATTCAAAAAAACGTCAACATCGGAACTATAAGACCGGCGGTTTAACCCCCAACACTACCTTTGTGATAAATGGTAAATATTATTGTAAATGTTGATAACACTAAATAAACGGCTGGGTAGCTCGGTTGGTAAAGTGAAAGACTGCCATGCATTCAGGGTTCGATTCCCAGTGAGGGCCCTTGGGCAAGACCGTTAACGCTACTGCCTCCCGAGCGCGGCTCGTCTGCAGCTCCCCCAGGGGATGGGTCAAAATGCAGAGAAGAATTTCCCCAAATAAAGAATCAATTATAATTATCATTAAAACCAAGCAGGAGAAGTTTCAAAGTAAAAAAAAACACATTTTTTGTCATTTTAGATTTTGAAAACAGGTCAATTTTGACCCAAACAGTACTTTTGTAAATGAATTGTGTTTGATTTTATATGTTGATAACACTAAATACAAGCTTCAAAGTAAAAATAAATAATTAAATCTTTTATTTTTCATTTTAGATTTTAAAGCGGGTCCGTTTTGACCCGAACAGTACCTTTGTGATAAATGGTGAATTTATTTTAAATGTTGATGACGCTACATAACCCGAGCATGAGAAGGTCTTAAAATGGGTCCATTTTGATCAGGAACAGAACAGGAGGCTTAAAAACTCTAATTATTCAGATTGCTCTGAATGAAAAGGTAATAACATTTTTTTATAAGCTCCACCCACTCTCACCTTTTGCTCGCGGAAACGCCCGTCGATGATGCTCCCGCAGAGGTCGTCCATCCTCTTCCTCTCGATGATGTAATCCAGCACGAGCTCGCGGCCCGCCGGCGCTCGCAGCTGACCTGAAGCGCAGAGAGCGACAGCGGCTGCTTTACGCCGTCTCTCCTCCCCGACAGCCTCCCGCGGTCGCTTACCTGGAACGGGGGCCATGTTTTCCCGCGCCACCCACAGGAAGTCTCCCACGTTCAGCTTCCTGACGTCGAAGCGGACGCCGTTCCTCTGCAGCTCCTTCACCAGCTCCTGCTTCCGGTGCTGGCTCCCGCTGCGCGACAAACCCACGGCGTCACGGCTCTGAAGGCCGACCAAAGCGCCGTCAAAAGGTGTGCGCCTCACCCCGTGGTCTCGATAAAGTCCACGCACAGGAGGATCTCGTACGTCCCGGGAGCGAGAACGTCTCGGTCTGCGTTCCCGCTTGTAGTCCTGGAACCCTGAGGTCCTCCTGAGGAAGAACCGACGTCTTCAGTCTGAGTGGCGCAGCCGGCCGTCTCGTCGTCTTCATCGCTCTCCGTGAGATCCACCACGCCGGCGCAGTCGTCCTCCAGCTCCTGCCGCTCCCTCCTCCTCCCGTCTTCTCCTCCTCCCCCTGGCCCGGCCGCCACCTCCTCTTCCTCCTCCTGCTCCACTGCCGCCAGCCGCCGGGCCAGAGCCAGACCTTCCTCTGTGAGCGAGTACCTGCAGCAGGAAACACGGCTCAGACCCGCGGGGGCTCTAGAGGGCCGGAAACTTCACCGGACCCACCGTGCCGGACTGTGCGTCTTCAGGACCAGGTTCTTCTGGATCAGGGTGCTGACCGAGGACCAGGCCGTGTACTTGCTGCCCGGGTCGGGCTGCAGGGGTACGAGACAGAGAGAGTGGGCTCAGACAGCGGAGGACGGAGGGAAGCAGGACGACACGCTGAAAGCTCTCACCACAGTGAAGGACTTGTCACAGAGAGGCTGAGCTTCCGCCTGCAGCTCCAGCTTGAACATGTAGGATCTGCCGTCCGGGACCTGCGCAGAACCACCCGGATCAGAACCAAGACCCGGATCAGGTCGAGACAACCCGGACCAGGACGGGGCCGACGTACCTGCGACTGTCTGTACAGGGCCAGCAGGACGGCGTGACCTCCAGACCTCCTCTGGGGAACATACTCCCTCTTCCTCCTCGCTCCTCCTCTCCGCCTGCCCTCATCTTCGTCGCCGTTCTTCTGCGGATCACACAGAGCCAGCGATGCTGAGGAGCGGTCCAGATTATTCCGGGGAGGCTACGCCCACATCCCCAAAGAGATGGAGGTGTTTCCTAGAGGAGAACCCTTCAAGAACCGACTTATTTCATGTAAAAGGAGATCAGGAAGCCCAGAAGCAGCCCTTCAAAATAAAAGGCTCGTTTGAACAGCGGCTGAAGTTTATTTTGGAATCCAGTTGAAGGCTTTTGTCTCTGCAGGCGTCTGCAGAACGCAGATCTTCAGATTCGATCATGATCAATGTTGTCGTCTCAGTTTGCCTTTATTGATCTTTTTGTGGCAGATTCTATTTTTTTTTTATCAATGGAGACTTTCTGCTCTAAAATCTTCTTGCTTTAACCTTTCTGGTGAGAAAATATCCGTCTCAATAGGCTGTTTCCAGATTTTTTATGTTTTGGTTTTTATGTATTTTTTACATTAAATTGTTTCATTCTTATTTAAATTGAGTGAAAAAGTGATGTGATTGGAGAAAAAATTGGAGCTTCCATAAATTCTTTAATCTAAAGAGATCAGACTTGAATACAAATTAATAAAACAACTTTATTAATTCAGGTTTTATGTTATTATTTATAATCATTTTATCATTTATGACTTATTTATTTTACATTTCAATCACATCTTTTTTTTCATAAGTTGGTCACCTTAATTTTTAAAATAATAATTATAATATGTACTATCTTAATGTATATTAAACATTTATGAGGTTTTCCTGTTTTGTAGCTTCGGGTTAAGAAAAGGTGTATGTGTGTTTGCTTTTCTCTCTTTTGACGTTTTTGACTTTTTGTTTTCAAATTAGAAAATAGTTTCAACTGTATTTCATCTTTTAAATGTCCTTCAGTGTTTATCTGAGGGCCAAAAATCAACTTGATGACTAAAAAACCTGCTTTTATCAAAATATGGCTCCACTCTGCCTCCTGCTGGCACAAAGTGGACCTGCAGCTTCAAAAACATTCATCAACCTGCAGAATGAAGCCCTCAGGATCTCATACAAAAATAAAAAATATATAAAAAAAAAAGAGCAGCAGCGCCAGTGTTAACACTCCTCGCCCTCTTTGAGGAAATCTTATTTCTGGTTTTATTAAATGTCTTTACGATTCAGAGAATAAAAACCCCTTAACCTTCACCACCATCAGGCACGATGAAGATGATTAGACGGCTCTCCTCCTCAGCACTGATGACGAAGGTCAAACGTAAAGAAATTAAGCCGAAAAATTGCATTTCTTTAGTCAAATCGTTGTGAGTCGGGAGCAGAGAAAAAAAAACTCTTTTTGAAAAAGATGGTACCGTATTTTCTGGACTATAAGTCGCCCTTTTTTTCATAGTTTGTCAAGGGGTGCGACTTATACTCCGCAGTGACTTATTAGAAATAAATTGAAATAAATACATTGTTAACCCTCCTGTTATGTTCATTTGTGAGGAACAGAGAGGATGTTCCTGGGTCAATTTGATGTATGAGGTATGTTAAGTGTTAAGAGTATGTTAGGTGACTCAGAGAATCAGCAAACATTTTTTTACAGTTAGATCTTGAAGGCTAAAAACATAATATTCTACTTTCCAATGATTTCATAGATTCAGAAATGCAATAAAAATGACAACTGTTTCTACAAATACAGGATGAAAACAGAGTATTAGTTGGCCAATGATGCTTCATGAAAGGAATAAATAAATAAGTATGAGAAAGAATTACTGTGAAATTATGAGATAAACAGTCTGCTATGATTGTGTCATGTAGGCCTTGGCGATAAATCGATCAAATGAATTAATTCGATTTTTTTGTTACGGGCGATATCAAAAATAACTAAATCGAGTTTTTATGTGGCGCATTTTTGGCTCCCCAGAGCTTCCGTAGCTTTAGTATCACACGGCGACACGCGACAATCGACGCACGAAGCAGCTAGCGACAGCATGGCTACCGGTGACAGTGGGAAGTTTGTTGTTTGGAACTGGTACGGGTTTACTGCCACAGACGTGGAGGAAGAGACCCCCCCCCCACACACACACAGACACACACACACACACACGCGCTGCCTAAAGCCCATCGGAGTCAAAGGCTCTCACACGCGCTCGCGTGGCACGCGCTCAGTCCTCTTAAACACGCACACGCCCTGACACACACACATACTCATTCTACAACGCCTGCATAGTTAGTTCATTCGTTAGTTAGTTGTTACTGTTATTTGTTAATAAAGAATACTGCGTTGACCGCGACTCCTGCTGCTTAATCATCTTCTCCGTGGAGAAGACGGGGTTTCTTAATTTAGAGCCCAGATATGAGCTGTATTGTTAATCCTTTAGAAAATGGTGCTACTGTCAAGGTGAATGTTTGTCTCCTTTTAGTCTAGATTACAAAGTGTGACTCAAAACACAGCTGGGACTTAAGTAAAGAGGTAACCTTTTTGTTCTGGATAAGTGAAAACAAGTTTAGAATAACGAAATTAGACAAAAACAAGAGAAAAGTTATATAAAACAAAACACAATTATTTAAATACAATTCCAAAAAGGGAGTAAGAAGAAAAATGATATAATTAACTTTGATTCCAAGAGCGTGTTCATTTATTTATTATAATTCATCCCAGAAATGGGCATTACATTTGTCTTGGGTTTGATTAAACAAAAGCAACATTTGCTTGAACTCGTCTGCCGTTTGTAATTATTGCTGTCCTTAAGTAGGGTGGGGGTGAAAAAAATCGGGGGGGAAATCGGAAATCGAATTAAAAAAAATAAAATTGGAGACTTGTACTCCGCAGCAGAGTAAAAAATACCGGAAAATATGGTATTTGTGGCGCTGGGCGGGCCAACAGCTCCCTGCTCTTCAGTGCAACAGGGAGAGGAAGGGGGGCAGGGTTGCCCCTCATCAACGTTAGAGGTACATTTCTGATGAACGCTTGCCACTCTGCAGAAGCTAAGTCCAAGATTTCAGCCTCAAAAAAATGAAAATACCACCTTTTGGAAAAGATCAAAAGATGATCAGAGCGGATCTTTAAAGTTTCTTTTAGTACATTTATCATTAAAACTTTTTATGCACCTTTTAATGAGTTCTAAGTTCAGAATTAAATGAAGCACGTCTTGTCCATTACTAATAATATTATCTAAGGTTTTTGTCTACTTATGCACCGTTTGTTTAGCTGGTAGTAAATTATTTCATGAGTGAATGAAGCACTGACCAAGGAGCCCTTAATAAATGTCACTGTGCATGAGACCATTACAAATAAAGTATCTACAAAGTAAGAAAACAGCTTTTTTAATCCAATTTAAATGTTAAATCTGCCTAATGAAGTTCTGAAATATATCAGGAGAAACAAAAATCTAAACTTGAGTGAAAAGCCGCATTATATGGCAAACTTAAAAAAATAAAATAAATAAAGAAATGGAGTTTGTGTCTCCAAACATCATCAGTGGAGGTGGACCTCCTGACTTAATTCTCCTCGATATCACATTTAATGTTCTTTTTGCAAGAAAAGAGACCTTTTTAAACCACTAATCTATCCATGAACAGACAAAAACTGCAAAACAATCAAGTTTTCATTGATTCTTTCTTTACACAAATAGGGGGGGGAAGTTTTAACATTTTTCCAAACGTCTTTAAAAAAAATTAAGCCGAAAAAAATTACCTTTTTGGAAGAAGCCAGCCTGTTGCTGCTTTCTGCTGGACCAGGAGGGGGCGCTGCCGTGGAGGGGCAGTGAATGGGAACTGCAGGGGGGTCCAGCTGGGAGCCTCCGGGCTCAGAGTTCTGGATCCGAGTGGCTTCGGACGGGCCCGGACCCTTCTCTCTGGAGTGACGCTGCAGCTTCTCCTCCAGGATTCTGCAGATCCCGTCTCCAAAGTTCTGCAGGATCTTGGCCTCTTTGGCGTTTTGCAACGGGAGGGGGTATTTGTTCAAGGAGTTGATGGCCTGATTTAAAACAAAGAAAAACTGTATTTACACTTCCCTTGTAACAATCTTTAAAGGTAACTTTAATTCCATAAATGTAAAAGCAAATGTAATTCTGAAATTCTTGACTCAGACGTTGGAGTTCACTGACTTCACTGCTTTTTTACTATAAAATAAAGCTTTTTACATAAAAAGTTACAGGAATCTGCGTTTCACTCATGGATGATATGTAGCAATTCATCCCAAAAGATAAAAGGTTTTAGTCTTTTTGGCTGTCAAAATGGGAAGAAAGACGACTTTGGCTCTGTGATCTCTGTGCTCGTCGTCCATGTGTTTTGGCCGTCTGACCCCGCCCCCCCCTCTGCAGGCGGTCCACACTCGTCAGAAAATGGAGAATTGTAGCTTTGTCTGATGGCAGAAAGTCTCATTTCAGAGCATTTCTGATTCCTTTCATGTCATTTCATTCGGATGCAGGTGTGAGGCATTTCTATTGAAAAGATGAAAAGAAAAAAAAAACACCAGAAACAATCGATCATAAAAAAAAGTAGTCTGAATTATTTTCAAAATTATCCAGATTTCAAAAAACATTCATGTTAAATATTGTCTTAAAACTAATGCCCAAAAAAGTTTTTTTTCCAAAAAAGCAATTAAAAAAAAGAAAACAAGCATTTTCATCAAAAACAATTTCCTGCTCCTCGCTTTTATTTTGAAATAAAATAAATCTTGCGCCGTTTTTCTCAGAAAAGCAAGTTTTTACATTTGATTGACCCATTGTTTTGAATCTTCCTCGTTCGCGCACGTTGGTCGTCCAGATCCTTGACTTCTTCTTCTTTATTATTAATATTACAGAAAAAGTGTCAACAATATAGCATAAACCACTTCAAGTTACAGTCGTTTTTAAATAGAAAGAGCTCAGAACAGAGTAGTAAACAAGAACAAGACAGAAAAAATATGTTTTTCTCCTTTTTTTATATGTGTTGCAATTTCACTTTAAAGAAATGCGTTTCAAAATATCAAATACGAGATGTTGGGCTTTAGACAATTTACATTCTTTAACAGAAACCTTCCGCCAAAGTACTTCTTTTTTCAAATAAACGTTATTAACAAACAAATATTGCATAAAAAATACCCACCACAGTATATGTATCCACACATTTGACAGGAAAATTCACAAAAGTGTTAATAGAAAAGAAGCCAAAACAATAAGCAATATAAAACAGGTAAAAGAGAATAAAAATAAAGCAAAACTAATAAAGGTAAAGGATATCGGTAAAGTGACCATGTTTCAACTGTTCTCACAGCTTTTTTGTTACTGCTACTAATATTTACATACAGAATCATTTCTTTCTGAAAAACATAAAATACTGTTTTTTTGTTCTCATTTTTACACTTGTGAATGAAATATTTAGCCACAATTATAAGTAGGCTAACTATACATTTTCTCTGCATTAAATCTCCCATAAAATATCCATAAACAATCATTGGTAGAATCATGACATTAGGCATTGTTTGTTAACAAGACGGATATTTCCAAATGGGGCGAGGTTTCTGGAGAGGAATGCTGGCTAAATGAGCAGTTTATGTCCAGATCTTAGTTCTTTCTGAATCCCACAGACAGTCCCGCCCGGTCCTTACCTTCTGGTAGGTGTACTGGATCTTCAGGCCCTTCTCTTTCGCCTCGTCGCGGAGCTCCGTGAGCCACTGGAGGAAGAGCGGGTTCGGACAGGGCGGAAGGGGGCGCTTGCGACCGAACCGGACCGGTTCCGAAGAGGGCATCCCTGAAAACCTTACCGAAAGGTCAAAAAAGAAAGAGAGCAAACGTTAAAAAATGAAAAATAAACGTACATTCTTCACGTAAACAGAGTTAGCTTTAAGCTAACTACTGCTTTTATCAACAGACTAATTAACAATTAAATTAGTAACAATAAAACAATAAATATTGAGAAAAATACTTATAAACCTTAAGGTTACTTTAAACAAAAAAAAGAGAAAATAACAGTAATTCGCTTACTTCGTACTTTAACTTTGTAGTTCTGAAGTTAGCGCCTTGAATTCAAAGCAAACCGGCACTTCCTTGTTGACACCGGTCACGTGACCTCTGTAGAATTGGCTGGCTTCCGGTACGATGACTGCCACCTAGCGGTAGGATGTCGAATCCACACCAAAAAAATCGGGAAATCTATTGATGGCACACACAAAAAAAGAACATGGTTTAAAAAAAGATAGATCATGAACATAAAAGAGTTATCAAATGATAACCCCAATAAAACAATATGGTTTGTTTGCTGCCAACAAGATTTTAGCTAAAAATAAAAGATTAATAATGTAAACAGCACATTCTTTTATGTCTTACCTAATGCAGAGACTTTCAGGGACAATTATTTCATTTATTATATTTAATCAATGTAAGTCAGTTAGTTTTAAAGCACAAAAGAAAATTTACAATAAACAATGTGAAAATGTTTCCAAACTACCTCATGGTGGCACTACTGTGATTCATTAAAGGGATTTTTTAAAAACTACAAAAGCACATAAAACCCTAATGCTGATTCACCTCCGCACAGGTAACTTCCAAATGTTATTGTTGACATTCAGAGTCACAACCAAAAAAAGAAGAAGAGCAGCAAAAGCGTTCCTTCTCCTCAACCTTTCCAGACCGTTATCCGCTTTTCCAGCCGAATGTGTCCCGCGGCTGTTGTAGGCAGTTGGAATCCTCCAACAAGACCCAACAGAGATCAGGAATCTAACCTCACCCTGCCAGACGCTGCCTCCGCTTTCCTAAAGACACACACGGACACACACCCACACAATCAGAGACACACTCTGCCCAAAGCTCAGTTACAGCAAAGGAAAAAGGAGGCAGCAGAACCAAACCGGGATGTTTGAGGAAACTGTCGTTATAAATAAAGTTTTGAATAAGAAAAAAAAACAATGATATTTCAAAAGGAGAATACAAAATGATGGGTGTTTTCTCGGCCTGGTGACTCATCCGCTGTGACAAATTCCCATTAAACCATTCAGGTTTGACGAAACTGAAGTCTAAATGTAACCGATCTCATCTTCAGATGCAGTCCTGTTAGTTCCAGTTCTGTCCCGCCAACCCAACCCAACCGATTGGAGTTTAAACCCACCTGTTCCGTTCTGGGTCAAAATTGACCCATTTTATGTTCCCTTTGGAACGTCTCCTGGTTGAATTATCTAGTGTCATCAACTTATACAAATTTTTCTTTTATGGTTCAGTTCAGACATTTGTAACCAACATATTTCTATTACAAAGGACCAGTTGACCCGGGAACATGAATTATGTTCTTGACAGATGAACATAACAGTCGGTTTTTCTTTGCTTTCCGTTTCCATCATCTCTCATTCATTCATCAGAGAACGTCGGTTAACTGGAGGACAGGAAGTGGACGCTTCAGGCGGAGGGAGGGTGGGGACGAATACCACACCCAACTCTGCACGGGAGGACAGGTGGAGGAGGACAGCAAGGTGCTTTTCAGGTTGTTCCATCCATCCTGAAGAGCTCGTATCTCAGGTCCTCTGCCACTTATATAACATGCCTCTGTGTGACTCGGTTATGCTTTTATATAATGCTGGAGTTGCCCTCTGATCAGAAGGCCACAAGTTTGATTCCCACCTTACCTGTCCGTGACTCTGAGATGGTTCAACCAACAACATAGCCAAACGTTTCGTAGGCATCGGTATAAAATTCAAATCAAAGGTGCTGGTTTTTAGACTGAACCTGGAGCTGTTTTCTTCCAAAGTTCAGGCCAAAACCAGACGACTTGTGTCTGAGCTAAGCCAGGTAAAGCCTGAATGTTGAAACGGACGGCGGTTATCCTCCGACTTAATCCCTGTGGGATTCCACCAGGGTGTCTTCCTGGTTCCTCCTACATGATTTTGACTTCCAACATCCCATAAATACTGTTGGGCAAACCCTGAACGTCTGTGGTCCAGGCACCAGGACTGGAGACCAGAACTCCTCTCTGTTCTGCTCTTAAACTGGATAAAACATGCACAGGTGCTTTTAGAACTTTTTGGATGGAATGATGTCCACTGGTGTGTTCAGATCCAATCTGGCCAATCAGATTGCTGGAAACACAAAAAGGGATGTGGATTTTGAGGACCAGGTTTGGTCCAGGACCATGACGAAGGAATATCGTTTCAGCACACATCACCACGCTCTACCAGTGACACTCCTCTGCACAGCCAATCAAACCGCAACCAAGACCGGTTCATCCATCGGGTTTCTGGCTAAATGTCACTCTGAAACTGACTGTGACTCATTTCCTGTTTGATCCCAGGAACCACACACGCGCACATAAAAATAAAAAAATAAAGCCACAGTCAGAGGTGAAACTGTGAGGATGAAAAGCTTCACCTCTGACGGTTGTGTTGGCAATAAAACCGCATCGTCTGCAAAGAAGGAAACACGGTTTTCAAGGAGGGATAGATTCCTCCCAGGTTTCTGTTGCTCAAAGCGTAAAGAAATAAATTCCACTCTGAATGAAAAAGATTCCCATTCTCCTAAAAAGCTGACTATCTTCAGTAGGTTTTAAGCTTTCGCCAAGTCTACGTGTAATTATGCTCTTGATGAGGCGTTTCTCTATCTTCTTCCTGTTCTGTCTTCTGTTTCTGAAGCTTTGTCATTGGAGTCCAGGGCTTGTCTGTTTGAAAGTTGTTCTTTAACCGTTGTGCTATCTTAGATGACCCTTACTTTTACGTGTTCTCCCTACCATGACAAAGGTGGATAAAGGTGGAAAGATTTCATGTCATCCATGGACACCAGTGAAGATCACAAAGCATTGAAGAAAAAAGGTTCAGAGCACTGTCTAGTGGGTCTAAATGACCCAACTCCCAATGGTAAAGTACCTAGGATAGCACAAGGGTTACACGGTAGTTCCAGTTTATCAGTTTGAAGAAGATTTCACTTTTGGGAATTTTTTTCCTGGGCTACTGAATTTTTTCAGACCACGAGAATATTCCAAGATCGATGACAAAGTAAATTAAAACAAATAGGAAAAGAAATGTATACTTTTATAAGAAAAAAGGTTGGTAAATTATGAGAAACGTTTGTAAAATTATGAAGGAAAAAAAGTCACATTTTGAGAAAAACTTTAAATTATGGGAATGAAGTTGTGTAATTAGAATAAAGTCATAAAATTTTGAGAATAAAGTCAAGTTATGAGGAAAAACGTTGTAAACTTATGAAATGAAATTAAAAGGAAAGAAATAATAAACATTTGAAAAAAAAGTAAAATTACGAAAATTAATTTGTAAAATTTTGATAAAGTCTAACATTTAGTTGAAAAAAAGTCCTACAATTTTGAGGAAAATTTAAACCTATGAGAATAAAGTCACGATGAAGAAATTTTTGAAATTATAAGAAAATAGTTGTCAAATTATGAGGAAAAAATTTCAGACAATTTTGAAAATTAAGTTGTAAAATTATGAAAAAAAATCATTAAATAAGGAGAAAAATGTCAATTTAGTTTTTCAAGTAAAAGCTGTAAATACTATGATTCAAAAGTTAAATTAAGTCATGCTTTATCAAAAATTAAGTTGTACATTTACAAAAAAAATGTGAGCAGAATCAGTGAGGTTGTTTCGCTCTAATTTGTCTGCAACATAAATTAAACTTGTCTGAAACATTTTAAAAGCTAAATGTAACTTTTTTTAAAATAAAAAAGCTAAATTTTATGACTTCATTCCTGTACAATTTTGATGTTATTCTCATAATATCCATCCATCTTCTTCCACTTATCCGGGACCGGGTCGTGATGGCAGCAGTCTTAGCAAAGATGCCAAGACTTCCCTCGCCCCGGCCACTTCCTCCATCTCCTCTGGGGGGACCCCGAGGCGTTCCCAGGCCAGCCGAGAGACGTAGTCTCTCCAGCGTGTCCTGGGTCTTCCCCGGGGCCTCGGCCCAGTGGGACATGCCCGGAACACCTCTCCAGGGAGCCGTCCAGGGGGCATCCGGACTAGATGCCCGAGCCACCTCAGCTGGCTCCTTTCGATGTGGAGGAGAAGCGGTTCTACTCCGAGGTCCCCGCGGGTGACCGAGCTTCTCACCCTATCTCTAAGGGAGCGCCTAGTCCCCCTACGGAGGAAGCTCATTTCAGCCGCTTGTATTCTCATAATATTACAACTTATTTTATTTTTTTTCTTCTTTAAATTTGACCCGAGTTCTCCAGCATCTTTGAATTAGACTTTGGATGTTTCCAGAATGTCTCCAAACAAAGATTTTATGGAGGGACGCGGTGGTGATGCTCCTGTGGCTGAGCTGGATCCTGCTGTCAATACATTCCCAAAATACTGTTTCCTCACAGCAGAGTTTTCCCTTCACACACCTCGAAATTTGAGATTTGTCATAAAAACACAATTTTGCCGTGACACTTTTTCCAGTAAATCCTAATTATGTGAATAAACACAAACCAGCTCAAGCGACATTTAAAAACATGGATGTGAACAGTACTTAGATTGACAGCAGAGACATTCACATTTCTGCCACGGCACAAACGCTCATCATCATCTATCAAAGGAGATGTCGGGGTCTTCTTCTGGCCGTAAAGTGGCGAGCTCCTACGGATCCAACACTTCCACATGACACGACCAACTTTTGATGAGCTGTGTGACGCTGTGCTTGTGGCCCCCGCCATGCAGCGACCACGTCCACCAATGGTGTCCGGTTGTTGGTCACACGACTCCTTTATTCAAAAAGAAGTCTTTCCATTGTAGTTTTGCTAAATATATTTCGATACCGCTCTAAAAGCACCTCCTCCAAGCACTTTATTTTCACTTTGCATTCGGCAAGTTTATTACCGCAAATCTAATTTGCGCAATTTCATAGTGAATGGAATTGCAGCTGTGGGTTTATGCTTGCACTATGTGTGCAGGGTCATGTGTTGTATGGGTCAACGGAGGTGGAGGGGTGGCTTGGTTGTGATTTGATTCTTCGTAGTGAAAGTTTTGACGACACGTCTAAACTCTGGCGCTGGTAGAGATTATTAGCGACCATCAGGAAGATACAACGACCACTCGGTAATATATTACTCCCTTTAATGCATACAGTATTTTTCATAGAAAAACATTTCTCTTCTGTACAAAGAAACCCAAAGAAAATAAAGCCCCTCTCAGAAATGCACAGATCAACACAACGTTCCCGAATCGGAGGCTGGGGTTGGATCCTCCAGAGATCTCATAGAGTCTATACCACACAGAGTATCAGGACAGGTCATAAATGATTCCGTTTGCAACAGTTATGTACATAAAAGCCCAAATCCGACAGGTACATTCACGAGTCTCCGTCTTTAAACTGTAAATTTGATGAAGCAGCTTTCCTGGTCTTCTCCTGCGACGCCGCCACCGCCACGCCGTATCGTCTAAAGTCCTCTACTGCCCGGCGGAGCCACTGGTATCGTCACTGTCGCCCTCCCGCGGGGACCCCGGCGTGGACCCGGCGACGGACCCCCCTCGGGCTCCTTCCCCCGCCAGCCTGCGGGCGGCCTTCCCCTTCAGCAGCGGGCTGTCGGGGTGAAGCGTGTGGAGGTGCAGCGCCAGGTCGTCCTGAGTCCCCGCCGTGTGGCCGCACTCCTCACAGACGTATAGCTTGTTGCGGCGCTCCTTGTACGCGTACTTCAACGTGACGCCGTGGATCTTCTTCATGTGCGACTCCAGCGAGCAGCGCTGCGTGAAGGCCTTGTCGCAGAGGCCGCACTTGTACGGACGCACGCCTGCAGACACATGGAGACTCGCACGTCAGCACCCCGTCTCTCTGAGTCGGTTAGCCGTGATCAACGAAAGTGGGCGTACCTGTATGTGTGCGGACGTGGCGCTTGAGGTCGAAGGTGTCGTTGAAGCCTTTCCCGCAGAAGCTGCACAGATGCCTCTTGGTCTCGTTGTGGCACTTGATGTGTCTGTTGAGCATGCGCTGGTAATGGAAGGTCTTCTGACAAACCTGCATGAAGCAGAACCACGGTCGGTGTCACGCCGTTTCAGGGAAACACGGAATAAAACCTCAGAGACCGATGCAAATTAGTGAGAACTGCAGAACGTTCCTCTCAAAACAAAACTAGAACATTAGGGACATCTTTTCCACAGAAAAACCTGGAGAACGTTTGCAAAGTTTGCAGTGATAACCTCCAGAATTGGAGGAAATCTAAGCAGGAAGCAGAGCTCCAGGATTGCTAGCGTATTTGTTTAGGAAAAGGACAGAGCCGCCTCCCTGCAGTAAAGCACGGGGGAGGCGGTGTCATACTGTGCTGCTTCTGATACCCGCATCACTTGAATTTGACAAATAAATCAGCAAATCGTGATGACTCAGGGTTTTAGGTGAGCAGCAGCACAAAGGACAAGAAAAGGTCATTCAAGAACCGCACAGGAAATCCTGACTCACTTTTACTAAGCTAAATTGCTTAAAAAGTGCGGATTTTCAAAATAAAACATACTTAGTGTTGTTTTTTAAGCCATAACTTCAAACCCACCTGACACACAAATGCTCCTGATGCTGGCGTCGACACGTTTTGACTTTGACCTGAGGGCTGGGTTACCATAGTAACCACCTCAGCTGGGGGCGGGGCCGGGTTTGAGGTAGGTGGCACCACGGTGGCTTGTGGACTTCTTCGCGCTGGAGCGGGAACCGATCCCAGGGTGAGAGGGAGAGGCAACGGATCGGGGGGCAACTCGCCGGTGGTCACCTGGAAAGAAGAGAGAAGCGGGTCAAACTGGAGGCTCCGACTCAGCGGGGCGTCCGGAGGCCAGAGCGGCTTGCCTCACCTTGATTTTGGAACGAACGTAGGTGGAACCCCCCTGCGACCTCCTCTTGAGGTCGGAACACCCCTCCGGGGAGTCCGTCGGGCCCTGATGCCGGCCGAGGATGGTGCTGGACGGCAGTTCTGGTTGTGTGTCCAAAGGGGCGTGTTTGGTGAGGCAGAGAGGCGCCGTCTCAGCCGGGCTGGCCTCGGCTTCCAGTCCCAGGACCGAGGAGGGGAAGATGGAAACTGCAGGAGGAGACAAAAAGTGAGGATTTTCTTTTCAATAAACAATCCTTTTGAGGCTCTTAAAAAGCTTTAAACACGTTTCAAACACTTTACATGATCCACCTAAAGCCAGGGGCGGAGTTAAAACCTTTTATATGTGAAGAGGGGTGCAACGGGTTTTTTTGCCCCCCTGTAGCTCCACCCCCCTTGTCAGCCCAAGTCTACATTTTAGACACAGATCCTTAACCTAAAAACATTCCAAAGGTAGTTCTTGACAAAACTGTTTTATACGACTAGCCAGGACTAAAAAAAGAGCAAAAAAATGGAAATTACAGCAACAGCAAACAAAATAAAGGATGATTCTGCTTTCATTCCTGAAATTTAATATTTTAGGAAACCCAAGTTTAGATATATTTGAACTGAAAAACCTTTCATGTAACTTGGAAATCTCAAAAACTGCCATTGCACCTCCACATCTGCATAGATCCATAAATTTGCGCGTTATGGTTAAGCTCTTTTAGGCGTTTAAGGTTAAGTTGACAATTTATTTTTGCTTTGTTAATTTTGGCGAGCAGCAATAAACGCCAGCCACAAAAAATGGACAAGAAAAGTGACCAAACCAGACCCTGAAGGCTCTCCAGTATCCGTTAGCTAAAACAAAAAGTGTCATATTTGCTGCTAAATGTCAGTTAACTAGTAAAGATGGGATAGCCACAGAAAATGCACCGCCTCCGTATTTTTTTCCATCCATCGCTTTCTGAATCCTGTCCAGGGTCACAGGGTTGCTGGAGCCTATCCTTTCCACTGTTGGGTGAAGGCGGGGAACACCCCCCTTGGGTCACAGGACCACACGCTCACATTTACACCTTTTAAACCTATGAAGCATGTTTTTTGGAGGAAAGCTGAGATTTTTTGATAAACATCAGACAAAAGCAACACGGGTTTCTAGTAAACCCGATTTCTTGAAGGGCCAGGTGGCGCTCTGCCGCCATGCTCTGTAGAACAAAGGTGGGAGCCACAAACGCAGAAGAAAGAACAGAAAAGGATTGCTCCACTGCATTTCTAAAACGGCCCGCTCCGCTTCATGTTTGCTCAATCGCTCCATTAGCAAGCACGCAGAGTCAAACCCCAGTGTGCGCTGGTGTGCATGGGCGTGCTCGCGTCGTTTGGCTTATTGTTGGGCGCAACTTGGGCTGCACGCACACACATGCCTGGAAACGCACGCTGCAGCATTTACAGGGAGACTTGCTTGACTAGACGGTCTTGCAGCTCCAGGTTTGTACCTTCCTCAAACAATCCACCTCCGCAGGGCTGGATGTCCCGGTGAGTGTGTGTTGGGCTCCAAATGAGTGCGTGAGAAGAAGTGAACAATATATATATATATATATATATATATATATATATATATAAATATATATATAAAATATATATAATATATATATAAAACGCCACAGACAGAGACGCTCAGGTAAGGCACACGGCCGGTGTGACCGGCCTCTGCGCAGAATCACTTGAGACCGCTGGGTCACGATCAGATAAAACCCAAATGTTCATGCAAACGAGGCCCCGCTGCAGCTTTAAAAGCCGGGAGGACACAATAGCTGATCTGTAAAGCTGTTAGGCTAACGGTACGCAGCAACACAGGCACGGCTCTGTGAAGAACTCCACAGAGACGCAACGCAGCCCAACGTTTCTCATCTTTTCCTGCTTTGTGCCTTTCAGGAAAAAAACCTAGAAAACGGAGAAATCTGACACCTTTTCTGATACTTTACCTGAAAAATGTGCCCTACGTATTGAAGTACTGATGGACGATAAACCAGCATTTAGTTCTTTAGAGCTTTTAGATTTTAAAGACACATTCCGATAAAAGAAATTGTGTATTTGGTGTTTTTAACGTGTTCTTGTGGCATTATTTTCACGCTAGAGGACAGATTTAAAGAAAATTGAGATCAATATTTCATTTCTGAGTATTCATTTATTACAATCGCTGTGAATAGGGAGAAGCTGAAAAAAACGCAGTTTGAAAAAGATCGTGTTTGTGACGTAGGGCTCCCTGCTCCGCTCCATTCTGATGCAACCACTTGCTGACAAGTAGATCCATGGACGTCCGTGTTTTCCTAGTCTGAGCTGGAATCTGGATCAGAACTGTACGACTGGATCGCTCCGACATTGCTCGCCATTTTTGTTGCTTGTAGGGGAACGCGTAAACAAACAGCTCAGTTATGGGTGATGGGAAATGAGGACGGGCTTTACTCCGCACTAACAATCCCGCCAACTAATCCTAAAGAACTACTGCCGCTCTGCAGACACTATGTTTAAAAGAACGATACACTGCATATTTAGAATTAGAGGACGCTTTGAAAACAGATCAAACAACCATCAAAGTGGGACTTCAAAGAAAAACCAGCATTTGTTTTGACATAAAGGCCAAAAAGGAGATTTCTGATGTTTTGGTTTGTCCTATAAGGTGATACAAACTACTAATCCTGAATGTATGTGGTTTAAATAAGTGTACATTAAGGTTTAAAAGCGTGAATAAAGCAGGAGCGCCATCCTTCCTTTGGATCATAAAGGTTAAACTCATTCAATTTATATAATTAACAAAAAAATGAAACCAAACCTACATTTTATTGTTTAGTTTGCTGTTTTAACCCACAGTTCTTAGGTCGTATCTCGATTAAATCATAAAAGCCAGCCATATAAACAATGCTGTCAGCTTCTTATATCACATTTATCAATGCATTTTCACTAAAGGTTGGGTAGAATTTGTGTTCTAATAATTATCACCTTCTTATTTGTTTATATTAAACATTAAAAGATTTTAAAAATCAATCAAAACAATGTGATCTATGAACATTTTTAAAAGGTTTTAATAGAAACGTTGAAAGTTTCTATAGTAGAAAGGACAATACTTTTGTTTGTTTACGTACTTTTTTTGCTTTAACCAATTACATTTTATTAGAAATCTGACTTTTGTCTATTTCCTTTAATTGTTTACGTGATGATCTATAGAAAATGTGATTAAAATAACCCAAAGTAAAGTCAATTGATTGTCTTTAAAACGCTTATGGTGAACTTTCTTTTCTAATAACAGTTCAGAAAAGTGGGTAATTTTTAAAAAAACGTTTTCATACAAGAGAAAGCTTCCATGTTTACAGATGTTCCGGTCCAGATTCTAACAGACAGAACTGACCCTTCTATTTCTCCTGAAAGTCCTATAAAACATTTTTTTGGATTATTGCTCTAAAGTGATCGTTTCTGTGGCGACTACCACTGTCTGGACATTTAATCTCATCGTGTATTGTTTGCTCACCCCCTTCCTTCCTCACCAATGAACAATATGTTGATATGTGTGTTTTCAAAAAGGTAACGGGTCCAAATGACCCACAGACTCTCCTTCTAAAGAGAAAACAAAGCCAGAAAAAAAACGGCCTCTTTAAGTGCTTTTTTATTATTTGTCATTGGCTAGCATTCATCATTGTTGAGGGGGGGGGGTCGACTGTTTGTAGATAACGTCATCAACTATGGGGTTTGTGTCTTAGAGTGGATGTTTGCTGAAGGTGTATTTTCTAAAGCAGTGAGCTGTTGGAAGGGTCGGTTTCATTTCTCTCCATCTAGTAAACAATTAACCGAGCAGCAGGTTTAGCACAAACACTGAGCCTTTAAAATTAAACACTGACATAATAAAAAAGCTCACTGATTAAACACTTGCTGTGGATTAGCCCGAAAACTCTAGGATGTTCCATTTTTTTCATTATTATTATTATTATTATTGTTTTGCAAAAAATGCACAAAAACATTTATTTCACCTTCAAGCTGATCTCAAATTTGAAACGAGTTAGCTTAGCCTCGCAAAATGCTAACAGGGCGGGTTAGCCAGAGTAGCTCAGTGTAAAAAAAAAACTGTATTTTAACCAAATAATACTTAAAATCATGTCATCTGGAGAATTTAAAGCGCGCATGGCAGCTTATTAAAATACAGAAAATGCTTATTTGTAAATCTTTTATCGATAAAAAACATGCTAACTTAGGTCGTTGTAAAAAAAAAGAATAATCATATCTACACTAGCAAATAATAAAATACGTAATTATTATTAGTTGTGTTTGATTATGTTTAATATGAGGAAGAACTTTTACGCAACTTATGTAGCTCAGTCTTATTTTAAATGTGAAGCTACTTATCTAGCTTTAAACTAAAGGCAAAAAAGAGGACTAGCCCATGTAGTGTTCAGTAAAATACAAATAGCTTATTGTCTAATTAAAAAACTAAAATAATGTTTGATGTTTCACTGGAGAACATCCAGTGCACACATGAAATCAGACTGAACCACAAAAACTAGTTTAATCAGAGCTTGTTTTTTTTTTCTAAGTGACAAATGTTAGCCTAAATGAGTCTAACCGTTTAAGAGGCTAATTTCTAATTAAACTAACTCACTTTGAACAAATTTGTAATTTAAAAGCTGACGCAGACTGACACATGAGATTGGACAGGAATCACCATAGACAATGACGTTTTCAGACGATATTGTGATGTTTTCAGATGATATTTTGATGTTTTCAGATGATATTGTGATGTTTGCAGATGATATTTTGATGTTTGCAGACGATATTGTGATTTGTAGCATGAGCTGGAGAAGGGAGGTTTGCCCTCTCCTGGAAAAGAAAGGCATGAAGGTTAGTCGCAGTAAGATGGAGTACAGGTGTGTGAATGTAGAAGAGTGAGGCTACAGGGAGAAGACATAAAGAAGGTGGAGGATTTGAGTCATGGAGAGTGTGAAAAAGGCATGAAGAAAGGAGTGCAGGCAGGTTGGAATGGGTGGAGAAAAGTGTCAGGTGTGATAGAAGAGTTTCAGCTCCAATGAAAGGGAAGGCTGGCGGGACCAGCCACGTTGTTGGGTCTATAGCTAGTAAGGAAAAGACAGGAGTTTGAGCTGGAGGTAGCAGAGATGAAGATGCTGAGGTTCTCTTTGGGAGGGACCAGGAATGATAAAATCAGGAATGAGAACAGAGGACAGCTCATGTTAGAGGTTTTGGAGGTAAAGTCAGAGAGGCCAGACTGAGACGGTTCGGACATGTTCAGAGGAGAGACGGTGAATCTATTGATGGAAGGAGGCTGACCCAAAACCCCAACTAAACGTACTAAACGTGACCATATTTGTGTTATTGGACCAGAGTTCGTTGTCATTTCCACTAGAAGTTAGACAAAGAAAAGTTTGATTTATGTTTGCATGCTTGGTTGTTTTTGTGGAACTTCTCTAAATGGTAACCTGTTCAAAACAATGACAAAGTATTTGTGTCATTTGACAGAAGCCTGAGGAAAGACCCAAACCTGCCAACCTCACTGAAACTGTTAAAAACGAGGCCACAAGTTCAACACTAAACATATTTCACTGGGAAGTCGAATGTTTTCCGCCTTTTACAGAGATTTTTGTCTTTCTTTCTAATAAGAGGATTGCTTATCAAATATCTAAAAGTGTTTTAACGCACACAAAGAGCTAAACCTTTAGAGATTCAGACAGGAAGATAAAACTGGTGGACTAACCTGTTTCTCTGTCTATACAGACACGAAAATGGTTCCAAGCCTTTAACTGCTTTCTTTAATTTGTCATTTGTAAATTATATCCCCAGGGAAAAACTGTGTCCAGTCAAATTTTATTCAAATTCAACAAAAACTACATTTCCCAGAACCCACCCCTTCCCATTAGATATTATTGAAAAGCCCCAAATGTCCTCTGTTGATACCAAATTGAGTTCATACAGTCGTATGTAGTGATTTAAAAATATCTTCTACAGAGGACACATTTTCATTGCTGATATTCAAGTAGGGTTTTATTATTTTTTTTAATAAATTTGAAGAGTAAAAAATGCTTTGAAAACAGCAAAATATAAATATAAACTTCCAATTGTCCAAATAATAACTTTCAAATGATTTCCTGTATAATGGGGTGATATTGACCCAAAACAACAGAAGATGTGACAACAACAACAACCAGACTAGCATAATCAAAAGCTAAAAATAAACACCTTAAACTGGTGCCATTCTGCGTCACACAGAAGAATCCAACACGCCTGTGTCCTTGTAAAAAAAAAAAATCCTCTTTGTGTGAGCGTCCCTGATTGAAGGCTGCCTCACGCACACGCAAACACGCCGGGCAGGTACATCGAGTAACGGCACATACCTGAAACCGCAGCGGAGACCGTTGTTGGGAGGAAAGTTAACAGTGCGCAATTACGCACGACTGCTGTTGGATTTTTTTCCTTTACTCTAAGAGAAACATTTTCATGCAACTTTTTAAAATTATTAATTGTTTGATTTTTGTTTTTTAAGGCAATAATTTTGAAGCCATAACTTTCTAAGCGTGTTCATGTATTAAATTGCTGTGAATGTTTCGGTTGTTTTAAGTTAAAAATGACTTTTAGAGGCCATTTCCCGCAAATCCTGAAACACCTGCCTGCTTTAAATAAATATTAATGAAAAAAAAAGGAAGTGCAGGCATATTTTTTTAAACAGACACACACACACTCTGACACACAAAAACACACAACCCAATAAAACACCTCGGCTCGGGTTTGTCCGAATGTTCCGGCTTCAAACACGCAGGAGGATGTAGAAGTCAATGATTAAAAGTTAACGGTGATGGGATGAGGAGAGGGATACACACACAAACACACACGCACGCGCGGGGAAAGAGGGGGGAAGGGAGAGAAGAAGAGGAGATGTTTAGGGTGTAGTCCGTTACTTGTTATCTGATACCGGAGAGCTCTTACAATAAAAACTCAGCCGAGGGCAACAATGGGGATTGTTCCTCATGAAGAGGGGGAGACACCGGAGGAGTTTTCTTTTATTTGGGGGAGGGGGGGCCTGTCTTTGGCTCTTTGGTTGTTATTTAAATGAATGGTCTTACTTGGAATGACAGTTCTGGGACTTCAACTAAACCTAATAATTGGAGCAGGAAGCAGAAACGCAAAAGCGGCGGGGGGGGGGGGGGGGCCTGGGTAATACGTGCTGGTTCCGTGTTCCATTGCTCTAGGACGCAGGCCTGCTGCTCCCAGGTAGACCAGCCCAATAATAATCAGCGCAGAACAGGGCAGGACACAGCAATCAGGGGTTAAAGGTCGAGGAGAAAAGTAATTGCAGCAAAGAACAGATCATAAAAAAGGAAAAGAATCCCCCTTTTATTTTGTTATTGTTTGTATGTAACGGTTCTAGGTTACGTAAATAATAAATATAAACGTAGAATGATCCAAACTTGACCTGATTTTGACGCAAAAGCGTGGAAATCAAGTGTTTCCAAAGCGCATGTGCGACTAATAAAAAGTTTGGAAAAGATTTTTCTCCCCCCTCCTCGTGGGCCGCTGGGATTCCCGTTATCCGCGTGCCCCGTTACCTCACAGCCAGACCCCCCCCCCCACCCCCACCTGCGACATTCCCCCGTTGATCCCCAAACGGCTCCGATTCCCGCTACTTTCCGTGCGTAAAACCACCGCCACCGGTGAGGAAGTGCCTCATCCCCGCCGCGCGGACTCACCTGGGATGTAAACGTCCCCGCGCTCGTGGTCGGGGAGCTCGCTCCAGTTCCGCTTCTTTCCGGGCGAAACGTTCGCCTTCTTCACCAGAAAGGCCCTCGGCATTCTGGATGCGTGAAGCGATCCGCGGCGGGGAGGAAATCCGGCGCGCGGGAGTAGCGGCGGCGTCCACGCAGGTGAGACTCGCGAGGCAGGAAGGAGGCTGGAGAAGTTTTCTGCTTTTTTTTTCTTTTTCTTTTCTTTTTCTCCCCCACTTTGCTTTGCGGAGGGGAAGGGGGGGGGGTTCTCCGACAGGTGAGTGAGCTCAGGTGAGCAGCGACGCAAAGCCGAGGATCATCCCTGAAATAACGGAGTGGGAGTGGGTGAAGGAGGAGGGACAAAAGAAAAAGCAGATATTCCTGATCTGTCACTGGCAGAGGTGGGTCAAACGCAGGTACTCATTAAAAAAAAAGCAGGAAACTGGAGGGTAGCGCGCATGCGCCGCAGAAATAACGGTGACAACAGGCCTCCCCATACCTGCTCGACCGGTTTCCCCGTCGTTTCTCCACCTCTTTGACATTCTGCTCCAAGGGGGTTGGAGGATCAGCAGGCGGTGTGTGCGCGTGAAACGGGCGCACATTCTGGTGGAGGCGCTTCAAAATAAAAGCCAAACCTCGTCAAGCACAAGGGGTTCGTTCTCCACCTCCAGATTTTATTGCATACATGAAGAAGACATGTGCACTCTGTGTTTCTCACACACTCCATAAATCAAAAAAACAACCAGAAATAGAGAAAAAAGACCCCCCAAAAAAAAAATGTTGTCCAAAAAATATACCCCAACATGAATAAACCGAGAGTGAGGTTAAAATAAAAGATGTTTCACTTTTATCTTTATAATGGAAACGACATCATTTTCAACTTAAAAGTCGTTTTTTTAGCACAAATTCTCATAGTTTTGCAGGGATCCTGTTCTATTCTTCTTCACAAGTGGAGAAAAAACATTTGGATAAACTCTGAAAGTTTGAATATTGAAGTGTAAATGTGAGTGACGAAGAAAGCCTCATTAAAATTTAAAATGTAACTTGTTTTTATGGATTTGTTATATTTAGATTAAGATATTTAATTCATATTTTAAATTATTTTAATTAATCACTGGCTGTTTTGATAGTTTTCTTCCTTTTTGGGGATATTCTTGCAAGTGCAAGCAGTTGCCGCCTTTTGAATTTCCTTTGGGTTTAATAATAATAATAATAATAATAGTAGGTTTATCTGCGCTTTTCCAGATGCTCAATGTGTCCATTATTATTCACCCCTCATTCATCCTCCTCCTCCTCCCTCTTTCACATAACTTGGTTCTTTCATTTTCTGATTTTTTTAAACAAACTTGATTTAAGTAAAAAATGAAAAAAAAACTGTATTTCTCCAACTTTAGTTTTATTGATTTGTAGAAATAAAAATAAAACTATTTTTTAAAACTTTAAATCTTTAAACTACAATTTGTGAGAAACAAAATGATCCCCCAAATACTTTAAATCCTCCTCCCTGCTCATCTGGTGTGAAGGTGCGTTCAAGAACCCACGACAGAGAAGGCTTCCCGTCTCCATGATGACCAACGATGACCGCTTCAGTGGTTTCAACTCTGGGGAATAAATCTTTGATGGATCCCGACTGACACAAGGGCTGTGTCTGAATTCCCACCCTAACCCCTTAACTACTGAAACACTACATAGTTCAGGACTATCTAGCGTCCTGGATTTTAGAAGCAATTCTGACACCATGATAACTACTTTTTTTTATTTTTCAAACAGCAGATATGACGTCGTCGATTTCTGTAAGTTAAAATCTAATTTTGCGATGAACATTTATGAATCCACTGAGTTCTGAAGATGAAAACGTTTATGGATTATTAAAAAAATACATTTAAATACAATTTTTTGGCACAGAAATTGTTCAAACGCAATGCATTGTGGTCCATCTTGGCCAATCTAGTGAGCATCGATGCACACTGGTTTTTCGCAGAGACTTCTGGGAAATTTCTAGGGCACTGGATTTTGGAATTGTAGATTTGGACAGCTCTACAAAATGGAGAACGCACAACATATTGAGTAGGGAAGGAATTGGGACACAGCCCATGAGGGTTCAGAGTTTGTGTTTAAGATTTGAACCAGTGACTGGAACATGTTTGAGATGAAAAGGGCGAAAGCGTCAGCTTCCTGTTCCATCAGTGTGTCCATATGGTCAAATATTTACCCACATAAACTCCGTTTTTTTGTTTAGTGAAGCAGATTTTCTCTGCTGAACTGTTTTCACTTGAACCGTGTTGGAATTGCAGCTCCATCGGGGCGTCACAAATCCATTTTTTCCCCCGAAACACACTATTATATTAAAAATTAATGGAATTTGACGTAAAATTTCTTGTTTTTCAGCTCAATCGTTTTGTTTAAACGAGTCATTTTGTTTTGAAACATCCCTAAAAAAGGTTTGACTCTAACTGGGATTTATTTTTTTGAATTTTCAGACGACTCCCACTGGTTTCCTTCAGCCAAACCCCCCGTCAGCGTTCAGCTCGGGAAATGTCTTCAGATGTTTTCTGCGTGGATTTGATTCGACAAACGTGGAAGAAATGAGACAATCAGGGACTAAATGAGACATGGTTGAAATGTGAGGACGTCTGAAGACCAGAATCCAGAAGATCGACGGTCACAGAGCCAAAATCTCCAGGTCCTCGTTGGTCATTTAGCTTGTTAGTTGTCATTTTAGTGTGTGTGGAGTCGCTGCTGGGACATTTTCCAGCAGAAAAACAGAAACAGTTTCCTCTCTCACTGTTAGATGACACTTTTCTTTGAAGAACTGGTTTCACGTTTTGTTGTTTTTCTGCTGGTTTCTTTCTTTGTCGTTCGTTATCTTACGGACAGAATGAAGTGGGCGGCGCCTGACTTGATGGACGGAGGAGCGGGGGAGTGGTGCAGGTATGCCACCCGGGCGGTTGGAGTAGTTTGGGTGGATGAGTAAGGCTCCAGCCCTTTTCCTCCTAACTGTCACCATCACCGCCATCACCGCCGCCAACGGGTCTCCAAGCGGCACTGCAAAAGTCCTAGAACCGCCGGTTCTTAGGACATCCATGGTGATTTTTTCTTCTTTCTAGAGCCAGATTTGTTTAATCCATACAACTTTTGTTGTTGTTGTTGTTTTAAGGGGGCGGGGCTTGTCAAAATAAAAAAAATCTACAACATTTACTATGACATTTGTGGGTCCAAGAAGCAGCGAGATTTTACAGAAACCCGTTGACAGAAAGAAAAAGATGAAACAAGAACAAGAAATGGAAACACAAGCCAAATATTTAAAGCAAACAAGGCAGCTTGTTAAAAAAATGCTTCAAACAAAGACGAAAACAATAAAATGGACGTCCATCTTGCTGCAAATAACCTACAAACACAATTCAAACAAAAAAAATAACCTCACCAACAAAAAAGAGATGAACATAAAGCTGGCATTTTCTGAAAGTTCTTGTGCTTTTTCTCAGCTGTAGCTGGGATTTAAAGTGTTAAAAGGACAAACAGGGAGCAGACCCGTTCAGCCTGATCCACCTGCTTCTCTTGGTTTCACTCAAAGCTCGCAGAGACAGCGTACAGGAAGACGAAGGTGAAGTTCAGTCCTGAACGGCGTTCTGGACCTCTGCAGAACGGTCCTCACTTTTCCGGGGTTCCCTCAGTTCACACGCTCTGAAACGAGGGCTTTAAAGATGAGAGTCGTGATGGAAAAAAGTCAAACCTGAGAAGGAGCGGGTGAAGAAATGAATACAATAGAATATCTTTATTTAAATAGCACAAAGTGCTTTACAACAGGAGCATAAAATCATCTCAAAACACAAAGAAGTAACAAAATACAATACTAATCATAAAACAAAACACAGTAAAAAAAAGGAATAAAATCAACTAAAAGCTTTCCTGAATAAAAACTTCTTGACCTGAGATTTAAAACACTCAACGGAGTCGATGTGACGCAACGACAAAGGAAGGAGTTCCAAAAACGAGGAGCAACAGCCTGAAATGACAGATCTCCTTTTCGGTTGGAAGACCTTAAAGACCCAGCAGGTCCCTGAGGTCATGTGACCAGGGTCAGCTGGTTGTAAAGAGAACCCAGTTAAAGACTAAAGGTGACAGTCTTTGCAGCAGTGGCTTCATCCCTCTGGAACTCCCTTCCTCTCAGCCTCAGATCTGCAGAATCAGTGTTTTCTTTTAAAAACTTATCTTTTTAAAATTGCTTTTTCTTAATTAAGAGATCCTTCTCAAAAGATCCTTCACAGATCTTTTGGGGCAGGTGGGGGGGGGGGGTAGTGTCAGGGAGGATGGGATTGCAGGTAGATTTTGTGTTATGGAAATGTGTGATGGAAATGGTGGCAGAGGAGAAAGTTGAAGTGGATGCATTGATCATGCCTACAGCGCCCCCTTTTGGTGTAAATATAAATTCGGCCAGATACTTGTGTAGAAAAAGGACGAACTCCTGTGAACACTGAAGCCTTTTGCAGATATTTGTACGGTTTCGAACGATCAAGTCACATGAAATACGACGTCTCGACGCTTCCTTTGTGCAAAGCAGGTGGTTGTGGCGATGCGAAACGGCTCGAGCGGGCCGTTGTTCGCGGGGCGGTTGCCCGTGCCAGGCGGTCGCACGTGCTCGGGCCGGCTAAATGCTACTTGTAGCTTCAATTCTCTCTTTATCCTGTGTTTTATTGTGTTTTACCGTGTATTACTGTGAAGCAGTTTGTGATTTTTATCTTGAAAGGTGCTGTACAAATAAAGTTTATTATTAAGTTTATTATAAGGATCGGGCCAAAGAGTACGGGGTTAAAAGGTCAGATATGTACATCGGAGCTCTAGACTTTTCAAGAAACACCCCGAGATTTCTGAGGCTTGAGCTAAGAGACCCGAGGTCTTGTCTGATGAAAGGGATTCTATGTTCTGGGGCAAAAACCAGCGTCTCAGTTTTCTGGGTATTTAAGGCTAAATGATTATTGTTCAGCCATGTTTAATGCTCGTTAGGCAATTCAACAAATTTTGTAGTTTGTAGTAATCATTTTCCGGGAAGGAACAGTAGAGCTGAATATCGTCTGCATAGAAACATGAGATTAAAAGCAAAGCTGAGGGAGGGAGGAATGTGTCATGGGGTTCAGAGGGAGTCGCTCTGGGATAGTCCGGTTCCGCTCGTCTATCTGCAGACGCTTCCACCTCCGACGTCAGAAATCTGCTGAATGGAAAACCGAAAAATCCAAGAAAACTTTCAAAGTAAATTAGATTGAAGGCCTGCAAACATGTCGGAATATTTTCACAAGCCTGAAGGGAAGCCCTTAGCCTCGAATACAAAAGAGGTTTATCTGATGTACCCCCGCGTATCGGAAGCGACACAACCCCCCATTGTAACAGTAATATCTATGTTACACCAGAGGCCTCTGGCTCTCCAGTCAGCAGGACGTATTTCATGATTATTTGCTGACAGATTTTTTTTCCTAAACATATATTTCATTTTTTGTTGATTTATTTTGGACGGCCCACAATCTACCCGCATGTCCTTCTGGGCACCTCTGCGCTGCACCGTGCCACATGAAAGAAAACTAGATGTAGATACTTTGGCTCGTGAGAAGACCATACAAAGAAACCTGGATGTGGACTCAATTGTTAGGACTTTTGCAGAGAAAACAGACGACCAACGCTAGAACGACTGATGTCACAGGAGGCAATACGTACAGCACAGTTTTTATGCAGTTTAGGGGCTTGGGAGGATACCCACGCTTTCACTCCCTGTGATGACTGCGGTCATACAGGATTAACATTACATGTACTTTTGCTGTGGTTAATTGTGTACATTAATTGTTGTATTGAGTTTTCATGTGGAGCTGTACCTGCTTGAGGTGGCCTAAAGATGGTGCCAAACTGAGAAGCTCTCCAAGAGGGTTCTACCACTACCTGTTTTTTGTCTCAACCCCCCGTTGTATCATTAGTGGTTTAACCCATTCATTCGAAGGTCCTCAGGTGTGTGGTAGTGTCAGGTCAGTTCTTTGAGTTCTTTCATAAGTTACAAGTCATTTTGAGTTTGCTAATGTGACCTCTTGTTTGGGACCCTTTAAGCTATGTTTGTTCAGTTGGATCTTGTGAACTATGATTGATTAAAAATGATTTATTTTTGGACTAAACTCCTGTGCTCTTAGCCGTGTTTGCCTGGCGCACCACAGCCCCAACCGGGGCTGGCTAGATCTGGCCCTGCCCTACCTTAACAGTGAACTTTGTCCAACACAAGTGCTGTTCAGCTCTTATCTGTTTGCGCCGCTGGTGGACAGAATTATTAAAAACAAATTTCCGACCTCCAGTAATTATAGAGATCCGTCACCTTAGGTTTCGTGTTTTTAGGGTGGGATCTGCTGGATTACCATCAATCTGTCTTTGATTAGACCTCCTTTCAGACCATGGCCACACATGAAATTGTTAAAAAAAACAAAAGCAAAAAAAAACCTGTTGCATCCCCTCACCATGACACTGCCACTGCCGTGCTTCCCCATGGAGATGGCCCTCAGCAAGTGGCTCAGGTTGACTCTAGATTCTGCACAACAAAAGAACAAATGAATAAAAGATTTAATTCATAATAAAAACACGACGAAAATTAGATCTACTTTGTGATAAATAGCGGAAGATTGACTCTGATCTTCATGCCAAGTGATTTTATTTCAAATGTATGCTTTAAAAAAAATAAAATGCAGTAAATATCTGAAAGGGAGTGAGAAGAAGTAAAAATCATATAAATTTTCAGTCCAATGACCCACTATGATGACAATTTAAATAACAGGAAACATTAAAAGATAAGTCTTAAAAAGTTATTCATAATTCTAGAATAAACATTCCTTTTTTATTTAAACTGAGTGTGATTTCAATGACAGATGTTTTGTTCTTGCTGTTTCTGGTGGCTGCAGTTTGATCCCCTGTCCCACAGGCGGCGCTGTTCCCCACCTACCCAACAGCAGCCTTCAGCCCTGCTCAGGAAGTTTGGACTTTAGTGAGGAAAACATTGATGAATCTTTTTCAGACATTTAGAGGAGGACCACAGGGGATTTCTGGTGTAATTGGAGCAGACTTTTCTGAAGTAAAGAAACCTTTAGGAGGCAGAAAAAAAAGCTATGAAGCCAAATTGTTGCTGCTTTCCTTCAGGACTCAAACTATTTAGAATTTGCACTGCAAAAAGATGTACCGTGTTTTGTCTAGTTTAAATGTCTTTTACACTTGATAGAAGAATAAACTAACTAACTAGTGACTTTTTAGTGAGATGTAAGGCTTGTTTGAAGCCAATTATTGCTTCCAGGGTCGTCACAGTGAATCAGCTTTCACCGGTTCACACAGCTGGAGTTTGACGCCTTCCTGACATAACCCTGTCCGTTATCTAAGCTGGGGACCAGCACAGGTCGTTGCTCAACTGGATCAGTTTTGTGCACGGTTGGAAGAATTCCTGACCAATCAGCATCAACCGTCATGCCCATGTCTGGGTGGCACACTTGTAATGCGGTGTGCTGCTCTGTTTTGAGCACAGATGAGAGAATATCTCTGGAGTTAAAAGTTGTTTTGACTACACATAGGATGTGGAGGTGGTGGAGGAGTACAAATACCTGGGAGTGACTATCGACAGCAGACTGAGCTGGAGGAGCCACAGTACTGCTGTGTACAGAAAGGCCTGCAGCAGACTCTACTTCCTAAGGAAGCTGAGGTCCTTTACTGTGAGCAGCAAGATGCTGGAGATCTTCTAGCAGTCTGTGGTAGCCAGCACCTTGTTCTCCTCTGTGGTCTGCTGGGGAAGCAGCATTGCAGTCAGTGACACCAACAGACGGAAGAAGCTGATCAGGCTGGCGGGTTCTGTCATTGGCTGCAAACTAGAATCAATCTTGATAGAGAGGAAGTCACTGAACAAGATCTTATCCATCGTGGACAACCCAGACCGTCCTCTACACCCTCTTCTGGACAAACAGCAGAGCTCCTTCTCTAGGAGACTCAGACATCTTCGCTCCAAAACTGCCCGAAACTGGAAATCCTTCCTACCCAATACAATAACCTGTACAATAACTCACAGTGTAACAGATGACTTTTGCACATTTTTGCACATTGTGTTTGTGCACACCTGTTTGTAAATAGTTTTTATATTATACTACCTTATTTGTTTACATTTATGCTACATTTTTGTTTGTTTTTTATGTTTTTCTACATTCTCTTTTGTTTACTTGCTACGGTAACGCACAAATGTCCCACGTGTTGGATCAATAAAGTACTTCTGATTCTGATGTTTTCCTGTTTTGAGTGCAAAAGACTTTTTGGAGCGCTCAAATGTTAAAAGTTTTTGGCTAAAAATAGTTGAGTGTTGCGCTTGAAATAATGACCTAGAATAATCCCTCCATACTATGAAATTAAAGAACCTGTGTGATTAATATGACAAAAATATGCTTGAGAGAAAACCAGTGAGGATGAAAATAAAATGGGAGGTCAATCAAATCAAATCAAATCAAATATACTTGATACAAAAAAGTGTTTCATTCTTGAGGGAAAAATATGGAGTCCTATACTTTTTTTTCATTCATTAATTTTCTATTCGGGACCAAACTAATGAAATAAACAAGTCATTCTGAAAAATAGCAACATGAAATAAAAACAAAGTTACTTTAGAAAATATTGATTTTGAAATACAAGGTTATGGGAAAAAAAGACAGAGAAAATGATCAAAATGATTAAAATTAATATTTTAAAATGCTGTTTTAAAATAATGGACAGGTTTTTAAAGCAAAATAAAATACATTTAATAATATAATGGCTAATTTAAAAATTGTGTGCAGGTTTTTCACAATGTTGTGATCTTTTTATATATTTCTGAGAGATTTATTGGTTGATTGTTTATTTGAACGAGGTCATATTTGTTTATTTAATTATAAACAGTTTCGGACTCCATAGCAAAGAGGATAGAGGGTAAGAAAGAAAATCTAAAATGACTCTCAAACTGTGGTCTGCACTCCAGTAGATGGCGCACGTGCGCCTGAAGGTTGTTCCAACCGCCATGACACCGACGAAGAAGAAGAAGCAGTCCGTTCGGAGTTTGTCAGCACCAACTCATTCTTCTTCATAAGCTGCGGGGCTATAAAAGGTCAGATGCCCCCCCGTAAGCGACCTCAGGACGGGAAGAAGGTCGACCCCCCCATGAAGAAGGCTAAGGAGAAACACGTGGTGGCGCTGATTCTGGCGCGAGGAGGCAGCAAGGGGATCCCGCTGAAGAACATCAAGAAGCTCGCCGGCGTCCCGCTCATTGGCTGGGTGCTGCGGGCTGCGCACGACTCCGGCTTGTTTGACAGGTAACAGACCACGACAAAAGCGGAGTCTGACCGTTGCTTGCGCGGTTGATATCGATCCATGTTTATTGTTTCAGCTAAGGTTATCTTTTGTCCCACCATATAAATGGATCGCAAACGCCGCACCACTAAGTTGTGGTTCTGAAATGTATTGGTTTGTGCAGAAAATGGCAGTTTTCTTTGTAAAGGTGGATCTTTCTCTCTGTTTTGGTGTTGTGTGTTTTCTGGTTTAAAATGTGCAGTATTTGTCCCGGATCTTTTAAAAGTCAAAAGGTCAATCATCCAGCTGCTTGCCACAGCTGTCGAACCAATTACTAAATTTAAATAAAGGCACTGTGGGAAATATGTGACGTCGACATTTCCCCCTTTGATCTTTTTCTTTGGTCCATTTTGATATGGTTTAAAAGAGAGCAGACTCAAAATTAAAGAGAAGAGGTTTAACTCTGCTTTTCCTAAATGTAAGAAAACAAAATGACAAAAAGTGAAAATAAATTTACTAGCATAGCTGCAAATATGAACACATTAACAGTTCCTATTTCCTGTGATCCATTTCAAATGTTTTAAAATTAGAATAAAGACTTAAAATGCAACGATTATAAGTTTAACTCTGCGTTTCTCACAGCTATGTAACTATGCTAGCAATGAAACAAAATGACAAAAAATATGACGTAGCAATAAATGTGCTAGCTTGACTGTACAAGTGAGCCTACAGAGGTTTTCTTCTTTTTTATTTCTTTATTTAACCTTTTATTAAAGCTTTACCTACGACAACGCAACAAACAAAATGACAGAAAAATGTAAACCAACAACAAATTTACTTGCTGACAGCAAAAGTGAACCTGCAACCAACGTAAAATATGTAAAGTATGTAACGTGTGTAATTGTCATGAAAACGATACTCTGAAGCCGGATAAAGTAAATTCCCTAAGACTTTTTAAAACAGTGAATCTATATATGTAATTCATACAGATTATATAGTTACAAAACGAGAATGTTTAGCATATAAGCAGTTAAGATGTTTAATTATAAAGTTGTGACGAAGCTACAGCAGGGATCGTTTTTGTTTTTAGCGTGTGGGTATCAACCGACCATGACGAGATCGCCGAAGTTGCCAAATCCTTTAAAGCCAAAGTACATAGAAGAAGCCTGGAAGTCTCCAAGGATTCCTCTACGTCTCTGGAAGCCATTCAGGAATTTGTCAAGGATCATCCAGGTAAAGGGGGGAATTTTACCTGGCGCTTTGTGCTAGCTACCCTTAAATATGGCCTCCTTTGGTTTTGGTAGGAGTGGACGTGGTCTGTAACATCCAGGCTACATCCCCGTGTCTGCATCCGGATCACCTGAGCGAGGCCTTGAAGTTGATAACGAAGGACGGTTACGACTCGGTCTTCTCGGTGGTCAGGAGGCACCAGTTCCGCTGGAAGGAGGTCAACGAAGGAGGCGAGTTGACTGAAGCTACGACCTCCTCTCTGCTCTTTTCAGGGCTAAAGCTGCTCTAGATTGCAGGGATGGACCACACCTACTGTCACAGAGCAAACCAGTCCTGGTTCCTGTGGTTTTACTTGAACTGCATGCTGGGTTATAATGAGGGTTTTCCTTCGAACAGCTGTGGGTTAACGCAGAGGACCTTCTGTCAGTGTCTGTGAGAGGAACCATGATCAGTGTGTGGTTTGTTCTGGGGTTAAGATGGGGTTTTGGGTAGGGGTGTGTATCAGCAAGAGTCTGGCAATACAATACGTATCCCGATACATGCGTCACAATATGAAACGTATCGTGATATGGTACTGGAACATGCCTGAACGGTGCTTCTGCAGCTTCGTTTTCTCACACGTGGAAGTAAACACAGATTTTACCACTTATCGCCACAATGTTGGCCTCTTTTTCAGAGCGTTATAGATCACTCTGATCCATCAGGTCGCTGAACTAGAACCTTTCGCTGTGAGGTTCTGCAGAACTTCGGAATTGCGTTTAGTGTTGGATGTCTCCGGAAACGGCTCCGGTGTTAAAGCCCCACTTCCATAAAAAATGGAGTTTGCTGTTTTTGACATGTTCTTGTGGTAGAGTGTCTGCCCTGAGACTGGAAGGTCGTAAGTTCAGTTCTTAGTTTACTGTAGGTAAGCTTAAAACCACAAACGGTTCCAGTCACAACTCGGAGGTGAATTTTTGGCTTGCTCCTCTGTAAAAAGCAGCTGTTTAAATAAAGTCAACTAAAAAAGTTGGACTGGTTCTTGTTAAACTAGTGAATCAGTTTGACAAAAAAATCAGTTTCTGATCCCAGTTTGATTAAAAATTAGCATAAATGTGTTTTTTTTTTTTATACAGAAGTAGTGACTTGCAATGAACATTGGTGGAAATCAGATTTTCAAACTTCACATTAAAGAAGCCTAAAAGTGACATGATGGATTTTCTTTTTTTTTTCTTTTTTTAATCTGGACCTCCTGACCTTTCGCCTCAGGCTCTGAGGTAACTGTGCCGTTGAACCTGGACCCTAAGAACCGTCCTCGACGCCAGGACTGGGACGGGGAGCTGGTTGAGAATGGCTCCTTTTATTTTTCCACCACCAGCCTGATCAAGAAAGGGATATTGCAGGTGAGCGATGGGCGCGGCGTTCTCCGTGCAACTGCAGAGAAGACGCTGAGGTTTGTCTGTCCACCTCTCAGGGGGGGAAGATGACCTATTATGAGATGAAGCCGCAGTACAGCGTGGACATCGACATTGACATTGACTGGCCGGTGGCTGAGCAGAGGGTGCTGAGGTGAGACAGAAGATCTGACCTGCTGTAGGAATTCTTGGTTTACTGTCGGTAGGGTCAAATGAATAACTTTTTTTCCTCCAGTTGTCAGGTTCGCATGTCTGTTTTCCTACAGGTATGGTTACTTCGGTAAGGTCCCGCCCGAGGTTGTACGCCTGATGTTCTGCAAGCTGTCTGGATGTTTGACAGACGGGAGGATCGCTATCTCCAGTTCTGAAGAGGAGATGGTGTCCTTCCACATCAGAGACACGGAGGGTCTGCGGATGCTGAAGAGTGAAAATGTGGAGGTGAGTCACTCCGCCTGCAGACGCCGTCTGCGGCGTCTGCATCAGACGAGCTCATGCGCAACCCTCCCGCCTGCAGGTGGTTCTGCTGAACTGCAGTCAGGACCCCATTGGACAGTCGCTGGTGGAAAAACTGAGGGAAAGGACGGGGTGTGAGGTCCTGACGGTGGGAAAGAAGCCGCTGGAGGACCTGCAGCCATTCCTGAAGAAGAAGAAGCTGGAGTGGAAAGATGTTGCGTACATGGGTATCACTACTTCACTCTAGTTTTCTATAAAAATGTACGAGTTTAAGTCTCATTGTAGCAAACTAACATCTAACGTCATTTTACAAACTTAAACATGTCTGTAAAAAAAAGACTTCAAAGGGCTTTATAGCAATCTATAATGGCAAAATAAAATGATAAACTACTTTTTTTTAACATTTGCACATATTACAAAATATTTTTTAAAACTTCAAAAGTATTTGTATATAAAATTATTGTAGTAAAAACTAAAACTGTGTATATATGTAAAGGGAGCCTAGAATTGAACCTTGAGGAACTCCACGTTCAATATTTGATTTGTTTTTCTTTGTGCTGTCCTCTATCTTGAACTTTTCAGTTTTTATATCTTAGATGATATCATTTTTTTTTTTAATTAATAAAACAAAGAAATTGTGGTAAGAATGTTGAGATTGACAAAGCAAGATGGCCCCGGTTCAAGTCCCGCTGGGGGACCTAAAACCGATCATCAATGGGGGACCAATGGAACTTCTCGGTGGGGATTTTGATTCGCTGACGGAATTTCTGAAAATACATATTTTAATTTTTTCGGTTATTTATCTTTGCTGGCCTCATGTCCTTGAAGATCGACCGGTCAATCGCGATCAACACAATGAGCACCCCTGTTCTAGATTGTCCATAGGTGTGTGATTGTGGTCCTGCGACAGACTGGCGACCTATTCAGGCCGGGATAGGCTGGGATAGGCTCCGGCAGCCCCGTGACCCCATTAGGGGTCTTTTTTTATATGCATTTTTTATAAGTTAATAGATGTTTAAAATACCTTTTATATTATTTTTATTTTCTGTCCGGAATCTTCTGTAGTTTTTATCTTTTTTTGATTGTGATTTAATTAAAAACTTTTTAAATGAAACAAATGTCGTATACCGGTAAATTCAATTAAGAGTTGGATTACATCTTATATTTACGGATAAATGGATGTAGATGGAGCCTAGACTTGAACCTTTGGGAGCTCTTGTTTTATATTTAACTTGTATTTCTGTGTTCTGTTTTGAACTTTCTAGCATCTTTATATTTTATTAAAAAAGAGGCTGTTAACCGTGTTGCAAACCAAACTCAAGCTGAAAACCATCAAATGTTCAGTAAACAGAAACTGTTCAAGGCCTGAGAGTTTAAACTCAAGGTGTGGATCTATTTGCTTTTGTATGTTCTGCTGTTTGCTCAGGCAATAATGCTCCAGGGTTGCCGGTGCGCGGCTTTCTTCAGAAAGATTGGCTCCCAGTGAACCTTTTGAGTGCGAGCTTGTTGGTTTACCTTCCCAGGTAATGACGGAGCAGATGCCGACTGCCTGAACCAGTCGGGCCTGAGTGCGGTGCCTGGAGATGCGCCTGGGGATGCTGTGAAGGCTGCGAAGTACAGCTGCCATCACACCGCAGGAAACGGAGCCGTGAGGGAGTTTTCAGAGTACATTCTTCTGAAGAAACAAGAGGCCAAGTCCAAGAGGGAGCAAGTTCGCGTTGACTGCCTCGACTCCGGTTATGCAACGCCTTCTTCTGGCTCTCAAAGTACGGAATCGGTGTTTTCCAAGTAAATTAACTACACAGGCCTTAATATTTATCAATAAAAACGTAATTCACTTGAAGCTACATAAACACTTTGTGTTTAATCCTTGATGTTCACACTGGACCAGGAGGGAGGGGCTTCTTCTACTGTTTACTGTAACATGTCCGCCACCTACAGTTGGAAGAGGTTTAGTGTGAAATGTTGCAGCGGTGCAACGCTCAGAAATCTCGCTCCAGGCTTTTTCTTTCACAGCTCTATTCTGATATATGAAAGCCTTAGTGTCGTATACGTCATATCCATGTGTCCCTACCAAATCAGAGTACCCGATTGGTCAATGTTCGACCCGTCTTAACTTCCAACGCACCTTCATTGGCCATGCGATTTGTGCGTTGATGTAAACGTTGCTTAAGAAGAAATGTACCTTTTTTTTAGTTAATTTTCTCCACATTCAAATATGCATCATAACTTTAAAAACAACAATCTTATACTTCGACTCCTTCCAGGTTATGTCATGTTTGTCCTAAAAACCAATGGAATTTACTTATAAAAGGCTAATATTCCAGCACCAAAAGTGAAATTCTTCATAGAAGTTAAATAGGTTGGGCGTGTTGGACTCCTTGATCCAACAAATGTTTTTTGTTTTGCTTTTTTAGATGACATTCCATTGGCGGTTGAAGAAAAGTGAACCAGACGTTCTCAATTTACTGCTTTGGAATCCTCCAACTCACCCGTTAAACTGACTGCAATCCTTTTTGGGGAGAAATTTGAAGAAAATCTGTTTTGGTGTAAGTAAAGGATGTTTGAAGTTACTTTTTTTGTTCAGCCTAAGTTTGTAGTTTCCTATCTGGTTTTCATTACCTCCAAAGTTTAATGAAAAAACGAAATTTTTTATGACCAAATGTTTGAGGTAATAAATACAGTCCTTTTCTTTTTTTGGTAGATGGGTCTGAATTTTAATTTTTCTTTTTTTTTCTTGGGGTAAATTGTGACTTAAGTGATTAAGAGATAAAACTACAAATTAAGAAGTGAAGGAAGTGTCTTTTTTGCCCGGATTTGTGTTGAAACTGTTTTCAATCTTTTTGCACCAGCTCTCTTCAATGTTGTTATTGCATCAGGACTTTAGGTACTTTTAGAGCATGATTGTGGTTGGATTAAATCACATTGAAGTTACTATTGTAACTTCATACCTCATACTTATGTTGCTTCTGAAACATCAGAAGAAATATGTTTGATTTTTGTGAATGAAATGTCTGCTTGCTCAAGAAAACTATTTTTTTCAGCATATAGATTTCATTGAAATAAACTGTAAAAAAAATCTCTTTGTTCTTTTTTTTTAATTTCTTTTTATTTAGCAGCATAATTTTTTTACATACACTATCACAAAGCATAAGTACACCCTGATTCACAACTAGGGACTTTATGTGATGTAGAGTAGTACATCCAACCAGCATACCAGCAGACAAGAAAACTATGTAAAAACAAAGTTTGTCACAGCAAAAATAGAAAACTGTTTTTACATTTACGAATAAAATGATGCACAATACAAAAGAAATTAAAAATAATAAACATGTATCAATATAAAATTCTTAAATGTTGGAAAGATGCTCATCTTCTGCTAGAAATAGCATAATTATGAGTGCGAGTTTTATTGCAAGATTAGTAGTTTGTCAATATTTGGTCTGTTTCGTTGACTAGCATTTCCTTCAGTGGTGTAATAATATTATGCTAACACTATATAAGTCTATTTTCTTAAAGTGTAACAATGCTAACCTTTCACAAAGACTGGCATGAATATCATTACTAGTCAAGTCTCTATCTCTTTTATTTTCTTTTTTTTACTAGCATCATAAACCTAATGTTGTGCCAAGACTAGCTTTAATATGCAATTACCGGTAGTTAATATGAATTTTTTACAAATATTTTTTTTAATGGCATGATAATGCTAACCCTACGCTGAGACTAGCATCTATGTCTATGACGTTGTGTCCAAATTCCTTTACTATCTAGTGCGTTCACCATTTTGTAGTGTTGTCCGAATCTACAACTCCAAAATCGAGTTCCCTAGAAATATCCCAGAAGTCTCAGCGAAAAACCAGTGTGCATCGATATAGACCGCAATGCATTGTGTCCAAACAAATGTATTTATTTTTTGATAAACCGTTTTTATCTTCAGAAGACGGTAGATTCGTAAATGATCATTGCAAAATGCTCATATCAATTAGATTTTAACTTTGTGAAATCGATGACCTCATATTTGCTGTTTAAATAAAAAAAGTGTGCATGGTGTCCGGATAGCTTTTAAAATCCAGGGCACTAGATAGTCCCGCACTATATAGTTTTTTAGTAGTTCGGGATTTGGGTGGGAATTCGGACACAGCATTAGTCAAGTCAGGTTATATAATTCTTACAAAATATTTTTTTTCAGCTGTGTAATTGCTAATCTAAAATCAGAAGATTAGCATAGATAGCCTATGTTTGTAATACAGTCTATTTATTGTATTTTTTTTAATAGCTTAATGCTAACCTTATGATCAATCTAGCATTGATATGTTTATTAGTCAAGCCTGTTTCTGTTCTCTGACTAGCATGTTTCTAGTGAGCATCGGTGCACACTGGGTTTTTTTGCAAAGACTTTGGGAAATTACTAAGGCAATCCATTTTGGAGTTGTAGATTCGGACAACGACGGCGAACGCCCTGACTGGTGAGTAGTCAAGGAATTCAGACACAGCCTAATACTCTGGAAAGCCTTTTTTACGATGACAATGCTACTAGCCCTATGCTAAGACTAGCTTTAAAATGTTTGTCTTACTTATCTTTTGTTGCATAGCAATGCAAACCATTGGTGTTATGTTGCTAGTACCGTGCTAATACTGAGGCTCTATTACCATTTTAGTCTATTTTAAAGCGAACGCCTTAATATTTTTATTTTAATATTATGCTTATCTTAATCTTATACTAAAGTTAGCTCTCGCCTGTTTTCACATTTGCCTTTTGGTAAGACTAGTTTATCTTTTTCACTTTTTATATAATACCAGTTATAAGTGTGACGCAAAGACTTTTTATAAACTAACCAGTCTGCATTTTTGCATTGATTAAAGTTCAAGTAGGATGTTTACAGCAATTACGTGCAAATGTTTTTTATGCAGCAGACACCATGGCTTCCTTCATACATGTAAATAACTCAGTCTGGGATCATACTTAAAAATATATTTAAGAAGCTATATATCCTATATCCAACTACATATAAATGAACATATCATCAGATTAGTTTCGTACATAAAATTACCCAAACTAGGCAGGTGTTATTTCGTCAATACAATTGGTGTAATTATTAGTGGCAAGTCATTCTTCCCTCCTTTGTTGGTGCACGGACTGAAGAAGGGGTAAATGTTTTCAGTGAAATTGTCGTTGAAAGTGTAGATGTGGACTTTGGCATCAACGTTGTAAAAAGACACCTGTAGGGCAGAGACGCAAACAATGCACAACGTAAATACAGGACAAAGCAATAAGGAAATGGCTACTGGTCATAGGTCTACTGTGAAAATAATCTCAGAAGAGTGTGGAGTTCTGTACCTGGCCTTTTTCATAATCCACAAATATTCCAATTTTATGAGGTCGGAGGTTCAAATTGACGTCTATCGAAGGTTCAGTCCGAAAAGCATATTTACTCCTGATGAAACACAAAGTACAATAGTACACACAGTACAACAATTACAAGATTGAATTAATTTACTGTTTATTTATATAAAACTGAACTCTTAGAGGTTGTTTTGGACTTGTTTAATTCTTTGCAACAAAGGTCTTTTGGGAAAATAGTCTTTACCACTTCGCACTGTAAAAAGTTGCGTTCAAAGACCGTAAAGGTCATCAACCGGCAATACAAGGAAAAGAACTGTACAATTAAATTGGATTTTTTTTGTTACTTTAAAAGGCTTTGTCTCACACAGTCTCTACGAACATTTTGAGCATATTGCACGTCATACATAATGGGGAAAAAGGGAGAAGCTGTGGTTCTTTACGTGAAGTTTTTACAGATGTATCACGGATGAACTATTTTAAAACCACAGAAGTACAAAATAACCACGCAAAAACATGTAAATCGACGTTAAACATGCACTGTGTGATTATTGCTCTGTTTATACGCAATTCATTGGTAATTTGTGCCTCAATTACGTAATTCAAACATATGTACGTATACGCAATATGAGTTATACATCTGTGTAACATACATGGACTGATCGTGGAAAGCCACAAATTTGCATATTCATCTTGCAAAAATCATGCACAATTGCGTAACATTTACATAATTGCATATAAGCTACATAAAATGCACATAAACTGACCCAAAATTTTGAATAACTCAAAAATGCATTCATGTAAAGACCCATCTCCTCGACAGAGATCTGTTCACATCGACAAACGCAAGAAACACTTATGAATTACATATATCACGCATTTACTGCAAAAAAACGAAGTTTCATACCTGGAAAATGTGCAAAATGTATGTAGGGGCTGTGTGACGCGGCCTTAACGTTGGATTAAAAATGGAGATTCAATGGTGACCTTTATTGAAAGTAGTACTCTGGCATTATACTTAAGTAGAAGTGTAGCCAGTATACTATTGGCCATGTAACTGAATACTTATTCAGACGAAATTAAGACATTTAAAGTTTATACCAATTAAAAAGCCTAAAAATGTTTATATGTAAAATATTGTCGTAAAAACTAAAACTGTGTATAAATGTAAAAGGGGTCTAGAATTGAACCTTGGGGAACTCCGCATTTAATTTTTGACTTGTATATCTTTCTACAGTCATCTTATTATGAACTTCTTCTAGTTTTTATATCTTTTCTGATTTTATCAAATATTTTAAACAAAATATATGGCAGTTAAAGCTAAATTTATCCAAATATATAGAGTAGATAAAAAGTAAGCTTCAAGTATACTGCCCCACTTTTAGTATAGACTAAGTTTACAAACTCTTTAACTACCTCTTAACAAAACTCACTTGTCTCTCAAACTGAGGAACCAGAAGCCATTTTGTGGGGTGTAGTTTATCTTCCCCTTCCTGCTGATGGATTGCCGTGCCACTCCCAGATCCCAGTCAGTCTTCCCACCCACCTCCACCTGTGCAGAGGACACAGATCAAACACTGAACTTTACTGCAAACCTGCTAATAACCCCCTCCCATCAGGACATATTAACAAATGTAGGAAAGTCTAAATTCGTTAAATTCTGGAAGGTTGTTTTGTGTCTGACGTATGTTTGAAGGCTTTTACCTCCCAGTAATGTTTCCCGGAGGAAATGGGCTGTTGTCCCAGGACGCAGACGACGCGGTCGAACCTCTCTGGGTTATCCGCCGCATGCTGGTGTCGGTCCCCGCACCACACCTGCAGGGACGCTTGCGGTTGAAAACCACCCTTGGAAAAATGCACCAGAACCGCATCCTGATGATTAATAGTTGAACATGAGAGCTCACAATCTTCAGGTCCTCCGACAGCACCAGTCTGGGGTGGGCGGTGTGGGAGTCCAGCGTGACGTCCACTGCATGAGAAGAACAGCATTTTTTAATCAATGTCTGTGGATCATCATCACTGCTTTTAGGTTAGGAACTCTGCCTCTTAAGGATTTACTTTACAAATTGACACACAATTCGAGAGGAAAAATCCAAGGAATTCCAGAGAAATTATGCTTCTCCACTGTCACCTTGAGGAGTGTGACATAAGCAGCAAGCAGGAAATGCTTGACTGCACCTCTGGGCTTTGATATACTTAAATAAATTGGTGTACCGGTATATACTGGTGTAAATAACCCTATATAATGTAAATTTGTGTTGTTTTTTTGGCATTTTTTTATAATTTATTTAATGGGGAAACTACGACAAAGTCTGACTTTTTTTATTTGATTTGAAAGGGTTTATTTCAAGCAATCAAATAAGAATAATACACAAAAACAATACAATCAGCAGTTATACGTTCATATGAAGACATATGAGGACAAGCTGTAACACTGTTCTGAAGGACGGCAACTGTCTAAGAAAATAAAATAAAAAAAGGCCTAAAATTTCAGTGAGATACTGATGTGGTCGTGCAAAGCTATGACTGAGGCCCAAAGATGCTAAGGGAAAAATCCTTTCTTTGCTTAGTCATTAATCTTAGTCAGCACTGGAATCTTTTGGGAGGATCTCAAGGATAAACTATCATCTTTCTTAATCCCAGAAGGAAATTCAGTAGCGGTCAGCTGCATTAAACAATACTTACACATCAGACACATTTAGTAAGAATACAAAGAAACATCATACAATTAAAATTTAATCTTTTTTTCAAAGCTCAGAATAGCGAACTTTATAATGAACATAGATTTTTATCTGGTTTTGCAACTGAAACTTAAACCTGAGGTTGTATAAACCATTGACTGTATACGTGAACTGGACTGAGTGAATGATATCACCCTTTGAAAATGTCTCCAACAAAACAAAGTCACATCAGTTGCCATTTTCTCTTCAATATGGACGTCACCATGTTTGAGTCGGATGTTGTCCAGAAGCAGTGATCAATACAGAGTGTTGGTGGAACTCCACACTTCTACAATTAAAAAGCCAAGCAACACAAAACCTGTCAAACGTTTGGACTATTGGGCATGGGACCAAGTTATTAGTCAGTTTATAACTTGAATAACTCAGACCCATAGAAAAAAATATAAAATATAAAGAAAATGGCTGTTTAGTTCTCTATAGAAGTGGATTTTGGCATTCTTGGAGCCAGCGGGTACTTCCTGTTTGAAAGAACAAGGGGAGGGGTCACTCGGTCCAGTTCTCATATACAGTAAATTGTTCTCACAGGAATAAAGCAGACTCTCTGTCTTAAGAAAGTTGCGTTTCTATTTGTCTGTGATTGATTTCTCACATGATTCTTAGTGATTATTTTCCAAAAGAATTTACAATTTTCTAAAATGTTCTGAACTAATTCCTGGAGGTTCTCCATTGCAGTAAAACATTTTCATATGAAATTTTGCATAAGCCCCCCCCCCCCCGTTAAATAACCCAGTTATTAAAAAAAATAAGTCTCAAATCCATCTCAAACTGGTCTCAATTTGGTTTCAGTTGGTCTGAAAACCCAGAAGTAAACTGAGAGTGAATTGGGTCAGAATCTGACTGTTCACATGCAAATAATTGAAAACCTGAAGAGAAGAACTGAAATGAACTTTTTCGCTTAATGAATGTTGAGACTGTAGAGAGTAATGAGTCAGCATGGATGAACGGTAACTTACGTGCGTACTCTTGGATCCTCTTGACTCCTGCAGAAAAATGGGAACACCAGTTTTTTCCCCTGCAAATCCAAATCCAAAATGGAATTTTTAAAGGTTGCAGAGTGAAGACTTACTGGGAAGAGCTTGGACTGGAACTGGTTCAATCAGGGGACCAGGAAAACCTGAAAGAAAATGGAACGTTTCAAGAATGAAGGTCGGTCCTTTTTGATCAATTCTTAAGCCTTTGTCTACCCGGACGCCAGGTTGACCCATACAAACGCTACAGGTTATTGGGTTGTCTGGGCCTGTGGAGGGTCATGGAGAAGAGTGGCTGCATCTTAACCAACATATTGTGTTAGAGTCCAAATTGATCCATTGTAAAAACGGGTCAATTTTGATAAAATTTAAGGGCAGTGCAGGTGTGTTGAGGTGTGCAGGTGTCTTTGAGGCCCGGATGGCCACCTCAATGTCATGAAAATGGAGTATGATGGTCATGCATAAGACGTGTAGCGTGAAGTATTTGAAAGGAATTTTTTTCTCTATAGGCGCACAGAGCAGTTTAGGACAATAGCTGCATTTACATTTACTAGGAAATTGCACAAATTGGATTTGGGATAATAAATTTTGCCTAATGGAAACACGATAATTAAAAAAAATGTATGCAAAAGTTTAAGTGCTTGGGGGAGGTTCCTTTTTTTAAAGAGCGTATTGATATTGAGATATTTCTGCAATGGAAACCCATTTTCTAATTAAGTGAGTCACATGAACAACAACCGGATGACAAAGTGCTTCTTGGTTGGAACTGGCTGCCTTGGGCGCTGCACAGCGGGCGCCACCAGAGGTCCCACAGCATCAAACACATCAATTGTTGGATCCACAGCTCCTCTGTAAAATCACCAACCACCATTTCCCAAAATAACTTCATCCATAGCCATTCCCACGTCTGAATGTGACGCCTACATCTTCTTTGATAGATGATGATGAGCGCTAGTGCTGTGGCAGAAATTTACACAAATCTACTGAAAATCATCTGTCGCCATGTTTTTGAATGACTTATCGCGTGAGTTCGTTTGTGTTTATTCATATAATTGGGAAATTGTGTCTTTTTTACATTTCTAGAATTTTGATAAAGTTTTGCGGGTATGTGTCATGGAAACGCAGCTATTGATACCCTGTTTGCCCCGTACAGGTTGGAAGAGATATCCACCCGTAAGGGCAGTTGTGACTAAAGCTTTAATAAAGCTGCTCCCTTTACTTCACTTGAAGATGATCTGATTAATCTTTTTTTTTAAAAGGACTTTACTGTTTGACAGAAATACTTGAAGTATATGGAAGTCCAGAGTCAGGCATTAGACGAACTGTGAAGCACCAGGCTGCTGCCCTCAAGAGTGAAAGTTTAACAATATTATCACCCCTCCATTCTCAGGCTGCTATGGTGGATGTTTGCCTTGGTTCTGACCAGATTCGGTGACTTTCTGCAGCTCCTCTTGGAATTTCTTCACCATGGTTGCCAGAGTTCTGTACACAGCCGAGGTTCCCAGGTCGCAGTTAAGGGACACTCCAGACCAGTCTTTGCTGGGGGGAGGGCTGGAGAGGGTCTGAAATGTCTGAGAAGAAGACAAGAGCGTCAAAAAAGGTCCTCTAGATTTAACCGTCAGAGGCTCCGGCGTTCTCGGACCTTCACGCAGTGCAGGTGGTCGTCTGACTGAGCCAGCTGGCCGAGGGCTCGGTCTCTGATCTGGAGTTCTTCAATTTCTCGCTCCAGCTGCTTGATCATGGAGTCGGCCTGTTGCTCTGCGGCCCTGCGGCTGATTTCCATCACCTCGATCAGCTCTGCCTGGGAGCGCTCGATGGCAGAGGTCAGCATGGTGAACATGCACACGCTGCTGGCCGTCTCCCTCTCCACCGCCATCTGAGGAGAAGAAGATTACCTCAATGTCAGATCGCGTCTGTACATTGAAACTCAATTCTGATGAGCGATTGTGAATGCAGCAATAGAATTTGACAATACACTGGGAAAAAATGTGCGAGCAACATGGGAACGCCACTTTTGCAAGCTACTTCTAAGTCCAACCTTTTTTCTAAAGTCGCTTCCCAATGATGCTCGAGGAGTTGAGAGGTGATTGATCGAAACCCCTAGGTATTTGTTTGTATAGATACTAAAGATAATTTTCTTTTTGTGAAATTCAAGATGGCTCCCTCTTCCTGAGGTTAAAGTTCAACAAAACTTTGGTTGTGGCTGTAGACGTGAGCTGATTTTTGTAAGGATCACTTAAACAAAAGTTTTAGTTTTTTTGATTTGAGCATTTACAGTTTACATTTTATTGGGTTCTAGCCCCGCCCCCTCCAGTCAGAATGACTTTCTTCAAAGTCAAAAGTCAAAGTCGGCTTTATTGTCAAATGTACTGCATCCATAAAGACATACAGCACAGATGAAATTCCTTTCCTCTCACCCCACAGTGCAAGCAGCATATAAAAAAATAAATAAATAAACAGCTTAAAAAATACATAAAAAGACAGCAATAATAAGAAGAATAAGAAGAAGAATAACAGTAATCTAAACAGTGCAGAGAGCAATGAGGTGGTTAAAGTGGCAGTTTAAAGTGACAACAGTGCTGAGAACAGTAAGTGGATGAATCAGTGATGGCAGTCTTTGGTGAAAGTGGTGATCTGAACTGTTGTGAAAGTTTTCAGTGTGGGCTTGTAGGACGGAGTGGAGGGGCCAGAGGGGGGAGGGCAGGGAGGGAGTTGAGTGTCCTTATCGCCTGACGGAGGAAACTGTCCTTGAGTCTGCTGGTTCTGGCCTGCAGACTTTGCAGCCTCCTCCCTGATGGCAGAAGGTTGAAGTGTCTCTGGGATGGGTGTGAGGGGTCCCCTGCAATCCTGGTGGCTTTGCGGGTGAGGCGGGAGCGGTAAATGTCCGAGAGGCCAGTGAGAGGGACACCAACGATCTTCTCAGCTGTTCTCACAATGTGCTGCAGAGTTTTCCGGCAGGACGCGTTGCAGGCTCCGTACCACACGGTGATGCAGCTGGTCAGGATGCTCTCGATGGCCCCCCTGTAGAAGGTCTGCATGATGGGGGGAGGAGCTCTGGCCCTCTTCAGTTTGCGGAGGAAGTACAGGCGTTGTTGGGCTTTCTTGGCGAGTGATGCAGTATTATGTTTCCAAGACAGGTCGTCGGAGATGTGCACCCCCAGGAACTTGGTGCAGCTCACCCTTTCCACAGCAGCACCATTGACGATCAGTGGAGCGTGCTGGGTGGGAGTTCTCCTGAAGTCCACTACCATCTCCTTTGTCTTCTCCACATTCAGGTGGAGATTATTGTCTTTGCACCACAGAGCCAGCCTGTTCACCTCACTCCTGTAGGGGGTCTCATCGTTGTTGTTGATGAGACCCACCACTGTTGTGTCATCCGCAAACTTGATAAAGAGGTTGGAGCTTGATGTTGGGGTGCAGTGGTGAGTCAGCAGAGTGAAGAGAAGGGGGCTCAGCACACATCCTTGGGGGACCCCTGTGTTAATTGTAATGGTGCTGGAGGTGTTGTTGCAGACACGAACTGCCTGTGGTCTCCCTGTCAGAAAGTCCAGCAGCCAGTTACACAGGGAGGTGTTGAGTCCTAGCTGGTCTAGCTTGTGGATGAGCTGCTGGGGGATGACGGTATTGAAGGCGGAGCTGAAGTCAATGAGCATTTGAGCATTTGAGGAGCAAGAAAGAAACTGCTGGAGGTATTCAATAGTTTGCGTTTTTTAAAAGAGTGTCTTAGTTTCAGGTTTGATCGATGTGAATCTAACTTTATAGAAATTTGCACAACAGTTTTTTTTACCCCCACATCTCACTTTCAGCAGTGGCATGGACCACATATGTTGTCATTTTGTCATGTTTCCCACTGCGGTCTGAATTTGAATGAAGCCAGGTTATGTCTTGAACCCGGTTCATACTTTTACGATGTCATTGGTTTAAAAATTAAGTTAGATGAAAGACTAGAAGATCTTATTTTTCCCTGGAGAATTTGTATATGAATGAGAAAAAAGTAAAGTAACAAGGTTACTTTTCTAAATAAGTAATGGGTAAAGTAATATAATTACAAAACCATCCAAATTAAAGTGATCAGTTACTTCTTTAAAGTAATTTATCTAACACTGTCACCAGGTACTAGGTGCGTATGAATTTTGGTAGTTTTTTTTTTGAATATGTAAGAAAAAAGAATTGTGAAAATTATAAAGTCCTGCTACGGACATAATTCAAAGCTCAAAAAACAAAAAAGGGGTTTATAAAAATAGACTCCTCGTGTGTCCTAAACTACATATCCCCCTTTTGTAACAGTTACATCTGCCAACACAAAAAAAACCCCCAGCTCTTATTGGTTTACTCAGATGCCGGACAGGACAAAAGAAATTCTAAAATTCAATTCAGTTTTATTTTTAAAGCCTAATATTACAACAATAGTCATCGCAATGGGCTTCAATTGTATCAGAACATGAAATACAATAGGTAATGGCTAAATTAAACTAAACAGATTAAGCTAAACTGGACATTCCTGCCCTTAAATTCTCCTTCTCGGTAAGGAAAACTTAAAAAAAGAGTAGTAACCTCAGGGAAAGTCCACATAAAGGAGGGATCCTTTCCCAGGACGGACAGGCGATTTACCAGATCGAGATTATCTAACTCTACAGCTACATGTTTGAATAATGTAGTAGATAGACTTCATCCAGATGGTACTGGGGGACGGCTGGGGGCGCGAGACGAGACAGAGGCGAGGTCCACGGCCAAGTACAGGACCAGAGATGAGACAGGGGCGAAGTACAAAAAAAGGTGCTTAAAAAAAAGCTGATGTCAGAGTGAGATGGCATGAATGTGGCAAATAGCTAAGAAAGAACAGATGACTAAAGGACTAACAGGTTCAGGATAGGGTGTGTCTGTGTGTGTGTGTTTGCACTTGATTAACCTCCACTTCCATCATTGACATCTTGATCTCTTCGATTTTCCTGGTCCTCTCTCTGATCATCTCCTGGATCTCCTGCTCGGACCCTTGCAGCTTCGGCTGGAAACAAAAAACGTTCTTAGCATGAAACCCTTTTGATGTCTTTGCTTAAAAGCCAAAGGAACTTTAATAAATGGTTACGTGGACGTCGCTGTTTGAATTATACCTGTTACATGACATTTGCAGAATGGCAATTGATGTACATCTAACGTGATTAAGGTTCAAGGCTCTTTACCCATACACACACATTCATGTGTTAACCTGTAACCCCCAGGAGCAATGGTGGGTTCAGCGTCTTGCCTGATGACTCTTCGATACATGGCCAGGCACGGCTAGGATCCAACATGTGACTTTCCAATCAGAAGTTGACTACTCTTTGATAAGTCCCTGACTTTACTCTGGTATTTCACTGAATATTTTTTAAAAGTTAGCATTCCAGACAAGTAAAGGAAACGTCAAGCTCAAATGGAACTCCAGAAAACAAACACTTTTCAACCTACAGTGCCCATGAAGGCTTCCCGGTTGATTCTGTCTACCAGTCTTATTCAGATGCTGTGTCTTGTTAGTATTTTGTGCTTAATCCTTGTGCTAGCCTATGGGGTCCAGATGACCAGATCCTTACATTGACGTGTTCTCCCTACCATGACAAAGGTGGATAAAGGTGAAGAAGATTTGCTGGGGTTGTAACTGGTTTTTCAACAGGGTGGAGGTCTATGAGCTGGGAAGGCTTTAGTGTTACCCTAACTGAGCTAGAAGAAGAGGCATTGAGTTCCATACTAAGACTCTGGGTCTGTGACCTGAACCCCAAAAGTGTGAGATGATGGATGTATTGTAAATGGCGTACACGTATATCTACCTTCCTTGAGAGACCAAACCACTTTACTTTCACAGTCCCATTCAAACACTAGTGCCAACCAATAACGACCAGTAGCAACGTGGTCTCCGGTGTCTTGCCCAAGGACATTTCGACACATGGACCATGCACCCCTTATGGACGGATGGACAGACGGATGAATGGATGGAATTTGTAAATCCTTTTATCAAGGACATTGGAATGGCTTTTTAGAAGCCCCTTATCAGACTAAAGCTATCTTTGGCCGAACTGCAGACAGATGAATATATGATAATCACATTTAATCATGTCTGAATGTTGCCTTTTATGCTTGAAATGCTCTAAATCTAGAAGAGACAAAAGATCAAACCATTATGTATTAAAACAAGACAGACTTTGTCTTGTTTGTACACACCTTCCTGAAACTGAAGGTTGCATTGTCACGATGAGTGCTATTTTTAGAAACAAGGAAATTCCTCTTGACACATGCCAACTACAACCCATACAAAACATTTCCAGGTAAGGTGTTCTCTTTACTCACATTACGGTATAAATTCCCTCCAGATTAGACAGTGTGGTTTTTTTCTGAATGTCAGCATGTTTTTTTTTAAAACACTTGGTTTCCAACACCAACCTTGGTTTCCATCCATTCGGCCTCCACAGTCACGGTGTCATGGTCGTTGTGATCCTCGATCTCGCACTCAGGGCAGATGCACACCTGGTCGGTCCTACAATACATCTGAAAAGAGCAATAAACACCATTTTAGTTTTTTTCTTAGCCCTTCATAAGAAATGAAAACATCACATTTTGAGTTGTGCATAGTAAAGGCACAACAGTAAAGCTAAGGTAACACAGAGCATGTGATACATGTTCAAGAATGCACTATACGTGGGTTCTTCAAATGTGGATCTAACCTGTGGTGTTCACGATGGACAAGCAGAGAGGGGCTTCTTCTGTTTATTTTTCTAAGGTGTACTAGCACATGTCAGCCACATACAGTTGGAAGAACTGAAATGTCAAAGAGGTGCAAATCTTGCTCCAGACTTTTTCTTTCTCGGCTGTATTCCAATATCTGAAAGACTTGGTGTCATATAATTCTGGCCAAGCACAAACCCCAATTAAACAGTTGGCACTTCTGTGAATTAAAGTGGACTTCATCCATTTGTCACTACCAAATCAAAGTTTGACCTGGTCAAACTCCAATTGCCACGCATTTTGATGGTAGAACCCAAAAACGGTTGTAGAAACTTGCGTAGTGGTGCCCGAACCTGAGAGTTTTGAACAAGGAGGCCTGAAGCGTACGTATGCGCGCGTTTAAATAGACTTTTCATTGGAAGTGGTTTTGCAGAAGGCGGTGTGAACGACACCTGACACAACACAAGTGTGTGTTATTGTAGTAATGGGAAGTGTCTCTTACCAGTATTCCTCTCTGGTGGATGGGACACACTGGGATGTTTTGGCTGGATGCTGCTCCGCTTAGCGTGTAGCGCCTGCGGCTGTCAGAGCGGCTAATCTGCCGTGGAGGTGGAGGGGCAGCAGAGATCCGGTCCGGGACTGATGAGGGTTGTGGGTTTGTGATGGATGGAAACCGGGTGGTTGTGTTGTGCTCACCTGTCGAGGCAAAAGACAAGGAAAATAACAGGCTTTTTTGGGGGGGAGGTTTGATTTTTGGCACAAATATTCTGCTTAGATTTTTTTTTTTTAGTCTGAAACAAAGAAGTGAGTTTGCAATGTTTATAAGTATAGCTTATTAATGACTGTTCCATCCCACAACCCTTAAATGAATAAAGAAATAAAATGGTATGTTTCTTCTGGAGGTAGATTAGGGTTGTCTTTGTTACTATTCACACAAAGAAAAACAAAATATTTACAGCGGAACATAAAGGGAACAATGCCACTTTCTGGATTTGTCAAAAACAAGACTTGTTTTTCTATTTTACTTTGAAAGAAGGTTTATGCAGTGGATGCAGTTTATTTTCTCTGGACAGAAACATGGCTGTTGACGTTTTGCTGGTTTTGCTTGGGTACTTCCTGGATGACATTTTCATGAGTCAGCAAATCGAACCAGTAGCTACAAAAGCAGTTTTTTGAAAATGTGTCATTTTTTTCCCCCCGGCCAGGAGTCTGCTGAAAAAATGGCAAGTTTTATTTGTCACTACCGCTCTGTTACAGCTGTTCCTGCTGGGGGGATGCCAGTGCAACTTAACATGGGATTTGGCAGCAGAAAACTGCACCGGATTCAACTCCATGTCTCCTGTGGTACTTATTGAGCACAATACAGCCCCCACCCCACCCCCACAGCTTCCCTTTTTTTGTTATTGTCACAAAATGACTTAAGATAAACACAAGTAACTGCACCCTGATGCATAATTTTTTTTCTTTCTACCATGAAACGTATGATTATCTGGACTATAGCCCTGAGATAGAATGCCAACCTGTCATGGGATAGGCTCCAGCAACCCCATGACCCCAAAAGGGATTGGGAAATGGGTGGATGGAAAGATGGAACAGGACTGCAAAGGTACATTTTACGTTATATCTGCCCCTCCCTGAATAAAGACACAGCTGCAGAGAAAACACCTACAAATGTGTCATTTTCATCTGTGTAAACAAACCGACAAGGTTCACTAAGCGGGAATAGTTTCAATTCTCAGAATTTACCTGCTGTTTACAAATCCCTCCCCTCTGTGCTCCAGGAAAATGTTTGCTCCACCAGTAAGTCCAACAAAGGGTAGCAATTGCTCAATGAGAAAACGGTCTTTGGTCTCAAGGAGCTGAGACTTCTTTCAAATCCAGAGCAAACCAGAATTCCAGCCTTGAAACCTCACCGGAGCTCCTTGATGAATCTCTCATCTGCTGCATCTTAACCCGACGACAACGTGAACACTTGTTTATGTTAGGTTTATTGTTAGGTTTGCTTACTAAGACTACCGGCTTTCCACATAAAATCACCGTGAAAGGTGTTGAATCCTCCAGTCCTGGACCCTCTCAGATGTACTCACCCTTTATCTTGTGCTTGTCGTGGTGTTTCTTGTGCATCTTCTTCTTCAACTCCTCCATGAGGTGTCCCGAGCCCCCTCTGTGTCCTTTCCTCAGGGTCTGGTCCTCCTTCCCGTTCCCCACCGGCACCCCGCCACTCATGGACTTGTACTGCTCCGTGATCTCCCGCAGCGTCCGGTTGACGTGGAGAATCGGCCGCTTGGGGAAGGACTTCTTGCACATAGGGCACTGGAAAAGCTGGACAGGAAGAAGGAAGGCGTGAGGACGTTCAGAGAGAGAGATAGAGAGAAAAGAAACGGCATGAAGAAGAACTTTCCACACCTCACATTGATCCCAGTATCTGGTGATGCAGGACATGCAGAAGGTGTGGCCGCATGGTATGGATGAAGGGTTTGTGAACACATCCAGGCAGATGGAGCAAAGGAACTGGTCGTCGGACAGAAAGCTGCCGTGGATGGACATCCTGACACAGAGATGCAGCAGAAGCAGGAAAAAACATTCATTTGGAGACAAAAATCCACATTTGTCTGACGTTTTATCACTTAAAGACCCACTCTGATTATCTTTTGATCTGTTGTAAAAGAGTTCTCAGGGCTCTGTATTTACCCCTTGTGCTATCCTAGGCACTTTAACATTGGGAGTTGGGTCATCTAGACCCACTAGACAGTGCGCTGAACCTTTTTCTTCAATGATTTGTGATCTTCACTGGTGTCCATGGATTAGATGAAATCTTTCCACCTTTATCCACCTTTGTCATGGTAGTGAGAACACGTCAATGTAAGGGTGGGGTCATCTGGACCCCGTAAGACAGCACAAGGTTATATTTATGCTGTTTTCAGCCAAAATTTAAAAAAGTGTTTAACATTTTCCAGGACGTAGTTTCTGCAGAGCATCAGTTTATTTGAAATTCGCCTCTGAGTTGTGGGCGGGACTTTCAGTGAAGAGTAAGCCCGCCCTTGTTTCCCGACATCCATCTGTTCACACGCTCCCCCGCTATCTTACAGCCCCTCCCACCACCCCAGTCTAGTACTGGAGATGCAACAGAAATGGTGAGCAATATCAGAGCTATCCAGTCGTACAGTTTAGATCCAGATTCCAGCGCAGACGAGGAAAACAAAGACTTACTCGGATCAGTTTGTCCATCAGAATGGAGCAGGGAGCTGGTGGCCCCGCCCAGCCTATTTTTATACGTCACAAATATGATCTTTTTTGAATGGCATTTCATCGATTCACACAATGATCTGAATGAAGTAAAATTCAGAAGTGCAATTTTTATCCTAAAATTATTTTACACATGTCCTCCATCAGAAAAATGCCAGAAGAAGAAGTTAAAAAGACCCAAAACACCATCTTGGGTCAACGAGGTCAAAAGACCTTTGCTGGGAGGTGAAGTTAGGCTGCACTCGTCTGCTGCAGTCACAGATTAAGACGCCTGGTGGATTGCAGGAATGAAGCAGGGCAAGAGTTTGTCCTTTATCACAAAGGACGGCGTGTTCCAACGGGTTCTGACGCTTTAGATCCAACAAGACTATGGGGTACGACGTCGACCTGTCCTTTCCTGTGCCCAAAATCTGCTGCAGTTTTCAACTTTGAATTGATTTTTGAATTGATTGAGTTTGATTTTTGATCGTCTGAATTTAAGAAGTTTGCATAAATCTGGAAGTAGGAGGGGCGGGGCAAAAAAACAAAACAAAAACTTGCAGCGATGCAACCTTCCTCCACGATGGTCCTGCCCTGCACATGTTGCGTAACAAAAGGCGGCAGAGGCGAAACAGGAAGTACCTCTGATTTAGAGGCTAGATGCAGACATTGTTTTGGTTTTTTTGTGGGATCACAATGACTTTCTGAACTCGCTTTCTGCAGAAACACATGAAAGCTGCACAAGCTGCTCTGATTTGGCTGATCTGAAACCAGATGAGAGGGTCTGCTGCAGGGCAGTGAGCTGTCCGACGGGATCTGGCGCTTTGTGAGCACAGAAGGCGTTTTGGATCAGCCAGAGGGATTCTGGACGCAGGAGCCATCATTCAGACTCAGATCACCTTTTCACACGTCTTTTTCTGATTTAGTGTCACTCCGACAAACCAGTTGAGAATTAAATGCAAGAATAAAACAAAAAACTACTCTTTTGCATCAGAAAAAGAAAAAAATTTCAAAATTTTTCCCACTTTTGGTGACGCTTCAGTTTAATTTAAAAAAGCGTCTTTAATGTTTTTTTTCGGTGACTTTTTCCACACGTTTGCTGAACCACCTCCTCCCTCTTCCAATGTTTAAAGCAAGATTCTCCTTTAAAGGGTAGAAATTTTGGGTCGCTAAGATGTTCGCATATGTATTCAGTCTCCATGGAAACAGTTGTTTGAGAAGCAAGATTTGAGCAAATGGGACAAGTTTGGGGTAAATTATAGAAACTATAAAGGTAAACGAGCATCTCTTTTTGCCCTCTGTTCTTCTATAAGTTGAGGTTGAAGCGCCGCGTGCTCACAGTGCCCTTAAACCTCTCGGTTTGAGAAAAGATATGTATCATTGAGTTGCAGCTTCAGACTCTTCAGCGTAAACTCTGGTTGGCGCCTTAGAGCAAAGCATCTGCTTTGGGAATTAAACTTCCTGATTTACTTAACCCTGAAGTATCTCCGATGTTTGATTTGGCCAAGTGTTTTTTAAAATAGAACTTTGTGTCTTTTTAAACTATATTTTGATTTATTTTCAACTTTTTGTATTTCACATTGGGTTCTCTGGACATAAAGTTTGAAAAAGGTTCTGCAGAAGTTTTTTTTAACTGAAGGGGAAAAAGAAAAAGTCCAAATTAAAGTCATATGTGTTTGAGAAAATAGAGATTCTTTCAAATGTATTGAAGGCAGCACTAGAGTGGGAGTTGAAGCCTCCACCAACGTTCTGACCATCAGCCAATCAGATCATGAGATTTGATTTTACAGCTTTAGAACTTAAAGGAGAAAAAATGAGGAAAGGTCAAGATGTAAAGTTGTGTAACAGGATGAAAATGGTCAATAATTTCACAATAAAAGACCTGTTTTTGTTAAATATAATTTATATCAGTTTATATAAACTTTTACACTGAATGGAAACGTTTTTCAACTGTTTCTTAAAGAATTCCTCCTAAAACTTAAAACATTTTTACAAATATTTTGTGTTCTTATGTTTTAGTAAAAATGTAGATTATAAATCTATAAAATGTTGTTAATTTGTTTATTACCTAAGCCCGGGTGTCAAGGCAGCTTTCTGATGCTGAGGACAGAAGGTAAGGTTGTGAATAGTAAAGGTTCATACCTGGAACCCGGTGCGGTTCTCCTGCTGCTGCGGCTGTTGGTTCTTCGTGGACTGCTGGCGTCTGCGGCTCTCGGCTGCATAAATGTGCTTCAGCGTGTGCACAGGGATGGAAAGATTCCGGGCCACGCCCACAAGCGCATTGCTTTATTTATGTGGTAAATGTGGCAGGACTGGTTGAGTAGGGAACACATAAAGTCCTTTGCACAAATACACAGAAGTAAAGCATGCCAGAGGGCACTGAGGTTGTCTGATCTTCAGGCCCATTGACATTATTTTCAAAGAAAACCTGACAGGTTTTTTTCTTCTTTTTTCCCAGAATTCAACTCCTCTTCCAAATCTTACTCCTGAAACCAGGTAGACAACTTTTTCTAACACGCTCACCTTTGATCGCTGGTCCTCATCCCAACTTTCCTGTTTTTTGAATCATTTGTGGTTTCTGGTTCCACTCCAGATCCTCAACATGGACTGAGAATTCTTGAAAACCTTTGGTACTTTGCATACTTTTTAGCCATTTCCCGTGAAGTCAAAGACCAAATCCAAATTCCTTCCCTACCCCCTCCGGGTCCTTCCTATTGCTCCTGGAGCTGTAGTGGTGTCCAAAATTGTTTTTTATTTATTTATTTTTTTTTTTTAGGGGAAGCCGTAGCAACTTAGAGCTGGCTATCCCTACATCGGTAAGGAGCAGAGGAGAAATGCATTTCTTCACATGGATGTGCTCTGGAGCACAGACGTTTACATTTAAATGTAAGTTTTGAGTTTTTGTTTCAGCATGACTTTTTTAAAACATAGTACTGGCAGCTACACGCTAATGTCGACAACCGGTGACTATTCATCATGTCACTGAGTAGCAGTAATTTTTGAATTTAAAGATGCTAGTTTTTTTCCATATCTCTTCGTTCGGAGGGATAAATGTGGGGATAGGGCAGACCCCGTAGGAGTAGGGAAGCCATTTGGATCCTTTAAATTACTTGAAGTGTACCTCAAGGTTATGTTCTTGGACCCCTTCTTTTCATTACCCGTCTCCTACCCCTCAGCAATATTTTCTGTCAATTTAATATTAATTTTCACTATTTTGCAGATGACACCCAATTGTATCTCTGACACCTCTCACCTCGCTGCAAAAAATCTAACCTCCGAAAAAGAAGGTTCCAACTTTTATCATTTTCATCCACTAATTTAGTTTGTTTTTCTGCACCTGATACTAAATGTTTACCTTCATAGGTTAAAGGATGGGGAAGTGTGAGAGGGGGTATGAGGTGTAATTTTAAAATTCAGTCATTAATTGTTCGTGTTGAGAACTTTGATTCAATTGAATTTTGATTTGATTTCCTCCACTGTTTCAGTGAACCTAGAAATGCTGACTTGCTCAATTCGTTTGTTCTTAATCATAAACGGCGCCGAAACGTTAGAAAAACTGCTCATTTTCTGTCTAAAACCAACGAGAAAATTGAATTGTTGCGCTCCATCTCTGAATGCTTCAGCCTTCTAATGAGGCCTTACATTCACACTGTAGAAAACTGCACCACGATTCACTTGCCATTAAACCCAAATGCTTGTTTTAAGGTGGAACACTTTAGTTTGACACATATTTTGTCCTCCAACCATTGACCATCTATGAGAACTGGACCGAGTGACCAAAATGAAGTTGATTCAGTCGCCATTTTTATGGATGCCACCAAGTTTGAGCCGCTAGGCAATAATTGGTCAGAATCGGCCCAAGTAGATGTTTCTAAGGAGTGAGCTTGTTGGTTGTTGAAAGGGGACTTCACAAAATCTGCTCCACCTACCTTTAATGAGGCATCTGATAGGTCATTTTATGACCTTCTGATATCATCTGCATAGCATTAAAGGCTTTGGGGTTGCAGACATTCCTTCGTTTAACCCAAAAATGCCCTAAATCCGTTTCAATGAATAAAATATTGATGGATAACCCTTTAAATAAATTGGAAGTGAACTTTGACCCTGACTGAACATGAGGGCAGATGTTGCACCTTTTATCTGCGTGTAAGGACGGATCGGTGAAGCCTTGTGGGAAATATGTTTCACAGAACGCGCTTTGGCTTCTGCGAGCTGACCGGCCTGCTTTTTGTTTACTGTCGGAGCGCGTGGACCGGACGCGCCTGTCACTTTTTATTAATGATGGGACGTTTTTGGAACAAGATAACAGTCTGAGTATCTTGTTTCAACTCTGAAATTCTGGGCTGTGCAGAGAGGTTTTTCGTGGAACTTGTGACTTCTCGTCTTTCCCTGGTTCTTGGGAGAACTTGTTGATTCCAGTTGGACGCCCGTTGAATTCCAGGTCCGGGAAATTCAGGAACAGATTTCACATGTGACTTGTTAAGATTTCATTGCTAATGTGAAACACAGAAAACCAAGTTTTCCTCATATTGATCTATCTTGCTCCAAATGTGTTTGTGTTGAGTCTTAAACTAAACTTCAGGTAATTTTCCACCTCTATAAATATGTAACTATCAGCAGATCAGATGCGGCGCAGAGAACATTTGATTTGGAAAATTCCTTAGCGTGTCTCTGTGCCGGTTCTCACCAACACCAGGCCGCTCCTCTTCACATTTTTGCGGTCGGGCAGCATTACATCACCGGACTGGTTCACCTCTGTGCGCATAAAGATAGCATCTGCTGTGACTGAAACGGTACACTGAGATCTGTGAATCAGCACTTTGTATTTTGACCACTAGAGGGAAGCAGAAGAAGATGAGATAAAACACAAAAGTATTCTACAAATATTAATATATATCTAAACATTTTCTACAGCCATGCTGCAGGCAATAGGTCATAGCAACCACTTATAAACACACAAAAGTAATTGCGGGTGATGGAGGTAAGACGCAGGCGCATTGTGCGGATTTTTCTTTTTTTAGACCCCCCCACCAAAAATTGTGCGATTGACGCAAAGACCCAGCGAGTGCTATTTAAGTGATGAGTCTGCGCTTCTTGACGAAATTAGGAATTTAAGTGGTATAAAGAGGTATGGAGGTGGCAGTATCATGCAGTGGTGTTGCTTGTTTGGAGAAAAATTAAAACCCTTTAAAAACTATGAATTTAAGTTCAAATAACATTTTGAAAACCCCAAATAACATTGATGTTTATAGTAAAAAATCAACACTATAGTCAAGGCAATGTCATAATTGAACCATTTTTTTTGTCATCTTTAACTTGGCAGATGCTTTCTTTTTCCTGCACCAGTCTCTTTGAATAGGTGAACATTATTGTTCTGAAAACCTAAGCCTCCATTTGGACATGTCTGATCTTTTCAGACAGCTTCCATCATGGCCTTTTTTCTTCTTCCAGTCTTGGAAAACTCAGCGTAATCCCCCCTGCTGGTGCTACTGGCTCTCCTCATCTGGTACACCACCTCTGCCGATTCATCCGAAAGGACCTGCAGAGGAACCAGGTCACCTGAGATTCAATATCATTTAAGTGGAATCAGTGAAGACGTCATTGATCTAAATTGTTTAGTTAAACTGAATTTTTTAGTGTTAAGTTGATGTGATTCCATTTTAAAATTAGATAAGTTTGTTTCTATGCAGATGATATCAGAGTGTTGAAAAACTTCCAACTTTCTACCATTTTAATTTTTTCTCACTTTTCACAATATTTCGGTTCCCCACCCCTTTGATCACCTGGGATTCCACCGTGATGTCATGCCAGACTGTTGTCATGGTTTCCATCCAGTTACCATAGAAGCTTTCTTCCTTCTGGATGGGCCTCAGTTTACTGCAGCGTGGATGGAACAGCCTCCAGAGTTCAGGTGATTTTTCATGGTTTGATTAAAAAAAGTGTTTGGACACTGGATACGTTTAAAAAAAAAAGGTATACCTGACTTGTTTGAGAAGGTCTTGTTGTGTTTTCAGGTGCTTCTTTGCTTCCTTCACTCGGCCCTCCATAGTTAAACTGGCACAGAGCTGAGCGCAGTGAACACCAAGCACTGCCACGTTCAGGTCACCCAAGAGGATCCGGCTTTGGACAAAGACAGAAGTGAAGGTAGATGAACTGCAGGATGGCTGATGGTGGGTATTTCTTTAAGAATAACTTCATATTCTGAAGCTCTTTACCTCCTGATCGTTACAGGACGCTGTTCGGTGACGATCCGTGTGACTTTTTGCTGGTCTCTGGTCTTAAAGCTTAGCTGTATTTGGAATGGAATTGTTTTCTTCTGGAGGAAAACTGCCATAAGCATAAAAAGTTGGTTTCTGCAGTTGATCTAGTGAAATTGCAGAGTTTAAAAAACGTTTTTACCTTCTTTAAACTCTGGTTTGACAGCAAACTGAAAGGTGATCTCCATCCCCCTCGTTACATTTCCTATTTCTCTCACTAGTTTGTGGTTATTTTCATCCTCATAGGGAAAATATCTGCAGACGGACAAATTAAAGAGCCGTTTTTTACAGATACACATTCATAAATGCAATCAGAAACGGGAAATATGAGTAAAGTTTGATGCTTTTACTGCACTTTGAACATTCATCAAGATATGTTTGTGCGGTCGAGACTCACACTCCATCAGGAGCTAGCAGTGTTGTCATGACTCCCGTTGCTAAAACGTTGTCTTCAGACACAGATTGGATGCTGGTTGCCACGGTTTCGATGCTGACAATGTGTACCTTTGAAACCAAGAAGACAGAATCATGTGTAGGCCACATTGTTGATTTTGGAGAGCATTTAGGAATTTAAAGTGAACCTTATGATCCAAAAAAATACTGTATTTTCACTCTGGGGTGAGTCCTCGCTAATTTCAAGGGGGTAGCACCACTAGTGCAACTTTTTACTGAACTCTTTCAAACCTGTTGAATTTTGTGTGTCTCACCCGTCCTCCTGTAACATCAGCCAGGCTCCCGATGTCCACCAAGCGGCAATTTGTGTCTTTGAAAGTCATTACTGAAATAATAACTCTGAAAGGAAAAAACAAACAACAAACCTTTTTTTTTATCTAAATCCGTCCTCGTTTTTTGCACAAGAGTTTATTTTTAATAGTTAAAATTGTGTTTTAACAACTCTCACCCTTTCTTTACAGATTCTAGGGCCAACTGCTTGTAGAAATATGACGATAGCGGGGAAGAGGACTGAGAGGAAGGTGGCTCCATTTCTCCCAGTCCGATGTTGGCTTTGCCGTCGGTGCACAAAATGACCTGCAAATAAGAAAATGCAGTCAACTCAACTACTGAGAAAAAGAAATGTAAAGCTAATCAGTTACAATGACAACACCTAAAAACATTTGCTACTAGTTAGCTTAGCATACATATAGTCAGAAATACATTTCTTAGTATGAACAGATTTAAATGAATAAAGCTTGGGTCAATTTGACCCCTGTGTCTTACTCTAAAGTTCTGACAGCTGAAAAAGCTGGAGACCAAGAAAGCACCTGGTCCCAATTATCTTCACCCTTTCTACCTAAAGCTAGCTGCTGACTTTGTAGCTTAGCCACTAGCTAAATACAGGGACATCCCTAAGAATCTCAGATGATCTGACTAAGGTATTTAATACAGTTGGTCATGCTTTTAATTGAAATTGAAACAACCTTGCCCCTCATGCTGAGTTACTGCTTGCTCTGTAAACTACCTGTCTAGCAGACCTCAGATTTGTGGGTCTCCCTCCACCGTTTCTTAGGTTGTCTAAGGGAGTGCCTCAAGGCTCCATTTTAGATCCCATTTTCTTTCTTTCCTGTTTATATTAATTATCCTGTCAATTATGTTCCACCCTGTCAAATGTCAAGATTCTAATGTATGCTGATGATACTGTTGTTCCTCTTCAGGATTTTGAGTATAGAGGACAGAAAATTACTTATTTAAAAATAATTTTAAAAAAATATTGCTATGAAATAAAATAAATGTACACATTTTCTTTCAGGGATAAGAAAATCTCATTGACCTTTCTACTAAGACCTTTCAATTGGTTTTTCTTCTGTTTTTAAGCTGCTACAAGTGACGTGTACCTGTGACCTCTTGGCTCTATCGCTGAAGAGATATTAATCTCATTTGGGTATTTTATTTGGTTAAATACAAATGGAATAAATGTAAAACTATTTTTGAAGATTGTTGATAATCTTCTGGATAGCTGCAATTATTTCTACTTAGCATAGCATAAGCATTGTCCAAAAAAACTAATTGTTGACACTCAGAACAAACAACCAAGAAAACCTCAGTAATCTTGTTGGAAAAGTAGATAAAAAAGCAAATAGACCAAAAGTGCCGATAAAAACTAGAAACTAATGTAGCTTCTAGTAGCAAAAACAGGTTTCTCGGCCACTATGAATAAATAGTTACATTTATTTTAGTGAAAGCGAATTTTAGGACCTAGCAACTTCACAACATTGTGTTGCACAAAATAATACTTCTAGACCAACTCAAAAAAAAAACATGTACCTTTGAGCCGGGATACTTGGACGCTATAGCAACTGAAGCCAACACTGCTGGACCAAGGGCTGTGGCCCCGTGTTCCCTGAACCTGAAAACACAGTTTCAGAACCACAACACAACGGAATTGGAACATTTGTTGCTTTGGTGTGTGCACACACTCGTCGCTTACTCTTTGATTGTTCGTATTAGATGGTGGTACGTCTCAGCGATGCAGTGAGGGACGCTGTAGTCCACCGCTTGTTGCCACACGTGGTCGTAGTCAACCAGCGCCCAATCCCTGAAGGTGAGGGGAGGCCGAGTCCCATCACCATAAATCACCACCTGGTAAGGAACAGCAGCTTTAAGCAAAACCTACTTGAAGAAACTATTCTATCTTTAATTTCGTCTTTAACTTTCATTCTTAGTTTGAAAAAATATTATATTCAGCAGAAATTTAAACAAATAAACCACAGTTCTAACTATTACCGAAGAGTAAACCTCTTTTGTTAGCAGTTAGCCTATGCCTTTAAAAAAGACAACATATATACAGTGTATATATATATATAATATGTGTGTGTGTGTGTCATATTTGCTGGATCTTATGTCATTTATACATCAGAAATCACATAAGCTCTAATGTTAGAGCCATAAATAATTATTTTTTAAAGCCTTTTTTTCCTTGATTCTTTTTTGTCTTTATTCTTGTTGATTTCTTTTTATTATTGTAAACCACCTTGATACCATGATGTAGTTGTAAAGTACTATAGATAAACTCGTTCACTTGTTGGTACCTCATCATTAAATGTCACCAGAGCCACTCTTCTTCGAGGCGACTGCTGCATTATGGACATTAGCGCCCCCTCCAGGGCATTCTGTATACCCTGTTAACACAGAAAACAGTCGTCAAAAAAGACTACTCGTCCTGTCCACATTTGTGGAAATATTCTTTAAAAGTAGTTAAATACATTATATCATACCTCAAGTCTGGATTTGTGAACTGGAGAACCAGTTTCTGACAGAATCTAAAAAAAACAAGTTTAAATTGAAAGATTACAGGCTGGTAACTCCTCTTTTTTTAATCTTTGAGTGTAACCATATCCATTTTTTAAGGGTTTGCATTAAAGGGGTTAAAAAGTGAAGCTCTTTCAGGGTGGAACTTGTTTATTTACTTAATTCTTCCAAAGCTGATCCACTTTAAGACCCTGTGTACTCCTGTTGGTCCATGGAGGTACTGGAGCCAAAGGCCTAGTCAAAGACAGACGGCCATATTCCCAGCTCAGTGACTGTTTACTCCCAATTAACCCATTGAGCATGTTGTATAAGTGTTTACTACAACTTGTCGCCTGTAGAAAAAAATGTACGTGAACACTTTGGTCTAACGGGGTCACAGAGCGGTCCATGACTTTCATATTTCATGCGGGCTACCGATGTACAGGTTTGATCATTTTTCATCTGTATCTGTCCATAAGGGCAGTTGTGACTAAACCTACATATAGGGAGAAGATTTGGAAATTTTCTCTACAGACCTCTGTAGTCACGCTCATGCTGCCAGAAATGTCCACACAGAAAACCACCAGCGTGTCCTCCAAGTTCTGGTAGTCGTCCTCGCTCCTGTTTGGCAAGTAGAGGTTGTCGCTGCGTACGCCTGTACGTTGACCGTCCCACGCGTTGACCACGCTGCCGTCGACGGTGTTTTCACACCCGCAGAACTCGCAAAGCCACACCTGAAGGAGGAGTTTCGGAGTCTCATCTGTTTTCCTGGAACCTCAGAAAGTGTAGATACTTACGCTTTTCTGTACAGAGCTCAGACAGCACATCACTGCTCTACATTTCACACAAACGATTGGCTTCTCGAAAAACTCCACACCCGTTTCTGGAAAAAAAACAACACATGAATTACACACGGAAAAAAAAAGGAAAGAAAGCAGATCTTTCTACACAAATGGGGTCTGACCTTCACTAAGGTCAACCAATCTTTCAAAATTAAAGGACACCACATTAAAGTTGGCTTTACATCCACTCTCCACTTCCAGCCTGTCAACTGAAAAAACAAACAAACAGAAAGGTGAAAAGAATCAATGGAAACTTAAGTTCAAAGAACTCAAACTGGTGATGAAGAAGACCTACGTCTGGGTGGAACAGGAGGAGGAGGAGGGAGGGACAGATGGTCCATGGAAGCCTTGGAGGAGGGAAGAGGTGGAAGAGGAAGAGAAGTCGGTCGAGGCTTCCTAAAACGGCGAGGAGGTACTGGTGGAGGAGCTGAACCCAAACGGAGACAAAAAGTTACAGCAGTATCTGACAACTTTATCTACCCCCCATTGAAACGAACCGAGTGGTCTACTCATCCAAAACGATATTTTTGAGACGTCCACAATGATTCATTCTATTCATAATAGAAGCATTCTAGCAGCCTGAACCGTATTCAACAATTTTAGAAATGCACGTTTCCCATTCTAGACAAACCCCCACATTTAAAGATGTTTCTATGGAAAAACGCTGCACGTTTTTCAGTGGAGAAAACCAATGTTTGTAAAATGAATGAACCACGGTTGGATGCGACTCTTGAATTCTGAAATGTTTTTATTGGCAATCAAATAATCTCATCCGGGTGGGTTTTGGTTTCCAAACTAAATTAAATAAAGATTGATGTAAAAATACAAATATGAAACGGTATCTTTGTTTCATTGTGTTTCATGTATGTAACAATTCTCTCTTTGTTTGCAATAAAAACAAATTGAAAAAAAAAAAAAGATTGATGTAAAAAATACAACTTAAAGCTGTTGTTATTAAACGATCGGAAAGAAAATTTGGATTTATTTCTCTAAAACGTTATCATTTTCTTTAGCAGAGTTTAGTCAAATTGACTCCAACATGGTCATAATTGGCCAAGAAGTTTAACAAAACTCAAAGAATCTAGCATCAAGCCAGAAACGGTGCAGAAATGTCATACAATCCAAAGACGGGACAAAAATCCGTAAGGACGCTATTTTAAAAAAATAATTAAACGTTGCTGTTTTTTGCGGTTCGGGAAATTTCCAGAACTTCTATGGAATCAACACTAACTGCCTATTCCGTAGGAATTTCAGCTGTAATAAAATGACGACTCACTGCAAATATTAGCAAATCACAAAACTAACATTACAGCTAGCTGCTAAAATTGAGCTGATTTTTTAAAAACCATTATGTTTTCTTCAGTGTGAGCTTTTATTGTTGAATATAATTAGTCATTGGCAAAAGACTGCTTAATTTTCTATTAAACCTGTGCTATTTTATCAGGATTTAAACTGCGGTTAAGTACAGTTGAATAAAACTTAGCTAGAGTTATCGCTAAACAGAACTTAGCCTGAAGTGCAGAATGTAGCCAGAATTATGGCTAAGCGGAACTTAGCCACGATAACGGTGAAGCTGCATTTAGCCGCATTTACGGCTAGCCGGAACTTCTTCACACAGACGGCTAAGCAGAACTCAGCCACAGTCATGGCTAAGCCGGATGAAGCTGTAGCTACGGCTAAGCGGACTTTGTAAATGTTAGCTCTGTTTTTTGGTCATTAGTTTTTTAATTTTGTAAACCACATAGTTTGCCCGTGACAAGACTGGGAAACGACCTATGCAAGAAGCTCTGAATTGGTAAATAATCCTGTTTATGTAGAAAAAAAGGTCTATTGAATTAATTTTGACCTCTGGCTTTAGGGGACAAGGTGATGGTTTTTAAGTATATTTGAACTCCCTCTAAAACAACCACAACTTGTGTACACTAGTTGATCAGACGCTTTGGTCCTTACCAACTCTTTGCATTGTGATTAATCATATTAATCAACACGTCTTTGAGGTTTCTGCTACAGGAAGGAGGAAGCGTTTTTTTTGTTTCTTATTTATTACATTTTGACACAACTTTCTTTTTGGTCTCTCCTTCGCTGATCTGTGATCTACTCTTCTCCCACACAAAACGCCGTTGCTCTTGCATTTGCAGGCATGTCCCCCCCACACACAATGGCACAAACACATCTGCTGCCTCGTTGTGCCTTCCTGTTTTTGTAGGCTTCTATACTCTTGAGAATGTCATGATCAACAGGTGATGTTTGCGCATTCGTGCGAATGACGAGGAAACGTCGTTACCTTCTCCCTTTATCACATCCAGTCTGGTGTCAAGATGAGGCTGAAGGCGTGAAATATCTGGTGGGTTGGAAAAATGTTGTTTTTCTTTTTAAAATACACCGTACAACAACTGAAAGGAAGATTGTGTCCCTTTGTCTTGGTAGAAGGGACTCACCTTGTTTGTCGGGACTCCAATCGCACACCACATGGCTGCAGGCAAACTCCATCTCAAGCTCCTGAGTACAAAAAAGTGATCAACAAGATCGTTTTATTTGTCCACTCTTAATAAAAGCCGAGGAATAAATCAAATGAGGTCTAAAGGAGACAAAGGTTTGAATTCAGAGATGAACATCTGGCAAATCAGCTGAAAGACGACAGCTCAGCTTCCTGCTAACGCTGTCAGGTTTCACCTAATATCTTTATTTTGCTGTAAAGACAGCAGGCCCCAGATTTCCTGTCTGAACTGCTGTAAGATTAAAGAACAACAAGACGGCTCGGTGAGGGCCACATTTACATAAACTCTGGTCCAAACCTGCATCAGAGCTACTTGAACATTTCAAACCAAAATGACTGCGAAAGCAAAAAAAAAAAAAAAACACTTTAAATTTAAAAATGTGTTGTTCCAAAGGTTGCAGCAAATGAACTAAGAACTGTTAAAATAATATGCATATATGAATCATTTTAAGTAGCAAACATGACCTTGTGGGGGGAAAAAACGATTTTGTCCCTTTAAAGTCAATTTTAGATAAAAGAACAACAGATTTTTTTAAATTAGACAATAGATGATCATTAGTATCATAAATAAATAAGTACAGTAATAATGCTGTAGATCTTTCTAATAAACCCTGTAGAAGTCGAATAAGCTCGTATGAAGGTGGGTTGTAGGAAATGTTCAAAGTAACTTTTAATCTCCTTCTTTCTTTCCCCTTTTCTGTCGTCACAGACATGCTTGAGAAACAAAATGCTTTCATGTTATTTTAAGTTTTCACTCTAAATGAAACTTTGAACATTTAAAAAGTCTTTTCAATGAGGAAAGTAGTTTTCTATTAGCTTAGAAGATTTTTTTCTGCAATTTTAAATGAGCAATTTTAACAATTCAACAAAAATATCAGCTCCAAATCAAACTAATTAATGCTACCTTAAATATAAAACTGCAATGTCATTTTTAGAAATAAACAGTGTTATAAATAGCAGGAATATGAATACATTAACAATCTATTGCAATTAATCAACTATTGTAGAATTAATGTATAATCAGTTTGGGTAGTCGTGTGCGATTTAAAACATTGTAATTTATTTATTTATTTTTGTTCTTCTTTGCTTGCCGTACTTTGTCCTCATCTCACCTTTGTTCCATCATTTTTCTAAATGTATGGGTAGTTCTATAAGGGTTGAGAAAAAAAGATAATCCATTTTGCTTGAACGGTTGAAGAGACACGGTAGTTGAAAGAGCGTGTTTTATTGTGCTGTCACCACCAAACATCATTCTGAATAGTTCTAACACTATTAGTGGCGTTTTGCTAGCAGCGTTTTGGTAGCTGTTGTACGCAGATTTTTTTGTGACTTGTACCTTTTACATTTTTCATGGCATCAATGTATATCATTGTCACTCAGTCATGTCCAGTCAATGCTCTGGCTCGTCACACGTTTGCTAACATTTATGTTTTGGTTTGTGTGAGCTAACTAAAGAAGATAAACCTGTTAGCATCATAAGATAAGACTTTATGTTTTAATGCTACAGAAGAAATGTGTACATTTCTGCCGATTATGATTTAACAGTTTTGCAAGCTGTTGTGTAGATTTTTTGTGATGAGTGCCTTTTTTAATATACAGAGGTAGTGTACAGTGTTCACTTGTTTGTTCCAAGTGATGCGTTCCATAAATAACCCGCAATAGATACAGATTACAGATGTTTTATAGGCTCTTTTGTGCTTTTTTGCTTCCCATACATGCACTCATATTTGTTCTTGCAGAGGATCGTCAGTGATTTGCCCATCACCTTTGAGAAGACTAATCTGGTTCTTGTGAATGTGGATTACAAACAGGTCTAGGAAGAGCACGTGGACTCTTCTCAATGTTCCAGTCTCTGAAGTTAAGATCTACATTTTATTTAATTTATTTACTTGTAAAGACTTGTCCTGTCCAACAGCTGAGCAAACAGATGAGAGCTGAAATCCTCTAGCGTTGGACATATTTTATTGTTACAGCAGAGGTTTATGAATCCTCTGACACACAAGGTGTATATTTGAATAAACCCCTTTTGTAATTTAGACTAAAATTTATTTATATTAATTATATTTGTAATGTTTTTTTGTTGGACCGGACGGAAAAGATCTACATTTTAGACAAAAGGCCATTTGGTTTCATCAATAAGACGAGCCTGATGACTGTTGGTTGGATATTTGACCTTCTGCAGAGCCAACGACGTCGTCTCTGCTCTGTCATTTCGAAAACTTCTGAAGACATTTTAAAGTCCTAGTCTGTCTGATCACCTCACAGCATTTAGAGACTTTGGACTGAACTGTTCCTTCTATGAAATGAAGCAGGAAACAGAAAAAAACACGCAGAAAATCTTTGATATGTCAAAAACAAATGTTTAAAGAGTAGAATAAAATTCAATACAAGCAGAGAAGAACACACGTTTTTTTCAAACAGCTTCCTGCCTAAACAACAAACATCTAGACTATTTTCTTTGAATAGCTTGCTCTCTTTCAAAGGTTAATTTCAGATAAAACAGAGGTTACCTTTGGTGCGCTGTCAAGAAAACTGAAAGCAAGCGTTGGCAGCTCTGTGATATTGGTGAGTGTGGGCGTGTTCAAAGGGACAGGAAGTTGGTTGCTAAGAGATTAAAAAAAACTGATCTCAAAAGCATTTATGCTATAAGTGAATTGAGATTCTAAGATAAAAGTGTGTATTTTTTCTTGTTTTCCTAAAGCACCCGGTGTTTGTTATGAGATCAGGTCTGTTTTTACTTTACAGTTGAGAAAAACCACACACACTTTCACAGCTCGCTGCCTTTCATTGGTTGATCAACCAAGTGCGTAATATCACAATCAATCAGAAAATGCAACTTTAGCAGTTAAATTCCATAAAAAGTCAACTATCAGTGTAGGTTTTTTTCCTTCAAGGGGACAAAAAGTTGTCAATCAGCCCAGCAGCAGCAGCTTTCTAGGTCACTTCCTCACAGATGGAGCTCACACCGCCGGTCTTTGAGCTTATTAACACGCTAACCAGCCAGACTTCAACCTCATATGTGCACCTACAACATTTGTTCATGCCGACGGGTTCTTCTTGTAAATGTTCCTCCTCCTTGGAGCAAAAATACACACCACTGCAATGCATTATGGGCCTTTTCTACTTGACACAGCCTTTATTTACCATCAGAAAGCTCTGACAGAGAACTGTTGGAGTTCCACAAACAAATAATAAATTCACATCTCCATGTCTGCGTTCATTCACATCCCGGTACGGTCTCCTTCCTACCGCTAAAGCCGCTTTCCGCCGCCACTTCCGTGTTTCTGTTTCCCACATGAATTCAAGAGGGGAAAATTAAAAACAAGAATCAAACTAGGTGATCTATTTTTTATAGTCTTGTTTAAAAATTATAAAAATTATTATTCATAATTTCGTGGGAACGAATTAATTATTTTCTTTACACATGTCAGGTCACGGGCTCCGTAAGTTTTGTCTCCACAGCAACCATTTTATTTTTTGGCAGCCTGGGGTTGACAAACAGATCAATGTCGTTTTTAGAAGAATTCACAAAAGTGAAATTTTTGATTTCCTTGGCAGCGGATGTTTTTGTGAACCACGCCCACATTCAGCTTGAGCCGGGGATTCATGCATCAAATTTGATACAAAAATGCTGCCAAGCTGTATGTCCAGTGGCCATCCCTTAATAATGTCAAAACTGCACTTGGATCTCCCAACACGCGTGTTTTGGTTTTGTTATTGGATTCTGAACCCCCTCCCCCCCCCCCATTGAGCCTCATAAGTGATTTTGGCTCCATTCCTTTTTCGATGTTTCTTCCCGCCGTGATGTCATCGTTTTTGGTGTTGTTCACTCAGGTGTAGGTGTGTGTGAATTTAGGTGAGTCAAATTTTCACTCAAAGACAGGATCTCTAAAGTGCTTGATTTTTATTACAGTTCCACAGTTACTAAGATTCAAAACAGCCGTACAGAAATCCAAACGTGACGCCTATTCTTAATCTGTTGGAGTTCTGGTCCGATCGGCTGTTTCCTGGGGTTTGGACCACAGAACCTTCTGGAATCAAAGCTGGCGTTTCTTATGTTGCCATGGAAACTCCGGTGCGTCTCCTGCCTCACTTCTCCTCCTCCAGAGTTTCCAGAACCGCTCTGAGGATGGCAGTCACCGCCACAGCGCCGGGATCGGGCAGGGTCACCCGATCGGCGGCGATGTAGCTGGCTCTCCCCGCTCTGGCGGTCATGTGGCGGGTTGCCTCGGCCCCCGACGACGCTTTCTGCGGAGTCGGGGAAACGTCAGAGGCGGAGCTGATGGCGAGACGCCGCGGAAACGTCAGCGTACCTGAACAGCGGACCGCAGTACCGCCTTCTGCCCACCAGGTGGAGCTGTGGCCAGCTTCATCAGCTCCTCCGCCGCGGGACAAAGAGCGTCCAACTGCAGGAGTAAACACAGGACGGTGACGACTGAAACAGGAAGTGACATCAAGGCGTTTTCCTCCTCACCATTGTTCGGTCTCCAGGATCAGCACCTCCATACCTGAAACACCAACATCACATTCAGGCCTTAAAGAATTATTTTTGAAATATTTTTAGATTACTTTCCTTCCTAAAAACACTTTTATTAATATTATTTTTAAATTTGGAAAGAAATCCTCTAATAAAAAACAATTTTTTCTCTTTAGAGAGCTGAAAAAATAAACTGACAACAGACAGGTTGACCTTTGAACTCTGACAGTTTGTTTTCCTGTTTCTGTACTGATCTGCTGAACAGAAGAACCTGGTTTCTGGACAAACCGAACGGTGCCCTTCACCTCCTCATGGCCTGTGTCCCAGCATGCACTGCCCGAGCCCAGGCGGCGGCGTCGCTCTGGCCCTGGGTCACATGACCCGCGGCGGCGGTCAGGAACAGGCTGTAGAGCTGCAAACGTGCAGAGGATGAGCGGGAACAGAGACACCGACTTTATCATCAAACTGGCACGCACTGCTCCTGAAGACCCGCCCATCTTCTCCTCCACCAATCCGGAGAGGACGGAGAGCAGTCGCCCGGGGCAACCTGGAACCACGTGACCCTGCAGCCACTCCTGAGCGGCTGCGGGACCGGGATGGAACAGACCGTCAGCAGGTTCTGGTGTCTGCCGGCTCGGGGGGCGGGCGGGCTCTCACCTCGGGCGGCCTGAGCGTGGGTGGTCCCGCAGTCGCCGTCCCCTGAAGCGCGGTCCAGAGAGTTCAGTTCCTCCTGCTTCTCCAGGAGGGCGGAGCAAACCTTTTCCAGTGCACGCCGCATCAGCGCACTCAGGGGACCTGAAGGGAACCACGAGGAACCATCAAAGGTCTTCAGTTCTAAAGAAGCAAACTTTTCCTGGTTGAAGGAAGAATCTGGATTCTTTCTTTAGATTTTTCCTTCGGTTTGTTTCTAAAGTTGTTTCTAATTTTTTCCATGCTAAAAAAAAAAGAAGAGATCCACTGGTTACCATGGAGACCCACCTTCCACCTTTCTATTTTCTTTGTTTTTCATCGATAGTTTATCCTTTTTTTTTTTTTAAACTTTATTATTGACCCACCTTCCACCTGTGTGTCGTCCTGCGGCCGCGTCTGCATCACCGGAGGCTCCGTGATGTAGCCACGCCCACTCACACACGCACTGCTGAGGTTTGGCCAGGCGGGGGCGCTGGTGTCTGCATCTGGATGGGACACAGTCAAAGATTTTAAAAAATTAAAGCTTTGTAAAAATCGAAATATGATCTAAAAACCAAACTCTGTTATTTATGGGTTGAATTTATAAAACAAATAAAAATCAGGTGTTTCAGATTTTTTCGTTGGTTTTTTACAGTAGATTTATTTTGCAGTTCTAAAAGAATTAGAGTGACATAAAGACCAAAACTAAAACTAAAATAAATAAATCAAAATAAGACGAATCTAAGACAAAAATCTACAACAAAAAAATATTCAAAATTTAATTTATAAAAAAAAGTGTAAAAAAAAACAATCCAAAAATCCAGTAAATTATTTTTTTATTTTTAATTTTTAATTTTTTTTTTTTTAGCTCTAAAAAATTACTTTGAAAAACAAATAATTGTAATGCGATCTTTGTGAAAAAAACGTTTTTTTATGCGTTTTTCTTTTCTTTTTCCTGTGTTTGAACCCACCAAACAGCCGCAGCAGCTCGCCGTCGGCCCTCATCAGACTCAGGGACACCCCCGCCATCTCCAGTGAAGTCATAAAGGACCCGGACATCGCCCGGGCGACCAGCACTCCGCGGCTCTCTGTCAAACACGGAGCGTCACCACACCCCCCGGAGGAAAAAACCACCACACCACCTTTGCTGGTCTGCTGGCTCACCGAGGCAGCTGATGGCGGCCCGAGTCACCACCGCCATCTCCAGGCAGGACAGCGCCCCCAGGTTGTTCACGCACAGAACCACAGAGTCGCCTGTTGAGGAGACACTCGGGTCAGACGCGTAACCACAGCCTGAACGCGGCTGCTCGGCCACACCCCACCTGCTTTCAGCGGCAGGTGGGACTGGCTGTCGGGGTTGGTCATGTGATCCACCATGGTCTCCACCACCTGGTCTGCAGACGCCACCTGTGACACAGAACCGTCAGAGTCTGCGGGTCGAACCCGGACCACGTTAGAGGGAGAAATAACCAGATTGTCATTTTGTTCAGTTAATTCAAAAACAGTCAACATTGTAAACGTAAAAAGAAAAATGGAGGATTTGAAGACCTCTCCTGATCACGCATCGCTACACGAGTTTTCACGACCGTTTTCATGAACTGTACGTAAAAAACTCTCGGCCGTTGAACCCAAACTAAGTCTTTAAAATACCGTACAGCTGGCTTCACGCCGCCGACTCGTGTTCACGCGCCCACTTTTGAAGGAAAGCCCGCGTAAACATGGCTTCCGCGGCCAGAACGCTCACGCTCAGACGCCGCTACGCACGTGCGTTAGTCCGGTCGCGGCTCTGTGGACAGAAGTTCAACCCGCTGATAAGCAGGAACAACACTGAACGGTACCGGATCAGAACCGGGCCGTGACAGAAAAAGCCTGGAGCCGCTCCAGCTGTTCACACCAAAGCCTCTTCCAGCACAAAACAAGAAAAAACCCCGTTTGTTTCTTTGTTTAGTGTGAAAGGAACCTTAAATTGAGAACCGCAAGTGACGAGGAAGAAAAAACAAATTAAAAAAAGTTTCAAATATAAAGCAGCAGCTGTTCCTAATGAGCAATAGTTTCATTTTGTAACAGTTTTAGGTTTAGAGCTTTTTTATATTCAAGTTTCTTATTTTTCTTAGAATTTAGATTTTTTTTCTTCAAATTTATTTAGATTTTTTTAAGTTTTTAAAATGACTTTCAAATTTACAATGTGCTAAAAAAAACCCTGTCTAATAAAAATTTTAATTTTTTTTTCAAATTTACAATCCTTCCGCTTAAATCTTCCCAACATTTACTGCTTTTTAGAAAACGGAACAAATGAAACTTCCTCCAGCAGTAAACTCGTCCTTATCTACAGTAAAAACAAACCTGGGAGAAACCTGATGTTCTATCAACAGTTGGATCTCACCTTTGACCTCTTGATCCCTGGCTCACCGTGGATTCCTGATTGATGGAAAACAGAAAAGGTGATGGGGAGTGGAAGGTCCCATCTAGTCATGAATAGGGGGTGGGAACCGTTTGGAGACTCGATATCCGGTGCCGAATTGGTACTTTGAAACGGTGCTTCAAAACTGAAAAACGCCTGAATGCGTCTATGACGCTTCGTTCCCTTCTTTCTGACAGCGCTGCACACACGCTGTCACCATGACGACGGGGTTTTTTTTGGGGGGGGGGGAGCATTGAACAGGTCCCTCTGATCCATCAGGTCGCTGAATTCGGAACCAGAAATTGTTGTCTGTGAAGTACAGACCAACGTTTTTCCACTTTGACTGAAGCTCCACCCACACTGATGGCCCCACCCATTCTTATATAAATGGGTGGGGCCAATCACTGGAAATACAGAGTGATTGACACCAGAATCAGGGTTTTTTACTCAGTACCTGGAATACAGGTAAGGAGTAATAAACTTGGCACAGAGTTTCGGCACCATCCCCACTCATGACTGAGCCTTTACTACACCTCTCTGGCTGCACATCAGTCTAAGTTTCCGCAGACATTGTTACTAAAATGCAGTGTTTTTTCGGACTCGGTTGCGTTGGAGCTTCCTGGACTCTCACCCAGTCCCAGCTCCATGTCTCCAGGCGGAAGCTGGAAGGAAGGCAGGCAGCCGGGAACGCTGCAGGGGGACAGGCTCACCCCCAAAGTGCCTGAAATGCAGGAATCAAGCTGGACGTGTCGGGAAAAACCTCAGAGATCACAGGTTAGAGTCCGAAGAACAACTCACCGATGCCTTTTAGAGCCTCCCTCGCTCTGGAAACGATGTGCTCCAATGAGCATCCTTCTTCTGCCAAAGCGCCAGCCAGCTGACACCAGAGGTGAGACACCTTTGATCGCAGTGAAGGCGTAATGGTGACGGCGGCGGCGGCCGTCTCACTGTACCTTATGTATGAAGACGGTTCCACAGAGGCCCCGCCTGCCCGCTTTGCTGGGCAGATCGAAGGCGCAGTCGTCGGCTACGATCACCATGTCGACGGCCACGCCCTGGTTGCGCGCCTGCTCCGCCGCCAGGCCGAAGTTGAGACGGTCGCCAGTGTAGTTCTTCACGACGAGGAGGACTCCAGATGCTCCTGGGAAAGAGGGGAGGTCCTGAGACGGTCACCGTGGCAACCTCTATGCAGCGTTTTGGCAGGAGTTACCTGCGTTGTGCATACACAGAATGGCCGCCAGGATGCTAGCAGGAGGCGGCGACGCAAACACGGCCCCCGCCACCGCCGCAGACAGCATTCCGGCGCCGATGTAACCTGAAGGGCCAGAGACAGGAGCTCAGCTGCCTGCCACCCATTCGGTCGCAACGATGCGAACGGCGTGAAGGGTCTACCTCCGTGTGCGGGTTCGTGCCCCGACCCCCCTCCAGACACCAGGGCCACCTTCCCCCTCAGGCTCTGGAGGTCAGAGCGGACCACCACCCTGTGGCCCTTTAACAGGGACTGGCCCCCGGAGGCCCTGACCAGGCCGCAGAGAGCTTCATCCACACAGCTCTCCACAGAGTTGATCAGCTTCTTCTGCGGCTGAAAGAGGCAGGAAACACATTGATGATCAATAATGCTGCGTCACCTAATTCTGTTTAATATAGATTGACTTTATTATCTGTGGAAGAACTAAAACCCACAAGGATGAAATGGAATTGGGAGTTATCTGTTTCTAAAATGATGGTAGATTCATTTATGTCTATTGGGAGAAGAAAAGTTTAAAATTATTGACAAAAATGGCTTAAACCCTCATTTCTAATCAATAGCAAAGATCAGACTAATCTTTGTAAAAGATTTTTTATGATATCGTTTAGGTAAATAACGTGAAATGTCCCTAAACCCGTGAAAAAGGCTCTAGTTACTAGACGTCGTTATCACTGCTCGAACTCTGAACCCTGAAGTGGGCGCGCGGCACTGCTAGCTTAACAGGGCTTTTAATACAACTTTATAATTTAAATAATCAATAAATGGGCGCATAGCTGATTGGAAGTTTTTAAAGATCAATAAAAAATACATGTACCTCCATTGAAACTTTGGTTTGTCTCTCGTCCGGCGTCACAACAGCAACACGCCGATGCGTTAAGTTAGCTCTGGTTACGGCTAAAACCGGAAGTGAGATAATTTATTACAAAATAAAGTAGAAAAACCGGATGTTGGGTCTGTTTGTAACTAAATCAATCTTTTAAGAATAAAAGTTATTAGAAATATTAAAGCATATTAAGTCCTTTAAAACCACTTACTATTATTTTTTTTAAAGGAAATGAGTTCTGTTTCGATTTTTCTATGGGCTAATTTCTTACTTAAATAACCGAAGACACAAATAACGTGTTGTAAGTAAACAAAACATTAGAGATTATTTAGTAAAATCAATATCTCTCGTATTTCAAAATAATTTTGTAGTTCATAGGTAGACATCACTTTAAATTAATGGAATTGAGACCAAAAGGTGGCATTAAAAACGTTTGGTGGTGTTTAAAAATGTCGTTTTGATGCATTTACTTTATGTATTAATAAAAGTGAGGTCATGTCAAATATTGTTTAGATATTTATTTATAGAAAAGTCTAGGGGCAATTCAACAGCTGAATTTCAAAATTGCATTGTCATCTGTTGAAAATGTATGAGTTAAAAACTGTAAGGTTTAAGTGAAGGTGTTAGTTTGATTTATTAAACCTGGAACAATTACTGAAATTAACCGCCTTTACAGTTTGCTCATTTAAAGTGACTTATTTGTCGTCAAATGAAATTAATAAACCTTAAATATGTCCTTAGTTACGAATACTGACTTTGTAAAAAGTTCTATTGGACAAAATGGCAAAAACTATGGAAATCGCCGCTCACCTGGCCTACTCCGTAATGAAATCGAGCGTACCTTTTAGTTCCCAGCTGTGTGACGTAATAAGCGCAGCCCTCGCGCTCGGCTCAGATCGGCGAATCTCTGAACTGTCCCGATAAACATGCAGGATGGCGAGTGTGGAGATAGCCGCCGAACACGAACGGATTCTGCGGGAAATTGAGAGCACAGACACGAACTGCATCGGACCGACCCTCCGGTGAGTCACCGCCTCACCGTCCGCCGCTGGAAGGGAACCGACCCCGCGGCGCCGCTATGCGGGGGGAAGTTCGGCTAGCTCCAAAACTTTAATGTACATGCTTCCATTATCGGACAGCTATCCGGCTAACTTTAGCAAACATCAAAGCTAGCTAATTAAATCCCTCCAAACCGGCACCTAAACTTTTACAGGACCTTCCGACTGACTAATTGGACTCATGTTTTTAAACTGACACTTTTATTTAATTTTCGTTTTTAAACTCTAACGAAGTTATCTACAGGTATTCGAGCCGTTTTTGGTCACTTGTTTAGCTGATTAAGCTAACTAATTTACATTTTTCCTCACTGTTTTTTCGGGGACCTCTCAATGGAGAACTGCTAGCCGAATAAAAACTTTTTCCCGTTTTTTTCCTTGGCTCCAGAGTTAGTCATTGTACAAATGTGCTTTTATTTTAGAAAAGTTTATGTGGTCTTATTTTAAAGCAGGCTGTTGGCTTTGGTTGTGGTATCAGGGAGTGTCAAGTGCAGCAGCTTGACAAACCCTGACTGTGTCTGCCTGCTCTGCTGCATGACTGATATACCAGACAGTCCTCTGTTATCTGTTCAGACTCCCACAGAGATGACTCTGCCGTTCTGGATCATGTTGGATCTTTTAGGTCAGAAATTCAGCGTCACAGTGGCATTCCTTCACCCTCAGCTGTTTCTATTTTTTTTACACTTAACCAAAGGAAAGCCCGATTCAACATTTGATCCCACTGCAGGACGAAATTTAGCTAATGTTGTAAAACTTCACATTTTTTAAAAATGTTGTTTTTTTGTAAAGAATTTTGTTTGTTTTGCTAGAATGTTGGGCATCACCTGATCATAATAGTACCACCACAGGAAGTCAATAGGTGTGATAATAGGGAGATCTTTCTTTTCAATTTGACATGTTTGCATTGTTTTTAGAACTTTGTGCATTCCAGGTCGTACGTACATTCTTGTTCGCTGATGTCGTCTTGACTGTATGTGTGTTCTTGTTCTTGTGCATTCCCATTCATGTGTGCATTCGTGTATGTGGTCTTGGCTCTACATGCGTTCAAGTTCTGGAGGTATTCTTGGTTGTACGTGTGTTTTTGTTCATGCGTGCTTTCTTTACCATAGATGCGTTCTTGGCTGTATATGTGTTTTGTTCATCTGTCGCACGTTCTACCGTTCATACGCCATTCCCAGTTAGCTGCGCGGTCTTGGCTATGTGTGTTCTTGTTCATCTGTGCGTTCTTGTGGGTGTATGTGATCTTGATTGTGTGTTGCTGTTCGTACGTTTATTCTTGTTCATGTGTGCCTTTGTGTTCTTAGAAGCGGTGTTGGGTGTATATGTGTTCTTGTTCGCTGATATCGTCTTGACTGTATATGTGTTCTTGTGCATTCTCGTTCATGTGTGCATTCGTGTATATGGTCTTGGCACAGCACATCGTTCTTGGTCATAAGTATTGTGATAAATACGTGTGTTCTTGTTCACTCACGATATGTTAATGTTGGTGTATGTGATCTGGGTTGTATGGCACGTTGTTGGTTTATACGTGTGTTTCTTGTTCCCAGCATGCGTTAATGTTTGTGTATGTGGTCTTGGCTGTACATGCGTTCTCAATCATGGATGCATTCTTGATTGTAGGTCAGGTTTCTCGTCGTTGTCGGTATTACTTATGTTCTTGGTCACATCATGTTCTTTGCTGTGGCTTAACGCAGTAAATCAGATGCAAAGAGCTTCTGTTTACCGGCCAGCGTCTCCGTGTCTCTTGGCTAGCGATGTTCGGCGATTGTCGCAGAGAGAAATGGGCAGTGAATGAAGAAATGCCGCTGAGAACAAAGAGCTGTGCATAGCTTATCAAGGTGTGTGTGTGTGTTTCTCTCCTTCCTCTGTGTGGAGTGTTTTCTGCTCATCCTGAGTCCCTCCAGCCGGACCCTTGGATTTTTATTTTTGTGTTAAATAGACTTTAAAACACTAAATTAATGCAGATGTAAACACTTTCCTTTTGATCTGATGGCACTTTGAATAGCTGGCATCAGTTCGAGGTGTGGTTCATTTAGTCCCATCGGAGGCGTGTGGACACGTCCATCAGCCGGGGTTGTGCGGCACCTCTGGGTGCCCACATTCTCTCCTGGGGAGGCCGGTGTGTGGGCGTTCCAGGCCTGACAAGCAACCTTTTCTTAGTCATCTTACTCACACTCTGCTGTGGTTTTCATCTTTTCCAGCATCTCCTTCCTGTTCCACTCTCAGCTTTTCCACTCTTCCTCATAGGACCGGTTTTCCTCGCCATCCGCACCGTCACTGGCTAAATTTAATTAAAGGGGCCAGCTGGCTGCGAGAGAAGTTTCAGAAGCAAGTACTTAGCTTTTCACAGCTGAGTCGCTCCTCTGTAGATGTTTATTATAGCGCTAACGGACAGTTTTTATTCATAAGCCATGTTGAGGCTTCCTTATCTTTTTTCAATGTTGGCAAACACTGTTAGCTCTTCCATTAATGTCTCTTTTCAACTCAGTTGTTTGTATTTTTGCATCTGTCAGATCTGCTGCTTCGTGTTGGGCGTTGGTTTGAAGATTTTCCCAGCTTCCTCTTTCTTCTGCTTACATACAGGGTTATTGCACTGGGTGCTGTAGGTTTTCAGGGTAGGCTGGGTCGTGGAGGGGTCATGGAGAAAGTGTCTGCATCTTAAGGCGCAGGTGTGTCTTGCGTTCCCCATAGGCTATCTTAATTCACACCATGAATGTGGGCACCATTATCGTGGCGATGGAATAGTTGTGCGTACTTATAGCTACAAGTGATGAGGTAGTATACGGTGCCCTTATATATCTAAAGACACAAAACTTTGATTGTGACCTGGTGGACCGCGCTCTGCTCGGAACAGTTCTACTAGAACCCCGTGGTTCTCCTGAATCCTGGCAGCTCACCCAAGGGCAGATTGCAACAGGATTAAAGTTCTCATGTTATTACCATTCAACAGCTTGCGTTGGACACTGTTTTTTGTTGCCAGCAGCAGGCCTGACAACAGCAACATTCTGATCACGAGTTCTTTTTTTTTTTAGTGACTGATCTCTGAGCAGGTTGAAAAACGAATGCACATTGCTTAGCAGCTTAGGAGTCTCATGATGGGGCTCACGGGTTTCTGAAGTTTAGGTGGAAAAGACAAAACCGCGTCTGCTAGCAGTTCAGTGGGGAACAAACGTAATGCGGCTGTTTATGCAAATGGAGGACCAGGTTTACATGTCCAGATAAGCAGCGCACATCATGGCAAGAGAAAGGGTTATCATTTTGTATTTGTATTACTTTGGATGTGCGCACTCAACCCACACTTTCTACACAATGTTGAAGTTGTTGGGCACCAATGTTTTAGAGTCTTTATTTTGGAGCAGTGGTCTTTTTTTAGAGTGTTTTTAGTGCTTTTGAAGTGCTTTCAAGCAAACCGTTTTGGTTCAGGTGGTTTTCGACAGATGAGTAGAGACTGAACATTTTCTATATTTGTGTTTTTCTCAGGTCTCCGTCTCAGCTCATGAAATTAGAACAGTTTGAGGATAAGTTTCTTTTCCAGTAAAAGTTGATCAATTTCCAACCTTTAGCCTGTCTCCTCGTCTGTTAGTGTTTCCACATAAAGTTTTCGAGCTGCAGATGAGTCTGTTACCCCGAATATCTGTGAGCGATCCAAGTCTGCGGGCAGAAGAAAAAACTTTCCCAGTTCTTGACACTTTCAGGATTTTTTCTTCCAGAGATCAGGCTGCGTTTAAGAATTGCTTAGCAGCTGCTATATACCATCATATTGATTTGGTCTGCCAAATGACGTTACACTACCGAACCCAAACTTATTTCACATTTTAGGATTAGTCCAAGCCATCAGAACAACAGGGAATAAATGCTATGGATCCCTGTTGTCGTAAAGATTATCTTCTACAAAATCTGAATGTTCAATATCTCCTTTTTTTCATCTGTGTTTGTGTTTCTGTTTTGTCTCCTGATTTCTGAGCTTACATGCAGAAATGAATGCAATCATATGCAGGGGTGGTTTACTCATGCGTTATGAAATGGTTCTTTTAGCTAAATGGGCGTGAAGTGTGCTTTTTCATGCACTATTCTTACTGGTATAAAGCTCAGACTAGTACCAAGAAATACCCATGGTTTGATTTGATGAACTTGATGAGATTTAATATGATTATGAATTTCTGTTTTCATTTCCTAAACCATTTTGTTGAAGAAATGCACATTTATATAATAATAATGCGTTAATATATTTGTATATAAAAATGACATGTTTTCAGTTTACACTTACAAGAGCTCATTTAGATTGTACTCATTGAAGCACAAGCGAGTTAGACAGTCTGCTTATCCTCCGTGTGGATATTTAGTTGACATTTCCTTTATCCGTTTGAGATGCATGTCTTTAGTGAGTGAATAAAAAAGTCCTCCAGCTTTTGTCCCCATCTGTCGTGGGCCATTAAAGCGAACGGCCCTCTGGGAACCGTAAAACTTCTGGTCAATGATTGGGCGCATCCACCGACGTAAAATTATGACCAGCTCGCCGGTCTGTTCAGGTACAGGAAGCGGTAGTCGTCATGACCAGGAGACAAAAAGCTGATGTGGTTCTGAATGTCCCCTAAGAGAAGTCATACTTAGTCACAGCTGCAGCTGAACATCCTCAACATCAATTTTCTTAGATTTGGAGATCATTTCTAGAACCAGTTTCTGCACATGACTCTACCTTGTGCTATCAAGGCATGTTAGCGTTGGGGGTGGGGTCATCTGGAGCCCCTACATTTCAGTTGAACCTTTTTTCTTCAGTGGTACATGATCCTCACTGGTGTCCATGGGTTACATAATCCTCTTCACCTTTATTCACCTTTAATCGTTGGTAGGAGAACCGTCAATGTAGAGGTGGGGTCATCTGGACCCCTGAGGCTACTCTGTTGATGTGAGTCAGACGTTTAGCCACTCCTGGGCTGTGTAGATCCCAAAGAGGTCATCTCTCCACACATTTAGGTATCAGTTGACTGCAGTTCACTAAACTTCAGTTTGATGAATGAAGCAGAGATTTAGAGGGCGTGTCCTTTTAAGTAAACATGCACAGGACATGTTGAAGTTTGTTGCAGGTGTGGTATAGTCTAAAACTTTAAGATCATAATGAATATGTTAGATCGGTTGGTGCTGGTCATTTGCTGACAATTTTAAAAGATTTTTACCATGATCCAGAAAGAACTGGAGAAATAAACCTGTTGGACTTAAGCAACAGACAGTTTAATAAAAAGTGTTGATTTGGAGACAGCGGTGGCGTTAGACTCTGATGCTACCATGCTGTTATACTATGATGCTATGCTAACGGGCTGTTCCGTGTGTCGCCTAGATGTGAACACTGACCGGTTTAAAGTCAGATTATATTTGCAACTGTATTTTATAAATATAATGAGAGAGGCTTTGTAGGAACTATTAATTTAATTCAATTTTATTTGTATTGCCCAATTTCATAACAACAGTCATCTCAATGACTCTGTAGTAGTAATTGTGAGTAAATATACAATCAAGGATCTAAATGCACATAGGAATTCTATAGGATAGTACTAAAACTTTAACTAAACTGATATAGACCCCGCCAGTGTAATACTGAATACTAACTGAGTCTAACCACAGCTGTCCAAAGAGGAATGTTGTAAACCTAACTTTAATATAGAAACTCTGTCGGCCTCTCTTAATTTAGTTGGGAGTTTATTCCATGAAACAGGGTGATTTGGTGACTAAAGGCTCGGCCTCAAGCCTTTGACTAATTCTAGGAACCACAAGCAGTCCTGCATTTAGTGAGCGAAGTGTCCTGTTTGGATGGTAAGGGACAATGAGGTCCTTAATATAGGACAGAATGACCATGTGAGCCTTATAGGTTAACAGGAGGATCTTGAACTTGATTCTACTAGAATCAACTGGGAGCCAATGGAGTGAAACTAACACAGGAGTGATGTGATCTCTTCTGCTAGTTCCTGGTAACAGTCTAGCTGTGTTCTGAACAAACTGGAGACTTCTTAAGAACTCTTGGGACACGCTATTAGTAGTGCCTTTGTAACACATTTGTTACATGCTTTGTTGTGATTATGTTTTTTTTTCTGTCAATTTCCCCCCCCCTTAGGCCATCTGTCTTTGTTTTCTCCTTGGCTTTGACTCTTTACAGTTGGTTCAGTCTACAGGTTCTGGTTTTGAAACCCTCTCTTCTCATGGGGAAGCAGCACATGGAAAAACACAAACATTTGTGATTGAAAATCAAACATTTGATAGATGCAAAAAGCAGAAAGATTGATCAGGGCCTGTTTTCACAAGGAGAGGTTCAGCCAACTCTGAGGTCAAACCTGAACTCTGAGTTGGTCAATCGAGATTAACAACTCTGAGTTTTTCAATTTCAAGCAGCAATCGCGTTAGATCAATCAACTCTGGAGTGGACTGATTGGTGAGCGTGGCGCGCGTATAAGCCGTATCAATAGGCGCAGATATCCGGTCGCCATAACTGGCATTGAAAAAGTCTCGTATTTTTAAGCCAGCTGAACTTGATGCGTGCTGCTGCAGGTTACAGTGAATATGAGAACATATTCCCGGAAAAACAACTGCATCTGCAAAACAAGTTGATTAGCGTGGAAAAACATAGCTGCTCAGGGTTAATGCCTAAGTTTGCATTTAAATCGTATCAATGACTGTAATAACTTTTTTAAATGGCGTGGGGAGTGAAATAAAAAAAATGGCGATATTTGGTGTACTTTTGAGTGTCATTCACTGGTGTAATTGTATGAAATGCTGCATAGTGTAGAACCAATCTGAAAAATGCCTTTAACGTTGATAATGTTTTAGAGGACTTTTTGTTAACCTTCCTCTAGCAAACGTTGGTCAGTTTAATATTAATACATGCAATTGTGTTTTAAAAGTGAACTTTGTCTACTGTTAGACGCTTTAAACTCTTTATAAAGACTTCCTTCTTTTTCTCTCGTCTTTCGCGACAGTGGTCAGAAGCGCAGGGGAGATTTCCTTCAGGGCCAAAGGGAATTCTCCTTCGGGGTTCACTTCCCGTTCGAAACCCTCAACCTCCAGAGCGGATTAAGAATGACTCCAAAACAGTTATTCTGGGAATGACACCTTCTCCGTCCTCCTCATCCGTGCTCACCCCCATCTGCCTGGTACCGCCCCCTCCCTGGTCTCTCGTGGATCGCACCCTTTACACACTGCAACACTACCCTTGTATTGATCAAGTGGTATAGGTTTATACGGGATTAAGAAAGTAAGCAGTGCTAGAAAATTGTGTTTCCAAAAAGTAATTGTTACATTAATCTAATTAATGTCACGTGATTTTCATTTTTCATGTAGATGCAATCATGCAGGAATTAAGAACATGGCAGCAGCTAAAAATGAAGTATAAATATTTGACCTCATAAAACATCTACTATAGCTTAATACCCTATGTTGTTTTTCATTTTGTATATGTATTTGACTGCTGTAACCGGTAACGCTCAAACAAATGGGGAGAAAACCAAAACATGAAAATTGAGGTCTCAAAATCCTCATACGATAATAAATATAATTCTCTATGAATTAATACAGCACTCACCGTCTATTGGGTCCTCCAGACAAGAACAAGCCATTCTTTCTGAACAAGCTGGAGACTTCTTTAAGAACTCTTAGGACACGCTATTAGTACTGCCTTTGTAACATTTGTTACAGCCTTTGTTGAGTTATGTTTTTTTTTCTGTCAATTTCCCCCCCTTAGTAAATCTGTCTTTGTTTTCTCAGCAGCTTTGACTCTTTACAGTTGGTTCAGTCTACAGGTGACGGACTGAAACCCCTCTTCTTATGGGGGCCTTTTTCAGCAGGAAAACACAAACATTTGTGATTGAAAATCAAACATTTCATAGATGCAAAAAGCAGAAGCAAAGACTGATCAGAAATCAATACAGAAAAGAAAACGTTTTTATCTGATGTTTTCCTGATGCTGTGACTTCCTCTCTGCATTTATTGCATTTAACCTAATATCATTTCCTTAAATTGACATCTATAGTTTTTCTTTGTAAAATAATGGAATCATTTGGTTGGTAGATTATTTTTCTTCTACCAGCAAACTTGTCTGGTGAGTCAAAAATGAGATTTCGGTCTCTGGGGTTATGATTTCTGACTTGGAGCATCAAACGCAGCAAAATCCGTTTCAAAGCTGTTGCTACCAAAAAGGTTCTGCCGAGTACGTTCTACTATTTCTCTGTATGAGATGCTCAAGCTAGCCCCCAAAACATGCGCTGGTTTGATCGAAAAATATTTTTACAGCTTGTATTTAGTTGAATTTTGGAATTTTGTGTTTGAGCCAATTTCCAAAGGAGACTTTTAATGAAATAATTTTTGTTAAATATTTTCCATCATTTGTCATGTTTGTTAAAGAAAGTACAAGCAGGAGGAAAAATATCGATAGAAATTGAGTTTGGAACAAAAAAAATCTGAGATTTTATTTATTTTGGCCATAGCGCCCATCTCTACTCTTTGTTTGCACGCTCTCCCACTAGCTTACAGCCTCTCACAGCCCCAACCTAACATTGGCGGTGCTAGCAGATGCCGGCTCAGCCGAGGAAAACGAAGACGGTTCGATTTGTCTGCAGGTGGGATGGATCAGAATGGAGCCGAGCTAGGAGTTCGTGGCCCGCCCAGGACATTTTCGACGTCACAAATGCGATCAAATTCACAGCGATTGGAATAAGAAAATACTCAGAAATGTAATTTAGAGATTCATTTTCTTTTATACATCTCCTGCTTCATCAGAAAATCCCACAAAAAACATTGTAGGGGCCAGAAAGAAGCTTCTTTCCACATTTCTTTGTTTACTTTTTAGTTTTTTTTTATTATTAGTTAATTGGCGACACCTGGGTGAAGGGTACGATAAGCCCGTGATCACCTGCACTTTGATGGAGGAAGAAAGGGGAGATTGGGCTGTTTACTTCTGTCGATCGCTGTTTTCTTTGCAGTCCGCATCCGATCAATGATGTTTGTTATTTCGTACAAACATACATTATTGACCTCTGATTTTCCGTGAATAAAAATCAGCGCGCAAAATAACGGAACGGACTGCGGCGTGTCAGTGAGACAAAAGTGCGTCATCGCACGCAAACTTAACCCATGGGCTCCTCAGGAGGCTAAAACGGGAAACATGTTAAAAGCAGATCTGCTGTCGGCGGCCCCAGGCTGCCACTTTTACCACCCTCTTTCTATTTTATCTCCTATGCTAACATCTTTTTTGAAGGAAATTGTTTTTTTTTAAAGATAAAATCAAGTTTGTCATGTTTATAGTTAACATTGCAGAGCTAGTTGGTGATATTTTAAAATAATTCCACTTTATGCGTTTTCTCCCCCTTTTCCCCCCGAAAGGTTTTGACTTTTTTTTTTGCCTCGTAGATGTTTAGTTTTTCCATCCAGCCGAAAGAGAAAGAAAACTACTTCAAAAGAAAAAGCACCTGTTTATATTCTCAGAGAAGAATTTGAATCTGAATCGATCAGGACATCCCTAGTTTGAACCTTTAGCTGTATGAACACTATTTTTTGATACTTAAACGTAATTGGATGCAGAGAACTATAGCAGGAACATGTTGGTAGTGAAAGGCGGCACTAACAGCCTGAAGTCTGCAGGCAGACCGGGGCTGACCCCAAAAGCAGTAATATTTTCCCCAAAGTTAATTTTTTTTTTAGCTGTGTGTCTTTACTGTGTATTTGTGCACTTGTGTGGGGCTCCACCCTGAGTTTAAGTGCGTACAGCTGGTTGGTTTCGTCAGATTTTGGCATAAATGACGGCCGTTTTGGATGTGCTTGTTCTGTGGTTCCTGCTGCTGAATACTCACTTCTGATTGGCTGGCAGCTTTGATCCCTGGGAGCAGCTCAGACTCTGCTCTGTGAGCCTCAACCACACCTTCAAGTTATTAAAAAGCAGATTACAATAGAAACCTCCATTACGTTAGTTTGCCGTTTTCAAACCTGCAGGCTTCACTCCTGAAAAGAGGTCTAATGGTGGAACGTTCCTGTGAAGATCAGAACAGTCAGAAAAAATGGACCAGGAAGCTGAATGACCGGAGACCAGGTCACACAGCCACTATGTACCTTCATTCATCTTATAAAACCCGTTTTATCTCTTTCGGGGTCACGAGGCTGTCGGAGCCTATCGCGGCCACTCGTTGACGGAGGCAAGGGACGTCCTGGACAGGTCCCAAGTCTGTCGCAGGTCGCCACTTCGTAGATTTTGCGCATATTGCATGGTCATACCTGAATATAAGTAGAAATAAGAGTTGTGGTTCTTGTACCTGAATTTTTCGGAGATGTATCATTGTCAGAAGTCAGAACTCTGTCTCCCCCTCTGGTCACCGGTGAGAGCCGTCCCCATAGTTCTAGCATTACTACAACTCCCAGCAACCCCCAGCACACACTCCCTGGATGCCGCACACATTGTTGGTTCCACTCCTGCCTTCATTGCCACGATTGCATAAGATGTATGAAATAATTGCGTATAAACTACGTAAAATACGTGCAACGTGCATAATTCTCAACCGACTAAACATTTTGAACAGCCCGAATTCACACAAAGACCTGCGTCGACCAAAACCTCTGAACATCTGCCCACATCGACGAATGACGAACGCAAGAAACATGTATGACTTGCATAAATAACGCATGAATCACGAAAGGCCGAATTTTCACATGAGAAAAATGCGCTGAATGTACGTAGTGGCTGCTAGCTGTGAGGAAAACTCGTGTTCTGGGTTGCTCCACTCCATCCAAGTGCTTTATTTAATTTTCTTTTATTTATTTTTTATCAGGGACTAATGTCAAATCTCTGTTCCTCCTGTTAACCCCCCCCCCCCCCCAAACACACACCAGTACAGCAAGGGTCTCAAAAGTAGCCAACCCAAAATTCGCCGTCTTCCAGTAAAGCAGTAGCCGCCCACTTTTTGATGACGAACTAAACTTTCATCTAGTACTCGCCGCAAATAATCCATGGATGCTGCAATTACAAATTCATGTGCACTCATAGAAATATTAATAATAATAAAGACATAATAGAAATACTACATTCCTATTTACTTCAAGGACGCAGCCAGGGTCAGAAACTAGCACTCAACAGTTGGGAGCTTTTTTTTTTTTACTGTTGGGTGAGTCAAAGTTGCCGTATCACACCTAAATTCAAATGAGGGATTTTATTAGCTCTACTTTTTCGGAATTTCTTTTTCTTGGACGCTCCGAGGTTCCAGTTGTGGTGGCCTCCTACTTTCTCCTAGGCAACCACCTACTCTGTAAACTTTTGATGTTGAATATTTTCACATCTCATCATGGTTTTGTCAGTGGAGCATCATTCAACATCAGTTCAATTCCTTAAACCTTTTAGACGAGTGAAAGCCTTTTCTTATGGCTTTGGTCTTCAGAGAAGCTCACCGTGAGCAAGTTGGCTTGTAAACAAAATACGCTGAGTCAGCACAAATGCTGATTCCCGTCAGAGCTAAGTGAGCGTCTAAGTGGGTTAAGATCCTATTTAGTCAACTGCAACGTAGTAAACAGGGATCTCACACACACACACACACACACACACACGCACACACACACATACGCACACATATATGCACACACACACACATACGCACACATATATGCACACACATCCACACACACACACATCCAGAGCCCCACATCCACACGCTCGCACACATCCACACGCACACATCCACACGCACACACCCAACCATGCTCACACACACAGCCATCCACATGCACACAGACACTTAAGCACACACACTCACGTCCACATGCCCACACACACACGCACGCACACAAATGCACGCGCACACAGGCACGCAAACATACAACCACACATGCACACACACACACATCCATCTACATGCACACACACAAAAACACACATCCAAATGCAGACACACAAACACGTGCACACACAAACAAACACTACTATCCCCATGCTCACATACACATACATATACCTATACATGCCAACAGGCCCATGCGTGCACATGCATAAACACCTGCGAATACACAGATAAAGATACAAATACACTCATATGCACACGCGCACATATAGACTAGCATGCACAGACATACGCACACACACACAGACACACACACCCATTCACACATATGAGCACACACATAAAAACACACGTACACACATATCTCAGAAAAACATACATCCACATGCAAACATGCACACAAACCTATGTATACACAGATAAGGATACAAATGCACACAAAATTCACTCATATGCACACACGCACGTATAGACAAGCATGCACAGATGTGCGCTCACACACATACTTATATGAACAGATACACGCACACATACATAACATCCACATGCACACATACATATACATGCACACCCACACCTTATGCATAAATGTACACATACATCCTCACATGCACAAATATACAAATGCACACTCCCATGCACACGCACACAAATGTGTGTACACGCATACGAAGACACACACCTGCGTACACACATGCAAATACACACATGCACACAAAAAGACACTCATGCACACAGTTGCACATATACGCACATGCCTAAACACGTTCACACATACTGACAGATACACTCCCTCTGTAATGACAGCAGCTCTTCGCTTTTTCTTCTTTTTCCTTCTTGTCGTCCTGCAGCTTGAGACGGTAAATCATGACACAGCAGATTCTGTCAATAGACAGTGAGGAACTGGATGTAGGCATTAGCTTCACTTGGTTCCTCCCAGCATCCACCTCCGTATTGACTGCTCTGTAGGCCTGCACGATATTAGAAAAATCTGCGATATGCGATATCAGTGTTTGAAACTGCGATGACGGCATGACTTGCGATAAATATAGAAAAGCAAAAATACCAATACATTTTGGTTTCAGTGTGAGTTTTATTCAAATAATTCAACACAACTTAAATTAACGTGCAAGTTTTATTCAAAAAGAAGAAAATATATTTACCATAGAACTTGCCAAAACTATGATGAATGATTACAAAAAATTTATATAGATGCCCAGGAATAAAATAGGTTGGTGTCTCCTACATTTCAATTTTACTGCAAGTGTTATTAAATAAGTCAACATAACTTAAAATCCAAGTCTTTTTCAAAAAGGAGAAAAATTAAAGACCTATAGCTGTGGCCAAAACATAAATGACCAATGAAGAAAAAAGATAGAGGCCCACAACTTAAACGTGACCTAGTATGAACTAGGGCTCACTAATCTGCGATATTAGTGATCAATATTGCGATAACGATATAATTTGCAGTAAATAAACAAATAGAAAAATAAACAAAAACATCATTCCCATTTCATTGCAACAGTTTAAAAATTATACTCCAAATGACTCTAACATAATAGGCCCCCATCTGATTGGTCAACAATGGGAAGGCGTCCACCTGATTGGTCAAAGCATAAAAGGATTTATTTGATTCCTTAAATGCTTCAAGCTGCTAGAAGATTGTTTTAACACATTTTGGGTTTGCGATTTATTGCGATATTCGCCGTCTTTTGCGATATGCATATTGCAGAGCTGGATATTGCGATAACGATAAATTTGCGGTATATTGTGCAGGCCTACTGCTCTGTATTGTGGTTCTGAACGTTGCTTTGGTGTTTATAGACCTGAATCCTGTCACTGCTTTGATGCTATAATGACATTTGGTTTCTTTGAGCTGAACATTTTTGTTTTTTAATCCTGTAAGTGTATTCTTTGTTTACTCCTAATTCGAAGTTCTTTTAGTTAAAAACTAAATTATCCTTTTATTTGTCTTAATCAATGATATTATAAGAGTGTGAATCATTTTTTTTCTTTTTACATTTTCTGTCGTCATAGTGTCTGAACAGCTGATTTTTGTGTGTTTTTTAGCCCATGATAATATCATTAGAAAAAAAATTATTTTCAATTTTTAACAGCTTTATTTAAAACCTTTTGTGTGTAGAATCAAATGATCAAATATTCAACAAAGGATTGGTTTTCATTTCATGTTTGGATAGAAACCATATTTTTAAATAAATGCAAAGAAAAGTTGTTAGTTTTTATGTTGTTCTCCTTTGTAGAGCTCATCTTTGTTGAATCGTAGTGATCTGAAATTGTGTTTCTCTGAATTTCATTGGAGAAACTGTTGACATTGTGTTGCCTCCTGTGTTTGTTTGTGTCTAATGAAAGCCCCTCTGGTGGCGTCAGACCTGCGTCTATTGTAACGGCTGTGTTTCCTTGTTGGTGAGGAAAGCTACACACAGGTGTCTGTCTGTGTGTGTGTGTGTGTGTGTGTGTGTGTGTGTGTTTGTGTGTGTGTGTGTGTGTGTTGATAAAAACTAGGGAAACGCCACAGGAAGAGCTGAAGTCCTGTTATGGAGAGGGAGCCATTTCTTTATTTTTTCGTTTTACGTAACCTTTATTTTACCTGGAGCATCAGCTGAGAGCAGATTGTCATTTTCAATGAGAGTTATGTTTGATTTTGTTTTTCCACGTTTGTGTTTTTATGTCGTCGCTTGAATTAAACCGGATTCTGTGCCTCTATTAAAAAGAATCAAGGAAACACCGGTGTTTGAGGAGACACCAGGACACCACATCATTATTTTTATGTCTTTGAAGATAACAGAAACAAAAAAAAAGGAAAAAGATCTGATTTTGAATAAGTCTTCACATTTTAATTTGATTTAATTACGTTTGTAGAGATCTGATCTGGTTTAGTCCAATTGGTTTATTCGTTTTTTTTTTCTCCTGGTAGAATCTGGTTTGATCAGACTTGAATGTCTTAATCTGTTTGTTATGATGTAACGGTATAATCAGTTTTGATCCGGTTTGTTTCAATCCTATTTGTTTTTAGGTGTCTTCCTGTTCAATGGGATTTGATCTGGTCTCATCAAACTTGATTTGGTTTAATCCTGTGTAAAAGGTTTAATCTGGTTATGTCTGGATTGAACTGTCTCGAGTTGTTTGGATTTAGTCAGATCTGGTTCTCATGTTATTTTTATCAGGTTTATTCCAGTTAAAACTCGTTTGATCTGGTTTAATCCAAAGTAATGGGTGTAAATTGGTTAGATCCTGTTTGAACTGGTTTGGCATGACTTAATCAGGCTTGACCTGGTTTGATACAATAGCTGTTTCCATCACACATATGCATAAAAATTTTTTTGAAGCTTTTAGAAATGTCGAAAAAGCAGAATGTGGCAATCGCATGGTTTTCATTAAATCCTAATTATGTGAATAAACACAAACCAGTTTACACGATAAGTCCCTCAAGAACACTGTGACGGATGTGAACAACGATTTCCAGCAGAGACATTCACATTTCTGCCACGCCACTAGCGCTCATCATCATGTATCAAAGGAGACGTCGGCATCTTCTTCAGGCCATGGAGTGGCGAGCTCCTGCCACGTGGGAGGGGCTACAGATGAAGCTATTTTTTGGAAATGGTGGTTGGTGATTTTACAGAGGAGCTGTGGATCCACCAATTCCACATGACACGCCCAACTTTTCATGAGCTGTGTGACGCTGAGGGACCTCTGGTGGCGCCCGCTGTACCAACGACCAAGGCAGCCAGTGGTATCTGGTTGTTGGTCACGTGTCTCATTTTAATTTGAACAATAGTGTTTCCGTTGCAGTTTAGCTAAATATATCGATCTCGATACGCCTCAAAAACCACCTCCTGCAAGCGAAAATAACTTTTTTTTGGCGATAAATGCAAGTTGTTTTCTTTAGCTGAATTTATGATCACAAATATGCACAATTTTATTTTCAATAGAAATATTGCTTATGTAAAACCTTTAGTCTGGTTTCAATGAGTTGGACCTATTTTGATCTAGTTTGATCTGATGTCGTTGGTTTAATCTGGTTTCGTCCGTTTTCATGATTTCATGATTTTCATGATTCCTGCTTCGTTTTGTACCAATTAAGAATATATTTAGTATAAGCTCAGAGTTTTTGGCTTTATGAGTCTTTTGTAACAGTTTTTAGCTGTTTTACAAGAATTTTCTTATTGTTCTTACAGATGATTAAAATACAGCCTCACCAAAACATTAAAGCCTACAATTCTAAAACTAGATTACTCTTAGGTTCGTTTTTTCCCCCCTGATTTGTAGTTAAAATGTTTCAACTCCACAAATGATGTTTTTAAAACCACAAAACTTTCTCTGTAATAGGATTTATAAACTACATTTGAGTAATTTTTTCTCACTGGCTTGTGATTGGTCGTTCATCTGCTGTGGGGCGTAGTTTTAGCGGCCTCTAGTGGACAAGTCGGTGCAGCTGCAGACGTGCTTTAAAGCGGTGATTTTCAACCTTTTTTGAGCCACGGCACACTCTAACCTTGACAAAAATCCCACGGCACACCAGCATCCAAAAATGAATCAACACATCTGTATTGATCTACAGTCCCTCCACAATCTCACCTGCATTTTTGTGATAATTGTGGCAGAAAAAGCTGGACGTTGCAGCTGTTTTTTTTCTAAAAGATGTAATAAAAGTTAAGTTAGTTTTTAGTAATAATTTTAAACTAAATTATTTGACATTTTACTCTGGTAGTTGTTTTTCCCTTCAGTTTATTAACATGTAATTTGATGTAACCTCATCAAAAAAACTAATATATTCTTTCTAAATTGTGATTTATTTTTTTAAATATTTTTTTTTTCAATGTTGGTACAAAGGTAACTGTAATTTTTGAACATTTATATGATCACAATATGTTTGTTAAATTTTACACAAAGAGACTAACATTATATTTATATTTTCTGTAGCTTCACAAAAAGTAGACATTTTAAAGTTTTATTGGTTTCTCTCTTGTCTTAATCAAAGATGAAGTCTTTGAAAACTTTAACAAAAATGTTTTGTTTTATCTTTTTAAATTGTTTGAATTTTGTTTGTGTCTGTTGGCCACTTCACCTCAATCCTGTTTCTTAAATGTTGTTATTACTTCTTCTTAAGTTTAACATATAGAATAATCCAGACGTTATTAGAAAAGTGTTTCAGTTAGAAAGACGACTTGGACCAAACTCTGGGATGTTTGGCTGTTAATAAACACAAACTTTGAAGGAGAAACTAAACTGTTGAGCTCTGATTTCATCAAGAAGATTTAAAAACTATTTGATGTGTTTGTTGTGGTTTCAAGATCTTTTAACGGGGAAGACTTGTTTTATTCTGAGACGCTGTCACTTTAACCCAATGCATCATGGGAGATGTAGTGCGTTAACCACCGCAGAAAGACCAGCGTCTCTGAGCTTCATGGTTTTGTTCACTTGTTCCACGGTCTGACACCGGATTCTGTGGAAAGCTACACCGCTAAAGACGAGCTTTAGCTGGTATTTTTGTTGGAACTGCAAGACTTTATGAGCAGAATTAAGAACAAGGAAGTGAAGACTTTAACCACTTCTGATTGGTCAGACTGATGACGTGTGATTGAGTCTCCAAGAATGATTGGTGGAGACAGTTGAAGGGGCGGGACTTTTCCTAAAACAGCTGAAGCTACGGCTAAATAGCAGTACCATCATTCTTATCCAGGTGTCTTTAATAGAATCAAAGAAAGACAAAGAAAAAAGTATTTTACAGTCTTTCATATTCATAACTACTCAGTGTTTTATCAGGACCTGTTTGGATGAACACAGAGCTGAGATCCTGGAAATGGGAAATATTTTTAGATCAGTTACCATCTCCCACGGCACATTGGTTAAAAACACTGCTTTAAAGGACCTTTCCAGAAGTTTAATGTTATTTGTTTCCTAATTATTTGGTGGTAATTGTTGTGATTTGGTGGTTTGTCACTAAAGACACCGATGTTTGAATCTAATGGAGGACAGCAGATGCTGAGCCGTTTGTGTGTGTGTGTGTGCGCGTGTGTGTGCGTGTGTGTGCGTGTGTGTGCGCGCGCTCCAGGTCGGTGTACGACGGTCAGGAACATGGGCTCTTCATGGAGAAGCTGGACGCTCGGATCAGGAACCACGACAGAGACATCGAGAGGATGTGCAACCACCACTTCCAGGGCTTCGTGGACTCCATCACGGAGCTGCTCAAAGTGCGAGGAGAGGCGCAGAAGCTGAAGGTGGGGGGCGGAGCAGCGCTCGGACGGGTTGAAAGGACAGAGCATGACCTATTATCTTTGTGCTTTCAGAGTCAGGTGACCGAAACCAACCAGCGTCTGCAGAATGACGGCAAAGAGGTTAGCTTGAACGCTACCGCCAGGAGCGGCGTGTGATTCTGCCTCTCTCACCTGTCCTCCTCCTCCTCCATCTCCCTCTGCAGCTCATCACCTCCATGGAGGAGCTGAAGAAGTGCCGCGTGCAGCAGAGGAACATCGCCAACACCATAGACAAGCTGACCCACTGCCTGCCCGGTAACACCCACAACCCAAGAGCACGATCGGATCTGCTGCTCGGTTCTGAACTGTCTGCTCCTGATTTTCAGTTCTGGAGATGTACAGCCGCCTGCAGGAGCAGATGTCGGCCAAAAGGTACCCTCTCAGCTTTCCACCACCCTTGTGCCAGAAGGATCTGGTTCTTCAAAGGGTCAGACAGATGACCTCATGATCATCAAGGATCCAATTTTTTTTACAACCTTTTTTCTTTATTGCAAGTTATTCAAGTTAAAAATTGACCAATCAGTTGCATAAAAGTAGGCGGTGCCCACTGGCCCCCACAGCTAATTCAAAGCATTTGACAGATAACCTGCTTTGCAATCTGTTAGTGTCGTGACGTTAAAGTCGTAAACAGAAGTGTTGCATATCGGCGTAATGATGCTTTTTTTTCTGAGTCCGAATTGGTTGGTTTGTGTTATTTGTATTAAATCTTTTACTACTGTAAAGTGTTGCACATCAGCGCAGATCCCCATATTTCCGTTTCAGAATCCTTTAGTTCACGTTACTTGCATAAACACTTTACAAGTTTATGCAATGACCATAAACAAACTACTGTAAAGTACTGCATATAGAGTATTGCTACTTTTCTCAGCTTCCAGATCCGCTGGGATTCCCTTTATGGCGTTAACAGTAATTTAAAGTTTGTCAACACTGGATCTAATGCTTTAGTGTTGAAGGGTCAAAGGCCATTAAGATACTTACTGACATAAAACTGCTGTGTTGTGTAAATACATTTGAGGACTGCTAATTCTTTCTATACTCTATAGAGTTAAGATAATTCAGTTGGTTCCTAAACCGGCGACCTACTTTGAGAGTAATGAGGAAAACTGCTCATGTTCTGAAGGGTTTTAGTTCACCCACTCCATTGAACATGGTACTTTTTGTGTTTTTAACATGTTTTTTCACATTTTTCACATGATGGAGGACATGTATGATGAAATCAAAGATTCAAATTGCCTTTCTGAGTATTTAATTCCATGGTATAATTAAAAACGCACTGGGAACGCTTTGAAAATGGATCAGAAGATGATCAAAGTGGGTTATTGAAGTTTCAGAAATTCTCATTTTAACTACCCAACTGTGTTTGTTAACTTTCCAATTTGGGGCCATTAGTTGAAGTTACAGGAACCTTATCAGTAAAACCTTTTCTTCAGTGTGACTATCGGTACTTTTCTGGACATTCAACAGTATCCGTTCAGTTTTTGTTCCTTTTTATTCACCGTCCAGCCACTAGATGGAGCCATAGTGCTGCACACGGGAGCTCTCGCGCCTCCTGCGTGTCTTTTCCCTGCGCTGCCCTCGGCCTGACCTGCAGATTGGAGTCTGGTTGGTCATAAATTAGTCGTTCTGTTTGTGTTTTTCTTCTTCTCCGTGTCCCGAGGCTGCTGCTCTCACAGAGAGCAGGCGGAGGTCAGCCAAAGCTGAGCGCTGCAAGAGCGAATCCCCACACAGTCAAGTGTGTCGGGCCTTTCTCATTGTCAAATGTCCTTGAGGTGCATCGGATTGTGTGTGTTTTTGTGTGCTGGTTTCTGTATGCTTCTAGTTTTCAGTCATAGGTTTGGAGTTTGTTGTTCCAACAAGTTCTACCAGCTGCTTAGGGCTTCAGCAGATCCTTAAACTCCACCAAAGTCTACATTAAATGTTTTACCAGAAGTGACCTAGTGTAACTGTTGTGTTACCCTCAGGTACTACCCCGCCCTATGCACGCTGGAGCAGCTGGAGCAGACCTGTCTTCCCAGGGCGGGCCAGTACCGGTTCTGCTCCATCATGGCTGAGAACATCCCCAAACTGAGGACCCACATTCGGGACACAGCCATGAGCCAGCTGAGAGACTTCCTGGAGAGCATCCGGAAACACTCGGACAAGATCGGACAGACCGCCGTCAAGCAGGTACATAACCACACCGTTGATCCTGAACCAAACCCTCCTTTATAAGGGTCGCAAAAAGCTTTTCTGTTTAGAAGGGATTCTGCTCAAGGGTACGTTTTTGGATCAGCAATTTGGATCAAATCAATCATCTCTTAGAAAAGCAACATCAAACCTTCAAATCTATTGGGATTTTTTTGTATTTTTTATCAATGAAATCAGCAGCAGGTTTTGTGAAAACAAACCAAATTGGTTTTGGTGCCATGAAACCCTCATTTTACCAGGGTCTACCAGGGTCTACCAGGGTCTATCAGGGTCTATCAGGGTCTACCAGGGTCTATCAGGGTCTACCAGGGTCTACCAGGCTTACCTCCATCAGTATTGAACTGCAACCTTACAGTGTTGAATCTTCCACATACCTTCACTTCACTTCATTCCTATAATGCATTTGGCCCTTCCTGACTTTTATCACTCGTTTTATTAGAGAGATGGTGTGGTCACATGACCCAGCTGTAGTATTCCACCCCCCCACCTCCCCCCACCTCCACCGCCTTTAACATCACAATACACCACATTTTCCATACATGGACAAAGCGGAGGCATAACAGACGTAGTAATGATAATATGAAAACGTTTCAAAAAATGGAGACAGTAGTGGGCCGGGCATTTAACTTGACAAATGAGAGTTTTGTTGAGTGTACCTATAGTTCTGTTTGACAATTACCCCCCCTGCCCTCATTAGTGCACTAATGTAATTTTTTAAAAAATCATGAATAATAATGCAAAAGTTTTAATGTTTCTGACACCAAGTAGTAAGTTTATGCTGTTGTAAACTTGGAGGATTTGAACCTCTTTGTGAGCGTGATATTGCTCCCTTCTGAAACCAGCCTCCAGTGGTCATCTGAGGAACTGCAGCATTTGAAACTTCCTTTAAATTTGGGATGGGCAGGTGGCGGCACGGCAGCGGTAAGCTAAACTGACAGCTGTTAGAACACAAGGAGACCGTTTTAGAGCTTATAAGTCCATAGTCACCTGTCAATCATGTGACCACGCCCCCATTTGTGGTTCATGAAGTTCATGTTAGTTTTATCCCAAACATTTTTGGCAATGTGCTATAAATGTGGGTATTTTTGTTGTAAAGTTGGAGTTTTTAAATATTTGAGTGTAGGGATGGGTACCGTGCCCCGGTAATGAAGCAGCCCCGGGGCCACATTCTTCGGGACCGCAGTATCGTTAAGATCTGACCTGAACGGTTCTGCTATCGGTACTGGAGAAGTTACTTTTTCTTTTTTTGTGTGTGTCCCACAAGCGTTATCTGCCATATTTAACTCACCAAGTCAGTCAATTTTCCATTAATTTATGATGATATTACAGGGCTCGACATAGCCATTTGTCCGCTGGCCCGGTCCTGTTTTTCGAGCAGTGCGGACCACAAGACTTTACTTTTCACTTGTCCGCTCGGGCCACTAAAATATCTAACGGTTTATATATTCTTCACCTTTTTCAATAAAGTATATTTTGCGAAAACGTGTAGATTTACCTCGTCTTCATAATTTAGTTTTTCTGCTAGTCCTGTGTTCAGACTTCAAGGGTTTCTATGGGAAACCTTTGATCACTTCTCCTTCTCTCCCGCCAAAAACTACTGGCCCTGTGGGCCAGTGCAAATTTCTGGGCTATGTCGACCCCTGTATTAATTTCGGTATTCTCATTGAAGCGGAGAGCTCTGACTATTTGTTTGCACGGGGGGTTGTTCAGACAGCACGTGCCGCGCGCGCACACACACAAGACAAGGCAGCGCACACACAGTCAGTGGCGATCTCGTAGGGAAACGTGAGCGCCCTAGACTAAGAACACCCGTTTCTGCGTAAAATTAATGAAGTTCACATCAAGGAGCCTCTACCATCCTGTCACCTTGCTGCTACGATGACCGCATGTTCCGCTGTTTGTGTAGAGCACGCTGGAGCGGTGTGTTGGCGTGTTCTACACAAACAGGTTGAGAGGCGGGGCTTAGATTCACCGCTTATGATTCCAGACCTGTCAGACACTATCAGCTGCTTCCTAATACTTAATAATAATTAATGACTAATGATAGTTGTCATCCGTAAAATTAATATAATTTATTGGGTTTACTGGATTTAAACAAAAATAAATAAATAATAAAGGAGTCTACATCAAAGTGAATTTGTTTCCATCATCTCACTTAACTTAGCTCTGGGTGTTTGACAGACAGAAAAGTCTATTCAAGGTTGTGGAAAATGGACAAAAGATCAAAGGAAACATCACGCTCATAAAGAATAAAAATAATTAGATTAAATAATTAAATGAATATCCCTTCTGGAACATTCTCATGTACATAAAGTAAAATGTTTTGTTAAAAAAAGTGTTGTTGCATAATGAGGAAATAAAATACTTTATGTTCTTCATTTGTTATTTATTTATTTTTCGTCCTCAAAAAGTATCGATGGGAGTACCGTTAAAATACCGGCTCAATAAGCAGCATCGATAAGAGTAGTAGTACCGTTAAAACCTTAAGGATACCCATCCCTATTTGAGTGAGTGAAATACTGCTCCCTTCTGAAACCAGCCTCCAGTGGTCATTTGAGGAACTGCAGAATTTGGTGTTTCCTTTAAATTTAAGAAGAGAAGGTGCAGGTATGGCAGAGAGGAACATACCTGACAGCTGTGTGTTAAAACACAATGAGACAATTTTAATTCTACAGTCACCTGTCAATCACAAGGCCACACCCCCTATTGAGGTTCACGAACATATACCCATGTTCTTGTTTTCCCCAATAATAGATGAAATTACAAAATTGAATATATGTTGGTAATATACCTCGTGATCTGAATAACTCCAATTTCTTTTTTTAAATCAGCCTCAAACTGGACGTCTGGTAGTTGGCCCGCTCACCACACTCACACCTCCATGCCTTAGTGCTTGGAAACTACGTTTATTGACTTGATTTTACGTCCTCGACTGGTCGGATCCAACAGCTCCTCACATGTTTCTTCCAAAAACTTGAATCCTCTTGACGAACAAGAAAAGCAAACGTCGTCCTTTTGCTTTTCTTCTAGAAGTTTCTTCCTAGACGTTTGTGTCTGGCAGATTTCAAACGTCGATGTACAATTTGAGGTTCAGCTGCTGATCTTTGTAGTGGTAACATGGCTTTTTGGGTCTCCTAATTGCAGCTGACACAATCTCCATTGTTTCATTTGGAGGTCTTTAATCTTCTGTAGAATGTCTTTGTGGAGATACGGCAGAGAATGCCGTCGCCGAATCTAACAAAGATCTGGTCTTCGCTCATTTTCTGACCATCTTGATGCAATTAGAGTGAATCCAAATGATGGATGTGAGACTGTAAATATCAGAGCTCATTTCCCTTTTGAGTTGGTGACATTTTAGTAGATAGTGCTGGGTTCTTAACCTAGTTATGTCCAATTGTTGCAGTCGTAGTTACACTTTTGCCTCAATCTAAATGAATATATTAACTTTTGTTTTTATTACATTCCATTTTTAGACACCTTTTTTTTGTTTTTATTATTTTAGAATAAAATATATAAAAGAAAAAACAGGAAAGGGTTTGTCAACCTTTTTTGTGACCGTTATTGGCCCTTTTGTGTGTGTGTGTGTGTGTTAGCAGCATGTGTGTATCCATTCGTGTGTGTGTGGATGATTGTGTGTTGTTAGTGGGATGTTTGTCTGACTTCATGCCATCACTAGTTGTTATTCCTCATCACGACTGCCTGTTAATCAAAAGCAGCTTTTGTGTGTGCGGGCTTGTGTGTGTTTGTGTGTGCGTCTGTGGTTCCGCTGCCAGCAATGGAGCACATCGGCGCTCACGGCTGGAGAGGCCGTGACTTGTCGGCAAACGCGCACGCTGACTTTCGTCGTTTCGGCGCTCCTTGTGTCTTTCACATCGCCAAAACTGCACACCAGTGTGACGTTTTTGTGCGTTTGTTGTGGTATCCGTCAGCCTGATTGAGGCCTCTGGTTTATTTGTGCGCCTTGATGTTCTGTGGAGGAATCTGAGGATGAAGGGATGAGGGTTTCTTTAGGAAAAATGGAGGCAAATAACGCCATTTTGAATGAATCTTTTCCATTCTGGGCGCGTTTAGCTGCAAGGATTAGCTGCAATTTTAAAGACTTTCAAACTTTTTAGGAAGCAGTTCTGTATTTTTCCTATGACGATTGCATGTCCAAACAAGTTTTGATAACTAACAGGTAACTAAAAGCCATGTCACACAAATTTTCCGCCACAAATTTGGGTCTTTCTTGATACATACAGCGTTTCTTGCGTTCGTCATTTGTTGATGTGCGCAAATGTCCGTCGAGGGTTTTGGCCAACAGGTCTTTACATGAATTCGGTTCAAAAGTTTTGGTCGACGCAGTGTATGCGTATTTTAAGTAGTTTATATGTTATTATTACGTAAATCTTATGCAATTGTGCGTGATTTTTGCAGGATGCATACGCAGATTTGTGGCCTTCCTCGACCGTTCCACGTATGTCTAAGCGACTTTCCAGTTATGTACCATGATGTATAACTTTTATATCACGTATGAGGCACACATATCATGTCCAAATGACGTATTTGACGCACGAATTGCTAATGAATTTGATATAAATAGCGCAATCATCACGCTTGGTTCATGTTCTACGTTGATTTACGTGTTCTTTGTGTGGTTTATTTGTAATTCTGTGGTTTTAACATGGTCCATTTGTGATACATGTTAGAACAATGCTTAACATGTACGTTGTGGCTGTGTGACACAGCCTGTAGTAATGTGTTGCAAAACAGAGCAAAGCCGATTTGAAAAGCTAATCTTTTCAACGAAAAATTCTGCGGATGCACAGTGATCACATAAACGGTTGAAGAGTTATGGAATGTTGACTGAGACCTTTCCAGTGTTTAAGGGTTAAGTTCCGGCAGAAACCGTTCTTAGAGCTTCAGATACAAGTTGCGAAGCTAAGACAAGAAAAAGGGAAACTTGGAGTCCTTAACAAACAGCAGAGCTCAACTAAACTGACTCTAAAGATGGGACCTAGAGGTAAACAAACCCAACTGCCGTCCATTGAAATCCACCTATAGGCTCAGTCATGCTTTCATTTTACTTTCAACTCCTCACATTTGCGGTAATGCAGCGCCAAAAGTAGCCCGACAGCAGACTGCGTTGACCTTTGAGGTCAGTTTTATCCCTCTGCACGTTCCAGACAACGGCGGACAGGACAAACTGAAAAACCAAGAAGCCGCCAACAGAGAAAGAGTCTGTTCACCGTCCATCTCTCTGCTGCACCTGCAGCTGCTCAATGCTCCGGCTGTTTCAAGCCCTGACGGATGGGTTAAATGGGGAGGTCAAATTCTTCTTTGTAATTGGGCGTTCTTGGGTAAATAAAGGATTTTTGGCGCCTTCTGCCGCTGACCTTGGTAGATTAAGAGATTCTTGTCAAGCATCCTATTAGGGAAAGCCTGAACACTGGAATGCTGATGGTTGAAGAAGAGATGTCCAGATGTTGGACGCGGCGTCCTGTAGATGTCGCTGAAGGTTTATCCCTAAAAAAGACTTGGAAGCTGGAAAAGTTTAGAAGTTTTTTTTTTTTGATGCAACAATCAAAGCTAATGCTGATCACCGCCCTCCCCCCACAGCCAGAGGAACATCTTTGGGGAAAAATGACCCAGCAATGGAAAACAAGCTGAATATTAGCTTTCACTCCTTTTTGTAGTTAAAGCATCTGTTTTTACTTCAGGCTAAACGTACAGTAAACGAACGAGCAAAAATCAGTTTCTCAATGCTCGAATGGCCCCATTGTATCGAGCTAATAACCCCTCCTTGACCCTCCGATGGGGGTTCCTGGACCACAGCTCCAGAGTCACTGGTGTAGAAAATCCACTTGCAGTCACTGAAGAAGCTAACCGCTAACTCCCCCGACCACTAATTACATGGGGGATTATGGAAACCCCAGCCGTCCAGCAGAGCCCATACCCATACTGGATTCTGTTGCGTCTTCAGATGTCGGGAGCTCACACAATCAGTCAGAATGTTGTGTGTGTGTGCGTGAATGTTGTTGACGTCCTTGGTCCTTTTCCTTTCCTTTACGTCTCCCCCATCCCCCTTTCTTTGCTTTTTTGTCTCTCAGACAGTGTGTCTCTCCTCCGCGCTCTGTTCCAAATTAGCTCTAACTCTCTGTAACCGGCCGCCGTTGCAGCTCCCTCAACCAAGGATGTGAAAATAAATAGTTTTTAAGGGGGAACGAGGTGGAGGAGAAGACGGAGATGGAGCAGAGTGGATGGTTTACAATTGGTCTATTGTCTGCTGCCACTTGCCCATGGAGGAAGAGGAGAGGGAGGATGAGGGGGAAGAGGAGGAAGGATAAGGTGGAATATGGGCCAGAAAGGAGAATGCTGATTGGTGGCAGGACCAAGAAAGAGCTTGAAGAAAATCTGTAACTGTTAGGGTCGCCAGTTAAATTAAAGTTTTTTTTAGCTTAATGGGGGACTTCTGTTTCCTGTCAAGGACTTCCGGTTCTGGGCGTTATTGTCTGTAGCCAGGTCTTCTTGAAATAAAAGCCAGGGGGGTCTTGTCTCACCCCTGGACGGTCAGTGTCCTGGGGGGGTTTCAGGAATTCTCGCTCCATCTGCTGCTGATTACCTGAATCAGGTGGGCTTCACCTCCCAGAAGAGGCAAGACTGGTGCATGGAAGCTGAACACCCATCTTTGAAGACTAGCACTACTCCAACTACTGTCTAAAAAACTGCTAAAAAAAAACTATAAAACTATTTAGTGCCCTGCATTTTAAAAGCATTTCAGACACCCTGCTCACTGTTTCTTTTTTTTTTAATTTCGTAAACATCTAATATGATCACACAGATTTCCTGTAATAATAATGAACATTTTACGAATAGTATTCATGAATCCGCTGTGTCCTGATGATGAAACATTTTAAGAATTCCTTCAAACCGGACTAATCAAATAAAGGACTCAGTAAGGGTTGAAGTTGTGAGGAGTTGTTCAGTCCAGTTCTCATTTACTGTCAATGACTCTGACCGACACGGACGAATCACGGCTTACTGATGAAGTCTAGTTCCAACATGGCAACGGACGTATCGCAGAAAAGCGACAGAATTGACTTCATTCGCTTGGAACTGGAAACAAGTCATTTTGTATGGGTGACGTCTCACGGGATTCATCCAGTTAGATTATACAGTCAGTGGTTCAAACAGAATCCATCATGGTCTATGTTCACCAATGTAATGACCCTCAATGCACACTGGTCTTTGGAAGACTTCTGGAAATTACTAGGGCACTGGATTTTGGGATTGTAGATTCAGACAGCTCTACAAGTAGCAAAAGCACTATATAGTGGACTAAGTAGTGAGTAGTGAAGGAATTCGGAAAAAACTTATGTTTTAAAATTGCTAAGAAAGTCTTGAAGATTAGACTATAAAATTATGAAGTAAATGGAATTAACTGTAATGCTTGTATCACTAATTAAAACAGCTGGACACTAAGCTACTTGAACATGAGAATCTGTAGGGTTCTGTTGTCATTCAGATCATTTTTCTTTGGTTGTAGTCAAAGTCATCAAGTAACCACTAGGCTGACACGGTGGATTTAGAAATTACACCTAAACTCTAGGTCTTAATTGGTTAACGTCTCGCTGATGTTTCAGCTTTGGACAATAGAATTCCTCTGTAATAGGATACACCTTTGTCCTGTGTTCCTGCCACCACTTACTGACAGCCAATTTGGCCACTTAAACTGGCTTTCTTGGATCCTCTTTTATCAAAGCGCCCAAAGAAAAGGGGAGGAAAGGTGGCCGAAGGAGAGGGATGGAAACATGACAAGATACAGTGGAAGGATTATAGAGAATGAAGAGAAACCAGAGCCTCCCAATGTATTTGTCATTTGTTCACTTCTGCGCGGTCATTGATCATTTCTCGTCTTTCGTTCTTTCTGCCACAACATCTGTCCTTTTCACTCTTTCCCCTTCTCCTGTTTTTCTTCCTGGTGTTCAGCGGAGGACGAGTCCAGAGCTTCTGCTGTGTATTCAGCAGTTGTACACGCTAATGGGAAACAGATTGCCGGGCCTGCGAGGTGGAAGAAGATTGATTACCTGTATCTAGTTACTAAACACACACGTGCGTGTGCGTGTGGCGAGAGGCGGGGAGCACAGGCTGGATCCGGGGATTGAACCATCACAGGGAGAAGGGGAATGGACTGGCGCGTCCCACCGAGTGTCTGGCTGAGTCTGGGGTCTGTCAGGGTTCAAATCTAAACCTGTGGGTCTTGATTGACACCAATAAATTAATAAAAATAAGAAGTATGTTAGTTAATCTTGAGATTCAGAATGTGGTGGGACCACAATCACTAAGCAGGAAAAAGATCGTTTTGCTTGGAAGTTGTTGTATTCCGTTTTCTCTGACCTGATCCACAAGAAAATCCTTTGGTCGACACACTGGGAAAGCTTATCAATGAAAGAAGAGTCCATGTGAAACACATTTGGGGGGAGACAACTAAACAGAAAATTTTAACCATTTAATCTCTATGTGTAAAGAAAAGTAATGAACAAAATCCACATCATAATCTCTAAAATAAACCAGATAAATCCATTTAAAACAAACAAATGTCCACTATAATGTCCAGGCAATGGCTTGCTCCAATCTTTGTCCTGATTGTCAAAGTAGTACTACTACACTTAAAGCAAAATTCTAAAAAATGTTTGGTATAATAATATGCCAAATGCTAACACCTAATTGTTGGTGAGTGGTTCATCCACCTGACAGAAGAAGATTGTAAATGGGGTTTACTCGAATAGCACCTTTCTTCCTCGAAGGGCCAAGGCGCTTCACAGTCACGGTCCCATTCACCCATTGATGGCAGCTCAGCTGCCGACCACTAGTGCCAACCAACGACCACCAAAGGCAAAGTGGTTACACTAGCTCCGCCTTAATTGCTCCATTTCTTTTTTTTATGTACATACAACCAACAAGGTATGGTTCGGTTCAGCTTAATGGGTCCATTTTATCATGGAAATGCTCAAAATGCCGGACTGGACCACACTGGACCGTTAATTTGAAATGAGGCTTTAGAGTTTTAATGAAATGCTACCAAGCTAACCTCACAGTGATAAAAGTATTTGTTTTTTAAATAAAACACTTAAAACGCACTGTTCCAAATTATTACGCACAAACGAGTTTTTCAAGATTCATTTGTTGAATTTACAGCGTTTGTAGGGTGTATATTCTAAAATCAAAAAGCTATTTCAATTAAAAACATCCTAACGGGTTAAGTTACCGGTACATCTTAACATAGGGCCCCTTGTGTGATAGCAGCTTCACCATTCATGCATTTATCTAGTTGTAATCTTTAACTTGAATTATTTGACCTAAACGCATAAAAAAACCCATTGTTTTTAATGCTGAAATCAAAATGACTCAGTCAAAAAATTCTTAAAGTGAAGTCTCCAAAGAAACCCTTCTCAAGGAGAAACAAGACCTGAGCCTAAACTGAATAAAAAGCAGTAAAAAGCGATCCATTCATTCAGACAGTTTGGTGAAGTTTCTCCCGGTTGTCCCACCCTCCGTTCCTTTTCACCTTCTCCCCTCCCCTTTTCTCCCATCTTAACCTCTGCCTCTTTTGTCGCACGTTTCTCCTCTTTTCCCTCCGTTTCTCCGGTGGGTTTGTTGGTGAGATGACGCACGTTCCCTCACTTGTGCTTTGAGCACCCCAGCAAATGCCTTTCCCTTCAGAAAAGCACAGCAGCATTTGTAGCAGAACCTGGTACTGAGTACGCCAGTGGATGGTTGGAGACAAACGCGGGAGCTGAATGAAACCCCTCAAGTGGCCTGGTTGACGTAGATGCCGACGTTGGTGACGACCATCTTTGCAGAGACGCTCTCGGCCTGCCTCTTGTCTTTTGAGGCCCATTTATGCTAATGTTCACGTTTAAATAAAGACCTCAGGAACGAAGTGTTTAACAGGCCTCCTCTTCATCCCTGTAATTTTGGTTACTTCCTACGTGGAGTGAACCCAAAGCTGGAAAAATTTGCGATGACACATTTTTGCACCTTTCTGTATTGAATTTCCACCTATTCTGTTCTTTAGAGTCATTGTCTGATGACTCACTGCACTTTGTTTGTGGGCATCAGATCAAAGACGGCATTGTGTTGAGTTGGGTCCACCCTCGCACGCACACCGGGTTTTCCCATCATCCCCGTCATTCGGCGCTCTGATGGAGCTCCCTGATGTTCATCTTCGCATCTTTGGTGGAGGGAGAGTCCAAGGCACTCTATAGCCTACATGACGGCGCCAGCAAAGAAAGGAAGCGTGCACGGGGACTTTGGAAAAGACCCCGAGGCGCGATCTTGGCGAGGATGGAAAGATGGCCCCTGCTCAGACTGTGAAGGAGTTCCCCTCCTTGATCGGTTTTTCCCACAGAATAAATGTCGCTCATGATGGGATGGGAGCTTGCTGCGGGAACATGGTGTGTTGATAAATTTCTAATTCGGCCTGTTTGACATCTAAGTGGTAGAAATGGTAAATGACGTATACAGTGGTCTCTCACTATTTCACGGTTCACCTTTTACAGTCAATAAATTTTATTTATTTTTATTTAATTTCAGAGTTTTTATTTTTTACAGCACGTTGTGTTCTGTGTCCTGATTGGCCTTTGACCATTCTCAATCAATGCCCTTCATGCCGTGTCCCTTATGTGAAATGCATTCAGTTTGCTAAATTTACATAGATCTTTGTTGGTGATCAGATCTTTTTCATTCTATAACACGTAACTTCATTGTTCTTTGAAGGATTCAACTTTAAGAGTTTGAAGAGGAGAGAAAAGTGTGAAAACGTTCATGTCTGTCTGAGAAAAGTGTATAAAGTTTGTAGTTTTACAGCCATAAACCATCTAGAACAGAGGTGGGCACTGAGGGCCGCATTCCTGCATGTTTTCCAGCATACCCTGCTCTGGCATGTTCTAATTGGCTGGACACACCTGAACCAGGTAATCAGCCATGAGTAGGGCTAGACTATCTGGAAATCATGCAGACACACCGGCCCTCGAGTCCTGGAATTGCCCACCCCTGATCTAGAACAACGAAGAAAATAACGATGACTACTTCATGGATTTCGTTCATTGTGGGTTCAACGTATTGCCCATGAGCACTTTGGCAAATCCTGCAATCCTCCGATGAGGAGTCTACTCATTCTGATTCAGATACGAGTCTTTCCAACCCAAACTTCCTATTCCTCTTTTAGTCATTTATATTTCCAACCCAGCTGGGATGGAAATCCATGTATTGTTCCGTCTCATTTCCCATATTATTCCCTGAATGTTGCTGGGAGCGCTCCATCTTTTCTTCATACTCATCGCCTTCAGTGTTTTGGGATGCTCCATTGAACCATAATGGTTCTTAATGAAGCAAACACAATCTTGTGAAGTCCTCTGCTTCGTTCTTCGTTGGAAGGTTTTTCTACCTGCAACAAACGGGTGTATTTTCTTGAAGCTTATATTCTCTAAATCATCAATTTCATGTTTTTTTTTTTGCTACTCCTTCTACCATTGTTTTCTTGATTACCCTTCCTTTTTCCCTTTAGTGTATTCCCTAATATTCCTTTTAGTCCTGTCCCGTGTTTTTATTGGATCGGGCGTGGCGGGAGCAAGTAAAGGCCACAGTTGGTGACCTTTTAACAGTATTAGCAAACTTTACACTCAGATTCAATCCCATGCTAAAGAAGATTAACACTTTGTTTTCCCCGGAGAGGTGTGTTTCTGAGCCCCCCCCCTCCTCCATGGATGCCGGTGGATTTTAGTTTCAGCCCGGGAGAGCCGCCCAGGCCACATGTGGGACAGCTTTGGAGCTGTTATCGCTTGAACATCTGGTTTTGGTGTCAGGACTCTGAAAATCAAAGCGCTTTCATTGGTCTGCTCGAAAGTTGAGCCAAAGTGTCTTCTCCTCCCCAGTGTAACTTGAAAGGGGTTCTGGGAAATGTAGGAAATACCCGGAACAGAATCAAACAAACAGTGTGTTCCTCTCCCCCTCCTGAGGGGGTGGGGGGGATGTAGTTGGGTGATTGGATTTGACCTTTGTGCTGCTCTGATCTGCGTCTCTGCTCAGGCCCAGCTCCAGCGCTCTTTGGACAGTTCCCTGTCCATTCAGCCCCGCACCCTGATTGGCCGACGCGGCAGGAAGGAGGCGATGGCCGCGGCAACCGAGAGCGACGGCAGCCCGTTGTCGGAACAAGACTCTGGCATTCTGGATGTGGAGGATGAAGATGATGATGATGATGACGTGAGAACACAAACAAACGGACTCTGATGCATTTTAGACAACATTCATTTCTGTCACTTACATTTTCTTGACACATTTAAACCTTGCAGTTTAAAAATGTTTTGGTCCACGATGATGCAGCAAGGCTGGATATCACCAATATCTTCCAGGATCGATTCAATTCGATTCACCAGAACCTGGAAGATCCTGCTTCTTTTCAATGTTTTCGATCCACTCGATTTGATTTGATTCAATTTGTATTTACATGGTTTACGCATTTAGACATTTTTGTATAGAAACAATAATCTGCATTGATTTATTTAGCTTGGATCGATTCTGATCAATTTGATCAACCCAGCCCTACGATGCAACATTTACCCATCCTGATTAGATTCAACCTCATGTGTGTTTATCTTCAAAGGTCACATTATTTGCAGGGTAAGCAGCAATTTGAATCTTTAAAGTATTTTTTAGTCTTTACCGTTTTAAAGAGTAAAACTTGCAGAGGTAGATTCTCCTTCATGCTTGACGTCTTTTGTTGTTTTAGTTTAGTGCTTTTTTTCCTACAAAGTCACAACTGGTGGTGACTACCAGTCAAATACTGCCAATACTGGTTTAGTTTCCAGAATTGGTGAGAAAGTGGATTCGTTTATGCCCTGGTTTCCTGTACTGGGGGTTGACCTGTATGATGAATGTGGGTTTTGGGCTGTCCGCGCCTGTGGAGGGTCCTAGAGAGGGGCGACCTCATCTTATGCTTCGTTGACACCGGGCATTTGTCTCATCAAGAATATGCTAAACGCAGGTTCTTAAACTGGCTTTTAAACAGGTAGTTGTAGAGTTAGATAAGCTAATTCTCTCTAAGACATCTGGTACATCGCCTGTCCGTCCTGGGGGAGGATCCCTCCTTCATGTGGACACCGCTGAGGTTTCTTCTTTTTTCCGGGGATCTGCCCCACACACACACACACACAGTTTTTACCTATAGGTCTAAGGGCAGGGATGCCTAGTTTTTAGTTTAGTTTAGCCATTACCTATTGAAATCTATGACTTCATGTTCTCTATGATTTCTTGTTCAATGTATAATTGCCAGTATGAAGCCCATTGAGACGACTATTGTCGTAAAATTGGGCAATATAAATAAAAATAAATGGATTTGCGTTTTAGCATATGGTGTTCACACTGGACATTTTGGCTCTGCGAACTCATCGAGCGGTCTAGGATGGTGATGTTTTATGCGGGCCACCTGTGTGCCCTGAACAGTTTGGCCCATTTTTCACCCACAGACAGCCCACTTCCCACGTAAAGTTAGTTGTGACTGAGGCTTCAGTGACTAAAGAACGCACCATGCGACGGTGGAGAACGACGACTCTCCTCTAACAAACCTGCAGAACCCAATAGAGCAATCTTCTGCTCAAACCCATCCTGTCAGAAAGGCTACAAATGAGTTCTTGCTCCAACCTGACCTGCAAAGGGATTTTTATTTTTTAAAGATCTCCAGTTAAAATGTAATTTTTCTCAATCCAAAGTGCACATTTTAGTCCAACGTAGTGTTTGCATGGCACAAGTTCTACTTGGTTCATGAGTGTTTTGACGCTGACCTTCTTGGCGGGATCAAAGCGTCTCTCTGCAGCCTTTGTTGTTCGCATTAAAGGAAGGCAAAATACAATGAAGGGAATGGAGATGAACTTGTCACCCCCCGAGCTGCAGCTCCGTTTTTACGGTCGTCGTGGCTCTTTTACGTCCTGTAAACTTCACTCAACCTTCTTCAAGGAAAGACCTTGGTTTAAACAAAGGCCTGACCTCTGCGGTCGCCGGGGTTACGACCGTGTCGGCGCCAACGGCCTGCAAAGATGCCAACCGCCAGAGTCCCGTCTGCTCACGCCTGAAACGGGTTTCTGCTCCGTTCCTCACAGTCACTTCCTGCCTCCGTCTTTGAGGTTTTTATCGTTTTGGAGAAACCGAAGCTAACCTCTTCCCTTCCCCATATTTGCTTATTTATGTGTGGAAATGAGATAAAAAACCCCAGAAAACTAAAGCGCCGTCATTCCAGTTTCCATTCAGCCTGGTGTTGACAGAAATCCACGTGGAGCAATCGCCAGCCGCTCTCCATCCCCATCCACTTGACCTTTTTTTATGTGAGATGCTTTATTGTGGACGAACCGCAAACATAAACATGATTAAACGAAGAGCAAACAAACCTGCTGCCAACAGAAATGAGTCACTTTGGTGAAAGGTTCATGTGATGCTGCAGCAGGGAAACAAACTTCCTGTCTATAAACCCTCCAGAATAAAATCCCAGAAGGAGGTTATGGGTTCCTGGGATGCTAACGTAGTCCCACTCCGATCAGCTTTTGATCTATTTTCAAAGCAGTGGTTTTTTAATTATGATTATATCATTTTTACGGAAGAAAAAAAAGAACTTGTTGTTTTCTAGGTCATAGTTTCTGCAAAGTGGCAGGAGTTTGATAGAAATTCACCTAAAAGTTGTGTTTGGGATTGTTGGTGCGGAGCAACGTCTGTTGCCTGTTAGAGAAACTGACCTTATATCAGAGTAAACTATTGACATATATATGAAAATATTTTACCTTTGGCACACAGAAGAACAACTTTTTAAATGAAACATTAATTATTTTCGCAGTTCAGCTTCTAGCAGAAAGTAAGACGGCTTGATCTCTGATGCTCCGCCTTTTGCTCCTTGTGGATGTCGCTCGTTTCGTGACGTCAACCTAGAATCGGTCTCGGCAGCGCGTCTGCGTTTTGCCCACGAGTTTGAACAACGTCCGATCTTTTGCAGAGATGGATGTGCATATCGTGCATTTAAAATGAAAGCGTTTAGCCCATCGCCACTATTTCCACTGAGAAAGTGGGTGTGTGTGCAGATTCCTGTTGGAAGGGGCTGTTCCTCACTTTGTGATGTCACAATGTGAGAACCCACTCATTTTCATGGATTGGGAGAGGCTGGTGCTAAGCGCAGGTTCTTGAAGGAGTACTCATAAATGCGGGAATGGATCAAAATTCCACTTTAGAGTTGTTTATCGTGAGGAATTAACATTATAAAACTCTTAAAAGATCAAAAAGTGGATTTTGCATGGTAGGCCCTTTAACAACAGAAGGGTAAGGGATTTTTTTGGAGTACATGCGAAGTTTTGCGTCACTTCAGCTCGTCGCCGGCAGCATTACCATAGAAAAAAAAAATAGCTTGTTCACTCGTTTTTCGGGTTCACTGAGCAGACTGCGACCTTTACATTTCGTCTGCCCACCTACAGGTTTACCCATGTTTTGCCCCGCTTACGGCTTGTTTTCACCCGATAGGGCAGTTGTCACTAAGACCTTTGTTGGTTTGGATTTTCCCTGCAGGTCTCTGGAGCTCAGGAGTTGGTGGACTTCTCTCCGGTGTACCGCTGTCTGCACATCTACACTGTTCTGGTGAGTCTATATTCCTCTGGTTTCTTTTGTTGTTGTTTTTTGCTCCTCTCCTCTTGTGCTGCTTTTGTTTAATTCACGGCATTGCTTCATTGAAACAGCGTTTCTGTGAGTGGGATGTTGTCCTCCCCCCGTGTGATATGTGTGCTGTGGAGCTGCTTTGCTCATGGACTCATGACATTATTACCCTGTGGCTCTGACCAGCGTCGGTGCGCTGAAAGGCTGGCGACTGTTTCTGGATGGGATGAGGCCTCCAGCTCCTGGCGCTCCTCCAGCCCGCCGCTGAGAGAACCTGCGTGTCTAATCTCAGCCTGAGTGAGAGCGACACGGGTGGAGGTGTTGACCGGGCCGCCACCGGGTCAGCAGCACATTTGGGGTCGGCCCGAGTGCGCAGGCCCGCGGGGGCCGCGACCGGGCCAGCGAGGCCACACGGTCGGGGTGTTTGTGCTCAGCCTGTCTGAGGGGCTCTCTGGCAGGGCAACAGGAAGTGCATGAACTTTGACAGGAAAGAGAAAAGGCAGCGGAGGGATGGAGGCGGGGAGCAGAAAGGAGGGATGGAGGTTAGGGAAAGGGTACGATGGGGAAAGATGACAAAGAGCACAAGAATGAGAGAGCTTAAAGGGGGGGGAAGAGAGGAAAGTTTTGGGTTAGAGGAAGAAGCACAAGAGCTTTAAGGAGAGGAAAATCAGCAGGAAATATGTCAGAGGAGAGGAGCTAAAAATAAACCTCCTTCATCTACAAAAATGGCCAAAAAAGTCAAAACCAGTGGGATTCACTCCAAAATAATCTCACTTAGAAATGCTAAATTTGTTCTCTATCAGTTTAAATGCTTAACTTCCTAAACAACCTTTTTCTTCTGTTGAAGCTAAGAGTTAAACAAAAGCAGCTGCCAAAGCTGCATTTTTGTTCAATGAAAATTCCAAATTTCCTTTGCTTCGATGACTCAAATGTATGTCTATCTATTAAAATGTATTTGAAAATAATAATCCAGACGTAAACCCTAAAACAAACAATAGTTGTAAATATTATAGCAAAATGGCACATTTGGAGATAGAGAGAGAAAAGAGTAAAAATCATTTTTGTCCTCGTTTTTATCAATAAAAACGAAAAGTAAAAATTCGGATCTTCTCCCCTCCTTCATGCTAAACACGGACAGATTCACAGATTAGAAACCATCAGAATTCGTCAGCGGAGTCCCAATGAAGGCCTCCTGTTAGTTTACCCATTTTTAAAGTGATTAGGACAAAGGTATGTTTGGAAAAACTTTACAGACACACCAAAACCTCAAAAGACGAGAGGCCAGACGCTTTAAGTTAAGTTCGACGCATTTTTTATAAGAAGAACTTTAAAGTCATAAATTTACACAAAAAAGTCGTAACTGTGAAATTTTCAATGGGATACCATTTGGATTGCGAACATGGTAAGTTTATTTTACTATAAGATCCACCCAGATTGATCCATCCAAGGCAAGTTGGTAATCGTATCCAATTATACCATTATAAAAAGAAATAAACCAGTTTTAGAAAATACCATTTGGATTGATACACGGTAGGTTTATATTACTATGACGTAAAAACTCCCATGTGTCATCACAGCGGACAACACACACGTGACGACAGCGAAAATGGATCAGTCCATCCTTCTAGTCCAATGGGTGGAAACACTTTGAATTTAGCAAAGACGTGACCGTACAGTGTGCCAGAATGTTCCAATAATGTTCCCCATGATGTGGAAAAACAACAGTAGACTGAAATTTAGGAAACTAAAAAGTGAATGGATTTGACATTCATTCTTGTTTACTTGTTTGTTTGGACACGTATTTAATTTAAACTTGATGATCTTGAGGAAATCCAAGGAATCTGGAAAACTTCACCTGCTCTGTTCAGTTCCAGGTATTTCTCTCTGAGTCACACTGCTTGAAGTTTGGCGGCTAAAGACGTTCTGGATCCCTCCGTAATCAGATCGAACCGTTCAAATTGAACCAATATTAATTAGGAATCGTATCGTCAACAACATCTCATGATATGAATCGAAACATTGTTAAAACGAACCATTACACCCCTAGTTTCCACTCACTTGGTTGATCCGATTCAATTCTAATAACAATCTGCCTCAGAGAGATTACCTGGTTAGATCGTAGGAATATAAATCAATGAAGTCAATGAATTGATACACTACCCTAGTATTCAGCCCTACCGCCCACCCCGTCAGCAGATTCAAACCAGTCGTCATAAATATGCCGTAAAAATCACAGGGGAACAGTTTGGAAAGAAATGAAACAGAAGCGGTGATTTCAGAAACTTCAGGGTAAATTTAGAAAGAATGGTTCAAAAAAACAAATTGAGAAGAATAATTAAAAGCAAAGAGTGTATGGAAGTCGGGTGATGAATAAGAGTTTGTCAGAAGGAAGGAGGATAACGGCAAGTCGCAGGAAGGATGGAGAAGAGAGTGAATCAGCTGATGGAGGAGAAGGGTCACAGAGAGGTTGAAGTAGCAAAAACAGGAAGAAAGGGAGAGAGGGCAGGGCAGAAAAAGGCTGAGATTGAACAGAAGGGAAAGGAGTGCGTTGTGCCTCAGGAAGGTGTCGAAAGGATCGACCCGATTACCTCAGGGGTCAGCTTCACCCACTCATTCATCTCTGTTGTTTCTTTTCTTTCGCTTTCCTCCTGGAATTTGTTTGTACTTGGGTCAAAACGAAGGAAAAAAGTGGCAGAACGAAAGACAAGAAACAAGAATCTGAGGGAAACTTTGCTGCGTTTGTTGAGGTCGTCTGGAAAATTACAAACTCACACAGGCGCTTTGTTGGAACAACTTGCACCGCATGAACACACTTTTGACACTTTGGTTTATTTGTCTAGCAAACCTGGATGAAGAATCCCATTTGTAATCAGTACCTCCACTTTCTCCATTTTTTTCCTTTTCTCTTTCTGTATTCCTTCTCGTCTTTCCCTGTTTCTTGTCCACGACTTTCCATTCATTGTCAGTCCTGAACAATCCTCCTTTGTTGCACACTTTACAGTGAGAAATCTGAAAAAGAGTTGTTGGGTTTGCAAACGGGCCTGAAGCCCAACAAGCTGCCGAGGGAAAGTTTCACTGTCACTGGTGGATTACTGCCCAGAGAGTCTGTTTTAAGGTGTTTTCTCTAAAGACACAACGTGGCATTAGTGTTGGACAACATCTTTGAATCGGTTTCACGAGTCTTACAACAGTTACCTGTGTGGAGCTTCAATAATTTATAGTCCTGAAGGACTTTGGTCAAACTTTAGTTGGCTATACAGCTGAGGATGGTAGAAAAGCTGTCATGTAGGGAAAGCTTTGACTCTATTTTCTAACTTAGCAGCTGAGCAAAACGGATCAGAGCTAAAGGCCTCTTGTGATGGACAGATTTGACAGTTACAGTAGGGGGCTATGAATCTTCTCGCACATGAGGAGTCTATTTGTATAAACCCCTTGTACGAGCAAAACTGACATTTTATTTGTTAGTCCTGAAGCTGAGAGAGAAAGGGTCCAATCCTATTTATCGACTTTTAATCTGAATGAGTGCAGTAAAGTCAGAAACATCGGTGTGATTTTAAATGCAGATCTTACCTTTGAAGCACACGCAAACCAAGTTACAAAGACTGCATTTTATCCTCTAAGAAATGTTGCCTGAGTGAGACCCTTTCTCTCCAAAGCCAGTGCTGAAATATTAATCCATGCTTTTATAACATCTAGGACAGATTACTGTAATGCTCTTCTTTCTCATCTTAAGAGAAATGCTATCAACCGGCTGCAGCTTGTTTAAAATTCGGCTGCACGCCTTTTAGCTAGAACCAGAAAGAAGGAGCACATTTCTCCAATTTTGAAGTCTTTGCAGTGGCTCCCAGTCAGCTTTAGGATCGATTTATAAGGTTCTTTTATTAGTTTATAAAAGTTAGAATGGAACTGGACCCTCATTTTTATCAGATTTACTTTTAGTCTATGACCCTCCCTCAGGTCCACAGGTGCAGGCCTGCTGGTGGCCCCAAAGGTCAGAACCAAAACCCACGGCGAGGCCTCATTTCAGCACCGTGGGCCTCGCCTGTGGAACAGCCTGCCTGAGGGCGTGAGGGCTTCAGCCACTGGGGAGGTTTTTAAGAAAAAAACACATCTGTTTAGTAAAGCTTTTACATAGTTTTTACTTGTCCAAATCTTTTTCTTTGATTTTAGAAAATTTTAACAACTAATTCGATTTGTTTTGATTGTAATGGTTGGATGTGTATGTGTTGGGTTTTTATGTGTTTTTATTAATTAATTTACTTTTATTATAATTTGTACTATGTTTATTATTTTAACTACTATATTTTTATTTTTTTTTCTTCCTGGGAAGCACTTTGAGATGCTCTGTAGCATGAAAAGCGCTATATAAATAAAGTTGAATTTTGTATTTGAGGCTAAACTTTCTATCAATTGTTTGTATATATTTTTATTTTTGGTATATGGGATTGCTGAGGACTAAACTTAACTTAATAAATGCTGGTTCAGTGCGGGCTAATCCCATTTCCACCACCAATAACAAAAAAGAAGTCCTAAATTTAAATCTAAATAAACCTATTAACATCTGATTATTAACCTGTCATGTTAACCTGCGTTGTGTTTGACCCTTTTAACATCAGAGTTCAGAAGCTGACATTGAAAATAAAATGTTAAGAAAACAACAGAAACCGGAAGAGGTAGGTACTATGGGACATCTCTGATTGGACGATGACGTTTGTCAATCATTTCAACAGGAAATTATTTGGCATGAAGCGATACTGGATATCATTATCTGATAAACAATTTTACTTAATGCCTACCTTTTCCTGTTTCTTATTAAACATGTTTTTCTTATTTAACATTTTGTTTTGATTTTGTCTTACTTTTGCTTTCTGCTTTTCATGTTTTTTTTGTTTTTTAGTTTCTGGAATTTTGTCTCGGTTTCTAAAATTGTATGCTGCTTTTTTATTATTTATTTTGCTTTCTAAATTGCCATTTTGGTCTTGAAAAAGTTTTTACGTTGAGTGATTTTTGTTGATGGGATTTGCACTTCAGGTCCACCGTAGGTACCAACGAAGGGGCAGAGATTTAGCTGCGACTTTTTTTCAGTTTGACCATGCAATCAGCTGTAAATCTGGTCTTGAATTCTGCTCTGGATTATGGTAATTGGCCTAAAACATTGGTCCTAAACTTGAATTTGTTGAAACCCTGTCAGAAATATTTATTGAAAACTCCAAAAACGTATTAAAAATAAGTCCCCCGGATCCTGTGTAGTGTATCTTACAAAGTATTTTTTTTTTTTAAATACACACCCAAAAGATTTTAATTGATTAGATTTTAAGTAAACTGGTAAAGCAGTGTTGGTTTTGAACAGTTTTCAAAGGCTCCGTGAGACAAGAATGTCCAATACCCTTTCCATTTGAAAGTTCCACCCCAATATTTTTTCTTAAATAAGATCAGCATCACTTTTTTGTTCAGGCCTTAATATTGGCTTGTTAAGTCTACTTGATGTCAACCCACTTCAGAAACATCTTGTTGGTGCAGACAAAGACTCCATGAAGTTCTGATGGATCTTTGAGAACAAGCGGCCAGTACGGAAAGACATCCATGGTTGGTCTCACTTATGAGAGCAAAGCTCCCCTGGTATTGATCACAGTTCAGAATAGTTGGAACATATCGAGATCTGTCACGTATTTCTGTTTGTTTTTCAAAAAATCAGGAGAATAGAAGGTTTTGTTCCAGGTTTTCATGTGTTGGGCAGAAGTGGTGATGGTTCTGGAATCGAACCACTCCCTGTCTAAGTTCCTAATCGTTCTCTTATGTGTTGGCTTCGTGGTCCCATCTGTAACCCTATTATACTTCTTGTAGTCCAAAGAACTTGTTGATCTTGACTGGGTTTTTGCTGCAGCAGAGTCCTGTCTTTTAACTTTCAGACACTAAAGCGGTCTTTTCTGAAGACGTGTGGACTCGCCACGACTGCAGTTGATGAAAATTTAAGCTGTCTTTTTAATAAAATTCTGACATGGTGAGAGTTGTACATTAGCAAAGGATCAACTGCAGTTACATTTCTGTCTGCAAGAACTCCAAGATCAGATACTGTGGAGAAATGTTGGAAGAAAGACATTTACAGACTGGATGGAAATGTGTGATAACTTAACGTGAACAGGTCTGACTCTGCAGTCACAATTCATTCCATCACAAAGCTAATTCTCTACAGCACATTTTTAGTGAGTTGGAGCCCATAAAACTGTTTTTAAAGCTTTTGTAGTTTTGAAAAAGATGACGTAGGTCAACCAGGATGACCAAATCGAGGGAGCGACTAGAGGTGACAGACTTCTACACATTAAGGGGAGCCAGTTGGGTGGGCTCCTGGATGCCTCCATGGGGAGGTGGTCTGGGTAGGTCCCTCTGGGCTGAGGCCTCAGAGAAGACCCAGGACATGCTGGAGAGACTACGTCTCTCGACTGGTGTGGGAACGCCTCAGGGTCCCCTAGAGGAGCTGGAGGAAGTGGTTGGGGAAAATAAATTCTGGAGATCTCTGCTTAGACTGCTGCCGCAACCGATATCGGTGTTGATAAGTGATGGTTGGCTCGTTGTCATCTGAACTGATTACCGTTCTTAAGGGTATGTTTTTTGTTTTAGTTCCATCATTAAAAATAAAGTTGAGACAGGAACTTTGGAAACCAAAGCATAAATTCATCAACGTATCTTCGGGTAAATTTGTCTTTTTGCAACAAGGCCTGTTTGAGGCCTGTACTGTTGGAAAGCTTCTTTATTTACAGTTTAAAACATGTTGACTCTTGGTTGAAGTTCAAATAAACTTCAAAGATTGAGAGTTTAACCATCTTTATTTCATTCCATGGATGACTCATTCCAAGGTAAATGGGGCCAAACCTTTCCTGCCTGATGCTCAGCATCAAAAGTTGGGTTTGGGGAGGATTTTACCACATTTTCTGGTTTATTCGCTTTAGTTTTTTTCTCTCCACGTTTATTCGTATGAAGCAATCTGTTGTCTTCCACTCCGATTCCCCTGAATTCCTTTCTCAGAACGTCCATCTCTGTGTACAGACGGATTTATGCCCATGTGAAGCTGGTAAAGGGCAGGCTCTTCAGGCGAGGATAACGCAAGACAACTTGTGTGATCTCGTTGCACCAATAAAAGTGCAATTCAGATGCTGCCAAGTGAGAGGAAAAGGTCAAAATAAAAAGAAGGACCACCATTTTAGGTATGAGAGGACTTTCCTCACTCAAGGCGTTAATCACAGTGGTTGACCCGTATGGGTGTTGCAACGTATTGGGTTGTCTGGGCTTGTGGAAGGTCATAGATCTCTTGAGACTCGTCGATCACCGTATTGGACATCATAAAAATACAACATATGAGTGACATGTGTTTGATGAGTGTATTGAAAGTAATCAAAAGAGTAACGTATGTTGCACGCACATATGATGTATAACTTGCCAGCGATTTACCTACTTCACCCTTACGTATTACCCTTGTGTGTTGTCTAATGTTGCACGAACATTTTAGCTCTACGGGTTCCCTGAGCAGTCTAGGACCTTAATACTGTACAGGTTTGCCCGTTTTAAACCTGCAGACTGCCCGCATCCACCCAGAAGGACGGTTGTAAGGCTTTAGGCTTCAACTTAGGTCAGGAAGTCTACTTGAGGTAGAACAAGCAGAGTGGATGGGAGAGGAAAGCCCAGGTTAGCATGCTTTGTCCAAGCCAATGCCGTCATTTGTTTTCCTACAGCTCTATCAATGGTAGCAGGTTGGCGGTCAGGACAGAGCAGTGCAGATACGTCTGTTTACTCTGGAGGTCTGGTCAGTAGCTTTTTCATGATATCTGGAAAGTTCTGAGCTTTATCTCAGCCCTGACCTAAAGAAGACACAGAGAAAAGAGTTTTACTTTGTGGTAAAATAGTTTGTTTTTCCTATTCTCTGGTTATTTGAAGGAGTTTGAGTATTCTTTTTTTTCCCAGAGGATTTTCTCTCATCTTCATGCCAGACAGTCGTCAAAACCATGAGGTTGATGGTTGGTTTGGTACTACTCCACTAATGCTTGCTGATATTTTGGCATTCTTCTTCTTCTTTCCAACTGTTGCATCTCCTTAGAAACGTGTTAATAGAACATAAAGTAGTACTTAGAACTTTGTGTATTTCAAAGTTTGAAAAGTTCTTATTTTTTTAAAGTGGACAAAAAGGTTTTATAATAAAATAAAAAAAGAACAATTGGAGCCTAAAAAAAACTCCCACACAATTTTTATTTTATTTAGTATTTTCTCTTTCTGCAAACTATAGTTTTAATAGTTTATTTACGTCTAAAAAAAACGAAAATAAAGGTTTATCAGAAACGAATTAAAAATCTGAAAACACATTTTCTTAAAAAGCTTAAAAAAACCTCCACTGCAAACTTCAAATTGTGGGAGATTTTATTGTCTATGTTGCCATTTTAAGACACTTTTCCTGCTTTACAGAGCAGAGTAGCTCCTAAAATCTGAAGACATTGAAAAAGTCTATATTTACTTTGGTTAGTTTTCAGTTTTGCCCCAAACTGGTGAAAATTATTATTCAAATGTGGTTAAAAAAAAATTTTTTTTTTTGTATAAGACATGGATTTTACGTTTAACCGAAGGGTGTCTTTTGTTGTGTGGCTATAATCATGTAAGGCACAATACTGCATTGTTTTGTCGAACAAACTGAAAAAAAAGTTGTTTTTTTTCACTAATAAGGCTGATTTATGGAATTGAAAGCAAAACATGGCAAAACCATTAAGAACATTGAAACAAATGACAGAAAACGAACTTTGGCGTAAAGTTATATAATTACTTGCTAAAAGAGACTTTGTTTGGGGACTTTGTTTGGGGACGTTTCTGACTCGATTTATTATATTTTCCTTTTTTTACCCCTATTTTGTTAGAAATAAACGAAATACAAGGATTAAAATTGAAAATAGGAGAACAATAAGCCTTTAAAAATCGGAAAAAATCCATCTTCAGGTTAATATTTTTGCTGGTTTAAGAATTTCTATCTCAGTGATCCTATAAACCACATATTTTTCAAAATGTTCCACTGCTGTACGATGGTAATTGACTAAAATACGCATCTCTGGTTCTAACATCACTCTTGTGTGTATTCAAGTTGAGGTTGTGTCCTCTGTGTCTCACCCCCCGTTTGTTTTGTAGGGTTTGCGTGATGTGTTTGAGAACTACTACAGAAAGCAGAGGAGGAAACAGGCTCGCCTGGTGCTGCAGCCCCACTCTAACATGGTACGACTGCACTGCCACTCACCGTGTGGAGGCACTCTGCTGTTCACACACCTCTAACCTCACCCGCACACCCCTGCTCCTGACTCACACTTAGCCTGGATTCACGGAGAAGCCCCCCCACTCAAGGACTTAGTTTCAAATAAGGCTGAAAATGGTTTAAAGTCAAACTAAATGCATCCTATTTGTTCACATTTTTTGGCTAAAGTCAATTTCTTTAAGGGCCCACTATTTATAAAGACGCATTCCTTTACAAATTAATGAGTGAATAATGCACAACATTAAAACCAAAGCATCCAAGTTCACTTTTCTTAGTCAAACTCACAAAAGAAAATTAAAAATAAATCATTAAAAGATGCTAAACATTGCTTATAGGTCATAATACCTGATAGAAGCGTAAGTAAAACACTGGTTCCAGTAATATTAAAAAGTTTCCAATGTCGTTGGGGGAAAAAAAGGCAAACAAGACTTTACTACATTTTACCAGATAAAACAGTTTCAGCTCCCAACAAGCAGAACTTTTTCAAGGATTATTTTCTGTTTTTGGCAATAAAAAAGCTGAATATTCTAAAAGTAAGATCATTTTAGTCCTAAAGGAGCTGAACATTTTGATGCCAGCGATGGTATATGGGCTGAAAGGATGCAGAAGATGTGCAGAAAATAAATGTTAGACTAAAAAAGACATGTTTAAGTATCTTCAGAGTAAAATCATCACTGTAGCAAAAAAGCAGAAGTTTGTTTGCATTTTATTCTAACAAGATCTTTTATCTGATGAATATAAAGTACAATACAAATTAGACCCTTTTGCATTGAAACAATATATGTTTTAAAAACTATTATTAAAGAAAATATAAATACTTTAAAAGTGACAATTGTGAAGAAAATAAAGAGTTCTAGTTTGTTGATATAAATGGTCCTCTCCTAAAAAGGATGAGTGAGGTCTGTAATGTTCAACGGGTTGTAAAATAATATTCTCGGAAATCACATTTTTAATGATTTATTTGCATAATTCTGCATAATCACAGACCAGTTTCTTCTTTTTTAAAAAGCTCTTCTATCCTCCACTGGTTACCTGTATTTATGTCACCTGTTTGAAAGAGTTATCTGTTTAATATACAGCTGTCCTCACCCCTCACCACTCCACTATGATCAAAGGCCGAAGAGCTGTCGAGGGACACCAAGGACAAGATTGTAAACCTGAAGGAGTCCGAACTACAATAAACGAGCAGCTTAATATGAAGAGAGCAACTGTTGGAGAAATTAATAGAAAATAATAGAAATTCAAGATCCCTGACAATCTCCCTCCACCTGGAGCTCCATGTCTGATCTCACCTGGTGAAGTACAAATGATGGATTCAAGGATTCCCATCCTGCATTTCTCTAAAGGTTTCCCTGCTTAAGTCAGAACAGGTCTATGCCAGTCTAAAGTTCTCCAAAGTCCATATCCACATCAAGATTTGGAGAATATCATCTAGTCACTCACATATTTCCAGAGACCCACCCCCCCCCCTTAAGTTCATCTGTTTCTTTTTGTAGCACGAGACCTTGGAGGGATACCGGCGGTACTTCAATCAGATTGTTGGGTAAGTCTGCTCGTCTTCTGCGTTTTTTTCAGGCGTGAAGAAACATCTTAATACTTGCTTGATGTATCACAGCAGTTTCAAGATACTTCTGGTGTTTTTTTCAGAAAGTGCATCAAGAACTTTCCTGATGCCTGATGGGTCATTTCGTAGTCTTGTTCTGCTTTTTCATCTTCCATCTATCTTTCCTCGCTGTGTTTTGGAAGTCTGTGTGTAACTTGGCATCCTTAGAGTTAGAAAGCTTGAATGGAAACGAACAGGACTTTCAACAACACCTCCTTTTATTACTTTTAAGTTTCTCTTGACAGTTTGACGTCTCTTTTTCAGTCCACTAGCCCTCACCGTCCCTGCGGGTTTTGCTCTCCTCTATCCTCCCATCTCAGTAAGAGCGTTAAGCCTACACACCCACTCGCAGCTGATTGATGATGCCGCGACGGTCGATTTACTGCTGTTCTACTGTCTGTCTGAACGGAGCAGACGCTTCGATAAACATACCTGGGTGGACATACGATCGCAGACGGGATAAGACACCTTCCTGTCTGTCGTTCTCATCTAGAGAAAACACTCCAAAAAGCAATAAACACGGACCATAGAGGCATAACGTTTTTGGTAGTAGTAGGATCAGTTCCCTCAATTTTTTCACATTGGCTGTTTATGACAACTGAGTGGTACCCACTGGCTCCAAGAAGCCAAAATGTATAGACTTCTATAGAGAAATAAACAGGCGTTACTCAGTTATTATAGCTGTCACAATAACCATTCTTGATCTGATACCATTTTTTAACATGTTCCAAATAATCCTGATTTGGGGTGTGGGCTTCCAACAAGCTCCTTCTAGTGAGAGTGGTTGCCATAGAAACGTTGACTTGGACTGCTCCGGAATCAATCTCTGATACCGCTGGCTCCAGCATGGTGGCATTCATGTTGCAAAGAAATGGCAAAAAAGTGGTGAGTGACTATATCTTCAGTCCAGTCCTCATGAACAGTCAATGCCTTTGCCCAGTCCAACTCCCATTGAATGTGGTAAAACCAGCATTAGCAGCTGTTTTTGAAAATGTGTGTGGTTGATATCTTGAACATAACCACAAGGGAATCCAGGTCCAACTACAAGCTGAGTGTTGTGTCACGGAGGGCATTTAAAGCCAACTCAATCATTCAGCCACAAATGGAACCTTCCGGTTCATGTTTTAATCCTGGTGTGGGAGGAAAGAGGAAAAGTCCTGAAGGAGGAGTTTGATAAGAATGTCCTGGAAGTGAAGAGAGCATCAGATAGGGTGAGGAGTTTAAAAGTTGGAAGTTAAAGGTGCGATGTTGAGTGTTGTCAGCAGTTTTGCCTCCCAAGTAGGAGGAACTCTGGAAGAAGATGAATGAGGTGTTCAAAGGATAGCACCACTGGGGAGATAGTGGTGATTGGGGGAAACAAGGACAGATGTGTTGACAGGTTCCACAAGTGTGATGGGAAGATGGAAGGAGAACTTTGAGGAGCTGATGAGTAAGGATAATATTAAGGCCGTGTCATACAGCCACTATGTACATCATGCGCATTCTCCATGTATGATTCGTTTGTGATACATTAGTGATACACGTAATTCCCAAGTGTTTCTGGTGTTCGTCATTCGTCCATGTGCGCAGACGTCTGTCAAGGTTTTTCAGCCAAAGTGTCTTTACGTTAATTCAGTTTTGAGCTGTTGAGATGGCTGAGAATTACGCATTTTGGTTGAACACAGACATAGTGGATGTTTTAATTTGTTTATACTTTGGACTCGTAATCCCATGTTTTCATGTCTGTGACATGTCATGGCTGATGTCTGTGACATGAAAACATGGGACAGCAGGGACAGAAAGTTCTTCTGTGCATCAATTAACTAAATGGATCAGAAGTTGGATAACTGCTCACGATGACGTGCCGGTCGGAGTGATGTGTGCCTGATACTACAGACACTGTGAATTTGTATGGAAAGGCTTAAGACTTGTAAACAGTTGTGTGGATGCCGCGTAAAGGTGTGTGTATGCTTGTGTATGAGCATCAACACATGTATTGCTAGTTACATATGACACCCATCCCATGACCTTGTATTATCATCCTCATCCGCCCCGTCGTCCTGGCCCATCACAAGAGGCACTCAGCTGCAATCTGTGTGTTCACGTCCTGGATGTACCATGTATGTCTAACGGACTTTTTACATGTGTCACCAATGCATAACTTTTGTACATACCATGGTCCGGGTGAATACTCAATTCTGATTGGCTGCTGGGTGTGCATTAAAACCTGATAGCCGCACAGTGAAAAAAGTAGTTCCGGTCACCTAGCTTAAATGTTTTGTATCACTACGCCGGCTTCTTAAAACAACCTTTTGCGTCATCATTTGGACAAGAACAAGCGGTACGAGGTGAACTTTCTCTCTGAACTGTTGCTTTATTCAACCCATCGGAAAGATCAACATATATATATCGCCGAATCTTGACTGCAGCGGTGGTGCGGCACGACTATTTGTTAGTGATGCGCCGCATCAAATAACAAATAGTCCGCTTTTTGTGAGAAAAGCGATCCAAATCGAAAAAAACAAACAAACAAGAATTGAGGACTAAAAGCTGGTTAATAGTATTTATTGCTTTTGTAAGTGACCATGGTATAAGCGGGTTAACGGCCTTCAAAGTGTGCGTTATTACTTTTTACGCATTTCGTGGAAGCCACCGTCGGACGCGAAGCGGAGGCTTCCACGGCGTGCGTTAAAAAGTAATAACGCACAGATAATGCACAAATCACTAATAAAATGCAGATGCACAGCACAATAATCACGCATGGTTCATGTTCTATGTTGATTTACGTGTTCTTCGTGTGGTTTATTCGTACTTCATCCGTGGTTTTAACATGGTTCATTTGTGATACATCTGTGAGATGTCCTTGAAAAAAAAAACTCACTTTTTCCACGTATATTAACGCATGACCAATTTTCATCCGTGTGCAAAATGTACATATTTGCTATGTGACACGGCCTTTAGAGAGCCGAGAAGAGATGGACGTTGTGGAGCGGAACGTAGCAAAGGTTGTGAAGGCTGAAGTGAGGAAGACATCGTCGAAGAGGATGAAGAGTGGAAAGGCGGTTGAGCCTGACCACATGCCTGTAGAAGAATGAAAGTGTTTAGGAGAGGTGGCCGTAGACTGTTTATGGATGTAGAGAGGGACACGAGGGTGGTTGGTGTAAGTGATGAGGGTGCAGAGGAGAGGGATAGATGGATGGAAAACCACTAGCTTTGCACAAGCGACAGTATTCAGATGAATTATGGAGAATTTCAAGTAAATTGAATGATAGTTTGCTAAGCTTTTTCACCTAAATAAGTCATATCACAGAACCTTTTTCTTTGCGATTCCTCCTCTGATGCACCAAACCTTTTTGTAGAGCAATATCACTATCGTACGGTACAAATAACAGAAGCTGTTTTGGAGCAGAAAATGAAGAAAAGGTAGCATTTCCCAGTAGTTCTGCCTCTGCTGCGACTGTCTGAGCCTTTTAACCAATGGATAACTCTTTGTTCACACAGATTTATGTGTGGAGAACTTCCCCCGACTGAATTACAGCAATTGTCGCCTAAGTGCCACACTGTACTATCTTATATAGTTGTACATAATGTAAATCTCAACGATGCGTGAAATAATTAAAGCCGTAAGGCTTGGAGTCATTTTCTCTCTTTGGTCTTTTTATTTTTTAAATATATCATGGCAATGGAAAAAGAGGGGGATGCCTCCGGGGCAACTGGAGCCACTTTTGCAGGCAAATTAACCATTAATAATGATGCTGTTTTAACAGAGGTAATAAGTGGCGGGATCCTCGTACGCTTGGTAGTAAACCGCTGTCAAATTAAAAAGAAAAGAATAAAACATTTTCCCATTACGAATCAGATAGACCCAACCGTACAGTACGACTTTGCACCTGCGCTTTAAAGATCCTGCAGTGTTGATCTTTAACTTTTCTCTCATTTAAATTAACTTTGGCGCTATAGTAAACATTTTAAGAGTTTAATTTTAATGTTCAGATCTCAACAGACACCCTGGCCTGTAAGTGTCGTAAAATGCTTTATCGGAAGCAGACGCATTTCGCGCATGCAGGTACTGATCGAGTAACCGGTGTGGAGCGGGTCGTGACAGTCATCGTGACCTCTTTCACCCGATCTCCGTCATGTCTTTCACCCCACCTTGCCTCCGGTGGAAGGTTACCGCCAGTGTTCGGCAGCGGAGCCACCATCGGTGGGTGAATAGGACTGTTGCTGAAAAGCGCTTTGGGACTTTGAAGAAGGTTCAAACCGCTATACCAGTACACGTCATTTACCATTTTACCAAAGAAAAATTTAGTTTATAAGAAAATCTAAAAAAAGACATTATTTAAAGACCATTTAGTCCAACATATTTTCTTAAATGTGTATCAGATTTGAAATAAAATCACAATAAAACTAATAAGTCTGAGTTTCTGTTCCACTCTGGACACAATATATATGTCGACTGTCGGTTCGACTCTCTAAATTAAAACCAACAGTTCCCAAGGATCCAGCTTTAATTCCACTGTACGATCACAGTTTCTCATTAAAATTAAAGCCTTCACAGTTGAAGGGCAAAAGCTCAAAAATGTTTCCGATCAATCTAAAAAGTGAGCCGCCCTCCCCTTCTGTGATGACAACGAGGAAACCGAGCGACCGCAGAGCGGCTCCTTGTGGTCTCTGCAGCCTCAGCGGGCATGGCATTGAGTGAGACGTACTGTCAGTGGACTTCAACCCAAGCCGCTTTCCGGGCAATCCGATCCATTCTCGCGGGCGCGGGTTCAAGAAAGCAGCGCAGCTCGTGATGGAAGGGAGCGGCGACGTTCTCAGACACCGGCGTCTTTTAACGCCTGACTGGACGAGTGTGCTGCCGGCTTGGCCGTCTCTCCTGGTTGATTTTCCAGCTGGAGGTTCATGGCAGCTCCTCTGGAAAGCTGTCAGCTTTCAACAAAACAAAGCTTTAGAGAAAAAAAAAAGTGGGGATATGAATAACCACACAAAGACATATTTTGTTTTATGCTAGTGATGCTTGTGATTAGCTGCTGGAAACGCTGCTGCTGCTGGTTGACTCTTTCCAGACAGAGAACAACTTTGATTAGAATAAAAAGTCTTTTTGCTGTCATTTAAAGTTTCAGTTCTCATAAAAAAACTGCTTTAAATAAAGAGAACTGTAGATCTGAACCGAGCAAACACTGGAATGTCATTTACGACGGGTATCAGATTTGCGGATGTTTACAGTTTTTCTCGTCATCCCTTCGTGTTTATTAAACAGTCTAGAACCTTTTGGTTTTTTTCCTTTTCTAACTCTTGAAAGTAAAGCCAGTCTGATGTGAAGAGTACTCCACTCAAATGAGAGTTCTCTAAAAGTTGTACAATGTGATGAATAGAAGTGACATCACTGTGAAACCACCACTACCTGAAAGTAATGCACATCCGTTTTTGTGTATTTGGATCAGAACAGACGCGCATTCTGTCTCATCTACATGCAAACATGCAGCAAATCTGAACGTTGCAAGTTCTTTGACATTTGTTGAAGAGACGTGTCAAATGATGTGGGAACACGAAGAAAATCTCCACTGTGTGTTTGGATGGCAAAAGAAGAAGAAATTACAAAAACTCCTTCATTTCTGCACCTGTTTCTAAACAAATAAATAAACGTCAATGTGCTACGATAGTGAAGCCTGAATACATTCCAGTCCAGTCAGATTCCGGTTTGCTTCCCTACGCCTACATTTATCCCTCCGAGCAGAGAGAGATATGGGGGGAAAAATAGTGTCTTTAAATTTGGACGTTACTACTGCTCGATGATGTCATCAACAGCCACCGGTTACCTACGTTAGCGGGTAGCTGCCAGCGCCCAGAAAATACACATCAGCTTTATAACTTTAAAAAGTAAAAAAACAATAATACTTTAAAAATACTTAATACTCAATACTAGCATGTAACCCTTGTGCTATCCTAGGCACTTTACCATTGGGAGTTGGGTCATCTAGACCCACTAGACAGTGCTCTGAACCTTTTTTCTTCAATGATTTGTGATCCTCACTGGTGTCCATGGATTACATGAAATCTTTTCACCTTTATCCACCTTTGTCATACTATAGGAATAACAAGTCCATGTAAGGGTGGGGTCATCTTGACCCAACAAGATAGCACAAGGGTTAGATATAAACTTGTACAATTGGAACAGTAGGGAGGAGCCAATGGGGAAGGGAAGGGAAGCCAATTGGATTTGGCCAAATATGATCTGTTCCTTTGTTATGATTTTCCTATTTTTCACATTTCCATATAGTTAAGTAAATCTACCCAAAATGCAACTTATATGTGATTCTTTTTTCTTTATTATGCGTTTTTTGGCTGCAGTGATTTATTCTCCTGAGTGACACAAGAACATGATGAAAACACCACTTTTATTATGGTGGGTCTTTAATGAAAGACTGGTGAAAACAGATCAAGTTTTTCTGTATGAACTACTCTAGGGATCAGTTAAATCAAAGCACAAGCTTTAGTTTTGATGGTACTAATGTATGGAACTTATTTTTCTTTATGTATGATAATACATATAACTCGTATATCCATATAAGTCATGGATATATTTAGATACCCTAATTTCCGGACTATAAGCCGCTACTTTTTTCCTGCGCTTACAGCCCTGCGGCTTTTTCAGTGACGCAGCTAATTTATGGATTTAATTGGCAGCCGTCATGTACGTACTTTCGGGCTCGGTGAATGGTTTGAATTCTCCATCTAACACCAAACGCAAGCCATTTGTTTTGTAACACACCTCTAAACAGCCAAACAGCATGGACCTCACTTCAGGGGGGTATTCCAGAAAGCAGGTTATGCTAGCTCCCACGATAAGTTTGAGGCTAAGGAAGTTAATAACCTCAGCTTTCGGTTCCAGAAATGGAGGTATGTTTCAGGGTAGGTCAAGTTACCATGGCAACTCATGCTCTGAACATAACCTGGTCGGGAGCAGGTTTAGTTGAAGCTTAGTTTGTTTTCAGAGAGGTGAAGCAGCATGGCGTGTCCATTTGAAGATGATTTATTGGATGAAAAAGCTCAGATAATACTTTTTCCACCGTGAGAGGGTGATAAGACCACATATGGATGTTGGAAAGAAACTTTTTTACTTTGATCTAACTTAATTATTTGCTTCAGTTAAGATAAATCATTTTTTTGTTAGGTCACTTTAAAATTAACATGTAGTTTTCAGACAATTATTTTCCTTTCGTTCAAATTAATTCAATTAAGTAGGTGTAACTTTGATGCTGCTGTTAAATCGGCACCGCAAGGGATTCTGGGATATCATTCCCTTTGCCTGTCTGGACGGATTTGGGTTTAAGTGTGAGTTTTTTTACAAAATGTGTTTAGTTGTATAGCTGTTTTACTGTGTTTCACCGTGTTTTGCCGAGCTATTTTGTCCTACTGTGCTTACGTCTCTGCACCATGAGTGAGAGTAAAGGAGACAATGATGAGTTTATATAGCACCCCTACCGCTTAAGTATATTATGATAGTGACGGAAAATTCTTTAATGAGTTTTTGCACTCCGTGCATTTTTCCCCCACCCTTTTTATTGTTATAAAAATGAGCATATCTGCCGGCTCAAACTTAGACATATGAAAGTTCAAGAAATATAAGTAATTAAGATGGAAAAAAGATTAATGGAGTAATGTGACATTTAGTTAGATAAATACGTAAATTTGAGTTGTATAAACAACTATTGAGTTTGAATAAATGTAACTAAATTATTTAAATTATTTTTCAGCCGTGTTACTTTTTTGATGGACTTATAATCTTTATCCGCCGTCATTAAAATCTCAGACTCCATCTCACTTCCCTCTCAAGTGTCGCGCTTTCTTTTTTTCTCTCCATGGTGACTCCAGAAATCGGTGATCCATTGAGAATGTCTTTATGTACCGTGCGTTAACCCAGGGTTACCAAGTCGAGCGTAATTACGCCAACTCATATCTGGTCTTTTGGAACCGACATACCCAGAGTAAGCAAGTTCAGGCGGATTTCAGCCAGAGTTCAAGCTCAAAGTCAGGCTAGTTTAAACATACTTCCTGGAATACCCCCCTGGTCTTAGACACTTCAGTCATGGTTCAACAAAAAGAAACACGCATGCCCGGCCGCATCCCAGAATCCTTTGGTGCCCTTAGACCCAACGTGCAAGTGATCGCCGCTACAATATGATGAAGCTTTCAAGTTCAAAGCAATCGTTAAAAGCAGCGTGAAAAAATCCCCCATCAGTAAATGGAAATGCCGGTCAGCTGCGTGACGGAGAGAACAGCGCATGCTCAGAAGTGTATTTACCTCTGAGTCATAGTGACTCGGCTGGCTGCACGTAAATAAATATGTGTGAATAACATCAGCCTTTATTTTGTCGGGACACGACTGGAAACACAAATCCATGTGGTCGTTTTAACGGTTTCTAAGGACTGAGCGGAATTTTGCATTGAAAAGCTCACAGCCGTCGTGTGAGCTTTTCGGATAGAAAGGGGAGACAAGGAGCCCGCTTGGCGAGCGCGGAGCGCAGAGGCGTCCGTGGAGCAACAAGTGTTTGTTGTGAAAGGAAACTTCTGACGAACGCGCCGCGCTGAGGCGCGCGCTATTTTACTGGTGTTTTTTTAACCAGCCCCGTTAGTACAATAATGCTGCCGCGACACAAGTGGAAGGAGAGTTGTTCCTGTTCACCCCTCCATGCACTGCTGCTACTTGCTCATTCTTAAACACGTACAACAGTGTGGCGAGCCGGGCGTTGGCCCCGCTTTTAGCCCCTAAGACTCATGGGAAATGGGGGATCGCGGATGTAAATTTCCTCATCATAACTGAGGGATGTAATGTTGATTATATGGTTACTGTTAGTAATTTTATGTATGATACCTAGATTGTCAATAAGTAAAAAAAAAAATTAATTAGACTGTCAGGTGACGATTGAATCTTCAGCTCTAGATTACCCTTACTGGATGTTTACCAGGAAGTAAAAGACTCATTCTTCTCACCAATTTGCCAGTTTTTGGTGGTGGCATGACCATAAAATTAGTCTATTTTCAAATCGGTTCTATGCAAACCGATTTGACCTCACCAGTTGCTCATCTCTTAGCGTCAATGGGCCCGTCGCTCAGAAACCAAGTTCATTTTAGGTCAACAAGACTGCATTTGCAGATCTAAACATAGTTTCTTTTACTGTTCTTAACCTCCTGGTGTTCCTCTTCCTCCTTCAGCTTCTTCGTTGTGGAGGATCACGTCCTTCACACCACCCGGGGTTTGGTCAACAGAGCCTATGTGGAGGAGCTTTGGGAGCTGGCACTCTCCAAAATTGTTGCTGCCCTGAGGACGCACTCTGTATGATGAATGACACATTTAGGAAAGACGAACAGCCACGTTCCCATAACATCCTGACTCTCTCCTCTGCTTGTTTAGTCGTACTGTGATGACCCTAACCTGGTGCTGGATCTGAAGAACCTCATGGTGCTGTTTGCCGATACGCTGCAGGTACGTGTGTGATTTACGACCCAGAGCCTCTCCGTCCCCCAATATCTCGCTAATCTCTCAAAGCTGTGGTGTTTTTAAGTTCAGCTGTCCTTTGTGACCCCAGGTGGCCATGAATCTTCTTAAAAGGAAGTTTAGTTTTTTTTTTTTTTTTAAGTAGATGGCTGCAAGTCTCCAAAGAAAGGGCTTCTTTCTGAACCGTTTTAAAGATGGGAGTTCCTCAACTGATCTGACTGTTTATCCCGGCTGCACAAATGAACAAACCTGAATGGATGGAGTGTGATGGATGAGGAAGGAATGGAGGAGAGATGGAGGGGATGTGATGACCGGATGGGGGGGGGGACACGAATAAGACTTATGGAAGACATGGAGGTTGTGCTTGGGAGGTCCGACGCCGCAAGTCTTTCACGTGGAGTGATGAGCTGCTATTGAATGCCGTTTTTCCGTTATTTCGACAGACTTTTTCCTTTTTCAACCAAACTTTCAAATCGGGTTTCAGACACGGGATGCCCAACATTTATTGCTTCATAAATCAGATGAAGGTTTTGGATTTCGGAACTGGTTACTGTTGCTGAGAAACAAAGACGTGAAGCCAAATCAAATGAATAGATAATTAATCGGGTTTGTTTGTTAATTTTACATACTGTTAGAATTAGTTCATTGGATACACTTCTATTGTTCCTTTACTGCTGGTTTTCCAGCTTTTCTTTTAATTAGGTTTTGAATGACTGAGCCCTTTTAATCCAGCTAAATAACAGGGGTAGAGTTTGCTGGAAAACATACAGGATGGTAGATCTGTGTCTCATTTCCACTGAGTGGTACGGTCAGGTCCGATACGGTCCGGCTTAGAATGGTCCAGGCAACTCAAGTAAGCGTTTCCACTTAAGTTGGGATCGCCGCGGTGCCTGTGGGGTGATGCTGACAACAACAACAATGGAGGTCATCCAGTAGCTCATTTTTTTTTCCATTTGGCTTTTGGTACTTCGTATAAACAAAGCGTTTAATGTTGTCTGAGAGAAGATTGCGGTCAGCGAAGAGGAATACAGCTGCTTTGTTGGAGCTTTCGCTTGTCGATATGACTTTCAGCCAATCAATGGTTTTCAAGAGTAGCTCCGCCCTAACCAGTCCGTTCAATTTTTCCATGGACCTACAACCAAGAGGGGCCCAAAGATGGGATTGTTCGGCCCGGCTTAATGTCAGTTTTATAAAGGAAACGCTCAACATACCAGACTGGACTGTACTGCTCATTTCATTGTTTTTTCATAACCAGATGGTTGTTGTCCATCTGAGAAAATAAATACAATTCATGAACATCCATAATTATTAACTACAAATCATCAGAAGTAGGGGAATTACTTTGCAGAATTTGTCTGTCGCTGATTATTTATTGATAAATGCGAGCAAAATGGTAAAAGGCGTATACTTATACAGCGCTTTCTACCCTCTTACGAAGTCCCAAAGCGCTTTGCAGTCACAGTCCCATTCACCCATGCACACACATTCACACACTGGTGGCGGCTCCGCTGCAGAACAGCAAGGTGGGGTTCAACGCCTTGCCCAAGGACACTTCGACTCATGGTCTTGCAAGGCGGGAATCGAACCTGCAATCTTACGATAAGGGGTCGACCGCCCTACCGCTTCACCACAGCCGCCCAAACTATCTAACGCTTGTAAAACACAGTTGTTGAATGATCCAGTGAGAATCATGTCTTTTAATTTTTTTTTACATTTTTTCTTATGGATGTTTTTAATTAAATCTGCTTTCTTGTCCAATGCCTAAAATAAAATGTCCCTCTTGTTGGTGTTTTATAAATACTGATCTAAAACTCAACCGTTTACGCAACCAACGTAATTTTGATGGATTCGGAAGCTGAGAAAAGTAGATTTGCGGCGATACAAAACACTTTACGTCCGATGCATTGGAGTTATGTAAACGGTTGAAAATCGTGTGTTATTTAGGCGCCACCAGCGAAATCTCCAGTGTTTAAGGGTCAACTTTGAAAAGTTTGGTATTTCCCTCCTGACTGGGACTGGACGGGCGTCATCTGGGAAGTGAACTTCAGCCCGTGTGTTTGATCTGCATTTGCAGGGTTACGGATTCCCGGTGTCCCAGCTGTTTGACATGCTGCTGGAGATGAGGGAGCAGTATGGAGAGATCCTGCTCAAGAGGTGGAACATCACCTTCAGGTACCGACCGATCTGGGCCGCCGTCCGTTTTAGCGGCTCGGGTTGTCGTGCGGGAAACCTGCCTTTGGCCAGGAGGTCACGCAGTGTTTTCGCGGCCACAGCACACTCTCGTCACACCAGAATGTGAGAAATGTGGTTTTGAAGTTTTATGAGCAACAAGAGAGGAAACGTTTTCAAACGACGTCCGGAACATTCTTTACCCTTCGGAGTGGGCAGCACCCTCAGACGCTTTGTGTGTGTTTGGGCTCAACAGGCCATTGTTCGCCTCTGTTCAATGATACCAGAGGGACGCGGGGCAGTGAGAACGGACAAACAAACACACACTCCCTCTTTCCTCCTCTTTTTCTTATTGGAGTTAACACACAAACACACACTCGGGAAGCCACAGGAATGTTGTGATGTATTGTTGGGGAGCGATCCCTCTCCGGTTCACCTCCTCTCCATGGAACGCTGGAACGTCCGATCTGCGGAGCGCCAAACAGACGTGGGGGTTGTTGAAAGGAGGCAGGGTGGTAAGAAAACCCGAAGCGTTGGAACGACCCCCAATGGGACGGTTGGACGTTAATGTTTGCGTTTTAAAAAGAGAGGGGTGGAGCTGGGGAAACGTTTGTTTTTTTAGCTTTCTCCCGTTGACGTCTTCCACGAATGGAGGAAGTGATTAACCTGTGATCTGCCGTCTTCAGGCAGGTGTTGGATCAGGACAACTACAGTCCAATTCCGGTCTCTACAGAGGAGGAGTACCGCCACTACACTTCCCAGTTTCCCATGCAAGATCCTGAACTGGAAAAGGTGAAAACGAGACATCAGAGTTATAAAAATCCAACTTTTTGCTAATTTTAAACATTTCACATCCTTTCATTTTAGTGAATGATAAAGGTTAGAGATGCTGATAAAGTGAAATATTTGGCAAAACCTTATGAATCTCTGTGTTTTATCTTCTGTGTTCGCCAGCTTCCCTTCCCTAAAAAGCTTCCCTTCTCCGAGTTTGTGCCAAAAGTCTACTGTCAGCTGAAGGAGTTCATCTATGCCTGCCTGAAGTACTCTGAGGATCTGCATCTCAGGTACTCGTTAAAACCGTAGGTGGTTTGTTTTCACCAATGAGTGTTCGCATCAAACCTTTTTTTTTGTCTCCAAAGACATTTTTTTCATATCTACATGTATTTTGTGTGAATTTTTATGTTTTCTTTTCAAATTAAGGTTCTTTAATTACTTAGGCCCATTTTAATATATAAAAGAATTGTGTGTTTTTTAGGTGACTTAATAAAAATATATGCAGGATAAAAGAAAAAGAAAAGCTAGAATAGGATTGCTTTGATGATGTCATCTCAAGTCAAAATCACCACAGCGGACATACATATTTTTTTAAATCTTCAAGAGTTCTCAAACCTCTACTTGTAAATGAATTCTGCTGACATCAGTCAGCTTCATCTTTAGTTGCGGCCCTCTACCTTTTTAAAGCTGGCTTCACCGAATTGGAACCGTCATGAGTCGGTGGTTATAGGGTTGGCCATCAAACCATCATTTATCTTATTTCTTCCTCCGGTCATGGATCAATGGTACCTCCCACATAAAGGTACCATTGATCCAGTTGAACGTCGTCATAGTAACAACAGCCTCTTTTTTTAATGTAAGCATCAGCTCCTTAGAAAAACTGGAGGCTTTACTTTGACACAGAGACGGGAAAACCTCCATACGTGTTCATCAACGTCAGATATGACAAAAATGAAATGGTTGCTATGGACTATCATACATGTGATGGTCCTAGACAACGAACAAATCAAATATTGTTTAATGTTTTAGCTGCTGCTGCTGCTGCTGTAGACGATGCACAGCCATGGGCGGGACGATTTAAGGCCGTTTGTCTCTTTATACATATATATATATATATATATATTCATAGTCTTTGGTTGGGAAGGTTTTATTGCACTTACAGTAATATAGTCAGTTTGATTCACTGTACTTTTGACTCATCTTTGTGTGGCGCTCCACTTTATCATAGATCCCACGGAGCAGAGATGAACTAAAGTGTCTGCGAAGAGTAGCGTGAAATGCTCCAGAGCTTTCCCTGTTTATATATGTGCCGCTTTCGTTAGCATCCAAGAGTGAGGAGGAAGCTCCTTGGTTCCATTTTCAGGCATCTGTCTCGCATCATGCACTCCAAAAACTCTGCAATCAAATCCAGTTTGTGGTCCATCCTGTGCAGAGGTTAGGCGGTAACCTTCCCATGCGTGTGCTTGCGGGGCATGTGAGACACAACTTCCGCTGTCGGTAACAATCCAACAAAGCTACAACTCAGCTGCAGACACAATGCATGCAAGAAATGTAGCAAATAAACTTAAAAAGTCCCGAGAAGAACATACTCTGTAAAGTAACACACATATTTACCCACACTAAAGACATTTCTGTGGAATAACGCAATCCAGACACAGAACTCCTGCTCTTTATTTATGTATTTTTTAATTTATTGCTGTGCTCCTTGAAGTTTTGTGGCCTCTTTAGTGTTCACATGCTTTTTGTGGGCACTCTTGTTTGCACATTTGTAAATGTATCTGTACTTCTGTTTATAGGTGCATTTATTTGTACATGTGTGTTAATTCCCCTTTGGGGGCTGAGAATGTGGGAGGTACCATTGATCCATGACCGGAGGAAGAAAGGGAGATGGGGGGGGGGTGTTTGATTGGAAAAAGTCCACAGCATTAATCAAACTGGTATAACGACACAAAAAAACTGAGCGTGGAAAAAGACCACGCTTGTTTTTACATTTCTCCCCACCCTCTAGTGAAGTGGAGTCGTTAAATAAGAACACGGAGCTCTAGACCGCCACAGAAAACAATATTGATTCTCTTTAGTGGAACTAAAACTCCCCACTGCAGGACCAACCAGACCCGATAAGGTTCAGCAGGTCTCAAAGTTCCCGTCTGGTCTTTTTGGAGGTCAGACCGTAACAATCACTGCTTTTAATCACAGTAATGGCTCTTCTACTCAACCCGCTGTCGCAGTGCCGACTTCAAACGCCCAAGTACGGAAGCAGGCTGGACGGTTGACTTGGGTTGTGGCTATGAGTGCCCCTTGACCTCTGACCTGCATGGGTTTTTTAACCCTTCAACATCAGAGCTGTAGCTCCAGCGTTGACGCTCTTTGAGCTACTGTAACTCCACTACCGTTTACGTTGTTGACACAATTCCGGCAGATTCTTAAGGGGAGAAAAGTAGCTTTACACTGATATGTAGTGAAGTGTTTATGCAATGAAGGTAAACCAACAGATTGTGACGCTGAGAGAAGTGTTGCCGTTATGCAACACTTTTGTTGATGTTCACCTTTCGGCACATCCTGTCAGGGGTCGTCCCAGCGAAGCAGCTTTCACTGACTCACAGGTGGTTAAGCTGAGATTTTTAGACTTACCTGACTCAATGACCGGCACAGGGGGACCCAGACTTCTTCTCCTTTATTCTGTCTGTGATGGAGTAAACGGCGAAAGCCGGGTCTGCAATAGAGGCCCGTCTCTTACAAAGGCCGGCCTGGCTGCCAAATTTTTATAAAAAACGCCGGGGCTACTGAAAGCAGATAAACGCATATATGGTAATTCAAAGACCGCGTGTTATCTCCAGCATTAAACAATTAATATTTTTGTTTATTTTAACTGAACAATTTTGCACAGGATCCCCACTAAATTAGCAGTATGTGGAACTCCTAGAGATGGTACTTTATTACTCCCCATCAGGAGAAATACGGTTTTCCTGTACCTAACACACAGAAATACACACAATAAATAAAAAGTGAAAATAAAATACAGTTTAATACGTCAAGAGATAAGAGAAAAATCCAACTTTCGTTTGGAATAGATTGGCTTTACTTGAATAGATTGGGGTTCTGGTTGCTGCTTTTAAGATTCTGTGACACCAATACAGTAATCAATAAAAACAACCCAAAAAAACAAAAACGCAGAAGCTTCCATACTTCCAAAGGTGATGCCAACGTACGACCAGCTTCCTCTGTCAGCAGGACAGTTTAGCGTTTCTGTCCACAAATCTCCTGCTGTTCCTTTTAGGCACTGAGCAGCAGTGACCTGTTGCAGCAGCTATCTGCCCGGGTAGACAAAACAAGCGTATCGGATTTAAGAATATTCTCTGTTCTGTTGAGAAAATTGGATTTTTCTTGGCAGGACGTCTTTTTACTTCACAGAGATCCTTCTTTCGGTGTGTGTGGTCCACTCAGCAATGGACGAGGAATCAAAGTTTATTTAAAACGGTTGTTTAAGAGATCACATTTGGACCAAAGAAAATATCTTTACGTCTATGTGAAATTCACATCTGACTGGGGACCATTGTTGTCTGTAGCAAAGGCATTATTTTCGGATTCGACCGAGAGCTGAGTGCAGTTCTGGCAGGAGCTTCGGTGATGAAGGCCGCTGAGCTCTTGATGGTTGTGGACGTAACGGGGGCGAGGTGATGCTGACATGGAAATCTGTGGGAACAGCATCAACCTGTAGCTTTGAGGCTTGGGCCCAAAGCCAGAGCGTTGCCGGTCCCGAACCGTCGGGGAAGAATTGGCCCCGACCGGCGGCGGAACGGCGAGTACGAACACGGTGCCGCTGAGGAAAAGCATCATCCAGGCTGTTTGAGGTGAAGGCTGGAATGAAAAGCCAGGTATCAGCGGATTAAAATGTCAACAGTTTTCACGCAGTCCATGAATCCAGAGTCGGATTGCAAACTGTCAGGCGTGCTCATGAGCGGACTGATGTGGCGTGTCCACTGGGACGCCGTAGTTGTGGTGCCAGAACGCGTTCAGAGCTGTTGACACGGTTTGGGTTTGCCGCTGACAAAACTGAGATTGAGACAAAGATCTGATCTAAGAGAACGTTGGTTTTCTGTGAGCCGAACCAGGGATGGTTTGAAGGGTTTTTTCTTAAACAGGAAGATGAATGATCTGGAAGATGAATGATAAATATTTGTTGTTGAACCTTTATCCATTAATGCATGTATGCAGCACAACAAACAGTTCAACTTTCTTTCCAGTTTGTGCATTTGACACAAAAAAACCAAACTTTTGAAAGACATTTGGAATATTTACAGATTTTTTTAATTTCATTTGATTTGGGTCCGGTATCCAATGCTGTGCGGTCATGACCACGGTTTAAGACGGGTTAATGCTTATCGTCAGGCAGCTGGTTCTCCAGTTCTAGGCAGAAGTCTCAGCTTCAGGAGCTTAGTTTCCTTTTTTTTTAATCAAAAGAAAACAAAGTGAGGAAAAAAATCCTATTAAGAAGTGAGAAAAATCAAATATGAAGTTTCAGAATAACTCGTTTGGATTTTGAAGTCCACATCTGAAATTTGACTCACCACTGAAAATACAATCGCTAGATTAAAATTTTGAGGCAAAAATCAACTCCAAATTGTTGTTTACCAACAGTTTTTGTTTTGACTTAGCAGTTATAGTTTCTGCTCAGCTTGTGTTTGAATGTTAATGTTGTTGAATCGGGATTCTAGTTTAAGTTAACCCCTTGAGCTCCAATCTGATAACATGTGTTTAATCCATAAAAGTCATGAAAAGAGCTGGAAACCCCGCTAGCATTGAGCTAGCTGGCATGCTAACACGGGAGAACAATGGTGATAGTTTGTCATGCAACATCTAACTTTCTAACATTTTTTTTCACTAGCAGCTACTGGTGGAACTCCTCATCTGACTGTGCTGGCGTCCTCTGGTTAAATAAAGTACAAGTTTGATCGTTTAGTAGGTGATCTTTTCAAAGGAATGGACCAGATTTATCAGACAGGAAATGGACCCAATGGGGTAGTTTCAAAATAAAATATCTTTTGAATAGTTTGTGAGAATGTCACCTAAAGATGTTGGATGAAGGTCAAACTGGGAGGTATTACATCGATCAACAACGCCGTTGTGTCCTTTCAGAAAAGATGAACGTGATTAAAAAAAAAGACTCACTTGTACCTGTTCTTAACACGTCCAAGATCCCTTCATACAAAGAAACCACTTAAGAGCTCTGAAGCTACGTTCACACCGCCGTTGGAAATGCACGTTCAAGTGACCACTATGTAAACAGGCAGGTTTCCACATTCAAAATTCTCGCTTTCACGTGCAACTGTGCACGTTTTTTAAGATTGTTTTTTTTACGTTCAAAATCCGCGTCCATTGAACCTTGACTAGTCATGGACTCAGATTTGGTACTGACGTATTGATGGCGTCCCCTAGAATTAATGAAAGTGCCAACCGTTTGAAAATTGATCATGGAGGAAAAATGAATGATTGCAGTTCGTCTTTTACATTGTTAGAGTAAAGCTGTGGAAGAAAAAGCTTGGAGCAAGATTCTCAAGATTTGCAACGCTTTAATATTTCGTACTCAGCCTCTTCCAACAGCAGGTACATGTTCTAGTATCGGGTAGCGACACTCCATATCCTGGAGACTGCCTGTTTAGAGGTACCTACACATTGGCCATGTGTAAATGCATCCAGCCAGTGATGTTCCTACAGTGGACAAGCAGGTAGCGGCATGGAGTGGCTTCTTCTTCCTCTTTTTGTTTGTTTACTAGCGCTTTTCCGCCGCCTATAGTGGAAGGAGCCATGATCTGAAATGTTTCTTTCACAGCTCTATTCTGATATATGAAAGCCTTTGTGTCATAGGATTCCGGCCTCCTTCTTGATCATGTTTCCATCGGTTGGTACTTTCATGTTTTGAAAAGGACACTTCCCACACATCACTACCAAATCCGAGTCCCTGATTGGTCAACGTTCAGTGTTGAGCAGCCAAGAAATTCAGCCTTGGTTCGGTCGCTCATTGACCGCCCGTTTTGTACGGAGGGCCTGCTACCGGACTCAGAAACTTTAAGAGTGATGCGTGGATGCGAGCATTCTCAACGCATGAGCCCGAAATACGATTTGACACACGTAATCTGGGTTAATAGAAACCGATGACGTGGAAAACGTTCAGTCATGGATGAAGAGCTTTTACAGCAGGACACGCTGTAAAGTTTCCACTGTTAGCTTGAGGATGAAGGTTCTGGTTCATCCAGGTCTTCAGGACAGCCTTCTTCTAGGCGATGGAGATGCCTTTGATGACTTTAACGCTCCGCTTTGTTTTCTTCTGCATGTTTCCATCCATTCTTAGCTCTTGAAGCCGTCTGGCTTCCTCTTGACAGCGCGGGCGTTTATTGTGACTGATGGTGGCTCAATTACCATGAAACTGGATCGCAGCTCTGCGGTGCGTCTATATTTGTGCATGAGAGCGCGCTCGCAGGGTTCACTGTCAGGCGTTGACTTCTTTACCCCCTTTCTGTCCACTCAGCAATCGCGCCGCTCCAGGGTTTTTATTTATTTTTCTTTCCACATTTTCTGCTCCAAATTGTTGGAATGTTTTCAGAATTCATCAGGGTTTTTTTTTTTTTTTGGGGGATTTGCTCGGAATTTGCAAGTTCTCCGCAGGCCTCTGGAATTGGAGCCTGAAAAAGCAGACAAACACAGGTTGTTCATCATCTCCCAGCAAGAGAACGGTATGGTTTTCTTTCCCTTGACCTCCTCCAGCCTCCTGACTTATTTGTCCCGCGCGCGCAGCATTTGCGCGTTTATGTGTGTGAACATTTGTCCTGGGTCGGAGTGCAGCGGCGCCTGGAGCCGGTGCGACTTTTGCATGCCGCCTGACACTTCCAGGAACCTGTTATTAACCAGGAGGCGATGCGCTGCCAGAGGAACGCGCCGCCATGAAAAACCTCAGCGGACGGCCGACATTGTGCAGTAATTTGTCTGAGTTTCTTCACCAAACATCATTTCAAACATAACAAAATCGATAGGATGTCAGAGGTTCTGTTAAGTGCCTCTGATTTTCTGCCATGGGCCTTTGTTTTAACAGGAAACCCTAGCTCCTGTCAGCGTTTTCTCGGCTGCGCCCACTTGGTAATTTAATGACTGCGTAAAGCACGAGAAGCATGGATGATATGTGGACGGTATTTTCTTTGCCCTCTCTGTTTTCATAAGCAGCGTACTCCCTTATGTAAGGCCCCGATCGGGTTTGAGCTTAAAGCTGCACTTTTTAATAGGAGATTTAAAACGGTGTTCAACCTTTAATGAGTCTGAGGCCTCATAATGTTTGTGTTGTTGGCTGACATTTAGGCTTTTTCCAAACGGAGGAATTCTCAGACTGAGAAATGGACTTAAACTGTTTGTTCTGGCGCTGACGCTCAGCTGCTGCTCTCCTCTCCGTTTCTTCCGCAGCTCCACGGAGGTGGACGATATGATCCGCAAGTCCACAAATCTGCTGTTGACCCGAACCCTCAGCAACTGCCTGCAGTACGCCATAAAGAAGAAGAATGTCGGGCTGGCAGAGGTACTGCAAATGTCTACCTCAGCCTTGCATTGTCACGTGTACAACAACATTTAAAAAGTGCTCATTGCTGGGTATAGCAGTCGTTTATTCAAAAAAGATTTTTCTTTAAATTAGAAAAGCATAATTGTGCTATTTCATTGACTATTAAATTGCGTAAATTGGATTTGCGAGAATAAATTCGGCAATTTCGAACTTTTTGCACTTGGGAGGAGGTGGTTTTGAGGCATTTGACATATTTTGCCATGGAAACACTTAAATGAGTCACATACCCAATAACCGGATGGCGATGCGCCTCTTGGCAGAACTGGCTGCCTTTGGCGCTGCACAGCGGGCGCCATCAGCTCCTCTGCGAAACCACCAACCACCATTTCCCAAAATGGCTTCATCCGTAGCCACTCCCACGTGTCAGGAGCACGCCGCTCAACGGCCAGAAGAAGACGCCAACGTCTCCTTTGATAGATGATGATGAGCGCTAGTGCCGTGGCAGAAATGTGAATGGGTCTGCTGTCAAAGTATTGTTCACATCCTTCACCGTGTTCTCGAATGACTTTATCGCGTTAATTCATATAATTAGGATTCAATGGAAACAGTGTCATTGTTAAATTGTGTTTTTTTGACATTTGTAGAGTTTCAATAAAGTTTTGCATGTGATGGAAACACAGCCATTCAAAACAATAAATTATATAATGGGAAAACCCCTTCGGTGTGTACATTGTTAGAAATTAAGGGACTGCGGAGCATGAACCATTCGACAGAAAGCGCGGGACGGTTGCGCAGCATCCATCTGATAATGGACACCTAAAACGACATTATCACACTTATGCCATTGTCACCGGTAGCCATGTCCAAATTCTAACCCTAACCCCCCTATATAGTCAGTTCACCATTTTGTAGTGCTGTCCAAATCTACCATTCCTAGAAACTTCCCAGAAGTCTCAGCGAAAAACCAGTGTGCTGGTCACTATATCGCGAATATAGACCACAATGCATTGCATTGGATCAATTTTTGCCAAAAAAAGTACTTAAATGTATTTTTTTAATAAATCATCAACGTTTTTATCTTCAGAACTCACTGGATTCATAAATAATCGTCGCCAAACTCTCATATTAATTAGATTTTCACTTTGTGAAATCGATGACGTCATATCTGCTGTTAAACAAAACAAAAAAGTAGTGAGCATAGTGTCCAAATTGCTTCCAAAATTCAGGGTGCTGCACTACAGTATATAGTTTTTTAGGAGCTAGAGGTTAGGGTGGGAATTTGGACACAACTAGAGTTTTAAAATCATCCACCATCGATCGCACAGTCCCAGCAGGTGAAGACCGAAATATTTTGATGTTTTGAATGTTCTCAAGTATCGAATCGGGACTCGTTATCGGCAGATGTTTAAATTGTGTTTGCAATGTTGTTGTAGTTGGTGCAGGTGATCATTAACACCACCCACCTGGAGCAGAGCTGCCACTTTCTGGAGGAGTTTATATCAAACATCACCAACGTTCCCCCGGACACGGTCAACGCAACCAAGCTGTACGGCACCTCAACCTTTAAGGTGGGTCTTCCTCGTCTTTGGTGCCTATTTTACTGTTCTTTTGAATGCACATTTTCCTGCATTCTATTTATTTATTTTTTCCTTTCATTTGCCTTTATTTTGTTGCTTTGTTTTCCCAAACACAAAGACCGACACGCCAAAGTCTGTTGGGTTTAAAGCAAGATCTTCCAACTTTTCCAGGACGCTCGCCATGCAGCAGAGGCGGAGATCTACACCAACCTCAACACCAAGATCGACCAGTTCCTGCAGCTGGCCGACTACGACTGGATGGCGTCGCCCCCTGCGGGCGGGACTCTGAGCGCCAGCGACTACCTGATTGACCTGATTGCTTTTCTGAACAGCACCTTCAGCGTCTTCACCAACTTGCCTGTTAGTACAAACACACACGCACACAGGGAGCAACGGAAGATGAAAGATTCCAAACCATCTTGTCAGCATGGCACATCACAGGGCCGGACAATCTGCTTTAGTTCGTTAGTGTGGGCTTGTTACGGCTCGGATCGCTAACAAGAGGCCCGCTAAGCTCATTAAGGGGTGAGCCGGTCAGGTCAGCAGCACCGGATTACACGCAGGATCAGGCTATTGACGCTAAAGCGGCTCTGTAATGCTCCTCCGCCCTGCCTGGACGCTGCTGCACAGCTCTTTCTGCAGCACGTTTCCCAGCGGAAACAAATCCTGTTCATAATTTCAGACGCTTTTAGCATCAAAGGCGCTAGCTGATGCTAACTGGAGTCCGGAGTCACGTTTTATTTCTCTTAAATAATGTCATAACAGCAAATTATAACTATCGTTTTCTTTCTTTTCTTTTACAAAAAGCCTTTTAGAAACTAAGAAATGACATGAAACTCACACTATCACTGCGTATTCTTATTTATTTACTTAAAATAAAGATGACGGGATTTGCATATGCTTTGTACTCTTGACTGCCATTGAATTTGTCTGGAGCATTTGCTAAAAATCTCAACATATTTAAACTTTCTGCTTTTCTTTTCTTTTTTTCTTAAAACTAGAATTTCCCCTTTTTCCTGCTAAACCTTTTCTTCTTCCCTTTTCTATTTCTTTAGGCCGTGTCACACAGCCACTACGTACACTTTGTGCATTTTTCACATATAACACTTCGGTCTTCCGTAATACATGCATGATATTCGTAAAGACCTGGGCCCCCTCATTTGTTGCTGGCTGGCTGAACGGACGGATGGATGGATGGATGGATGGATGGATGGATGGATGGATGGATGGATGGATGGATGGATGGATGGATGGATGGATGGATGGATGGATGGATAGATACTTTAATTGTCCTGAAGAAATTGTTCCATCTGCTGATCCCACTCACAAGATAAAGACAAACATATAAAAGCTGTTTAAAATTCTTTGTTAAAAACAATAACTTGGAAGTTTAAAACAAAAAAGTGATGTAAAAGAACATTAAAGGTTTTTTTTTAACAGAACAATATAAATATATGCTACATTTTATAGTTTCATTATTGAGTTATGTTAAAAACTGCGATAATTGAAATTTGCAAATTAGTTCACTTTTTTTTAACAATTCTCCCAGGTGTTTTAAGGCTGTAAAACTCCTCATTAATCCTAAATAGACTTTTCTCAGGCAGACCTGAACAACTTTCAAAGTTTTAACCTTTGTAGAAAGTTAAGGCCAGTAATATAAAATGAAAACAAAGATCTGATTGCGATCAAAGTTTAGGCCAGTGCAATAATATGAAGCATGAAGCAATGAAAATGATTAATGGTGCATAAATGGGACATTACAGTCACAGTCCCATTCATGCACTGATGGTGGCTCCACTGGCGCCCAAGGACACTTCGACAGGAACTGAACCCACAATATTACAATCAGAGGTGGACCGCTCTACCGCTGCACCGTGGCCGCTATAGTAGATTTAGCTAACTCTGTACAGGAGACAATGGTCTGCAGCCAATCAAACACCAAGCAATGTAAAAAACAAAAAAATAAGGCATGCAAAATTGCACTATAAAAATCTAGGAGACTGTAAAAGATGTAGTTTCTCTTTCGGCTTTTCCCATCAGGGGTCGCCACAGCGAACGAGTTGCATGGTAAACTTGGCAAAAGATACCCTGCGATATTCTGAGCGACCACTGTACAACATTTCCCTTTTCAATTTTGATGAGCAACAACGTGTTAAATGCAGCTTGTTTGAGTTATTTCAACGTTTTTTCTCTCTGATTCGACGCCGAGCCGTGTCGCTTTAGCTAACTATCACCTCAAAGCCGAAGTTTTCACAGAAATTTTCAAACCAGCCCTTTTTTTACAGCTACTATCATTATCTTTATTTTTATTATTGTTCGTATCTTGTTCAATAAATAGACGTCAACGGAGCCTCAATTGTTTTTCATTTTTTTTAAATTTACAGCTTGTATTTAAATTTTGGTTTTCCTTTTTGCCTTCCTAGAAACATATCTATTTGTGGTCTCTTTCTTATGTTATTTGCTAGAGACCACGCAGGGATTCATTAAAACTCTTGCATACAAAGAGACACACAGGTCTGCTGTAAGAAGATTTAGAGTCGGCGGGTCACAAGGCCATAAGGCCACACACATACAGTAGTTGATCTAAGTGTTTTCCAGCGCTTCTAAGAAGCTTTTCCTTCACCCCCACAAGCCCCGGACATGCCCTCGTCGCACACACTTTAACTCGCAGCGTGGGCCTCCTAAGTAGATCAGATGCTATGGATCTAAAATACTGGGTGGTATGACCCGAGAAATTAAAGGTGCAAAAGTGAGGTGAACTCGCTGCTGGTGGGGTTAGAATAGAAGTACTGATATTTTTTATACTATAACTTAAAAAAAAAAAAGTATGAAAAGACGAACAGAGATCTAAATAAATACTAAGTGTAGAGCTAAAACCTGCAGCAGCGTCATTGCCTCAATGGTTTTAAATATTTTGCAAAACGGACAAAAAATGTTCAGGAAAGTAATGGAAAAAAAAAAAGAAAAAAACATTTTTCAGGTGTTTTGTTTTATATGAAGTTCCTTTTTCTGTAATACCTAACCTCTTAAGCTTCCTCTCCGATCATCTTTTGATCTATTTTTTGAAATGTTTCCAGTGGTCTTTTAGTTAGGATTATGTAGTCTTTAGCCAAAATACAAGTGAATAAATAAACCTGTCGTTATAATAGAACATAGTTTCTGCAGAGCGGTCAGAGTTGATTAGCAATTCACTTCTGAGTGGTGGGCGGGGCTGTTGTTACTTAACTACTATCCTCCCTTTGTTTACACTCTGCCCCGCTAGCTTACAGTCCCTCACAACCCCAAGCTAGTGTTAGCGGTGCAACAAAAATGGCGAGCAATATCAGAGCTGTCCAGCTGTACAGCAAAGACGAGGAAAACGAAGACGTACATGGTCTTCTGTCAGGAACTGGTAGTGAAATGCAGACAAACAGGATTAGTGTCAGTGTTTGATAAATAAACATAAACAGAAAAACCAAGAGAACTCGCATGATTAGCTTTGTAATAAAACCTAAACACATCCATGTTCTTCATCTTAGGGGAGTACAGTTTATTTCAAAAGCAAAAAAGGCAAAAAAGATGGATGCTCTGTTACTTTATGCTATGTTGCTGTGTCTGCTAACAAACCTTTTTGGGGAAATAAATGCAAGAATGTGTGGTAAAATAAAAAAAAAGGTTTCCAGAGGAAAGGTGTTTACAGAGCAGAACAGAAGAGACATTTTAGACCGTTCAAGCCTCCAGTTCTTCCTTTGTTTATTGATTTTTTTTGATGATCTAAGAAGTTTTGGCTTCTCCTTCTCAGTGCTGATTATTTCTCTATTTCTCCATCGCATCACAAGAAGAGGCAGATAGAGCCGAATTCATCTCAAGAGTTTGCATGATGGAGTGGAAGAAACTGCCAATGTGGTTTCAATAAAGAAAGTTATTTCCAGACGGCCATTATTTCCTCTTCACCCATTATTGATTATTATTAACACGGGACTTTGGATGAAGGGGATGCAGTAAATGTCCTGATTTATTTCTCTTATCATAGGGAACAGCAATAGATCATGCTACGCTACCGGTAAGTATCTGCATTGTTGTAGCAACAGAGTGACGTTTACCACTAACCTTTTTAACCAAACCTTGACTTTAAATCTCTACTTACACATTTATAAACAAACAAAAGTGATAAGGGATAAATGATGGCCTCTGTGGCTCGAGCCTTTTTTCCACCCTAGAGAAGAAACTAGGACTGCTGTTTGTGTTCTGGTTTGTTTTTCTCACCTGATCAACCGGAAGCCACTGAGTTGTAGTAGTTCATTTTACCTAAAGGCTGTGTCACACAGCCACTACGTCCATTTGGCGTGTATTATATGGATGATAATTAGTCATACGTGAATAATAAGTGGAGAAAGTGAGAAAATTTGTGGTCACAAATGAACCACTTTATAGAAGAACGAATAAACCACACAAAGAACACTTAAATCAACATGGAACATGAACCGTGCCTCATTATTGCGCTGTTTACATTCAATTCATTAGTGATTCATGTGTCAATTGCATAATTTTAACGTGACATGTGCACCGGATATTTGATATAAAAGTAATACATCATTGGAACATGCCTGAAAAGTCTGCTAGACATATGTGGAATGGTCGAGATTTACGCAGTAATTGCATATAAACCACGTAAATTAGGTCGCTGAAGGGGCATTCTTTGCTGTGAAGTACAGAAAACTTTTGCTTATTCCACCTTTGGCGGTTTGACTGAAGCCCCCCCCCCCATTCCTATGTAAGCCCACCCACAATCACTGGAAAGGTTAAATGATTGGCATAGAATTGTACTGCAAGACTTAATAGAATAGCAGTGATTGATATGTCTGAAACAAAGCACTGAAATCTGTTTTTAAACGGCTCCAGAAGTACCGTATATGCTGCTAGTTTTGGGTACCCATTTCTTCTTAGTAGTGGTGTCTTGTTTTTAGTGTTTGAATGCAACAGTAATGAAGAAATGGTTGCACCAAAGTCTGTGTCCAGACAAGATTCTTCCCACAATAAGAGGATTCCCACTCAGTTGTCTTCAGGCTGTGAATCAACAAAGCCACCTGCAGCTCTTTGGATTCGCCAACACTCTTCCGTCACTCTCCTATTCCCCTGTTACAGATTTAAATGGAGAAGCATCAACATCATGTCATGCCAAAGTTGGGGTTCTTTTTTTCCACCTTTCGACTTCTGGCTGCCCTTACTGGTTGTTTGTTTGACTGACAGCTTTCTGGATGAATTGGGAATGCATTACACAGTCTGTCCAATCCCTTCCAGGACTTGTGAAATGGTGTTTGTGACTTTCTGTTTTGAGTTTCCAACTGAACCTGCTTCCATCATTAAGAAGCTGCAGTCAAATGTGCCTGCTCCATCATAGTAGATACTCTCCTAACGGTGATGGATTTCGTTCTACTTTCCCTTTTGGTCTTTTGTTTCTTTGCCACCTCTCTTGTGCCTCAGGCTAATTGTTGCCAGTTGTCTGGTCTGGAAGTTGAAGGCAGCAGCATTTGTGTCGGTCAGACCTACCTGTGCGTTTTGAGTATTTGGGGCCGCTCAGGTTCAGGCCATGTAAATAGAATTAGCTCGTTTCATGCTCAATCTCCTCCTGTGATAATTGACCCCGGAGGTTATGTAGAGTGTGTGTTCAGAGTTCAGGGGCCAGCGGCGGACTCAAGGATATCCGGCCAGTCACATGAGCTCGCACGTGTGCATAATTGAAATCTTTTTTTTCTTTCTCCCCCATGAGGCCAGGGCCGCCTTTCCAATGAACTGCTCTCCAGACACTTTGTGGAGGTGGATTGAAGTTGACTTATAGCCTGGGTCTGATCTCCCTGGAGTCTGGCCTGTTTTGTTAAGCGAAATGGATTTAGTACTGCATTAATAAATGCAGGTGTTGATGGGAAAAAAAAGCTAAAAATTAACAACAACTTCAGTAGTTTAGTGGCCCTGCAACAGACTGGTGAAACTCGGTGTAAAGTTAATACCGGTGCTGTTGTATACCCTACTACCAGTTCAGTACAAAAACGTAGATCTTGATGCTTCGTTTTGGACATGTCAATCACTTGTTTTCTTTTCTGTTTTGCTGTACAATTCTAGCCAGTTGTTTTACCCTTCCAGCGATTGTGGGCCGGTTTGTATAAGAACCAGATAAAATCCAAATGGTACCCAACCCTGGACCCGTCAATCTAAGGTGTACCCTGCCTTCGCCCAACGTTAGCTGAAGATTGACCTCAAATGGGATTCAGCGGGTTCAGAAGATGGATGGATGAATTAGTTGATCAGTAGTCTAGGGTGAAGCAGCCTTTGAACGTCCTCTTTTCTCTTATATTCCACCACACATTCTGGCATTTATTTCACCAAAACCTTTGTTGGCAGACACATTACTATAGCATAAAACAAAACGTGACTTCGTCAAATTATTTCTGTAATTCTTTGCTTCTATAGTTGTAATCAGACTGGATACATTTGGTTTGCTTAAAGTGAACCAGAGTTCGTTTCCCCCAATAATCCTGAACAATTTCTCTGTCTGAATACACCCAAGTGGACTCTGGTCCAGGACCAGGACCCGTCTTTTAAAGGGGTCTTGGATTGTTTCCAATCAGATTGAGCGTCACTCCGCTCAGTTTTCTTAGTCTGAATAGGCTCCGTGCTCGGGGTGGAACAACTGGACCGAGACGGCCAGCGTAGCTGGGCATTATGGGATGTGAAGATATTAACGGAGCGACAATGAGACATAGCAAATCCTTGAAATGTGGTCTGATGAATGCAGGCTCATTAAAACTTTTAACATGATGCACATGGCTTCTCACACTGTTTTCCCGACAATATATATGTCAGAAACACTTATTAGTGTACCGTCTTCGTCGTCTCCTTGCAGCATGCCTCCACCGTACCAAAGTATAGCAAATAAAAAGTGTTGTAACTGACGATAAAGACATTCAAAATTGTTCAGTGAAGTATAAAAAAATATATATAAAGTTTGAATAAGATTGAAAGGATTGCAAAAGAAAAGATTTCCGTTATTCTTTCTCTCATTGCTTTGCCCCGCACTCGTAACTCCTGGCCAATGACTAAAGAGAATTTTTCCTTACATGCTCTGAGTCAATGGTGTGTAGGGAACACAAATGTATCTGATCAAATGTACGGTTGGAGAAAGGAGCAAAAGTTTAGTCCAGTCTACTTGTTGAACTGGCTGCTGTTGTGACAGTGTTGATCATTTGTTCACTGAGAATGGTGGCAGCATTTACAAACCTGACACGAGACAAGGAAACTGAGTCGTTTTTGTGCGATTAGAGCTGTGTAAACACACTTTGGAGTTGTATGATTATAACCTATTCCCACCGGTGCTTGAAGCTGATGCACGATAACAATTACTGTTTGTGTGTGTGTGGGTGTTTATATGCATGTGTTTGGTTTTGCTGTGTGATTAATGGAAGTAATTCGGAATAGAAGGCTAGGAGGAGAAGCCTGGCTTTTCTTATTAATCACCTGAGAGTGGGTCCCTGCGTTTCTGTTTGTGTCAGCCAGACACATCAAAGTGTCGCCAGGATTGATTTGTGTAATTAGCCCCTTCAGTGAAACATGCACTTCCCTTCCTTTCTCCTGCTCTGTGTTTGTGAGAAAGTTCATCTCTGTTTTTAGCATGGCGTCTCGGTTCAGTTGTGGTAGAATGAAGATAAAGGAAATGAGTCATGATGAAAATTGTTATTTGATAATTACAAGAAAACTTGTTTCCTCATCATTTATATCCTCAGTTTGACTTTTTGCTCTTTAACTTTGCTGTTTAATTTCCTCCTGTTTAACTTTTAAGCCTCACCTCAGTTTCTCTCCTTTTGATCTCCTTTCTTTGGTGTTGGAATGCAAAGTTCTTGTCTGATACTTGCGCAAACATATTCTTATAAACAGTTTGGGGTTTTAAGATGAATGCAACCTCAGCTTTTTGACTGTAACGCTACTTTATCTTAATGAGTGCCGCTCGGTTTGATATAGTTTTATTATGTGTAAACCCTAGTGTGAATATTGTGACTGTGTACATGAGTCCTTTAGTTGAATGGTTGCTTATTTGACTCCCCACCTCCCTAGCCTTCATTTTTTTTATCTTCTTCAGAACGACAATGAGTGTTTCTCCCCTATCCTTGGCTTCTGGATAAAATATAATTTTAAACATTAAACTCAAAGAGCAGCTTCTGTAATCTTTAAAAAATGTTATGCATAACAACAGAGGATGATCCCACAGGCTGTCACTTTAAATGGTTCTTCTTAACTCAACAGTGGGAGGTCCTACAGATACTAGTAAAAAGGATAAAGCCAGATTGTTTTAAGATAGCCATAATTCCTCGGTGTATACCTATCTTTTTCTTTTATTCTTTGGGTGACACATGTGATGTTTGCTGCACTGACATTTAGTTGCAAATTTAGGACTCACATTAATCATTATTACACTCTAAAAATAGCACTGCAAACAATCTGTTTTCTTGTTAAATTAACTTCTCATGTGAGACTTTCTCTTGTTGCAAACTTGTGCTAGTTTTAATGATGGGGGCTTGTCCGGGATCTATGTATTTTTCTTTTTTACAAAAATCCTTTTGAAATTTTTTAAAACATAAAATAATGATCAATATTAGTGGTGATGTTTACAATTGTCCGTTGTAAATAAATTAACCCACAAGAAAATTATTCTTGTGTTCTCCAGGGTTAAACATTCAGTATATATATATATATATTTTTAGTTTTTCATTAAAACTTTGGGATTGCTCTGAGCTTTAGATTGTATTTAGTTTGCACTTTATACCTGACTTTACACCCAATTTAATTAATTTCTTTCAATTTTGTACGTCTAACAGTTTTTCGCTATTACAAAAGTATAGCTCCTTTATCAGTATGTAAATCAGTTCTTTTGTAGCTTTTACACAGATTTAAAAATTATGCGAAGTAACTATGAGATTTTTTTTTATATATATATTTTTTAAACCATCATGTGGAAACTGAAGTTTTCTGTCTTTACAGGGGAAAGTTGCACAGACGGCCTGTATGTCAGCCTGTAAGCACATCTCCACTTCACTGATGGAACTCCTGCTAAACCCGGAGGTGCGGCAGATCTCCATCGGAGCTCTGCACCAACTCAATGCAGACGTGAAGGAGTGTGAGAGTGAGTATGGACTCAAACAAAAATTTAATTCTAGATAGGCCTTTTCCCACTTTCTTGTTTACTTTCACCTTTCAGTCCTTTCTCAGTTTCTTCCACATACATTCACAGAAAGATAAACAATATTCACCTTTCGTATGAAAGGTTAAAGCTTAAAACTTAATGGGAGTTGTTGTTACATGAATAAACACAGGGGGCGCTATGGAACAACCCAAGTTACAATGCTTAGAGTTTCTTTTATATTACCACTCAAGAGATTTCAAGTTTGATGCTGTTTTCCTCCATTCGTTACACACCGACCCACACACACACACACACACACACACACACACACACACACACACACACACACACACACACACATATGCTTGATTTCTAAGACTTTGAAGGACCAGGTTCTGCCTGAAGGAGCGGGACACATGAAAGAGCATGGGCCCGCTGTTGGCTGGCTTTTTTACATGATCAAGGTTCTTAGAGTCACGGCGCGAGTCACACTGCGTGCGTTTGAGGCGTGATGCGCGGTGACATGCATGCAGCGTTGGGGAGGGATTAGGAGGCTGCAGAGGGACTTAGGTGGAGCAAAGTGGGAAGGAACTGGCTGGGAGATACAGTACGGAAGAAGGACAAGCAGAAGGGAAGACGGGTAGTAAAGTGTGTCAAATAATAATATAGACTGAAAGTAAACAATGTGGTAAAGTGGAAAAACGCTATAGTTATGAAGATTTTATTGATGACATTTTTACCTTTCATTAAAGTTTTTACGGAAAAATGTCACTGAAATGCAAACAGCTTTCTATCACAGTAAACCAGAGAGAGAGAGAGAGGGAGAGAGGGTGGAGGGACATAAATTAAAAGGATGGGACAGAGTGGGATGAAAGGAACTTTGAGGCAGGAGGAAAATTGGATTAAAAAAAGAAGGGGTGAGTTTAATAAAAAGAAAAACACTTACAAGGAAAGAGGAAATGTTGGAGAAAAGAAGAAAAACGCATGGATTTGTGGAGAAATTAAACTGAATTAAGAGGGGGTGGAATATGGAAACATTTCAGAATAAAACCTTTATGGAGGCAATGAAGAAGGCAGAAGTTTTGGGTGGAAAGGGAAAATGTTGAGGAGGAAGAGGGAAAAGTCTAAAGAAAAAGTAAAATACAAAAAGAAGAAAAAGGCTCTTAATTTTAGAAAAAATTACGTGGACAAAAATAATAGATGGAAAAATAAACATGAACTGTAAAATTCCAACAATATTTGGTCAAAAATTAGGAAAATAATATATTAAAATTGGTCCAAACTAAATTAAAAGAACAAACACAACAGGAAAAAATTAATATTTCACCCAAAATAATAATAAAATGAAAGTCACTAAGGTTTCAAAACATAAAGATATATACTTTAAACTCTACTATAAAAGACTAACAAATAAAATGGCCAGTTTTGTTAAAAAGACTCAAATATATTCCACTTTAAAAAATACTTTTCTACAAGGACTTTAGGATTTAAGGAGCACATATCTTTCTACCCTCAGAAGAATTATTTAAACATCCAATGTGCAGTACATTTCTCAACGCATCAAACATGTTTAAACCAGTAAAGTTGAGTTTAAATGATGGTGCTTCCATCTTGTCTTCAGATGGTGGCGCTAAACTGGCAAACTCATAAAAATGACTTGGAAGAAGGTGACCAGGGGCAGAAAAGTGGCACCAACAGCTGATAAAAAGCAAGCTCTGGTCAATATCTCTTTTTTTTTAAAGGGTATATTTGTTGGCAAAAGTATAAAATATGAATTCAGTGGATTCCCCTTGACTTTTGTATCTTAAGTCGAAAGAACAGTGTTCCACTTTTGATTTATTTGTACTTTATTTGAAATGGTCCTAAGCTTGAAAGAACAACACCCTGTTCTCTATAAGCTATGATACTTCACTTCGCTGTTTCGTTGCAGATGAATGAATGGTCATAACATGGTCTGTAGTGTTGTGATCAATGTTGCGTGTAAATGAAAATGTAATTGCCAACCACACACAGCAAGAACAACAGAGCAAAAAGAAAACGTTTTATTCCTGAAGAACCCTTGTTTTAAAGGGTCTGCATTTATTTCCTGCGTCATCCACCTTCTCCATCTGAAGCCAGAGCTGAGAAGACCTGTCCTCATGTGATGGAGAATCAAAACACAGGAAGACTTTCTCAGGTCCAGGAAGACCGTAGATCTGGATAAAACCATACTTCAGAAGATCTGGTTCAGTGATACAAGACATGCGACGAAAAACGTCAATCTACCGATGTAGCAGAACAACTATTCGAAAAACGTTTATGTCGATCACAATAATTTTGTGATCAACATAGACCAGTTGATTCTGAAGTCTTTTATTACCGTATCAACCCAAAATTGCTTTTCTCAACTTCAGAATCCGTTGGAATAGTGTTGACTGCGTCAAAGAGCTACAGTAGTTTGAAGAGCTCCATTGTTGATATACTTTAGTTCCATGGATGACATACTTTGGACTACCATAAATACCCTGCAGGGTCCAATGGGATGACATTATTTGGGTTTGTCGCTCACATTTGAGCAAAGCAACTAACTCAACAGGACTGCAGATCATTGTTCTGGTACATTGGTAAACCAGCTGATTCTGGTGTGGAGAAAAGTGGCTTTGTGCCTATATGTAACACCTAAACTTAGTATCTGTGGATAGCCGATTGGAATTATGGTCATATACGGTCACCAACTCGCTCACCGCTCTTCTGGATTTTATGGCAAATCTCTATAAATCACAACCAGTTCTAGTAAAAGTTATTATATTGATGTGAGGACTGACTTTATTGGGCGTGTTATTCGGAAGACGGAGCGTCCCAAACAGTCCAATCGCGACCTCTTTTGCCTCCTGTTCCTTTCTCTCAGCCAGACAGTTGTTTTTTCGTCAGGTTGGAAGATCAGACAAAAAATGCAGTAAGGGCAGTAAGGGAGCAAAGGTTGCTTTATTTTCACAGCTCCAAAGTTCTTCCGCTCGACGGCTTTGGTGGCGCCAAAGGCCGAAGATGACAGGCGTGTAATGAGCGTTGCAATGTGTACGGCCCTGGGCTTCTGTCCTGAGGTGGATGGGATTAGCTTCAGGCGCCTCTCTCTTCTCCCAGAATGCCGTTTGGCTTGTTTACAAAGAGACGCCGGTTCACCCTTCGTACGACCCCCCTAAGACTTTCTTTCTACCAGCGAGGCAGCAAACAAACATGGCGACCGTCACCATCGCAAACAAAAGTTACAAACTCAGACCTTTGCTGCTCTACGTCTTTACCTACTTTCTGCATACAGAATATCTCCCACAAGCCTTTTCTTACAACCCAGCGACATGACTCGCCCCCACCCCCTCCCCCCCCCCCCCCCTCCCCCACAGGCTGTCATTTGTCTGCCAATCTATCCCGATGCATAGCGAATCCAACCAGGTCTTTTATTATTCTGTTTTTCACCCTCTTGTTTTTTGTCTCCTCCTCCTCCTCCTCCTGTCTTCCCTCTCTCGGGGGGTGGACTGTGAGTGTGTGGGGGGGTGGGTTTGTATTTTCCCACAGGTTTTGCCAGAGCCGGCCCGGTCGCAGGCTTCCAGGGTGACACGTTGCTTCTGGCCTTCAGTGACTTGAGACAAGTAGGTCTTTGTCTCCTTCCTGGTCCTCTCCTTCTTTTTTCTGTTTTCATTTTTTTTTGGCCGCTATCGCTCCTTTCACCCCCCCCCCCGCAACCCCCTTCATCGTCTTCCTCCGATCCTCCCGAACGCGCTCCGTTGTCCTTGTCGTCGTTCCTTCGGATCTCTGTTTTCCTCTGATTGTCCCTGCTTTCACTTTTGCGGCAATGTGATCCGTCCATTTGTACGGATCTCTCTATCACGTAAAACATTCAAAAATGTCGAGACTTCTAAGGAACTAAAACGACAAGCTAAAAAGTTGGAATGAATTTTAAAAAATGTAAGGATTTCTTTAAACCACTTCTTGGTTAAATGAAGATATTTTTATTTAAACATAAAACTGATTTGTTTCGATTTGTTTAGAGTTTAAACAAACATATTTTTAAAGTGGTAAAACATAAAGAACAAACAGTTAGATCAATAATAATGTATTTTATTGAATAAATTAAAGTTAATTTTATCAAACTTGTTCATCAAGTTTTCTTGGTTGATTTTAACGTTAAATTGATCCGAAAGTGATTATTTATTGAAGACTCAGCAGTTAAAGTCAGATTTCATTTCTAAGTAATTTCATTTCATTAATACATTTAAAAATATTTTTTAAAATTTAAATGTTACAATTATTTAGTGTTTTTTCCCCAAATTTTGTTATATTTATTTGGAGAACAGAGCAGGAAAAATTTACTAAATAACTGACTTTCGCTTCTTTTTCATGCATTTTAGTTTCTTTAATGAATCCATGTGGTCATGAATCGACCGACTGGACGCGCCACAAACCCGCTGGGTTTTTGACCCGTCGGAGCTGGGATCAGAACCGAAATACTGTTGGTGGCTGTTCCACTTCCTGTGCGTCCTGTCAGACCGCCTCGCTGGCGTTCTTTGGTCGCCTGGCTCAGCCGGTGTGGCCGAGCACGACAAGAGTTGGGCTTCTTGTGTTCGAAGTCCTGGACGGTCCGGGTACCGGACGCAGTGCGTCTAACTTTTTGAAAAGTGCGCGCACGTTCACATGGGTCGTGATCGTGTGAATCCGGGCGGAGAGGCCGGCTCGCTGTTTCCGAGGGTTCCTGGCCGCCGCCGTCGGTCGCGGTTGCTGTGAAAGCGAGCCGGAAAGCGTTGTGCGAGCCGGCCGTGAATGTGTGAATCCGGGCGGAGAGCTTGTGTGCCTTTGATGTGTGTGAAAGTGTGTGACAGCGGATGACGGATGGGCCGGCAGGACGGAGCAGGGGACGATGAATGAGGTGACAGACAGAGACGGATAGCCCTTTATCCCTCCGTCACAATCCCTCTTTCTCGCTTCTTCTCTTCTCTTTCTCCGCCTGTCGGGATGATGCAGTGCCTCTTGTTCTTTCGCTCGGAGGAGGAGAACCACGGGGAGAAGGAGAAAAGAAAAAATTGCATTCATCCAGCATCCATGTTTACTCCGAGCCCCCGCCTCCTCCTGCATCTTCCCTCGCCTCCGTCCTCCCCCTGTTCCCGTCTTTCTTTCGTCCATCAAAATCCCTAGACTCCATCACTTCTTTGTTTCTCCTCCATTGTTTTTTTTAAGGATCATTCTGATCAAACTAAAGCGCCGCATTCCTCCCCATTCCCCCCCCCCCCCCCTCGCATCTGCCTGACTTCACCGACCCGGGCTCTCGGAGCGGATCTTTCACCTTGTCCACGCTGACGTGCGCTTTTGCTGGTCGGCTGGGCCGATTGCGCCGGCGAAGGGGGTCGATAAATCACTGCTGACGGGCGGGTTTTGTCGTGCGCTCGGTCCCGGCCGTTCGGGAAGGTTCTGGGGTCCTGGGACAGGGCCGAGACGCCAGTTCCCCCAAGGACACACACTGTAACACGCACATTCGGACACACACAAAAGGAATGTGAAACGCTTTCATGTCGTGAAGAAAACTGCTCGATCATGTGATCCGTGTCACGACAGCGAGATGTTAAACCAAAAACTCAAACATCAACAGTTTTAATATAACTTATTTGACTTTTTTTTACTTCTTTGTGTTGAAAATGATTTCCATCATTTCATGTTTTAATTTTCCACTTAGTTGCTGCCTAAAAGAGAGAATTTACTACAGTCTTTAAAAAATATTTAGTTTTGAATTTCTTTTTTTCTTTTTTCTAATAACCATTTTCCTCTTTGATCTTAACGTGTGCATGAAATAAATCACAAAAATTCTTCAATTTATGATGAAGTTTGCACTGGATATTGTAGAATTTATGACACCACAGTTTATTTTAAACGGCAAACATTTTAAAAGCTCATAAAAAAGCACAAATTCGCAGGAACAGCCTTTAAAAAATAAAAAGATGTATTCCCAAAAGAACTAACTAAAGCTCAGTGTGTCTTCCTTAAAATCTGTTGTTTTAACTAAAAACAGTTGCCAATAAAATTTCACTTTGTGTTGAATTTAGTTTGAAAATGTGACAATTATTAAAGAAATTATGCAATAATTCTGCAAGTACAATAACCTTTAATTTTTTTGATTTTTTTGCTTTTTTAGAACTACAGAACTGCTAAATGTGAGAGATCTTTTATATTTGCAAAAGTTGCTGAAGATTTTTGGAGAAACCAAACAGACATTCTTTTTATTTTAAAGTTTTTTTTCCTGTAATCATTTTCATTGTAAAAGTGTACATTACAATTTTACAGCCAAGTTAACTTGGCAACACTTACAAAATCTGAGATATTTAAAATTTGCAAAAAATTCCACAAAAAAACATTACAGGCTGATGGGTCTTTGAGGGGTTTTATCGTTTTATTGTGAAAATACTGCAACCTGCTCATCATACGGTTACAAAGTAAACGATGAGTAACAGTCTTCTTTGCCAATTTTGACATTTTTTACAGTGCATTGAGTAAAAAAAAAATCCTCAATTTGTTTCAGAATTTTGGTCTTTTGTGTTTTTTAAAGGATTGGACCTTTTTGTTTTGTTTTTTAACCTGAATTGGGAAAGTTCTGTGTGGCTGCTCAGATCTGTCACTGAAAAGGAGAAAAATGTCGGGGCATTTGGGGTCAAGTGGAAACCAGCACCACAGAAAACAGAGGCAACATTTCACTGTGTTTTAAATACACACCACCGTTTACAGACTAACAGCAGCATTTATTGTAAGTTTAAAACTATATATATATATATTTTTATTTAATGTTCATGCAGGAAATGCCAAAACTTTTAAGTTCAGTCCAACAAGATGACACCAAAAACGGCTAAAGTAAAACATTCTGGAGTGTCTTCACCTGAACCCAGATCCAGATCCTGTCAAACATCTGTGGAAGGAGCTGAAACGGGCGGTTTCAAACCTGACACCACAGCAACACTTAGCTGATGAAGGGTGGACCAAAGTACCTGAAGTCTCTCTGATGGCTAACAGAAGTTATTTGATCGCAGTGATTGCCTCAAAAGGTTAAGACAATTGACTGGTTTTTCACAGAGACTGCCCTAGGGCTTCTAGGGCACTTAATTTTGAAATTTTAGATTCGGACAGCACTACAAAATGGCGAACGCACTTATCTAGTGTACTAAGTAGTAAGTAGTGAAGGAATGCAGACATAGCCTGTATAGGAGAACTGGACTGAAGAAGTCAACTCCCATAGACTTCTACAAAGAAATAAATCTATTAGTCAGAATAAACATCCCTGTTCTGATGCCTTTTTCTTCTCATCTTCTTCATAATACTCATGTTTTTCCATAGTTCAAATTATTCAATCAGATGTTGTTCCAAACATTTGGTTGACCAATCACTGATGTCATCTTGCTCCAGAAAGAGGCGATCGTTTTGTGTAAAATTTGCCACGGAACGGACTTCATTTCTTTGGAGCTAGAAATAATTCTTTGCGTGACATCACACTCACGTGTGTCATATACAGTTAATGGTTGGGGGCGCCATCGTTTTTGGAAAGGCCTGTTCTTTTAGATTCCTTTCTTTAACACAACTTCCAATCAGCTTTTGATTCTCATCGCCGGTTTTTGGTCAATTTCTTGCTATTATCAAATCAGTGGGTTTTTCTATCCTTAGCAACCCACAGTCAAATTCCAGCGCACCCCCCCGGAAAAAAAACAAAAAGCCGATTGGCCGCCGCCGCCGTCTGTCAGCAGACTTTCTCCCGTTCCCTCAGATGGCTCCATCACAACGGCGAGCGTTCGCAATCCTGGCTGCGTCTCCACTGATCTTATCAGGCCGTCTATATTTAGATCATCCAGAAGTCGGCGGTTGCTGTGAACCTTTGGCTGGCCCTGTGGTGCATGTGTGTGCGTGTATGTGTGTGTGTGTGTGTGTGTGTTGCGGTGTGGCGTCCCCCCAACAAAACCCTTCCATCAGCATTCCCCCCTAACTCCACGCCAGCCGTGCATTCCTCCACCTTTACCCCACTTGTTCAGCCCGGAATAATAACCTTCACCCAGCTGTTGTTAGATTGTCTCTAAGAGTTCTAACTGAATTCATGTGACTGTGTACTATCACCTTTAGACTCTTGTTTTTGGCTCAGTTTGTTTTTCTTTCCTCCTATATTTTCACCTTTCAGTCTTTTATTTTTAGAAAAATGTTTTACAGTGCATTGTGTTCTGCGTCCTGATGCCTCTAGACCAGGGGTCTGCAACGTTTCACATTAAAAGAGCCATTTGGGTCAGTTTGTAATAGACCAAAACCCAGTGAGAGCCACAAAGTCCCTCCTTCTTGCTCAGGAAAACACATTTTTTTTAATGTTTGTTTTAAGATACAATAATTGAAGTATAAAGTCTGATGTTTTTTTCTATATACAACAATCTAAGTTCTGTAACCGTTAAAGCAGCACATGCAAGCTTTTTTCAAAGTAAAATATGCCCAAATCTCCTGCTGCAGCAGAAACACCAAAAAAGCCAAACTGGATATTTATATTATTATGACTTTTGGTGCACCTTCATCTGACGAGGTAAAGACAGAAATGACTAAACCTAATTCATAAAAACATCATTATTTTTTCTAATAATTATTTTTATTCAAGGCCAAAGAGCCACGATAGAGGACCAAAAGAGCCATGCAGACCCCTGCTCTAGACCATGTCAATCAATCTGGGCGGCCTTGGTGAAGCGGTAGAGCAGTCGACCTATGATTGTAAGATTGCAGGTTGGATTCCCGCCTTGCACACCCATGTGTTGAAGTGTCCTTGGGCAAGACACTGAACCCTACCTTGCCTCTGGTGGAAGGTATGCGCCACTGTTGGGCAGCGGAGCCGCCGCCACTGTGTGAATGGGTGTGTGTGACTGTAAAGCGATGTGGCCTTTGAAAGAAAGTAGAAAAGCGCTGTAAGCCGTGTCTCCTGTCCAACAGTGATGTCAAACCTCTTAGACTATGGAGCAGGTTATATATAGGACTATAATCTCACAGACCAGACTGAGGTTTTGGTAAACTACCCGTTTCCCTTAACTTTTGAGGGTAAAGTTAATCTTCATCCTCTGAAAAATATCTGCAGCTGCTTTAGATTTTATGTAGGAACCGTTAAAATGTGATACAGATTTTCTCTTAACCCATAACTGTTCAGGTGGAAGCGTAAAGAAATCAGACGCCAACTTCAGCCTCGTCTGATTCTTAAGGTGCGACGGATGAAATAAACCAAATCAAACGGTCACTAAAACTGATATTTTATAAATGTAACAAGAAACGTGAATATATGGTTTGAGCAACTTTATTAGCAGCATCCTTGTAACATTAGACAGATGGTTGTTTAATGCATTATTATTATGGTCTGTGGGAACGGCTGTCACAATAGATCTATATCTGGAGTAAAGACTCCTGGTTTCTGTCCAGTAAATCTATTATTTTTAAGTGGAAGGCTCTTTTTCTATTTCCTCACTGGATCTTTCCTGCAAAAACTCATGCTAGCTTTGGGGCTTCGAGTTAGCGATCGGCTAAACAAAGTAGTGGGCGTATTATCCACACGTGACCGAACGACTTGAGTCGGATGTGGTGGAGAGAATCTAGTAGATTTTCAAAGTAAAACTTCCTTCAGTGTCAGATTGTTGATAAAACCTATTAAAGTCTTCGCACCCTGGTACTAACTGCCCGGGGTTTGGGGGCCACTGAGGTATAGAGTTTGCCAAATTTACATACATCTTTGATTAACTTATTTTTCTAAATAAATGTGAAAATAATCATGTCTGTCTGAGAAAAGTGTATAAGTGTGTAGTGAAGGATTTTACAGCCTTAAAATATCTGTAATTTTGTGGATTTGGCCTTTCGCAGGTTACATTTAGATCGTAACCCCCGTGATAAAAAGAGGGACCGCTGTACTCCTATTCATCAGGAATTTGCTTCAAAATGTCCTTTAAATATTGTTTAAATAACATTTCTTTTCTCCTTTATTCAGTCACTTTATCACTTAAATTTACTTATTGCCACCTTCTTATTTTTACCCATTGTATTCAAATTTCCTAGCCTTTTTTTTCCCATCATGCACCAGTTTTTTTCACAGAAATGTGCCATCTGCCATCGCACTCCAGTCTAGAGTAACATAAAAGAAAGAAAGAAAGACAACAAATGTCATAATCTAATGACTCAGAAACTCACAAACACCCTGGAATAATCCGGGATTTATTTACAAAATGTATCAAATGAAGTGAAAGTTTCCAACAGAAGATGCTCAGAATTTGAAGGCTGCAGTGCAGATCCTCGGCTCCATCAGGTGTTCTGAACGATTAAGAACAAAAATGGCAGAAAAGTAAGGCAGAAATCCTCCCACTTTAGCAAAAAATATAATAGAAAACAGAAAATACAATCCAGAAGTTAAAAAAAACAAACGAATAACGGTCTCAGCAGTAACACTGACCTCCGTCTGAGCCTCCGTGACCTCAAGAGGCTTCCCTCCCAGACTGCTAAAGCAACAAGTCACAACATGACCAGCGCTCTGCCAGAGCATGTGTGCGATCGCCATGGCCAGTAGCGATTACCCAGTGACAGGGTAAGACGTACCCCCCTCCACCCGCCCTCCATCTGTGTGTACGGAGGCAGCAGACAGGCTAAAGGATGGGATGAGGCCCAGAGGGAGAGGAAACCTCCACCTCACCTCCTCGTAACCCAGACTAACGAGGCAGTGGGAGGCGGACCAGGGCGAGGGTTGGAATCCAGGAGGGAGGGGGTTGTTGGAAAGTGTTATTTATTTTATTCAAATCTAATTATTTTAACAGTTACGGTTAAGATTTCACTCCTGTTGAAGCTGGTTTAAAGAGAAAATCAGTTGGAACTTTTATCCTTTTTTTTTTTTTCATTTCTGATGTTTTCTTTTGACAGTTTGCCTTTTTTAATTTATTTTTTTACATTTTTCTTTGGGAAACTCTAGTCTTTATTTATTCTATTTGTCACTAGAAGGAGCTGCATTTCCAGAAGACAATGCAGGGTTGAAGGCTATGATGCTGAATGATGATGAAACTTAAAGGGTAATAATGAAGTTGACCATAAATAAAGTGAAAACAGCACAATAACAAAAAATATATATATATGTTTGTGAAAAATGCCAGCGAGCTTCTGCACCACAGAAAGAAAGAAAAGGTTTTCAAGGATTCCCCACGTTTTTCAATGGAGGCAAAAATCCTGGAATATCTTGAAACGTTCTAGGATTTGAAGTCATAGCTGGAAAAAGCTGAAAGAGCTGACCCTTTTAATACTTGAATGGTTAAAATAGCCGAAAAATTTGTACTTGGAGTTAAGTGCCAAAAAATGGCGGAAGATGCTCTAATAAATAAATGAAGAGAAACGGGGAAAACAAGGGGTGAATTGCTTTGTAGGATTCAACCAACGATGGTGCTCTACCAGGCTAGAGTGCTTCTAAAATGTGGAAAGATTTTCAGGTCTCGGCTTTTGTTATCTTTAGAAATACTTACGTTAGGGTTGGGTTTGCGTGCGCACATTTCCGTCAAATGCCACCTGCATCCTAAAGGGGAGGTGTGTCTTGTTGTTCCTTGGTGGCTCGTGTGGTCACCTTAAGGGCGTCATGAAAATGGAACGTATACCATTGTGGTACGTTCCATTTTCATGATGCCCTTAAGGTGACCACACCGTGGTGGTGGTAAGAATACCGTGAAGTATTTATAAGTCTTTTGGATGTTGTACGCACTGCTGGCATACGACGATGCTGGTGCCCTTACACCAACACTCTAGTCGTGACTCAGGTGCTTGACTGCACACAAATGCACGGGGTGTGTAACTAATACGTAAGTGCCCGTAGGATGCCCACACCAACTACAGGCTGTCTAACTTTCTCATTTCTAACAGTCCGATTGCGCCCACTTATCACATGAACAGCATTAACGAGCATAGGTTTAGCATCTGTGTCCATAGAAGAAAAAAGTACATGAATAATTTCCCTTTAAGCGGTCTACGACCTTGATATTTTTCACCCGCAGACATCTTGTTTCTACGCGTAAGGGCAGTTGTAAAAAAGGCGCAATTGACACCATTTTCTTGTGCGTAAATGCCTTTACAGACAACACACTGGCACATATTTTCATATCTGAAAGCATTTTTTCTGTTTTATTCTCGGAAGGTCAGTGAGGAAAAACAACCCGTACCTAAACATAGTCATCCGTTACTGTGGGAGGAAGCCATCGCTCGATTCCAGCGCAGTTTGTTTGACGCTTCATTGTTCTGCCTGAAGTGCAGCCGCCACTTAGTGCTGTTCACTTCTTTATATTGGCCCGGCTCACATGGCAAACATGACAGGGGAAATGATCCCTCAAACGGAGGTTTGATATGTCTGCATCGTAATGTGCTTCAGACCTGGAAAGAGGTCTCCTTTCAGCAACTGCTGAGCTTGGACTTTGTAGACCGGATTTGTTTACTAAAGCTCCTGCTTGTGTCCAAGTTGACCTGGAAGGACTAGAAGGTGACAGACGTTGTGGTGAAGGCGGCGGACCTGGAGGATCTGATGCCGACCCCAAAACTGAGCTCCGTTGAAGTCGTACCTTTGATTTTGTCGACATAGTCCATGGGAGGAAAAACCCTAGAGTGGGACTCATCTTTGGAGAGACGTCTCCTCTGACGAATCATTGTTAGAATTGGTTTGATTGCTTTTTAAATGGATTTAATTTGTAATAAAGTGACACAAGTGACAAAAGCTGATGTTTAGGTCTAAATAATGGACACCATACTAGCTATAGGTAGATGTGTATATATGAACATATCAGCACAATTTATTTTCTATTATTATGTGTGTTTATGTCAGAACATTTATAATGTTCTGTGTTGGTTATTTATATCTTTTTTTTCAAGTGCTGTGAGGCAAAGTGGAAACTTGAGTGGCTCCCTACGTAGAGCTGTAACGAGTTTCTAAATACTCCAATATTCCCCATCTGTTCCCTAAAATTTGAGTACAAACATTGGTGAAATCTGTGATCGCTGATTTGCTATTTTTAAAACATAATAGAGTGTGGTAAAAATACACTTCTGGCGATGTTTTTATTCCTCCAAAATTGCAGAATATTGGATTATAGGTGTATAAACTAAATTAACAAAATGCGCTACTGTCACATGCAGCTTTCGGATCTGTCCCCGATAATAAATATAAATATCTACAACATATGAGATCGCTAATACGCAATCTTTATTTATATGGTAGATTCTAGTAAAATACACATTTTAGGCAATTTATCGCTCCAAAATGCAAAATAATGTTGGATTTCACGTACATAAACTAAACTAACCGAATGCGCTACTGTCACAGGAAGTAAATAAATCGTCAAAGTAAAGTGGCGGTGAAGGTCGTCATTTTAAGAATATTACGTACATTTCGTAAACAATTATGTGATGTCATGAGACTCTGCTAGCATGGCGGAGAAGCCGTACCAGAACATGTCAGTAAAAAAACAGTGATGATCGTGTTTTAGGAAAAACCTGACTTTGTTCAAAGCGATAAATACAATCTTCATTTTTCTAAATCTTTGTGCTTTTATCTGTTCAAACACGAACATATTGAATAGTAAGAATCATGGTTTGATCTGTGAATTCGTGAAACAGATCGGCATCAGCAGCATGACCCCCTTTGACCTTGGGAGTCCTCAGCCGTCTCGCTAAAAAAGAAAAACTAGAGGAGCAGAGTCGATGGAAGTGGATGTGAGCGCGTCCAAAGCGGGGAGGAGATGGAGAAAGAGCGAAGGACATTGTGCAGCCTGAGAGAAGAGAGCCGGGACGAGACGTGAATGCGTGAAGATGTTGTGGAGGCGCAGGCAGAAAGCAGCGGATCACGTTTGAAAGAGTGCAGTCAGGTGAAAGTGATACAGGCCTGCAGGGTGGTCTCCCTCACCCCGGGGAGGCTGGCACTTCTCTTCATCCGTTTGACCGCTCACAGGAGGGGGGATGAATAGAGGGGGGAAAGAGCGGGATGAGCGGAGAAGAAAGAGGCCAAAGGAAGGATGAGCATCAGATGGACGTCTAAATGCTCGCCCGCCGGCCTTTTGGCGGTGCAGGGAGATGGGGGACGGGAACATGGGAGTTTGCGCGGAAAACGTTTGATTCGGCTGACACAAACACGCACACATTACATTGTACTCGGCTGAGCATGGTGGTGGCCAGGCGTCTCTGCGAGATGAACTCTGTAACCATGCAACCCCGACGTCTGGGATTTAGACCGGTCCAAAGCTTCTACTCAGCCTCAGAGGAATGAACGGGAACCACCGGAATTTCTGTTCAAAGACCCATTCCGATAAAAATGGTATTTTCTTTTTCAAAATGTTGGGAGCTAAAAAAATGCTGTTTGAAAAAGATTACGTGTGACGTAGAAAGTACGCTGGGCTCTGCTCCCTTCTGTTGTGCAACGTTTAGATCCATGTACGTCTTTGTTTTTCCTCGTCTGAGCTGGTATCTGGATGGATTGCTCCGATATTGCTCACCATTTGTTTTGCACCGGTAAGGTTAGGAAGGGGCGTGTCAGGCTGCAAGCTAGCAGGAGAACATGTAAACTGCAATAGCTAGAGGGTGGGAAAGCAGTCCCACCCACAAATCAGAGGTGAAGTTCAGATGAACTCCTAGAAAATGACAGCTTTTGCTAGAATCTTGGCTAAAACCGACATAGTCATAAATAAAAGACCAATGGGAACACTTTGAAAATAGATCAAACAATGATTGGAGTGGGACTTTACTTGTATTTTATACCACAATGTACTTCATGTATGAGAAATCAGGTTAAAAAATGAATAAAAACTACAGTGAAAGTTGGAAAAATGTTAGTAAAATATCACACTTCCTTCTATCTTCCATCTTCTTTCAGCTTTAATAACAGTCTAAAATTGTCTGAACTTGTCTAGTACTGCGTTCACACTAAACACTATTTGTGTGACTTATTTGCGTCTGCTGCTTCTTCATTGATTAAATTTGCTGATGGATGCTTGTGCAAAATTGCGTTCATAAGCAAAGCGCATGAGGGAGGAGCTACCGCCGAAGCTTTTCGCAGCCTACTGCTAATTTGTAGAAGACAGAGATGATTTTCAGAGATCAGACTTATCTATTTTGTAGAGCTCTCGTCTCCATGTTTGGGTCCATGAGATCATTCAGAGACTCTCCAGGTACGATGAGCATCCCCATCTACAGCAGGAGCTGCGTCTGAATTAGGCCTGCACAATATGTCGCAGATTTATCGTTATCGCGGCATCAAGCTGTGCAGTACGCATATCGCAAAAGACGGCGAAAATTACAATCAATGGTTAAAATAAATGTGCTTAAACAATCTTAAGGCAGTTTGAAGTATTTAACCAATCAAATCCATTTTAAATCCATTTATGCATTTGACCAATTGGATGGACCCCTTGACGGATGGAGATGTTTTAATGTTTGCCTTATGTAGACGAGGGTCATTTGGAGTATCATTTTTAAATTGTTGCAGTGAAATGGAAGTGATCTTTTTGGTTGTTTTGCTATTTGTTCACATACCTCAAGTCATCGTCATCGCAATATTGATCACTGATGTCGCATATCGCGAGTTTTCTTCATATCGTGCAGCTCTAGTCTGAATGACTGACGCTTTCAGCGGTACTACCGTCTCTCTGTGACCCAGTTTAATGACTTCCTGTCCTGCATTATTCACAGCATCAACACGTCACTACCACACTTCAGACCCTGATTGGTTGACGGTTGAATTATGGTTTGCCAAAGCTTAGACATTTGGACTGCGCTGTGAAAAATTCAAACTTGCATCAGAATTGGCGACACTGAAAATGTTGCTGGAGTATCCACAACGCACTGCAGTAAACCCTTATTTTTCGCGGGGGTTACGTTCCAAAAAGAACCCGTGATACGCAAAATCCGTGAAGTAGAAAGCTTTTTTTTAACTATTGTCATACAATTAAATTCTCTATTATACATTGAAAAGAAAGAACAAACCATTTTCCAGGCTCAAGCATTTGTTTCACATATAAAATTACTTTAGAAACGTTTATTGTCAACAAATAACTTCTGTACTGTACTGTCAAATAATAATTGTAATCATCAATGTGAACAGAAGACTTCAAATTGCGGAGATTAGCCCCGCCCACCGCGACCCGAGGTTAAACGGGAGAAAATGTAAAATGATTATGAAAAAGATACAAAGTACAGTGGGACAAATAGTGACTCAGGTGTATTTCATTGCTCCTCAGCTCCTGCATCCTGACTCCGCTCTGTGGTGTTTTCTTCTTCTGCGGTGCAGGTCTGTTTGTTCGGGAGAGGAACATAGTGATAGGCAGATGTTGTCGGTCTTTTTTCTATGGGTTTTAGAGAAACTCAAAATTGCAAGAGAATTTGCACGTGCGTAATGTAAATTTGGCAAGCTGTTTTACGTACATGCACATATTAAACTGCAACGTTATTGACGTGCAGCTAGAGAAGAAGCGGAGTGACTTTTTAGCCAATCAGAATGCAGAACACAATGCACGATGAAAATCCGTGAAGTAGCGAAACCGTGAAAAGTAAACCGCGTAATAGCGAGGGATCACTGTACCACTAATGCATCATGCCATGCCTGTCACTGAAAACACGCCACAGGACCGGTGATTGCATCTATACATTGGCTTAACATTAAAACTTTTACACAAAGTATGTTCAGTGTGAATGCTCCTTGAATATTTTCTGATTTCTGACAACTGTCTGCTATGGATTTGTTTGTCCTCGTGTTGAGTTTTTTCTCAAAAAGTCACACCTTCCTCTGTTTAGTCTAGATGTGTTTGTGTGTCCGTAAAATATATATTTGTGTGTTCTTTTAAGCAAATCTGTTCATTTCGTGAAAAAAAGCTTCCAAACTTGCATATAATTATGGAAAAACATTTGTTTCCTGTCAAAGGGATAAAAACTTTCCTGTAATTGAGCATCAGAATAAGGCCGGAGCTTCTGATTGATTTGAGTGGGTTTTGTTTGTTTACAGACCGTCTAGAAGGATTTCTGTTTGTGAAGTCTTCCCTAAATATTGTTCAATTTTACTTAGATTTTGACCTCGCTGCTCCAACCTTCCTCTTCCTGTCTTTTAAGTGTCATTGCTGCACACCCTAATGTCTCAAACAGCAGGAAAAACAACACAAAACAGCACTGGGTCAACCGTCGGAGCTCCTTTCAGACCATTCGTTGGGTCTTCGACACATAAATCTTCCTCCTACACACCGCACTGTACTTCACACGCTTATCTGAGCGCAATAACCTGCAGATGATCCTTCTGCGCTCCAGATAACACAGCCAGGAACAATCGCTGCACGAACGCGCGCCTTCATATCTGTGGATTTACAAGCTCTAACTTTTATTGTGTGGTAGAGGTCACAAGCGTGTGTGTGTTCCTCAGCCCCTCTCTCAACTTCCTGTCCTGTCTGTGGCCGGCCTTATCGCAGTGACCACAGGTCAGGCAGCGGTCACAGTGACAGAGTTGTGGAGCAATCTGATTGGACCGGTTGGGGAGCGTGGCTCCTCTGCGTCCGACCAGTGGTCAAATAGCGGTCAGGAAATTGGTCGATTCTGAGGGTGAAGATGGTTCAGCCTGGGATGTACACAGACAAAAGGTCAGCTGCGTTCATTAAGACGTTTGGACCATAGAACGTCCACATTGGCTTTTTGGAGGTAAATGACGTCTTCAGCTGTTTTCATTGAACATTTATGTTTTCATAGGGACACAAACGGCAATGTGAAGCGTTCTCAGTTTCACTTTTATGGACGTATAGTGGGAAATCGGTTAACGATAACCTCAACCAGATGACTTGTACTAATCCTTATAAAACAACACAACATAAATGTAAAAAGAATCTACATTAAAAAGTAGTTTGTAAAACTCCTATAGTTCTTCACATTAACACAGGTGTATTTAAAGTCAGAAATGGCTAAACTATTGAGTAGGAAGGCTCGTTTCTCGCTACGTTCTACAAATAACCCGCAATAGACTAAATCTGTGAAGTAGTCATTGTTAGATTTTAGTTATTCCAATGTTTTAACTCTTTAACAGGGTTTAGCTTTTTTCCGACTTGCCGTTACGTCTTCAACTGTAAGCACAATTAACGTGATTCCCGCAGATTCTCAAGCGTAGAAAAGCAGCTGTGCGCTTATAATCAATACTTTACAATCAGTTAGCATAAACCAACCAAATATGTCGCAGAGAAAAGCGACTTTGTTCTGGTAGGCATGACTAACTACTTTGCTGTATGTCTTGTGTATGCAGCATATTTGACAATAAAGCTGACTTTGACTCGTTCACATTGATTGCCTAAATGGTCCAAAAGTGGGTCTAAAGGTGCCTACAAACTAGACACATGTAGCATGTCCCAGAATGCGCTACACGCGGTTTAATCGCGCTTTTAGCATATGGTGTACACACAGTCAACTGGCAGGGAGTTCTTCTTTTGTTTCTTCTTACTGTGTACTTGCGCTTGTCCACCACCTACAATTGGTGAAGGTTCAGTACAGAGTTTTGGGAGCTTTGGAAATCTTGCTCCAGGCTTTAACTTTCGCAGCTCGATTCCGATAAATGACCGACTTAGTGTCATAAACCGGTTGGACTTCTAGCGTGCAATCAGTGAACCCCCATTCGGTACGTAGAGCCCACAGGACGTTGAACATGAGCAGTTTGAATGCGGAAGCCCGACATTCAGATTGATTTACATTGACTTTTCATTGCAAGTGGCCGCTTGAACACTAGTCGACGTAGCCGGTGTGAGCCTAGCTGAAGAGCGCGTGTTATTTAGGTATCGCTGGCGACATCTTCGTTGTAAAAGGGTTACGATGGTAAAACTCTTCACTACACGCTTTATACACCTTTTTCAGACAGACATGAACATTTTCACATTTTTCTCTCTTGCTTTTACTGTCAAAATTCAAACCTTCATTGAAAAATAAATCCAATACAATAGAATGAAACTAAATATTTGATTGTGATCAAAATTCATATAAATTTGGCAAACTGAACGCATTCTGTACAGGAAACAGGGCATGGAGGACATCGATTGACAGTGATCTACAGCCAATCAGGATGCAGACCACAATGCACTGTTTAAAAACATCTGCGAAATAGTGCGATCGCAGAAGATGAACAGACGCATTGCGAATGACCAATGTACACTTAATTTAATAGACTGGATGCAGGTGTGGGAATATGTTACCATGCTGAAATTACCAGTTCATTTTTGGTTTTCTGCGTCATTGTCGAGATCACTTGAGCGCACCGCGGCTAATCACCTTGCACTATTTGTGACCAATCATATTAGGACGTATTTCACTCACAAAATTGTAAGCGGATTGAATGATTACGGTTAATGCAGCGTTGATGGTATAACGATGATAAAAGGGCTTTTAAGCATCCCTGTTTCAATCTCTCTTTGATCAAAAGCAAAACCAACAATTTTGTCTTAAATCTGAATAAGAATTAACCCGTTGCCTCTTTAGCCGTCATCTCCAAAGAACCAGAGTTGGCGCTAATGTACGGCCCAGAATATTTGCTAGCATAAAATAGTGTGCTCCAGCATGATGGCATCAGATGTTGGTCGTCCTTCAAAGCCAAAATCTTCCCTCATTGGTCTAAACTCCGCCTGAAACTGGTTGAAGATGTTTGTTCCACGATTTCACAAAAGTTCTACTCCTCTGCTCCATTTTTAGATATTTGCATCCATCCTCGTATGTTGGAGAGCAGGACCGTGGTTTTCTCATGACCGCACAGTGACCGCGTGCTGACCGTGTCAGGTCATTGTTTTGTTATCAGCACCTTGGTCTCCCCGACTTGTTCTTCTTCTACACCCCTTCCTGTTGTGTGTGACTCCGCGGTCATCTCATGGTCAAAGCAAAGGGGTGAAAGCTTCAAAGCCTCCTCACCTTTCAACTGTGTCCTTTTCTGCACCAGAGAAAGTCAAGGAGCTGCAGGGTTTGACAGTGGAGACGGCCATCAGTGAGTGAATGTGTGTGTTAATGGGACTGTGACTGTAAAGTGCTTTGGGCTTTCTAAGAAGGTAGAAAGCACTATACAACTATACAGCATTTACCAATACACGCATGTATCATGAAAGACCGAAATTTCATACGTGGAAAATGTTTAACATGTACATATAGTGGCTGTGTGACACGGCCTGTACCATTGCTTGTCTTATAAGTGTTTCCTACGACCTATCGCCCACGTCATGCCCGTAGAAAAAGGGTAGGGGGTTTCCAACATTTGACTGGTAAATGGCCTGTATGCACCCATAAGGACAGCTGTGACTTGGGTTTACAGAGTCCCAAACCAATTCTTGTCTTGATACTGAAGTTCTTTTCATGCTGCTTCTTGTAAATGTTGTAATTCCAAAGAAAACTGTGTTTTTTGTTGGTTGTAGACATTGAGCGAACCCAAACTGAACTTGCGGCCTAAACTTCACCTCTCAGAAGTGTTTGGCCCTTTTTAAAAAAAGAAAAAGGGTTGAATTGACCTTCTGAAAAAGTGCCTGAATGTAAATGGAGCCCATAGTGCAGCTAAAAGCTGCTGTTTTTCCAGCCCTGTTTGTTTTGGAGCATTCTGTCTTTATTTGCTTTATCAGCACACAGAGCAGCTCCCAGCAGGCCCCTCACCGCCACTGCAGCCTGGACTCCTTTATCGTCTCACTCCTTCTTCCTCCTCCGTAACATCTCTTTACCCTCCGCCTGACCTCCTCTTTCCTCCTGTAATATTTCCCCTATCCTTCTGTTTGAGTCTTCCCTCATTCACCTCCTTCTCTCTCACCCTGTGTCTGCGAAGCTCGGTCGCCCGCCCGCTCTCTGCCTGCACAGTGTCTAATTGACAGCTTAGACCCCTGCTTGAACCACCGGCGTCCCGTTTGTGCTCCCCGCCTCCTACATCTGAACCGTCTCACGTTTTGGGCAGGTACTCGCCCTAATGACAGCCATGTTGGAAACGTCTTTGAGTTATTTTGGGTCCGGGACGCCAGCTGTTGTTTACCGCGTCCTCTGGGACAACAAACAAGGCGCGGAAAACTTGATTTAGACGACAGTTTGCTGACTTTTCCCCCCAAATCAGCTTCAACAGGTTTGTTTTTCCGCCACCAGTGTCTGTATGTCAACATTTAAAACCAGCAGGACACTTTGTCTCAGATGTGATCTTAAAGATTAACGTCTACATTTAGCTGGTATCTCGACATCTTCCTCTCAAGCTCTTTTTATTTCATAAATTAAAGAAAGAACAGCCAGATCATGAATACGAGTGGAGTAGTTCTTCTTTGGATGTAGAATAACCAAATCAGTCATCTTGACAGTTATCTTCAGTTAGTCTTTCTGTTTTTCTAAACACAAGGCTTCTGTTCTGGACCCAATAGAGCTGAAGAAATCTATCAAGGCATGTTTTTTTATGTTTTATTCTTCTGGAAGAGCTGGAATAGGTAGATTCTGCTTTTGGTATTTAGTTGGATTACTCTCTGAAAAGCATCTATTTTTCAAACCCGCTGGGTTGCTGGAGCCTATCCCAGCTACTGTTGGGTGAGGGCGGGGTAAAACCTCAACAGGTCGCCAGTCTGTTGCAAAATCACACACTCACACTCTCACCTAGGGGCACTTTAGAGACACCAGTAGGCATCTTTTTGGACTAGCTTTGGTAGATGTGAATACAGGTTCATCTCACTTTGAGCAGTGCCATAAACCACATGCGTTGTAACTTATTTATGTGTCATTTTTCACACCGTTGTCTGAATTCGGATGAAACCAGGTTATGTCTTGAACAGATTCATACTTTACGATGTCACTGTTTTCAGATTTAAGTTCAATGAAGGACAAGAGGATAATGAGTAAAATCACTTAATTTCAATTTTGATCTAGTAACCAAGTAAAGTAATCAATTACTTTTTAGAAGTAATTTATCCACAATCAGAATTAAAAAAAAGACCACTGGGAACAATTTGAAAACGGATCAAACGATGATCGTAGTTGGGAGAGAAAGGTTCTTTATACGTGAAACTCTTCGTTAACGTTCACCTGATTTTAACATGGTTGTTAGACTGCCTAAAAATAGGGAAAATGTTTGGAAGTGCTGGAAGATTTCAATCATTATAAAAGAGTTCAAACTAAAGTTTATTTGAGGACTAATGTGGTGTGCTTAATGAGAGCTCTCCAGAGTCCAAATGCATGTTTCTACATAAAAATATCAAACATTCCTGCATTTTTGAGCATTTTTAAAGGCTTTAATTGCCTCTATAAAAGAATAAAAATGTAGATTTGTTTCCAAGTTAAACATCCGGGCCAAAAGAAACCCGACTTAAACCGCTGTTTCTAGTTTAAGATCTCAGGAATGACTTTACAAACACGTTTATAAATGGCTAATAAAACAGTTGAGGTTTGAAAAGTTAGATTCTGGGTGAAGATTTCTTTTTAAAAGCTCTATCCCCAATGAAGGTTCTTTTCTGAGGAGATTGTGGTGGAAGGAATCCATTTTTTTTTTTCAAAGCTGGAACACCAAAAGCCATAAAAATATCTTCTTGGAATCATCTGGTAAACGTACAGTAAGTCCAGCTCATGATGGAGTTGCAGACGTGTCGCACCTCTAACCCCCCTGATCAGCGGGGAGCAGAAGATAAATTCCCCATGCGGGTCGCCTGCGTGTCATCTGCACATCTGCTCATAGCTGCACGCCGGCTCACGGCGCATTAATAAACCCCAGCGCTCCGCTGTGTTGTGGTCACTGGCAGCGGCGTGCTGCGGTGCTGCAAAGCAGGCGGCGGGCAGATACAAGCTTTTGGTTTTCATTTGATTCTTGGCCCTGCAGCCAGAATGTAAAATGAGTTCCTTGTTGCGACGACTCTACCGTCTTCCAGCTGGAGACGCAGTGGTATGGCGGGCTGCAGGACACACGCCTGTGTAGAAACAGAGGGCGAAAGAATAAAGAAAACAATCAGATTGAGATGTTTTAGTCCTTTGAGGTGCACTTTCTTTCAGTAGCTGCCCGATTGTTGGATGATAACCTCTGGATGCGACCGTTGACCTCATGGCCGTGATGTTCAGTGTATCAACTGTCATCGTGTTCTGAACTGATAAATGTTAAAGGGCTTTTGCAGCATTTCTAACATTTGTTGTATCAAACAAACGATTGATCAAACCAATAAACAAAGTTTATTTTCATTGCAACAAGTACTATAGAAGTGCAACAGTTGCCTCATCAGTAAAAACCTGTCTTCTTCTGTTTGTTCTCAGTTCGACTCAAACTATCATTTGTTTTTGGCTTCTGTTTGTTTAACTCATGTTAGGTCTTGGACCTTTTATTTCTTATCATTTAACTCAACAATAGAAGGTAAAAAGCAGTTTTCCTATAACATTTGATGAACCCCACTGAGATGTTCATGTGCCGAAAACCTCCATCAGAACCAAAGACCTTCTTCTCCCCCAAACTTTGAATGTAATTGAGTTGGACGGACGTTTGTCAGCATGGTGTGTTTAGGAGCCGCTGATGACCTCTGACCTCTGAAGTGATATAAAGATTCAGTGATGAGGTAAAGAGAGGTTAGATAGCCAATGACAGACAGCTGTCAACATTGGCTGTTTTTCTCCATGATGGTTCAAACCACTTTTGATGCCTCTGTTGACCTTTGACTTCTCACTAAATGGACAAAATCACTTTGTGTCTGGATCCATCCCCGAAGTTTAACGCTTCACTTGATAAGATATTTCAAATAGCTGTTATCCAGCAAGTAAACTTCCATCAAAAAAAGTGAACAATCTGCATTTTGTCATTTATCCTTTAAAAATAATAGATTTCTGGTACATTTTGAGATTATTTCAAAGCAAAACTAGTCATTAAACACATTTTTGTTCAAAAATCTTTGTGTTGTACAGGTTTTATGTTTGAAGTCTAACTAGAGGTGGTGTTATGGTTATAAGGGTTCTGTAGAAGAAACGCCAAAGAGTTTTTGTGGATAATTGTTTATCATGAAAGAGCAGTCCTACCGTCCTATAGAAAACTGAAATATTTGGACAAGAGCATCACTTCCATTTTGTCTAGATGTTGAATCTCTGGAATGCCATTTAAGGTTCTGCTATTGCTCAACAGAAAGCACTTTAATTGTTTTTAATTGAAAGACTGGTGTTGTGTGATTGTTCTTCTGTTGGGTCACACCAAGGACTCTAAGGAATGTAAACTCTTCGTCAGCGTTGCTCCGATTTCTGCTGGTGACTCCCTGAGCGCTTGGATCCGTTACAAGGAACAAATATGCTTCCTCAGATCTGTGGTGGCGTTTCTTGAAACCTTTTGACACCCACTGAAGAATATGGATCCATTTTGGTTAAAATGCTTGGAATGTGATGGACAGAGGAGAGCCAGAAGTTGCCTTTCCATTTTCAGAAATGGGAGTAAGGATCGATAAATGTTTTATTCAGAAAAGGAGAAACTATTTGAATCTAAATATTTCTACCGATACACAGGCTTGTTGCCTGTTTCTCAAATGCTATGTTCACTCCAGACTCGCAAACACACATTCAAGTGACCACTTCCAATAGAAAGTCTATAAAAAAGGTTATAAGGTTCTATGTAGAAAACGTGAACACGCGATGAAAGGTAAACCGGTTGAAGTCTGACCCATAAGGGACTCAGATTTGTTAGTGAAGTATGGGTGGTGTCCTTTTCAATTTAATAAGGTGCCGACTGTTTGAAAATGGATCACGAACTTGATCATAAAGATTCGGTTTTTGCCCAGACCGAATTATGACACACAGTCTTTCCTAAATCCGAATACAGCTATGAAAGAAAAAGCCTGGAGCAAGATTGGCGAGATTTGCACTGCTTTAATATTTCACACCAATCCTATTCCAACTGTAGGTACATGTGCAAGTATCAGGTAGCGATAGACCCGCGTGAACTCCATATGCTAAAAGTGCATTCAAGAAAGCGCAATTTTGGAATGTGCCTCACATGCCCGTGTCTACCTAGCTTAAGAGTTTAGTCTTTTAAATCCTGGAATATCCTGTCGGAATTCTCTGGATTCCTGAAACCTGCTTGTCAGCGGCAGTAGAAGGAAAACAGTAACGTCTGAGCTGGTGGATGGAAGCTGATGATTGATAGATTGAAAGTAGACTCTGAGATGGACGGATGCCAAACTGGCTGTTGTTCCTGATAAAAAAAAAAAAAAGATCCCGTCCACTTTCCCTGCTTTTAGTGACCTCTAACCTTGTCAGCTTGTGGAGGAGATGGAAACTCGGAGAGCCGTTTGGAGCCACAAACACCGAGGAAGATTAGTGAGGCAATCGCTTTTAGGAGACTATCTCATTTAGTCGTTTCTACCTCCTGATTTTTCTCTTCCCCATCGTAGAAATGTTACATAATCACAGCGACGGGGTGTAAACATGATGAATCTTGGGTGACCCTGGCTATTAGCAACAGGCAATTCCCAGGCGCTCCCAACCAAATAAATCCTGCCTACAGCTGAAATAACCATTAACAATGCTGCTAAATGCCGAGGGAGGGGTATGGATGGAGAGGGGATAGACCTTGAGAAGGAAAGTAAGGAAGAGGCTGGAAAGAGTGGATGGGGAAGGACCAATGCAGATGGAAGGGAGGTGTGGAAAAAACAATCTCTTTTCGAGGGAGGGACGAAGGCGAGGATCGATGGACGGAAACTTGGTGGTTTAAAGGTGAAGCGAGAGAAAAAAAGGGAAGAAGAAATGTGACGGAAACACATCGCTCTGTTTTTTTGGCTCTGTGGAAGAATAAGAGGAAGCAATAATCTCCAAGTGTGTGTGTGTTGCGAGGAGAAGGGAGCGATAGCACGGGGGAGGTCATGGCGAGGTGACGGGGGGGGCGAGACAGAGAGAAAAGTTCAGGGAGAGGTGAAGAAAGAGACCTTGCGTTTTCGGCGGGTGTTTGTGCAGGGTGAATCCAGGGTCAGGTGTGTGTGTGTGTGGGGGGAGGATCTGCTGCTCGCGTGTGCCTCTTTTTGTTTTTTGGGAAGCCCGCACTCTTCATTTCCATCAATCCCGTTGGCGTCTCCTCATCGCTGTCCTCCCTTCTCGTAGGATGGTGCCAACGGTTGCCCCCGCCCAGCCAAGCTAGTCATTCCCTTATTTGTATTTACTCTGCTTCGCAATTGGAAAGTCCTCCTAAAGTTTGAATACATACTACACTTCTTATTTAGTGTCTGCAGTTTTTGTCATTTTCTTGGTCATTTAATACCTATATATGGGAGTTTTGGCTAAAAATGTCCGTCTTGAAACTGCTTTATGAGTGGATATGAGTTGTCTGGGGGTGAAAAATGATCAAACCTGTGCAGGACGCGCCAGTGGCCAGCACAAAAAAATCAAAATCATAGATCACATAGTGAACCTGAAGAGTCACAGGTAGTAGTGACCATGTATACTACAAGCAACAGTGAAGTAGGTGAGATCCAGGCGTGTCGTACGGATTTTCACATTTTCATCCACCCTCAAATCCAGTAAATTACGCAAGGCGCCCGCTAGTGCTGGTCACGTGATAAGTGCGCTCGCCTGACTGTTATTAAACTGTTATTAAATACTGTTAAATTAGACGGCCTGAGCGTAGTTTGTGTGGGCATCCTGGGAGCACTTGCACATCACTTGCGCCCATTCAGTAAGGGTCCAGTACTCGTACCTTACTAAAGACAAGAGTGTGGCATAAGAGCATCATATGACATTGTCACTCGTATGTCATAAGTTTCGGAAGAAACTTTGAAAAGAGCATCCCGGCATTTCGAAAAATGTGACTCTAAGATGATCAAAATCAAGTCCAACGACCAGCTTGTTGTGTATGTTGGTAAATGGTTAATGGCGTGTTCTTGGTAAATACTTGTTTAGCGCTTCTCTACCTCCCTTGAAGGCCTAAAGCACTTTACAGGCACATTCCCATTCACACACACAACCACACACTGATGGTGCCTCTGCTGTCGAACACTGGCACCAACCTTCCACAAGAGGCAAGGTAAGGTATAGTGTCTTGCCCCTTGCCCAAGGACACTTCGACATATGGGCGGGCAAGGCGGTAATCAAACCTGCAATCCACCAATCGGGGATCCACCGCCCTACCGCTGCTCCGCAGCCGTGTAAAACTCTTAAATTAAACCCTTTAGGAACTTTCTTCACTATCAAATCATTAGCTTATTCAAATGTGCGGTCACATTTGTTAGAAATCGCAGGAACGCGACTTTTTCCTGGTCTTACGGGCTCTGACCTCTTTGTGACCTGCAGGGATTCAAGCCTGGATCAGCATATTTCTCCGCTGTGTTTGTAAGGCTCCTAGACTCTAGAGATGTTTTTAAAAGTTGAACAAAATGATAACAGAGTCAGTAAATTCAATAAAAGCAAGATGTTTAACTTCTGAAAATGTTTTCATTTCATGTTTTCAGTTTCCTCAGAGGCTGAGGAATAAAAGCGCAGAGTTTTCCAGAAAACCCTCAGGTTTAAGACGACTTTCATAAATGAATCCACTTGTCTCAATGGGTTGATCCCGCTCACGTCCCACCTCCTTCACCTTCATCGTCTAACGCTCGTCTATCCCAGTCTTGCTCTTATCGCTTTTCCCCTCCGCCTCTGTGTTGTGGGTCCTCTTCATCTCTACTCTCCAATTTTCTCCTTCTTCCCCACATGTGGTTTTGCTCTGCGCCCCTCCCCTCATTCTCCTCCTCTCATCCCCGCTCACATATGGTTTCTTTCTCTGGTTCTGTATGTGTTTGGTGTTACCCAGAGTTCACTGGGGCTCCCTGCGCTCATATGTATGTGTGTAGGCTTGCGGGGCTGCCTGTCAGGCATGTTTCTGAGTGTGTTAGGCAGAGTTCAGCAGGGCAGTGGCGGGTTATGCAACAGTTTGAAATGTGGGTCATCGTGCCTGCAACCCCTCCTTCCGTATTCTACTGAGATTCAATGACCCACATGTTAAAATGGCACTAACCGGGCAATATATTTGGAATACCAAAAATGTCACAACTGGGTCAGCCCGGCAAGAACATGTATAATTCCACTGCTAAGTTTGTTTGTATAGTCCCGCTTATGTTCTTAGACGGTTTGTAATTACTTTGTTGATGCATTGTTCCTTTAGCCAGCATAATACATAAAGTAGCTAACCCATGACTTGAGGTTGCTCAAGAGAGGCTCCCCGTTGAGATTCAGTTTCCTCTAAATGTTTCAGAAAGTTCACGGGCATCCAAAAAGGAATCAATTCCACAACCTCTGCTTATGATTTTCAGATCCATTTACAACCAGGAAGCCTAAAAATGGAAAGCCGGAATACAAGATGTCTTATTTTTTTAAACAGAACAGCTTTGGTTGTTACTTAAAAGCATTCCTTTAAGTAGAATTAAATAGGAATCGTTATGCTGCATTTTATGTCAGAATACGTTGGAATAATAATAAGTGTGCAAATGGTTGAAGCACTTAGTGTTATCAGGCATAAAAAGTGCTTTATAAAAAGAGGTTGGTTGGTTAAGTCATTGATTGGTCTGACTGATTTGTTGACTAGTCAGTTGGTTGGTTGCATTGATGAGTTACAATAGTTCAAAGACCATATGTTATTAGCAGTCGTTGGCCGCAGCTCTAGTGTTAAAGGTATAAACAAATGTTCACTCCATTTGGTTAAAACTGTTTCAACTTTGGAACAGTCCAATAAATTTTGTTCAAATGAAGCGGGATCTTCGCCTTCCACCAACCTTCCTTTAGTTTGGTTTGTCGTCACACCGGGGTGAATCCAACACCAACAAACTGCACGTTCAAAGGCAACAATGAGCAAAACAAGTTCTGTCCAGGAAGGGAAGAACCACCTCATCATGTTATAAAAGGTTCCTGCACCCACAATGCATTTACTGACGAGGCGCTTCCAACTACTTTTAACTTTTGTGGCCATCAAAGTGGGAAAGTTGCCGTTGAAGACATGGACCAAAGCAGACCCTGAAAGATTGCAGCGGCATCATAACAAAACCGGCCACCGTCGCCTTCAGATCAAATCAAGAAAAGTTCTTTGAATACCAAACGGTCAATCCGGTCTTCATGTCTCTCAACTGACTTTTCTGTCTCTCAGACTATAGACTTCAGATTACGATTTAAAGTAATTTACTGATCTGTTGTTAAACTCTACACCACTCAAAGGCTTTTGGATCATCTGGAACAGGTCTATTGTTCCCAGAGTTGGAAAGAAACCAGTCCAAGAAGCCTTTCTGGGCTCCAAACATCTGAACACGCTCTCAAGCTCAGTAATTAAAGTCAAGAATCCAAACATCTGTGATTCCATCTGCCTTTTATTACGCTTCTAATCAATTTACTGCACTAAGTACATCTCCTTCGAGTGTGGCTCTCATTAAACCTGGATGTAAGGCTCTGTTTAACTCTGTCTTCCTGTCTTTGCAGTTACTGGACCTGTTCACGCAGTGGGATTGGTCAACATATCTAGTGGACTATGGGAAACCCACTTGCAAATACCTGAGAGTCAATCCACACATCTCACTGGCTCTGCTGGAGAAGTGAGTTGTCACTTATTCATGACGATCTCCGACAGATAGACCTGTTCCTTTGAGGCTCTCACTTCTCTTTATTGGCTGAAATGCCAAGTCGTCCTTGTCCATCTTTTTCATCTCCTCATCTTAATCCTGCAGAAAAAACAAACAATGACTTGTTGCACCTGCACCTCCAACCACTTCTCTGCTTTTAGGAACCTTGCCCATCATTTCATCTGCCTTAGCTTCTGCTTTCTGTCTCCTGTCCTTCCTGTCCGTCGTGTTTTAACAGGTTGCAGAAACCGTGAGTATTGTGGGTGTGTGTGTGTGTGTGCGTTTGATGCAGGCGTGTTCTTAAACACTTCTTTAAGTAGGTGTGTGAACTCTCAGCCGCAACGCATTTAATGGTTAACACACTCCATGAAACAGAAAATAAACTTGTCTTGGTGGGATGTTATTGCGCCAACACCACCCACATCCCCATGTATCTGTGTTCCATCAGTGATGGAGGCTGAGCTGATATGGAAATAATGATGAGAACCACATCCGCAAACGCACAGCCTGCATGAAAGGAAATGTTTTGTTTAGAGCCTTCGAAGTTTCTCACAGATTTGCCCTCAAACGTGAACTCCAACATTGATCGGAGGAGACGCACTCCTCATTGCCGCTGAGCATTTTCAGAATAAGCTTCATACGTTTCTTATGAATCAAGGCAAAGTGGGGTTAGAGGTCTCGGCTGCAAGGCCTGGGTATTGAACTCTTGACCAATAAAATGGCCAATGGTTACCCGACCCACTGACTCACAGCTACTCTTTGAGTTTCTGCTGTTTCCAAGTAACCCATCAAAATCGGATTTCTTGACTCGTCAGTTTTTTTCGGTGATAAACTGATTATCCATTACGTCAGGTATCCAACAGTAAAATATGGGATTATTGCGGACACAGCCCCAGAAAGATGATATATCCCAGCATGCATATACATTCATCTATTTTGTTTTGTTGTTTTGCCATCTGCATGTGTGTGAATTTACCTAATTTTATTAGGGGTCTGTCCATACCCTTAAGCGGTTTCAGTGCCTAAGCGGTTCTTGTAGCTGTACTTCCAAAAAGATTGCGAATTTCTATTTCTTGTAAACATTAAGTGTGACGAAGTAGCATGACAGAGTGATGGAGTCCACTTGAATGATCCCAAGATGTTTTCTTTTTTTCTTTTTTCACATACACTGAAGTATACACGAATGTCATCGCCATGGCAACTAACTTTTTTCAGAGCGTTGTCCACGTCACTCTGACCCATATTCAAGTCACTAAATTAGAATCAAACTTTAAGTCGTTTCGCCTTTGCCTTGTAACTGATGCTCCACACGCCCTCTAAGCCCCACCCATCCATATATGATCCCGCCCACAATTGCTATAAAGGTGAAATGATAGGTTAGAACTGTGCAGCAAAACTGAATAGAATACAAGTGATTGACATGTCTGAAACAACAAAAAATCCCCTAAATCTGTGTTTTTATACAGTACCGGTAGGATCGTGTACGTCTGTATTGGTACCAACTTGGCACACACTTCCTACCCATTGCTACGTAACCAGAGTAGTGTTGGGTATCGAAGACAACCGCTGTTTCCTACTATAATAATAATAATAATAATAATAATAATGGATTGGATTTATCTGCGCTATTCAAAACACCCAAAGCGCTTACATTATGTCCATTATTCATTCACTCCTCATTCATACTTGGTGATGGTAAGCTACTGTTGTAGCCACAGCTGCCCTGGGGCAGACTGACAGAGGCGTGGCTGCCATTTCGCGCCTACGGCCCCTCTGACCATCACCGGGATCATTCATACACATTCACACACCAGTGGAGCCACACTGGAGGCAAGGAGGGTGAAGTGTCTTGCCCAAGGACACAACGACATTTTGGCTGGTGGGAGCGGGGATCGAACCGCCAACCCTTCGATCATTGGACGACCCGCTCAACCACCTGAGCCACTGTCGCCCCTTTACTGTATAAAGAGCTAACACCATCATCGTTGTCATATTTGCAGACCTATTAGTTTCCACATTAGCAAAGATCATTCAAAGGCCATCTGTGCCGCCATCGCACACTGATGGTGGCTCTGTTGCCTAATACTGGCACCAGCCTATAACCACCAGGAGTAATGTGAGGATCTTGCGCAAGGACTCCTGCAATCAATGGTCTACCTCTGCACCACAGCAAGGGACTTCAAAATGTTAAAAGTAACCAGAAATTTGAAAGATATACATTTGTATGTTTAGACAAAAACATTTTGTTCATAAATTCAAATTTCCCAAGTTATGTTACAAAAATATTCCTCCTAAGTGTTGCTGGCTTATAAACAGCTCTGCTTGGTTTCTTCTCTTAGTCTTTCCACTGAGCATGCTCACAGTTTGTGTGGATTTCCATGTGGTGCACCTTGGTTTACGACACATACAGTAATCGTTAACCCATTCCGTGTCTTCACACGTTGTCCATTCTTCTCCGTTTCCAGGATGAAGGAGACGAGCAGGAAGAACAACGTCTTTGCCCAGTTCAGGAAGACGGACCGAGACAGACAGAAACTCATCGACACCATCATCAAACAGCTACGCAACCTCATCACACAACAGCAGGCCTGAAGCCAGCCTCATCACCAGACTGCCAACAACGGTCCTTGAAATCTACAACCCTGCTGGTTTTCCCGGCTGTCCAGGCTTTGACTCGTGGATGTAAATGACTGAACTCACCAGATGCAGATTAAAAGCAGACCCGGGATTTCTGGAAGATGAGAGCGGTGGTAGATATCAGCGACCAGGATTGGGCAGCCCTGCATCCAACCCGATCAACAGAAGACAACACATGCACCTTAACTTCAGAGGAACTCCAACCAGATCTTCTATAATAATGGAAATATCCCTAAAAGACTTTTACCTATGAACTGCTATTCATATATATAGTTAATAAGTTCAGTGTATGATCTTCCCCCATGTTGGTCTGGACTTGGCTAGAGGCTTTCTCTAAACCAATTAATCAAATAAGAAAATTTAAAAAACAAGCAGAAAAAAAGCTATCTTTAAATACTCTCGGTTCTTCTGCAAAAGCTTTTAGGGATCTTTAAGGATCCATCCAACAAATCTGCCAAGCTTCTCCCAGTGGTGGAACTAGTCCTTGGCTCTGTTGTTGTCACCTGTCACTGGACCCGTGCTCGATAGGACTTTGAGAGCCACTCATAGCCTGGGCTTCTAGTCTCGAAATGTAGAGGTCTTCGGTTGTTGAGTTCCTTCCGACGCGATCCAGTTCAGGTTAACGTCGCCCATGAAAACTCTATCATATTGTCCGTTAACACTCATGACTATCCTTGGATGCCATTGGGTTTTGGGTATTCGTTGGTCATCTTGGAGGCAAACTGACTGAACCGGCTGCTTTTGTTCTGTTGCATCAAATCGATCGTCTTCCAATCAAACGTCCTCCTCGAAGCAGCAAGAAAAACACTGAATTTGAAGCCGAGTAACAAATAGAAAATGTTGGTGCAACATGGCCACTATTTTCTTCCAAAAGGGACCGGCTTTTTTTGTCTTCTTTTCATTTGTGGTTGTGTGGTGTTGTTAGGTGCGCATTTTATTGTCCTAAATGCCAACTTTTTATCCCCCAGTGAAGAGCTTTTGCCTTCAAAATTTGTAAAATATTTTCTGATCTGAACCCAGGTGTAGCAGTTGAGAAAAGATGTCAAAAGCTTTTTAACATCTGAAGCTGCTTCATGCAAAAAACTCTAGCTCATCACCTGCAAATACTTGAATGGATGCTCAGATCTGGCAACTTGTGATTTATCTGGAAGTTTATATACTTTAAAAAGGGCGTCTTGGGTTTGGATGGTAACGTGATGGTGTCTCACGTGTTTAAAGGGGATGTTGTCCAAACCTGGCAACCGCTTTTCTCTTATTACAAAAACTTGGTTGGAATGGAAATATCGCCACCAAAAAAGTATTCATCTTAAGTCATTTAAAAGGTGGCAGAAAAGGGGGGAAAGATGTCTCAATCTGGCAACCATTAGGAAGCCATTCCACAGAGCTTCCCAAAAGCACAAACCTTTTCCTTCCACTCTAGATTATGTCTCTACTTTTTTGGGTTTGTTTCGTGAACTTGGGTGCAATAAAGGTTTTGGAAAAACGCAGCGCTTCCTAAAGGGATTCAAACCTGCGGTGTATCAGAGGGAAACCGTCCACCATTGCCTGTGTTTGACCCCATGAACATTTGTCACTTGCTTTTCTACCACGTTGTGTCCATCTGTTTTCTTAGGAGTTTTGTGGTGTTACAAAGGGAAAAGGGTTGTTTTTGAATGTGCCTTTGCTTTTTTATTTTCCTGCCGATGTCGTAGCAATGTTCGGACTCTGGACACAGTCGCTGAATGTTTACACCACTCAGTTCCTAATCAAAGTAATTCCATCATCTCATGAGGTCAAACCTTTCATTGTGAAGTTTAGGTGTTTAATTGCCAGCTTAAATATAATTTTGTTTTTTTTTATATTTTTTGTTATAATTTTCCAAAATTGTCAAAATTTCTTGTTGTTTTTTATTTGTTTTCTTTCTATTAGTTTTTTTTCTTAAATACTTTTTTTTAAATCTTGAACATTATACATGTATATGTTTTTGTTGTTGGTTAAAGTTTTCCTAAATTGTCCATTTTTTTTTGTTTGTTTTTCAGAAACTTTCTCTAAAATATACATTTATCTCCCATCTAATTTTCTTTGTTCCTACGTCAGTCTGAGCTGGTAGAAAACTCATCAGGTAATGTTCTTTTTTGTGGTTTATTGAGTCCTGGTGGGGCAGGTTTGTGTCCAGAGTCTCTGCAGACGTTGCTGTTTGGCAGACAGAAGCACTGTACGCGCTCGTCTATTAAAACCACTAATAAATATGAGAAAATCTGTGACAGAATGCCAACAAATGAAGTGTATTGGATGGAAAACGGTCTGTTTCTCTGCTGTTTTTGGTTTCATGAGACTGTTTCTCTCCTCTCTGCACAGTGTAAACATGAAAATGGTCCAAACCGGAGTAGGGAGCAGCAGAAAAGCCTCATCCTGATGAAGGAGCAGCTCTGTTTACTTTACAGGAAGGAGGTTTGTTTGTGGCGCATCAGTTCATTAACAGCCGCTGATCCACAGCAACACAAACTGTTGGCTTCAATCTGGAGAAGAAAAAACAAAAATTCCTTTTTTTCTTCTTCTTTTCCTTCACCTCCTCTGAACTTTCTTTGTTCGTGCTTCAAAACGTTCCTGAAAGTCCAGGTTTTCCCAGAAGTCTTCGTCTGCTCTGCGTCCCCCACAAAACGATGACGGGGTCGCTCCAGATGTCGGCGGTGGGTTTGAACCCTCACAGGAGCTGGTTTGTCGATCGGCTCGAACGTTTCAGACGAGATTTTAAACAAAAGTTTCATCTCTATGAATGTTTGGGGAACCTCAGCTGGTTAAAGACCCACTCAGATCATCCTTGGATCCATTTTCCAATCGTTTCCAGTCGTCTTTCATTTATGATGATGTCGCTTTTAGGCAAAATCAAAAATCTTGTGTCGTTTTCTTGGACATAGTTTCTGAAGAGCGGCAACAGTTCATGAGACCGCTCAGTTGTGGGCGGGACCGTTGGCACTGAGAGTTCTCTGTTTACACTTTCTGCTGGGAACTTACTGCCCCTCATACCCCCAACCTAACATTAGTAGTATGACAAAATGACGAGTAATATCGGAGCTGTCCAGACCAAGGTTATTATAGTTAACGAAAACGAACGAAAAAACTAAAACTAGAACTGAAAAAACATTTTCGTTAACTGAAATAAAAATAAAAACGAGAGTTTAAAAAAAAACGAAAACTAACTAAAACTGTTTGTGTGTATAAAACGAACTGAAACTAATTAATATTAACCCCAAAAAATACTTCGTCTTCGTCTTTGTTAATACATAAGTCTTTTGGGATGTCTATTTACTTCACCCTGCTAGTTTTACTGTGTATTTAATCCCTACGGCGTCACGTAGTCTGTGACGTCACATGATGTCTGTCAGACACTGCCGGCTAACGTTGTCATAGACATTTACATGAGCGTGATGGCTGCATTAAAAGTAAGTGGCTTGTAGTCGAAGCAGGAGACAAAATTTGTGGAACGCTCCTCAAAGGGAAAAACCCTACAAATCTAAAAGTACATTTAAAAAGCGCACACAAAAACGCAAATCAACAGTACCTAAACAAGCTAGCCTGTCGCCCGCCCTCCCCCAAAAAAGAAGCGAGAGCAGATAACGTAATGCTGTTATCGGCTGTTGTATTTTAATTTAAGGATGGTTGTCCTTGTGTCCTCTGAATAATAAGTGTTTCAAAATGTATCTTTGATTGAGTTTTTATTATACAATACTTATTCTGGGGATTTTGAATCATGCACCTGACAAATATCCTAATTTACAAAAAAGAAAAAAAAGAAAAAACTAAAACTAACACTAAAACTAATAAAAACTAAACTAAAACGAAGCAATTTCAAAAAATAAAAACTAGTAAAGCAGCCTCTAAAAACTAATTAAAACTAAATAAATTTAAAAACAAAAATTCAAAACGAAATAAAAACTAAAACTAATAAAAAATCAGAAACTATTATAACCTTGGTCCAGCCGTACAGTTTTAGGCCAGATACCAGTACAGACGAGGAAAAGCAATACGTCGTTTTGGGCCTAACTTTCTTTATATATTTCCTCTGTTGTGAGAAAAATACCACAAGAACATGTTTACAAACAGTGAAAAAACACCGTTTTCATGGGAGCTGGTCTTTAACTGAAAAGCTGCAGCTTCAGGAGAGGAAGTCTAAACCACCCAAAGTTACGTCTTTAGAATCTGACACAGAGGGCAGAATAAATTGTTGAGGTCCCAGAATCAAGCCCTGAGGGACTCCACACCACAAAGTCAATCCACCTGGATTATAATCCCCAATAGAAACAACACAACTCACTGTTCCAGGGCTAACATTTGGGGTATTTTGGGGGGGAAAAATGCACATCAAATCTTCGTTCAGGTGAACTTTCACACAAATTGAAGATGATGAACGTCTAGAGTTAAATGTTATACCATAAATTACATCTCTGCAGATTATAAAACGACATGTTAATCAACCATGCATTAGAAGGTCTACAAGATCACACTCTAAGTCTTTGGTGTTGGGTGAGATGAATAGGAGGACATATTGGGGCAGAAAGAGGAAGCGACATCAGGTCTGGTTGCCCTTTAGGCTTTTCCTCTCACTTCCTGTGAGTTCCGCCTCACTCATTTTCTAGTCTAAAATGACCATTTAGCTCTTGATGAGGCCTGTCTTTGTCATCAGCATCATCCACCCATCCTCTAACGGTTCACCATCTCTGAGATGAGACGAAGACTTGTCCAATGATCCACAGAAAGCAGCGGTTGACGAGATTTCGCAGACAAATGGATCTATTTGGATACTTTGTTTTCCTCGTCTGAGCTGCTATTTTGGTTCCCAACCGGACGGCTCCAACACTGGTCGCCGTTTTTGTTACCCTGCTAATGCTATTTTGGGAGTGCGAGGGCCTCTAAGCTAGCAGAAGACTGTGCAAACAGATGGATGATGGGAAGTAGGGCCAGGCTTACTCTGCACCAACAGCTCTGTCAACAACGCAGAGGCGATATTATGATAAACTCCTGCCGCTCTGCAGAAAGTATGTCCTAGAAAACTAAAAATTGGCTAAAAGCGGCATAATCATAATTAAAAGGCCGCTGGGAATGATTTTACAATATATCAAACGTTGATTGGAGGGAGTTTTTTTTCAAGCACAAAGAAGGAGATGAAGGACAAAGACAAACGTTGTCCTAAATGTTTATTTCTGAGTCTTTGTAGGCGCCTGTCGAAGCTCCGACTAACATTTGAAAGCAGATTCTGACAGATACCCTGGCGGGTGTCAGACTCTGCGCTCCTGGATGTTACCACCGGTTTTCCAGAAGCCTTCCTCAAACGCAGTCTTGAAAATGTCAGACAGAAGCGATGCTGCCGGGTAAATTCCAGGACAGACAGGAGCAGGATGGTAATGAACAAGATGGGTGGAGGTGGAGCCGGTGTTCGGACTTGTATGAGGTTCATCCCAACAAACAGGAGTCGATGACACACCAAAGAACAATCCTCTCCATTCAGCTCCTACCATGGGCCAAGGAAAGGACGGAGCTTTTCGACACTTGCTGTCTTCGCGTATTTACATTCTTCATCTCTGCAACTCCTCCTCGGAGAAATCGGGGACAAAAGACTTTCACTGGTCTGTGACGGATCACAGGTTGTTTACCCGGAGTTGTGTTCAGGTCACCTAATCTGGGAGCATCTTATCAGATCTGCATGTTTGTCTGAACTCGACATTAGGAAACCAAAATATTGACTGGGTGGGTCTCCTCAGGACCAAAGTCGGAGGTGAGGAGGAGGAGTTGTGCAACTGAAGGAGAAAAGCGGTGATCTTGTGTTTTGGTGTCAACGTGCAACCCTTTGACACAAGTTTGAACCCCAGGAGAGGATGAAAGCTGATTCAGAGATGGAACCAAAGCCAAGATTCTGTTGATGGAAACTTTCCTGGTGAAAATCGGATGTTTTTTTCACTAAAAACGACAAGATTCTTGGCTGTGATTCTCCATGATCTGGTCTTGTGTGTGTGTGTTTGTGTGTGTGTGCGCATCACTCACTGCCACAGACGCACACAGTAGTCTAATGAAGACAGATGGGACAGCACACACACGTCTCCTGGCATGCCTGTTACTGATGAGCCCAAGAGGTCGAAGGTTAAAGAAACACCAGCTGTGTGTGTTTGTGTATGTGTGTGTGTGTGTGTCTGTGTGTGTGTCCTCCACTCCCTTTGTTGTTGTTGAAAAGCAGCATCACCACTTAGAATTCCAACTATTTACACAGTTTTGACACTTTAAAGGTAACGTTGTCTTAAAATGCTACAGATTCCTTTATTTACTGGACAGTTTTCTAGTTGAAAGAGAGCCAATTTATATCCATATTATATATATTATATATATATATATATATAAATATATTCATAAATAATATATTTGTACAGTTATAAAATTTTTCATCGGAATGAAATATATTTGTATCATCAGCAAACAATACAATTCTTGATAATGGGGACACCTTTAAGCTGTTTATAATGTATGGGACCTAAAACCAAACCCTGAGGCTGTCTTCTTTCTTTATTCCAAATCGTCTCTTTTGGGTTAGTGGACCGGGAAGCCTCCGACTTTATTCTAAAAGCCTTTCGGAAACGCAGGGAGTGACTTATTACAAAAGTAACGAGCCATTTAACTTACAGCCGTAGTCCGTCTCATAATGGCGCTGTTTCCAATAAACAGCAGGTTTGAAGATGTCGACGTTTTAAGAGCCGGCCTGTTCAGAGAAACCTATAACCACCAGTAGCAATGACAGATAGGCGGGCAGGGAGGGAACCAAACCGGCAATCTTCCAATCAGAAGTCAACCGCTCTACTTCTGCACCACGGCCGCCACAAATTAACAATGTAGTACGACGATATCTGTATTGATGTTGTTGTCTGGGTGGAGTCATTGACTCTGTCCTCATTATCCCTTGTGCTATCTTGTAGGGTCTAGATGACCCCACTCCCGTGCCTCCAAGGCACGTTAACAGTGTGCTGTACCTTTTTCTTCTTCAATGATTTGTGATCTTCACTGGTGTCCATGGACTACATGAAATCCTTTATCCACCTTTGTCACGGTCGGGAAAACACGTCAATGTAAGGGTGGGGTCATCTGGACCCCATAAGATAGCACAAGGGTTAGACAACAGACAAACCAAGACTTTTTTACAATGTTTCCTCAATATAAATAAATCACAGACGGAAATGCAAAAGCAGTAACCCTCTGGTTACCTTAGGTTGTGACACACACACACTCCTCAGATCACTGAGGATGACTCAGGGCGACAAACTCCCACGTCCACTCCACTCATCACAATAACAGAACACTGTGCAGGCGAAGGAAAGCACCTTATTCTGCTCTCACCAACACCAGCCGCTTCCCAGAAATACTAACGACAATCAGTTAGTCAGTTTCCCAGCTGGTAAACACACACACACGCAGACTCACACACATTTGTTTTGACGTTTGAAGCAGATCTGAAGCAGAAGTTGTCGTAGAGTCGGTTTAGGCTTTTACTTTGAAAACCTGCAAACACACAAACGTGGAAACATGAACACACAGACAGAGGGTTGTGCTATTCCTTCTGATAGATGCGCACACACACACACACACACACATCATTACAACCAGCCTTAACAAGCCTCAGAGAGAGGCTCCGCTCTGCTGTCTCCATTTGTGTTCACAAACAACACAAAACTGGCAGCAGATCACACATCCGTTGTAGAAACATGAAGAAAAAAAATTCCTGTTTCTTTTTTCTTTTCTTTTTTGCTTGACTGGGAAAAAGTCACATTGGATTAAAAAAAGAAAAAAACTTAAAAGCGATGAAAATGGGAAGATTAAGAAGGAAAAAGTGGAGTTGAAAGTAACCACAGGCATTCGGCGAGAAACATGGAGATAAATAATGCGGCGGCTCGTGGAACATCTCCACTCACTTTCATCAATGCATTCTGGCATTTTTCGGTTTGCTCCGTGGAACGCAGCAAGAGAAATAGCATCAACTATTTATCAAACTGGAAAATATTGGAAGATAAACTAGATTTGATGCAGAAACAAGCAGGAGAGTATGGTTTGGACCAAAAGAAAGAGTCCGTTTAAACACAAAGACGTCCAATAGGTGAGTTTTAGGAACAACCGTAAAACTGTTTTACAGTATAGAAAGTCATTTGAAAATGTGGATAGAATTTGGACCAAAACCCTGTTTAAAAGCTAAATTCACTGAATGAGTTTATTTTTTACGATAAGTCCTTTTTCGTAAAACAATAGAAGACTACAACATCATGAAAAAGGCTGCAGAACATAAGCCGGGTAGTTCTCAACACAGCCAGTGATCCCGAAAGGGAATAAAACGGTCAAGAAAATGAATGAATGAAAAAGGATACTGTTTCAAGCTAGTAAAATCTACATTTAACACCAATTTTTTGGTTTCTTCATTTGACACAATCGGCTAAAGTCGTAAATTGTCTTCTCTCAGTTCGAAATTTGAGCTAGAATCACGTCAACTAAGAGTCCTGCTTTTCTTTTTCTGCTTCTGATTGTGAAATTCAGGACTAAAGGGGAACTACAGGATTTACAAACCGCAAACGGACATGATTCACGGATTACTTCCTTCACCGGTCGTGTTCGTCCCACGAAGACGCTTCTAAACAATATTTCAGTCTCATAAACTACCACTTCCCTGCATCTCAGCCGTCTGACGAGACGTGTTCTCTAACACACGGCTCTGACTGACGCCTTGGCGGTGTGTCATCACATGTGTTGTGGATCAGGCCCTGATCAGAACCAGAGGGGTGTCGGAGCGGCGGAGCGTTTCAGGAAGAGCGCGTGTAACTCATGATGCTGATGAAGCGTTGGCTGTTGGACGTGCGTGGAGCGTCCCGCCAGCCCCTGCAGCGCAGACACAAAGCTTTACGATGCTAGTGGTGTCTTGCCGGCACCAAGCTGTGCAGTTGTCAGCGGGGGATGGGACACCTGGAGAGGTTTCTGCGTGGACGTTGGTTTGAAGTCACGGCCCGGTGCTGACCCAGCAGAACACCAGTCTGCCGGCCAACACCCTGTTTCTCGCACTTCAGCAGCGTGAAACCAGGATAGAAATGGGACGTTCTGAAGCGGGGGTACCCACGCTTTTTCGGCAAGCCAGCTACATTTAAAAGGACGAGCTTTAAAAGATGGGCAGAAACATGCCACACTTCCTGTGTGATCGGCTGATAATCACAATCAATGCATTGGCACATATGGAGGCAGTGGGAGACGACTGTCATGCCTCCTCCTCCAGGTTCTGCCGTTTCCATCCATTAGTTCGGCCCGTTGGCATCTTTTGCTTTCACTCTTGCTCCCGTAACAAAGAGATGGCCATAGCGGATGAAACTCCTGCAGCATATAGGTACCGGCAAATAACCTAAAGCCGGATCGTCTTCGGTGGACCGGTCCAGAAAATGTTCTCATCCACGAAATGAACCTGCTACCCCGCCTTTGTGCCAACAGTAGCCAGGTTAGGCTCCAGCAGCGCTGCGACCCTGATAAGGATAAAGTGGGCTAAGAAAATGGATGGATGGAGATGAATTTGAAGAAAAATTTGGGAGAACCTCACAGCAGAAGCACACGAAAAAACATTCTAGAAAATGTCTATTTAAACAGAAAACAGAGAAGCAGATGAAAAAATAGCATGTTTGAATAAGAAGATAAAGCAAACAGACATGATGGAAAGGTTCATCTGTCTTATTCTGTTTTTGTGGTTCATTTGTTGTATTTTATTTGTTTGTTTTTTTTGGAGACAAAAGTCGTCAATAAGGAAGCCTGCTGTAGATTGAAATTATGTATTTATTTGTGTTTTCTCCTTTTTTTAGTTTCAATTGAGCTTGGTCTTTATCCTTCAGCCAGAACACTGTTTTTATAAATATATAGTGTTTCAACGTTTTAGTGTAATGTTGAAACTTCTAATTGAAAAATAAGATGACTCAAAACAGTCATGGCATCTGGCCATAAAATCCTGAGATGTTGGATTAGTGGTGAAACGTTGCAAGATTGAAGACGTTAAGATCAGATACCAGGACTCAACTTCAGGACAAGGTCACATGGATGAATGAGCATCACCACCGACAGCAGAACTTTGACCGTTGAAAGTCCACAAACCAGAGCAGAGCAGCTCAATCCGGTTACTCGAGATCTACCTCCATGTCGGTTTTCCAGCTACTCCTCGACTTCTTGCTGCTGATGACCTGGATCAGGTGTGTTCAGAGTGACCTCAGTCCAGCTAGCTGCATGCTAATCTGGCTTCTATTTCCACTCTGTATTGTGTAGGGGCAGGCAAGAGTGCTGACCACTACATCACCAATGCACAGGCCCTACTGTTCAATCTACTGAGCAACAGTGTCATCACTAAGCTCTGGTCACATGACCCGTACAGGTACATGAGTGTTTTTGGGTTGTCCGGAGGGTCGTTGAGAGGAGCGGCCGCGTCTTATCCCTTGTGCTATTTTAGATGACCCCACCCTTACATTGACGTGTTCTCCCTACCATGACAAAGGTGGATAAAGGTGGAAAGATTTCATGTAATCCATGGACACCAGTGAAGATCACAAATCATTGAAGAAAAAAGGTTCTAGTGGGTCTAGATGACCCAACTCCCAATGTTAAAGTGCCTAGGATAGCACAAGGGTTACGGAGAGTGGAGATGTGTTTAGCAGTTTCCTTGAGGCTCATACCTCAAAAGATGTTGTGGAAATGGGACGTACCATTGTTGTGTGTGTGGAAAGTCTATCGTGAAGTATTTGTAACGTGCAATGTAAATGACACGCACTGATGATGTATGGGTGATGCTCTCGTACGGCGACCTTATGTAAAACTCAAGTATTGGCCCATTACTGTAAATACTTCACCCTTCCATGCTGTACAAGTGCTCACTACAACCTGACATCCACAACATTCTTGTAGAAAAAGGTTTTCGCTCAACATTGAGCGGTCAACAACCTTTCTATTCCGTGCCGACCGCCTGCGTACAGGCTTTTCCCGTTTTTCAACGATAGACGCCCCGTATCCACCTGTAAAGGCAGCTGGGCCGTGAAAAACACAATCATAACAACAGCACTAAGAGAAGAAAGAGAAAAAGAGGACGGTCGAAGATCACGTGGCGCCAAACAGTAGAAGCCAAGCTGAGAGAATTTGGACACACCTGGGGAACAACCGAACGATCGTCAGAAATGGAAAGATGTCGTTGCTGCCCTAAGCATCTCAGGGTATGAAGGGCAGTAAGAAGCAGAATAAAATCCCCTTGCTGGTTCACTCTGGTCTTATTGGTTACGATTTGCCTCCGAGGTGTCTCCCAATCACCGGTTGGCTCGTTAAATTTCTCACAGCCTCATCACCATCCGTCTTCACCGTGAGAACCCTCAACGTTCTCATCTATTTCACACCAACATCAAATCAAAAAGAATCCCAGTCAGAATGTCATCAAGCCAAGCTTTAATCAAGTCGTCACACACCGACCTCGAGGAGCAGCGGGAGAACCCACATCCTCGCTCCACTCAGAAGTCTACCCACAAGTCTCCATCCAGACAATTTGGCACGAAGAGGGACAGCCACTTTGCTCCTTCATTAGTTCAAGAAATCTGCATGAGGGAGCGGGCTGCTGATCCACCGCCGGTCTCTGACCTCGGGTCCCGAGGGCATCGAACATGCCACAGGCTCGGGCTTCCTTCGTGTTGGAAGGAATCCAGAAGTTTCTCTGGAGACGCTCCTCGAGGAATGTTGCAGAACTCCGACGTGTTTCTGTCCGTACGAAGAGTTGGAAGAAGTTCAGAGACAGATTGATGACCTCACAAAATCAGCCTCGTTATTCTCTCGTTAGATTTTCTCAACACGGCGAACGGCACATCCTGATATCCTCCATTAGCAGCAGATCGAATTCATTTGAGTTTCTGCTTATTTAAGGAGCGAGTGGAAAACCTCCATCTGCTGCTGAAACCAGCCTTCCGCCACATCTGGGACAGCTGCTTCCTCTGGATTTAGTTGTTGTCCTCTCGCTGCTCCTGCCTGGTTGTGTTCCTGTGTGTGTGTTATTGTGCGTTTGCAGCTTTATGCTGGAGGCCAAAAGGAGCTAGTAGGGTTCAAACGGGTGTCGTAAAAGGTTTCCGATCTTTTTCCAAAGCAGGACCTGTTGGTTGGGGGGTTGAATCCACCAATACTGTTAGAGATAATGTCTGACGGGGGGGTCTATTATCAGAAATCTACCGTCCGACATGATGTCCGTCAATGTCTGACACCTCAAAGGCCTTCATCCCACTTATGCCATGGTCATTTACAACAGAACTAAATATTCAATCAATTTTTAGTACTTTTTTTCTTGGCTTTTTGTCTACGGGTTGAACCGCTTTTTCCCCAAAAGTGGACTGTTTGGTACGTGCTGCGGCACGTTGCCATGGTAACAGTTGAGTTGGCATCGACCTGGACTGCAGCGGCAAAGGAAAGCGTTGTCTTTGCTGATGGTCACGATGAGCTAAAAAAAGGATCCGTTTAGGGAGAAAGTGTACGTCTCACCGCTTGTTGTTGTCCCGATGATGAAGCTAAAGTTTGTTTTAAACAAGCCAGCGCCGTGATACAGAACATGTAATTTATGTGACCAGAACTGCTTTTTAGGTGTGCATTATCACTTTTTAATGGACGCCCTGCAGCCAATCAGAATCAAGCTTTGCTACAAATAAGCTCCACTTAGTTGCTCAAAGAAATTCATCTCAAAAACTCACTTGTGGTTGAATATTTAGTGAAGGTTTTCACTTCCTGTTTTGACATGCTGAAGATTTTTAATATGGAACCAACTAAAGCAGATAGATTTCAAAATAAAAGGAAAACGTGAAGAGAGAAGAACTGAAAGTGTCACAAACTGGAAAAATGGAAAGGTGTGTAGGCATGTTTGTAGGTTTTGAATTTAACAGAAAAAAAGGGACGTTTGGCACATCAGATTTGTTTATTTATGTGATTGGGACAGCGCACATCATGGACACTTTTGTGTGTGCAAAGATCTTTGTCTTTGGAATCAGGAATCAGGAAACGTTATTGTTATTTTATTAAATTATATAACGAAATTAGGTTTTCTGGTCCCGGCCAGCCGTTTACATTGAGACACAAATAAATAATATAATATCAATGTGATACGGTGTGGTTCCAGAAAATATGTCACAAATTGCACAGTGGACAGAGAGTATGTTAAAGTCTTTGCTTTTCAAGTTGAAAAATGTTTTTATTGTTTGTTGCATATTTATGAAAAGTCCATAATATAGATAAAGTTTAATTTGATTCAAGTCATTGTTAGATAGTTGTAGGTTTAAATCAATGAGTTCTATCGCTAGAGGAGACACTAGAGGAGAAGCCTGGCCAACGGCGGCAGAGCGCGACGCCATCTTGGTGAGGTCGTCGGTCCCTACATGACAATGATTTTCTATAGCTTTTATATAATATATATATTTATATATATTTATACATATATATTAATATATATATTATATATACATCATTTGTTGTTGTTAAAGAAGTGAAACAGTCAGCCTGAAAAGCTCAAATTTTAATGAAACAAGCATAGATTTGCAGGACTTCTTACAAATTAAAAAAATTATTACAAAGAATTTTTAAAAATAATTTCTAAACATTTAGAAGTTATAGACCTCTTTGACATGTAATTTAAATTATTTAGAAAAGCCCAACAATAAGTCAATAAAAATAATAAATAATATTAATAAATAAACAATACGTCAATAAATAATAATTATAAATAAATAATTCAACAAAAAGTACAAAAGTTAACAATAAATTTACCCTAAAGACAACAAAGAAAAACAATAGATCTACTAATTCATGTGAGTGATCAATTTGTGTAACACAGATGTTATGGTGTCGGGTTTCAAACAAACAGTCTGGCCTTTAATCAAAATGTGTTTCCTCAAATGTGTTGAACATAGCCAGACTGTATTACTAGTTGGTAACCATGGTGATCGTCTGGGTTAGCTCTTTTTATTGCTTAGGCCCACTTTTTCCTGTGTGAATCCATTGGAAAGTTCAGTCACTGAGTCAGAAATGTATGAATCTATATTACTATAAAAGCATAGTCCTATTTTATACAGTATATAGGTTTAACACAATAAAGTTTACATTTATGTCGACAGCAAATTATTTTTTTTTTAACACACTTTATTCAAGTATGCAGATCAATTATTGACTTTTACAGCATAACGAAATGAACGAAGAACAAGTGGCATCTCAGCAAAAATGAAGGTATCAACAGGAGTCTTTCCAAAACAGTTTCCCAGGACTTAGAAAATATTACCATAAAAGTAAATAAATAACTAAACAATAATTGACAAAGAAATATTACATTGTACACTGTTTATGAGTGGAAAAGCTGCCCATAAAGGTAAAAAATACTGTCCCATTGCAAAAACATGCAAAATTTATCCATCTGGCCAACCAAAGTGTTCAGTCACAGGAGTCCATAAGTCATAAAACATCTCTGACCTCAAATGAAGTTTAGCTGTTATTTTTTCCATCAAGTAAACTTTCCTCAAAGCCTCCAGCCACTGTACAAGAGTCGGGGGTGAGGTTTTAAGCCTCGACAGCAAATTTTACGTACACCCTCCCTACATGTTGATAACAGCCCTGCAGCATCATGCATGTCAACATGTGTTCTATTAATGAAGCCCCTGCAGCATTAAAAGAAAAAAATTATAATACCTACCTGTGAAATGTTATGCCTTCCTCCTTCATGGACTCATTTCTCGAATTTTGGCAGTTGAAACCCGCAGAATGAAGTTGCATTTTGTAAAAAAAAGTGATCACATGCATGCACTGCAGCAGTGACTGGACCTCACCAAGATGGCGGTGCTCTCCTACCATGAGGAATCACGTGATGTCTCCCCTAGTGATAGAACTCATTGGTTTGAAGTCTTTTCTGATGACCAGGGGAAAAAAATTCATCCTATCCAAATTCAGCAAAAATCCAGCTTAGACCATGATTCCCGGAGCCCCGCCCCCTAATATTTGGTATCATTGAACAGCCCCAAATGTCCTCTGGAGAAACCAAAAGGACTTCATTTGCAATAATGCACATTAACATCAGTGGTCCCTAAACAGGATAAACCTAGAAAACAATGAGACATTACATCAAAATAAAAGCGCATCAATAAGATATTACAAATGTAGAAATGACAAAATCACATTTCTGTTGTTAAACTTCAATCTGACCTCAATGTTCTGCATGAGATTGTTGCAGTCTTGCGTCTTGAACAACAAAGTCTAGAATGTCGTGAGGAGTAAATGCCAATGAAATGTTTTAAAAATCAGACTTTTTATTTTTAGCTTGATTTTGAAAATCCTAATTGATTGTATTTTTGTCATTTGGTTCTTATAAAAATCTGATTTAATCCTTCCAACCCCAAACCTTTGCGTCACTTTTATTCCCCCTGATTTTTGTTTTTAGATGTTTTGTTTTTGGTCAAACCTGGAATACATCTTTCATTGCGTCCCGTAAACGCCAGCAGATTTATATTTAATAAAAAAAAGAAATATCTGAAGGGTTAAAAAGGAAACAGAGCGTTTCTACTGTGTTTTTAGGAGGAAAAAGCGACTTTTAGGCTGTTTTCTCTACGGTGTTGAGCTTTAACTGAGTTCAGATGGAGGTGGGAATGATGCCTGGAAAACCGTTTGGCCCCAAACCCCTAAGAAATAATAGCCGTTTAAAAAGTTTATTTAACTTTAAATTAAAAAAAAAAAGTCTGATTCTAAAGTCACGATAATAAAGGTTGGATTTAATTTAAAAAGATGAAGAGAAGGTTTGGTTTCTGCTTTCTTTGCTCAGAACTTTACTCGCCAAAAGAGATGTTGTCTTTCTTAAACCAAAAACGAGAAAGACCCGTGTTTGGTGAGAGTGGTTGCCATAGAAACGTTGACTCAGACGGTTGACTGTTTCTGAGAATTGAAGCGAGCGGGTGAGACGTCAACCATGGAAAATGATTCACTGCAGCGGAATTGTCCGTTCCCCCGCCATTCGTCTGCGACACAGACCCTCGGTAGGGGTGTGGCCTTCCAACAAGCTCCCGCCTGATTGGTGGGAGTGGTTGCCATAGAAACAATGCCTCAGACCGACTCGGACCATTCCTTGCTGGCTGACGTTGTCTAGCTCCGACACGGCGGCGAAATATATGGCGCCAGAACTGACTTCCTTTGGTTGGAGTTGGAAGTAAAGAAATTGCTGTCGGAGACGTCGCACTCACTCCATCCATGTTTCTATGGCAACCACTCTCACCAATCAGGCGGGAGCTTGTTGGAAGTTTACTTGAAAGCGGGCTACACAAAATCTGTCCATCAAACGTTGGATGTGGGGGGAGGGGGGCAGCAGGCTCCACCTACTTTTTACTGAGGCGTCTGATTGGTCATTTTATAACTTGAACTTCTGGGGAAAATAAAACAATTAACAAGAAGATGTTTAAAAAAAATATCTGACCCAGAATGGTTATTCTGACCAGCTTCCGGCTTCTTTGAACCAGCAGGTACTTCCTGTTTGGGGGAGGAGTCACTCGGTCCAGTTCTCATATACAGTCAAGGGTTTCCCATCAACGACTGACCTGGAAATCCACTGGAACTGCAGCGGATTACTTTTGGAGTGACGTTAGACCTGAATGTCAACATCTCCGCTCTCTGAGCGGGCCTTTCTCCCTTTGGCTGCCCTCTTTGTGCTCGCCGCCGTCACTTCCTGTGTCGCCCTAAGCCCCGTAAAGCCTAAGCTAAACACCTTGGCTGTGAAAGGTCGCGGCGGGGTCAGAGGAAATTGAAAACGTGTTCCCCGGCAGCACATCATCGCTCACACAGAGGCTCTGAGGGGAGCGGGAGTTGGCTCGGTGTTAAGAGCTTAGACGGACACGGCGTTGGAATGTGCAGATAAGGCGTCGGAGCTTTCACAACGACACGCCGGCCACCGCTACACCAAAGGACTAATTACGGTCCTCCCCCTCTATGACCCCAACCATTACACCAGAGGTCACCAGCCGGTAAAGCAGCAGAGGTCAACTGCGGCTCCGGCGGAGGGTTTTCAGATATTCAGATCAGATGTTGAAGCAGCCGTGCTCTCCGCCGTCGCGGGCGGAGCAGGAGGCTGCGAGTCCCACGCTTTGGTTTTTGTCATCGGCTCTCAGAAACAACCGGATCCTCCTCCGGCGGGTTCAAAGGGTGAAGCGTGTTTTCCAACAACTGTATGTTGGGCTGTGAGTAACATTCACACATCTGTGCCGCATTTTCACGGCGACCCAGCTTCATCATTCAGATTATTCCCAGAAACGAGTTAAAACTCCGGTCAGAGAGACGAGCAGCATCTCAGACTCTAGCAGCTTCAGGGAGTTGGTTGTTCCTCACCTCATTTAGAGTTTAGAGAGCCACTCTGATGAAAATAGAGCTTTGGGGGTTTTCAACATGATGGAGGGCATTCATAAAGGAAATTAGGCCGCATTTCTGCGTTTTTCTTTATTCAAATTCTAATTCAGGAGCCGACGGAAATGCCGTTGGGGAAAAGATCGTATAAATACGACGAGCTTCCCGCTCCATGCCGATGCATCCACTCGTAGACGACTACGTCCGTGTGCGTCCTCGTTTTTCTCTTCAATCTGCTCGGCTGGCGGCTCCAATATTGGTCCCCTTTTTGGTGCACCGGTGGCGTTGGCTGGGGGGTGATGGACGCTGTGAGCTAGCAGGGGAGAATGTAAACAGATGGGTAACGGGAAGTGGGGACAGCTTTACTCTGCGCCAACAGTTCCCCCCCCCCCACACAACTCAGGGGCAAACGTTGAATGAACTCCTGCCGCTCTGCAGAAACTATATCCTAGAAAATGACCTGGGAGGCAGAAGGCCTCATGGGAAGAAGTCGTCTTTTTGGAGAAAAACGCTTCGTTTCTCTTCTCAGATTTGATGACTGCCCGACCTCATCAAGCATGAAAGCTCTTTGTTTCCATGGAAACCATCTCAACTGTTGGATCCAAAGATGACCTCGATCAAAGATGGGGGTGGCAGTGTGATGGTATGGGGTTGCCACTCTGCTTTTGGGCCCTTTAGCGACCTTTTTCTGTCCTCCACTTCCTAATTCTAAAGGAGATTTCCTTTCGTCAGTCCCTGGCCTCTTGCTCAGGAGATTTGGGGTTCTGCGGCAGGAAAAGGACTCCAATTCACCAAAAACAGGTGATTCTTTAAAAAAAAAAAATGAACGTAAAGTTGGCTTCACAGTGGTGCAGTGGTTAGCCTCAAAGGGAGAAGGCCCTGGTTTGAATCCCGGCTGGAGTTGGCATGTTTTTGCACATCTGTGGGCCAGAAAGATGCTTCAAAGGTTCATCTGCGCTTTTTTCCCCGTCAGAATTACGTGGAAAAGTTACGATAGCGTCAAGTTGTTTCCTAATGAAGGTTTTAACGTGGCCCAGTCGATATTTGGACCTGAACTCGATCAAGTTTCAACGCCTTAAGAAGATCAAACAAAAAATTCAAATGAAAATTCTGCAAAGAAAAGTGGAGAGGCTGTCGTTTTCTCCAAATTCGGTCTTTTTTAAATGTTGACTCAATTACATTATGGCTAAACTACGATGGTTCAAACTGTTATATGTCTATCTGGCATTTTCAGAGTACTTTAAACTCTGCACACTGAATACATCTTTTCAAAATAAAAGACATCCATGTATTCCGTAAATTCTTTTCAGTCCTAACAAAAAATGTAACTTGATCAAAACTTAAACTTTAAGACTTCACTGAAATGAATACATCTGAGTACGTAAAAGTATTATACAAAAATTTTTTATTAAGAACCGCCCACTCAAGTTTAATAATTTTTTAAAAGCTGTTTTTTCTCAACAATTATGTTGACTTTAAATTTTGTATATAAATAAGTCAGTAATTTTAGGTTTCACCACTTTGTTCAGTTAACTATAAAACCTTTCTTGGAAAATGTTGCATTTAATTTTTTAAAGTAATATCACAGAAATACTTTTCACAGTGGGGAGTCAATGGTACCTTTTTTTCCAAATGAGCATAAAAGGGTTAAGCAGAATGTAAATGTATGGACTGTTCCAAGTTGAAAAAGAAACTCTCTACATAAGGAAAAGAAATGCTGATTTTTCTGTGATGAAGGTTCAACGCCGACAGTGACCTCACTGCTGGTCACTAACCTCAAAATAAAAGCTTGCGTTTGTCACAATGACCTAATCTGTCAGGAGATTGGATCACTGATCAAAAAAATCAAACCAGCTTGAGGTCAAACTGTGACCAGAAGGTGAGACGGCAATGACCTCACCACAGCAGAGGTTCCTGTCATTCGCTCTAGTAGAAATAGTTCTATTCTCAGCTGACACTCCCTTAAATCAGTTTCAGGGCCGCTGTGATTCAGCCGCTGTCATGCGTGGGACGACCTGCACTCTGCACAACAACTCTACAGGCTTTTATTGTGAAATTCAAAAGAAAGTCTAAGCAAAAACTTCAATGTATACAGTTTCTGGAAATGTTTGCTAAATCAGAGGAAGTCCTGTCGACACATTTGAATTTCCAACAATAGTTTTCTGATGATTTGGTTTTTCTGAACCAATTCTCTCCGTTTCTGTGAGATAATAGCTGATAGAAGCTTTTTAGACAAATTTAAATGCATTTAAGACATAAAATAAAACTTTATTAGTTTTTAATCACCTAAAGAATGTAGGATTATTCATGAAAAATGGTTTATGAGCTCATAAATGATCAGGTCAAGGTGTCATCAGATGTATGGAAGACAAAGTCTGGACTTTTATTTTCGTATTTGAACAGTTTCATCCGGACACTTCCTGCTGCTCTTCTCCTTCATTTGAACTTTTTAAGTTCATGTGTTCAGAACCATCAAATGGTCTGATTTCCAACAACAACAAAGATCTAAATCCTGGAGAACCCACAGATGAAGGTGAAAATGTATTACACGAATCTCTGGCTCAAGCTGAATGAAACACTATAGCATATGCTATGACCATATAAGGAATATGTGCGTAGCTAACAAAAAACCTCCGTCGCTAAGGAAATCCAAAAATGTACTTTTCCCAATTCTTCTAAAAATGAGATCCACTTGTTCCTCAACCCCAGGTGACCAAAATATAATATGGTTGCTATGGAGATAAAACCTACAGAGCACAACCATTTTAGGGAAAAAAGCATTTTGCAGCTGTTTTGCCGGTGAGGCCTGGTAGTCACGGGACGGAAGTATGTAGCGGCTGTGGGCCACAAAACGTTAACTGTGGTTATGTTTTTCTTTTGTCTTTTTTTCTTTCAGGCTGTTTTTGAAGTCCTGCTAACCCAAAACGAACGGCAAAAACAGTGACATTTAACTTTAAAAGTCTAGAAGAAAACATTCTCCAGGTTTAAGCTGACTTTTGCAATAAAATGTTCAAATAATTTTGACATGCAAAAAAAAAAAGTCCTTCAATCTTCATTTTGTTGTTTCAAATATTTTAAACTCTCAAATAAAATAGTATAATAAAGAGCCTTAAAGTTAAAATTTAGAAAACGTAGAGTTTTGCTAGTAGGTCCCTTTTTCTGTAACAAATCCATAAAGTAAAGAGCCGGAAAGGTTTAAAAATGGACTTCAAACGTTATTTTTAACCAGTTGTGCCCAAAGAATTAAACATGGGGGAGAAACAGATGTTTCAAACTTGGCAAAAGAAAAATGCTAAAAAGGAAGAGAAAAAACACACAAAAAAGTGTAGGTCTAAACTCTAATTGTGAGTTTTTTTTATTTTAAGTTAGTTGTGAATGAAAGGCTGGTTCTTTCAGAAAAAAAGGCATCAATAATGAGTCACAAACCTGTAAAAGAATGAGGAAAATAAAGGGAAATTCATCTTCGTCTGATGTCATTGCGGCTGCAGTGCCGCTTCCCTCCGCTAGGCGGCAGCCTCGAGCCGCAGTCCGCCAAAAGAAGAGCTTGCGCGGAGAGATGAGTAGGAAAAAAAAGATCCGGAAAGCCTCTGGATGATGGGCTCAGAAAAAAATGGAGAGAAAGAAGAAACCAACGAGAAGACGACGAAAAGATGCAAGAGAACGAGAGGGGGGGGGCTCTTTGGTTACGTAACCAACTGTGACCCCCACCGCCCCGGATCCAAAGAACCTGATAAATTCCCTCATGTGTTCTGTGGGGATCAGGTCGTTGCGGGGGGAGGAGGGGGAGGCCCATGTGTGACCCTTACTTAGCTGATTAACGCAATCAAGCAACGCTGACGGAGGAAGAGGAGGAAGATGATGAAGATGAACACGGGAAGAAGAAAGAACAAACGTTTCATCTGCATCCATAAGGAAGGAAAACAGTTTTACGCACGGGCCTCCAACACTTCCACTGATCTAAACGGTTTCTTCTCGAACTGTGTTTCACTCAAAATGATAAGTCACGTGACCAACTCTCCCCCCCCACGTACTTAGAAAGGAGCGAAAACTCCGTGCGCAAAGGCGCAACGCGATCTGCCGCGTTTCCAAAAAAATAAAAAACAAAATTCACCTCTGAAGCCACGTTTGACCTGCAGCTCTGTGATCACACAAACGTCAGTACGGGTGAGTCCGCATCCGCGCATGGAGAGCGCAGGTGAGCGGCTGCAGCGCGCGCGCGCGGAGTTCTGCAAGCTGTTGCTCCTCTGCGCCTGGCGCCGCGCCAGCCTCAGCACGCTCCGAGCCTCCTCTCCTCTTGCGCCGCTTGCCGCTCACTTTACACCACCAACCCCTCCCTATGAGTGTGTGTGTGTGTGTGGGGGGGTGCTCCTGAAGCTGAAGGAGGTGGAGCAGAGGGGAGGGATGGTAGGGGGGAGACTCGCTGCCTCTTTGGCCGTAGCTGCAGCGAGGTGGGGTGGGGTTGGAGGGGCGCGACGGGAGCCCTTGGCCGCCCATTCGCCTTCCAGTTGCCTCTGCGCTATACAAACACTCATTGGTGCCTCCGGCTCCACGCACGCACATTCTTTTACGCACACACACACACGCACGCACTGAGGGTGACTTGTAGGCACCGAGAGGGAGGGAGCGAGGACCGCGCAGAGACAGAAAGGTACACAGAGAGGAGAGGAGACGACAGAAAGTGAGAGAAGCAGAAAGAGGACGGAGCATCTCCTGCGCACCTTCTCATCCCTGGAAGTTCACGGATCTCCACAGTGCGTGAACTCCTCGGGTTTTGACCCACAGAGATCCAAACTTCTGCAGAAGATTTTTGACTTTCTTTTCATTTTTTTACTCTTTTTTTGGAGTTCACAGAGGCGCCACTCCTGGAAGATTTTATTTCCCTCTTAAGCCAAGATTTTCCATCTTTGCAGAACTTTGAAAAAAGTTCATCTCTTGTGAGCTCTGGTGCTCCGCTTCACTTTTTCCACGTGTCTCCCGGCGTCTCAATCCAACTGCAGATTTTTCCTTCACTCCAAGTTAAAAAAAAAACTATAGAACCCATTGCAAAGACTGAAAATGACATTTCAAACTGCAGGGTGCTCCTCAGCCAAGAGTGATTCCAGTCATCAGCGTTTAAGCCATTAAAAATCTTTTCCTTCAAAGGCTGCCGGCTTTGTTCCACCTGCAGCATCTCCGACTTTCATTTCCTCTTTCGAGGCATAGAAAACACTTTTTTGTTGGTTTTAAAATTCAAATCAAGAGTTTGTGAGTGAAAGAAGTCCCAGTGCGCACACTTCATTCATTCTTTAGAGCATCTCCAGAGCGCGCGCGCAGAGCAGAGCGTCTGAAACCGACCTGACATCAGCCCCCCTCCAAAAAACCAAAAACTTTTGAGCACATCCATCTCCAGATTCTTCTGCTCCATCATGCTGTTCGACAGCTTCGACCTGGTGTCCGCTCTGGCCACCCTGGCCGCCTGCCTGGTGTCCATGGCGCTGCTGCTGGTGGTGTCCCAGCAGCTGTGGCAGCTCCGCTGGACCGCCACTCGAGACAAAAACTGCAAGCTGCCCATGCCCAAAGGCTCCATGGGCTTCCCCTTCATCGGAGAGACCTGCCACTGGCTCCTCCAGGTAAGAATCGGAGGGGGGAGGGGGGTGTTGAAGCGCGTCTGCACTTTGTCCATTATCCCAAAATATGATTTTATTTTTTAAATAAATGATTGTTGCGCCTGATTTGGAAGATTTTGGCTTCATTCCGTCAGTTAGTTTAGAGGCGTTTGCGCGCCGCGCGCATACGCGCACTGATGGGGTCATCGAAGGGCTGCACTCCGTCCGTCCGTGCGCATCCAGCCGTCCGAGATCTGATCCTTCTCTCTCAGCGGGGATCAGATCGGCTTCTGCGCAGGAGCGCAGCGCGTCACCGCGGCGCGCCGCGGGGTCAAACTGCGCGTCTGGTGCGGTGGTGAACTGTTGACGCAGCTGGAAGAGGGGGATTGCAGGGATTTCCCGGGTTATTGTTGTTCTGGAGTAAAGTACTGATCGGTTCGGAAGGATGACTGCGCGGATCCTGCGCGTCCCGGCTGCGTTTGGCACACGTTCCGGCGCGCGTCACGCTCCAGAAATCACTCAGCAACTCCGATTCCAGCGCTGGTAAGTTGACTGACAGCCTGTTTAAAGTTGCGGGAGCAGCAGAGCCGGCAGCGCGCGTGCGTACGCCACAAACAGTCCCAGGCATTTCATGAAAGCCCCCGTTATTCACGATCTCTTCGTTAAATCGTCACAAAAACGTAAACAAAAAATCCACAGAGTCAGACCCCCAAACGGCAGCGCAGGACAGCTCAGCGGCGTTGGCGCTTGCGACTTGAAACTCGCGGTGCTCCTCTCGGTTTCATCTGACAGCGCGCGAGACGCGTTGCCGGAATACAACCGGGGCCCGCGGCCAAGCTCATGATGGTGAGGGGATAGATAGGTGGTGGTGGTGGGTGGTCAGACAGACAGACGGAGGCAGCGCGCGGCTGAACTCACAGGAACCGACTGGATCCAGACGCCTGGAGAGCCGGCAGAGCTCTGGCTGCTGCGTCACCGCTGCTGGATCTGGATGTTCTGAAGTGAGATCAGAGCGAGGGTCGAGGAGCGAACGCACCCAGACCTCCTAAATACAATGAAAGATGAGGCCAGATGCTGCGTTGATCCTCATCCACACGGTGGGAACTATAGGGTGGGTCAGAGGAACCTAATGGCACCTTCATCCTTGTTTCCTCTCTATTCTTTGAGGTGGTCTTGATGAGCCTAAACTTCTCAGTATCTGGAGAATGTTTTACATCACTGGTCCAGAACTCCTATAAAAAGTCACAAAAATAGAGAAAAATCTTCTGTTTGTGTCAGTATTTCACAAAAAAGACAAATCAAGCGGTTTATTACCTCAAAATTCATTTTTTAAAGTTGTAAATATTGTATATGTCACTCAGGTTTAAGCTCTCTCTTGCTCTGTCTCTGTCTCACCACTGGGGGTGCCAGAGAAGCATCTTACAGGTCAATCCCTAAGTTCGAGCTTTGAAGAAGGATCATTGAGTGTATATGAGAACTGGACTGTGTGAATGTGACGTCACCCACAAAAAATGGCTTATTTCTGGCTCAGTCACCGTTTTATCGCCGCCATGTTGACTCTCCAATCAGGAGTGAGCTTGTTGTAAGTCCACACCCACTCGCAAGTTACGCAAAATCTGTCAATCAAATATTCGGAATGTTCAACTTGAAACCGCCTACTTCTATTGAGGCATTTGATTGGTCAACTTATAATTTGAATAATTTAAAAATACTTTTTTTTTTTTTTTTTTAAGAATTAGAAATAAAACAGAGTAAGAATGATTATTCTGACAAATAGGATGACCGAGTAATAGCTGTTTATTTGTCTGTAGAAGTCTGTGGGATTTGGAGTTTTTGGTGTCACTTCCTGTTTGGAATGCCAGGGAGGAGGGGCCTCTCAGTCCAGTTCACTTATAAAGTCACGAATAGAGTTCAAAGAAAAGCAAAAAAAAAAAAAAAGTTTTTCATCGGTTTGGAATATTGTTTTTCTAGATTTACCTTAAATCTAACCATGATGTTTTTAAATGCTGTTATAAATAAAATAAAATAGTGGTGCTAACGCTGGTTAGCACTCACTTTTAGCTAACCCTGCTGCTAAAAGCCATTGAATTTGTCAATGTTGTGGAAATATAATGAACATTTCCAAATTCAAAATAGTTCAGATGAAGCTTTTCTATGAAATACAACAACATGTTTTCCTATTATTGCTGGATCTGGGTTCTGCTAGCTGTGACATGTTGCTGCTAACTCCGATTTAAAGATCTCCAGCAAACAAAATATCTCCACCTTTGAGCTTTTTTTGGTGTTTGCGGTTGATGCATGAGGATGTGGGAGGAGCCAACAACAGTCCCAGGAAAAGGGATCTGAAATAGTGCTAATTAATGCGAAAATGTGGCTAATTTGTCAACTTTGACCTGAGTGTGAGTTGAATTCTTTACCACATGGGGGCAGCAGAGACAAGTTTTAAGTTCTGATATTCAAGGAACACAAAGGCTTTTTTTTGTCTTTAGAACAGACTTTCGTTAAACTTTTAACACTGGAGTTGTCGCCGGCAACACACGCTCCTTAAACGATTGTAACTCTAAGATATTTTACGCAATTAGTGTGACTTATGTTGCATATCAATCCAAAACTGCTTTTCCCCATATTAGAATCCTTTGGAATTTCGTTAATTGTGTAAATGGTTGGGAAGTTACGAATATTCAACAAACGTCAACATTGGAACTAAAGCAACTTTGCGTTATGCAACAGTTGACGTTAGAATCAGCTAGTTTACTTTTATTACGTTTACACTTCACAACTGTAAATTGCACATCAGCGCAAAGCTGCTTTTGTCAACTTCAGAATCTGTTGGAATTATGTTCATTGCATAAATGGTTGAAAAGTTACGAGAATTCAACGAACTGGAGCTAAAGCAGCTTTACGCTATTAAGCGTACGTTTACGTCAGAATCAGCTGGTTTTTGTAAATTACGTAAACCCTTCAAAGTGTCGCATATCAGCTCAAAACTGCTTTTGTGCGCTTCTGAATCCGTTGGAATTATGTTAATTGTGTAAACAGTTGACGATAATTTACCCAACGTCAACATTGGAGCTAAAGCTCTGGCGTTACAGGGTTAGCTATGTTTCACGATTTTCCGCCAAACACTGTCAGACCAACAACAGACGATGACAATAGTTTAGTTTTAGCTAGGCAGGAAAACTGTAACGCTTGAACGTATTATGACAAAGAATCATTGTGTTTGTTTATATATTTCCAACCTAAACACTGAATGTCATAACCTGTGTGTAGAGTATACACCTCCAGTATAGTTGAACCTCAGCATGCATGCTCACACAGCAGTGCACATTCCTGTGACGGATCCATTTGAAAGCGATCTGTGGTTAGAAAAAGTGTTATGACTGTTCTGCCAAAGAGCTGTCTGCTCTGGTTAAGAGCCTGAACTCTCTGAAGGGACGGTGCCAAGTGGGAGCGCTACAGAGCAGCGACACGCACAGACACTCCGGGACCAAGAACTGCATACCTACGTTTAGCTTTTAAACCAACGGGTACACATGGAAAACCATTTATATCCATTCCTGACATAAAAGAAGGAGTAGTTGTTGAAATCTGGATCTTTCTTTCCAAATGTTAATATGATGGTGAAGTGCCCTTAGAGCCATTTGTATTAACAGAGTCTTCTCAAATAAGAAGTGAAGAAAAGTAGAAAAACGAGACACGACATATAATACAAATTGCAGTGCATCAAATTTGGTCAAAACACCTGTTTCAATAAAAAATTGACAGTCACATTTTTTAAAATATTTGCTTTACTCACCCTCTTGCTTAACAAGGAAAGATTATGCGTTAATCAGAAAATGTCTCCGACTGTAACCCTACAAATTACATCAGAGAATACACAGAAATTGTGTCAGTGAGGAAGTATAAAGGAAAGTTGGCCAAGTTATACCACTCCTGAATTCCAAACACAATCATAAAACAAGGAAGAGTGTTCCTCTGCTATTCTGCTTCTAATCGTGAACTCTTTCCTCTAAATCAAGACATGCAAAGACCTGCTGCTGTCTGGTTTATTATGTACTTTGAGATTTCGAAAGAGTTGAATTTTTCCAGTCTTGTTAAATCTGCTTGATGCAAAAAGGTAAACATATTTGACAAAATCTAGCTTTGAAATATTGAGAGAAATTTGTTTTCAAATGGGTTTTTATAGTTCAAAATATTTTTTATATTTGACAAAAAAGGGACTTTTGGAAGTGGTTCATTTAAAGCAATCAAAACAAACAAATAAAATACTAAAAGGAGACAAGAAACAAATGGAACATATATATATTATATATATGTGTATATATATATATATATATATATACACGTATGTGTATATACATATATAAACATAAACATACATATATTTATATACATGTACCTACATATAACATATATATATACCTATATATGTGTGTGTGTATATATATATATATATATATATACATACATACATACACACACATTTATATATATATATATATATAAATGTGTATATATATATATATACACACACACATATATATGCACATATATATATATATATATATATATGCACATATATATATATATATATATATATATATGTTATATATATATATGTGTATATATATATATATATATATACATATATATATACACATATATATATTCATTAAAATCACACTTACACTAAACATAATTATTTCATAAATAATCGCACTCTTATTATACTTACCTTTTTTGTAAGTAGTTATTATACATTGGTTCATTACTTCCAATTAGGGCTAGTTATACTTCCTCAAGGCTGCACAAGCGCACAACAACAGAAAACCTCCGATGCAAAATATTTTGACGTACATTTTTTTCCCCTCGTAGATGTAAAATGAATCCAGAGCGACGCCCCTTTGTCTCTCCTTTGTTTTCATCTTCTTTCTTTTGGCATGGCAGGGAACTGGCAAGTGTTTGTGTGCTCGGCAAGAGATACATAGTTCATTGAGCGGGCACAAGGGGCAGCCCTTTGGTGTGTGTGTGGCGTAAAAGTGTTAACATTCAAGGCAGGACCCTTGAACCTCCGAGGACGCGCACCCAGCTAGCCTTAAGCTTGTCCGTTTGTTCTTACTTGTTTTCCAGCTAAAATGAAAAAAATCTAATAATCTAGTCAAGTTGATGATGAAGAACTAATTCCATGTTCTGTTGTCTTAATTAATAAAAATAGTTCACGTTAACCTCTTTTTAAAAATTGTACGTTTATCCACTAAATTGTAATTATCTTCCGTTTTATCGTTATTTTACACAGAATTTTGTCCTTACGTTTTAAAACGTCCCATTTGGTCCAGTCGTTTATTTGAATTTTTTGCTTACCCCTCATCTTTTTAATCTCCTCACGTATTCAACTGTGCAGTTGAGTCAAAAAAAAGTGGGTATAGTTAGCACTGGCCTCATTTTCTCCATCCGTCCATCTTCGTTGACCGCCTCCTGCTCTTGTAGATTAGCAGGAGGTGCTGGCAGCGTTCAGCGCTGCCCCTTGATTCACCCCGAGGACACTCTGCTCCCTCCTCCAGCAGCCTCGTCCTGGGGCGAGTAGAGCCCTGAGTCGTTCTTCCTCTTAGTGACTTCCTCGTCGGTTTTTCAAAATCTACACGTAGTTTAACAACAAATTTGGCGTCATTGACTCTGTTTCTCTCAGTGATGATTCCAGTTTCTAGTTTTCCATATTTTGAATGACATATGTGGACATTTGTGTTGTAGAGGGGTTAAAGCTCAAACCATCAGTTTTCTGCTTTCAAACTGTCTCACAAAAAAAGCGGAATTACTACATATTTGTCGCAGAGATGACTCAAATACTTCTGTCGGTGTTGGGGTTCTATGATTGTGTCCGTTGTACTTTTACATTTTCTTGAAGAAAGTAGGACTTATCAACCAAAAAAACTACAAAAAAGTGACTTATATTTACTTGAAACTTTGCTTTTAAAACCTTTGTAAAATACCACTTTGTATCATTTATTACTGGATTTCAGAACCCGCTCTTTCACTAATCAGTTGTACAGTTTTTCTGATCATTGATGTCACGTATGACAACAGTTTTTTTTCCGATCTCGGCTTCGGGTCCAGGTTTTATTGAATCTGTAGCGTGAAGCGGATTAACCTTCACGGAACCGGAAAACCAGCGCCGGTCCACCGTGTGTCTCTGCCCACGGCTGCCCAAAAATGACTCACGACCTTTTTATTCCTACCGCAATAACACAAAAGAAGTTTAATGTGGAAAAAAGCATCAATTCATCTTGACATCACTACGGAAAAGAATGTTTAATGGGTCAAGAATTCCGCATGATGGAGCTGTACTTTACATGATGGAAAAATCACGCTTCGTCTTCACTTTTTCATTTAACGTCAACCTTTACTCTAAGTATTATGCGCTTACATGTTTTACTGCAATAGGTGATTTTAAAAAACTTTTTTTTTCCGTGCACTGACTTTTTAAATGTGATATTTGATTCAGATTTATTATGACTAAAATAGTGATTTATAAGTTGCGATTATCATTTTGTTGGGAGTTTTAGTTTATATAAAACAATTCAATAAAAAAATTCCCGATGATTCACATATTATGGACAGAAACAAAAGGACGAAATAAACATTAGTAATTAGTCAAGAAATGTTTGTTCGTCAGAAAGGTTTACAACGGAGAAAGTGATACATTTAGACCCAAAAAATAACATTTTCTGAGTCAAAGTTCCTGCCGTTAACTAAACACTTTTCTTTGAAGAATATTTTTTAAATTATGTAGTTTTCCTTGATAATTAAACGTTGATAATTAAAGATGTTTAATGTTGTCTTTTGCAGTTGCTGTCTTATAGGTTTATATGAAAAACCTTGTTGTAAAAGTTTCAGTTTTTAAAAAGAAAAATCTAAATTTTTTTAATGTAAAATTTTATGAAATTGGAAGAAGGCTCCACGTACAAGTTCATGTATTGAAGAAGCTCCGGGTGGACATTTACAGCAGATGCTTCATCGATAACAGTGGAAGCCGAGTAGTTCAGCGCCGCATGTGAGATTTGAGCTGTTTGTGTGCATTTCCTTGTAGTGTTTGTGTGTTTGTGTGTGCGCGTCGAGGTATTAGCTGGGGTCCTGGGGTTAGTGCTTAGAGAGTTTTGAACAACTATAATCTCCCTTTTTATAATGTCCCCGGGTCAGGGGCCAGTCCTCCCTGCTTCTCCTCTCTCCATTCTCTGTGTTTTCTGGCTGAACCATCTGAAACTTTTTTTTTTCCGCTTTTCAATCCGTTCTTTTAGAAACGAGCAGCCATCCCATCTCTCCGCCTCCACTGCCACGCTCTGCGCTCGCTTTCTCTACATCCGTTTTTTTGGCCCTCTGCTCATTTACACTTTCTTTTTTCCCTCCACTATTACTAATCCCTCCTCCTCTTTTTTCCGTACGCTCTCTTTAGTTTCCTTTCACTCATCCCACTTTCTTATTTCATCTGATTCCCCTCCTCCCTCTGTGTCTCCGTGATGTGGTGGCGTGAACGCAAAGGGACGGCGCTCATTGTGGAGCGGAGAACCTATCGCACCATTCAAACGCACAATCACACACACACAGAAACCCACAGACTGGTTCCTTGGTATCTCTGGCACTAGCTAAATGATTGACAGCTGAAAGGAGAGAAGGAATTCCCTCACCGCCTCTGACCTCGTTTCCTCTCTTGTTGTTCTCCGCCGTTCTTGCTGCTTTTTCACTTTTCATCTTAACTTTTATTTCAGGTGTTACCATGGAGATTCCCGGTATTACCTTCGTGTGTGTGTGGATGCACCTGTCAGTCAAGCGGCCATGGTTGAAATCTCTGTAGGAACTTGGTTTCCCAACACAGGTTTCATGAACGTATGGGCCGTGCCTCATTTCCTGCTTTCTTCGTCTGTTATGGGTCAAATTTATTTCGTTTTGTTGATTTGTACCAAGTTGATTTAAAAAAAATCCAACAAGTCCCTCCCACCGTGACTAATATTCCTTAGAAATATGGTTTTAACCATGTAAAAACAGTACAAGTGATATAGTTAATGGACTACAGCAGCCCACGTTACCCATGATTCATCTGAGCCTTAGACTGGCATTGTAGCTTGTAAAAAAAAAAAATCTTTTTTTTTAAAGTTCAATTCGTAAAAATGGAGGACATTTGAACATTTCTTTAGAGGAATTGACGACAAATGGGAACGCTTCTTTTAGTGAGCCGTTTTCCAACACTCCACTCATAACGCAGGACCCTACAGAGCCCTAGACATGACAATGAAAACAAAGAAAGTAAATACATTGTTCCCTTAATTTGGCATTTTGTGGCCACAAATTGGGCTTTTATTATCATCTTTTACCAACAACTAATTTGTCCACACAAAATACCAAAGAAATAAAATCACATTGACAATAGTACAATACAGGTGTTGTCTCTTAATGTAAACTATATAATTGTAAAAAAGTTCCTTTTTTGCACATGAAATGCTCATTTGTGCACACAACATGCTAATTTGTGTGCATAAAAACAACATAATAAGACTAGTCTCATTAAAGGAAGAGCTAAGAGCCAAAATTACGGCATCCAATGAGAGCGGTTTATGCCACAATAAACGGTGAAACCAGGAAAACTGATGAATAAGACCATTTTTAATTCGGGTTCTATGATTGGCTGGGACTGTTCTTGTCCGACCCGTTCTACCTTACCAACAGGTAAGCCTCCATAAGAACACCAGCCTGTTTAAGTGGAAGACGGTACAATATGTAGGGACAAGGGTAAACTGTTTGGCTTATTAAAGCAAAGGCTGTTTGGCAAAAACCTCAAATTCCCATTTCAGTTTGATAGTTTGGTACATTTGAAATGAAGGATTAAGATCTAGGTTTCCACTTTAGAAACCTTTAGTGCAGTTTTTACGTTTACTGTCTTGTGTTGACCTGTGACATTATTAGTAATTCATGTTGGATGCATTTTGTCGCTTTGGGTTTTGTGTTGGTGAAGTATTAAAGGGGACAGTCTCCAATCGTCGTTTGGAGTCAGAAAAATCCGAAACCCAAATTTCACCCCGTCCCCTCCAAAGCATCAGCCCCTGTATTTGTACTTTCCCACTCCCCATGCAGACGTTTTCACCAACTCCTCTCACACACTGGCACATAGAGTGTGTGTGTGTGGGTTGATCTGAGTAAACATAATTAGCTGTGTTTTTTGTCTTGCCCTAATAAAAGAGTCATTTGTTGGACATTTCCACTGCGTTACAAAGAGGACATTTATAAGCCCCGGCCCAAGTTCGCCCCCAGGCCAACCCTAACAGAACAGACGGAGGTATTTTTAGCACAGCCGGCGGGTTAGCTCGCTGTCCTGGGACAGTGTGTGCGTATGTGTTTGTGTGTGTGTGTGTGTGTAGAGAACAAGAGAAACAGGGAGATTTTATGAGATTTTCTGTGATCGGGGTGGCGCTACTCAGAAAGTGTGTAATGATGCTGTGTGTGGAAAACCCTTCTAGAAACCCCCCCTCTCCCTCCTTTATTGGCGTTCTTTAGAAATATCGGGTCACATTATGTTGAAAAAAAGTATAAAAGAGACTCTGTAGCGGCTGACATCACAGAATACAAGAACCACTCTGACCAGACGGTAGAAACAAACACAGCTAAAATACTTTTGGGGTTTTATTTGCTGATGAAATGATTTCCTTCCAGCATGTCTTTCTAACTCGGACTTGATTTGACCTCTCTTCTCTTTAACCAGGCTTCTGTTTGAGCCCCATTTTCAAATACGACAGTTTTATTCTTACCTCAAGGTGAACTGAGATCTTTGTGGAAGCAAATGGATTGATTAAAAAAAGTCAAAATTAGCTCATTTTTATCACAATTTCTAACTTTCATCCTTGAAAGCCAAAATGTCAAAGTGTAGCTACTTCATTTTTTACTTACTTTACGAACAATTTAACGTTAAAATGTCCTTTAAACTGTAACAAATAAAGACTTAAATAGTGCAATGTTTGTCACTATTTTAGCTAAATCTCAATACCTAAATATTTAAAGAGCCTATGGCTATTTCAATCGAAACAGAAAAAAGTGCGTTATTGCAAAAATTATTTTAAACTACACAGCCAATGACTTGTTTTTTTATAAAAGCCATCTATCTATTGACTCGTCTTTGCATTAAAATTAACCACAAGAATCGAAAATTAAGAGGAAAAGGCAGCTCTGTGTTTTTCATTTAGAACTAACAGTTAAATCTGTGGTTTCCATGGTGACACTCCGCTGGTATCCGTAGTCTGTTTTCAGGTACAGCATTTAAATTTACGTTACAAGATGTCTGAACCAAACAAGACACTTTAAAACTTTAAAATGTTCAGATTATAGACCATGTGTTAACCGAATTTGTACGTGTTTCGCCGTAACTTCTGTAAACAAAAAAAGAAATTCAACCAATCTGGCAAAATTAAAAAATATTATCAGTATATTCATTTCATAACTTTAAAAAACATCAAACTGCATTAATGTAAAGAAAAAACGGAGATCGTGGTGAGTTACCAGTGTTAATGTTTGCAAAATGATCAAATTTGAAAAATCTTCATCTTAAAACACTTTTAATAAATGCAATAATATCCTAGAGGTTGTGGTTGAAATAGTCGCACAAAAGTGGGAATTGTTTAAAGAAAGACAGTTGTGCGAGCCAAACTGTACATAAAATGCAGTGCATGTGACTGCAGGCTTTGTCCAAGCGTAACTTACGAAAGTACAGCTGCTGACTGCATGGAGCTGGAAAAAATTAAAATCAGGTGGTGCAGACATCGTGTTTGGTGTCTCCGCCGCCAGCTTGTACTTCTCTTAGTTGCCAGGCATCATGACCACAAAAAAAAGGACTTGAAAACGTCTCCCGCCATCATTAAGAAGCCTTTTTATGGTTTTCATCTTGCATCAGAGCCCGCTGCCTCTGACATGGTGGTAAAATCAGCCGTAATGTTGCGGTGGTAATTTTGGTTTCTGGGCTTTATTTATTTATTTTTTCCCCCTTTTTGTGTGTTTACAGTGAGGGCTCCTCTGCTCCACTGATGTTTGGGGGGGGGGGGGATTGCGTTTTGGTGAGAAGCTGTGACGCTGGCGTCTCTGCGGCTGCGTTTCGGCTCGGCTCTGCTCTGCGTGTGTGCGCGCGGGCGCCATATGCGTTTCTCCTGCAGGAGTGGCGTGGCGACATGGCATCATGATTTTCCATACTTGCCCTGCATGTGCACACGTGTGTGCGTGGTCTCCGTGGTTTGAGGTGGACAGTCAGGGGGAATGTTTTAATGTTAAATATCACTCCGCCCATACATTTCTTGCAATCCGTTTTGGTATATTCAGTATTTTTTTTAACAGAACAACAGATAAAAACCTTCAGTTTGCTGCCAAAGTCCAAAAAAAGTTGGGAGCAATGGAAATATAAGTTGTAGTAGAAAGTACACATAATGCTCTCACCGAAAAAGGAGTACACAATCAGTCCAATCTGATGCTGTATCTGGGAGTGTGAAAGGCAGCCTTGTCTCGCTGCCTGAGGAACTCCCTTTGAGTTGGCCCGTTTGAGTGTGTGTGTCCGTGCGCCTGCCAGGCAGACATACTAAACCACTCCACATCCATGTGGCAGCAAAATGTAGCTTTAAAAAACACACACACACAACCCCAGGGCGGTGGAGGGAACCCGTTAACGTGTGTGTGCATGCCACAGTAAAATGAGGAAGTGTACCGGAGCTGTCAAAACACCTCGGGTCAACAGTTTGTACCGAGAGATTGACAGAGAGAGAGAGAGAGCAGCTGGAATCTGCCGCGGTGACAGAATGAGGAGATGAGATCCAAGTGAACCGTAACTGTGCTGAAACCTGACAGGAAAGTACGCATCATCTGTTGTTGGTGATGATGACGATGATGATGCTCCAGAACACCAGTACAGTTCAGCTCAGGGTGAAGAACATGGCATCAACACCTCTCAACGAGGAGGTCGGAACATCTGAGGCAGCTTAAGTGCTGTAATGAACACAGGGTTCGGGGGCATATTGAACAGGATGTTAATTAGCCTCACTTTTCATCCATAAAAACCGTCTGGCTCCGAAAGCAACATTTAGCCTCAGCAGAGAGGCCGAAATGCATCTGTGCTCAATTTAGTTCACTCGGGAAAAGATGCGACGTGCGTTGAAAGAAGGTGAGAAAGGTCCCAGGGTAGGAAAACGGCTTGTGGTTAAGTTGACTGTCAGGTTTTTGACAAGTAGTATTTGTTACAGCTTCCCAGGAAAGCGTGGCGTGGCGTGAATCCACCTTAAAACAACGAGCGATAACGCAGAAATGTTGGTGCGATGCTCCAACAATGAGTCAAGGTAGATGCCAAATCCCATCACTAAAACACGATGCCCACAACTGCACATTGATTCTTAATGCAACAGAGTCCTAACTTCTTCACATCTGGGTTTATTTCCAATAATATGAAGAAAAAAAATCTATCCATTGAAGATGATGCCTAATTAAGTGGAGTCCTGGGTTTAATGGTATGTATGAATTAGTGACATACGGTGCTTAAAAGGATCATAAAATACCAGATAATTCACATTTTTCATGTGTAGTTAGTTCATACGTATTTAAAAACCAAATCTAGCAAAGTAAATGTAAGGAAATATTTCAGAAATGCAATTTTTATACCCAATTCCAAAACTGGGTATGTTATGCAACTGAATACATTTTCATTTTACAATAATCAACACAAATAATTGTATTGATCAATAAAGTTTTTTTTTTTAAATAAGAAAAAAACAGAAAATGACAAGGTTTGTCCTTTTTTTCCAAATGTAACATACTAAATAGTTTGATTGACTGATTGGATGTATCAGTTTTACATTTATTGGTTTCTCCATGTTGTTTTTGGAATAAAGTAGCAGCAAACGCAACAAAGTGGCAGATTTCTTGGAAAGACGCGATGAGGCTCCGTTAGCCAGTTTTGTTTCTTCTTCATGACCTTCTTATTTAAAACAAAATATCTGTTTTGACTTAAAAGTCTGTTTGCCTCGTGACGTTCATTTTTCTGTTTTGTCCAAATTCGCAGCCTTGAGACGTTGAGTTGTCGGTTATTTGATAGAACTAGTCTCTGTAGCTTTTTATTCCTTTTTTTTTTAGATATACTTTTTTTCTAATTTTCTGTTTTTTATACTCTTGTTAATTCTTGTTTTCCAGAATTATAGTAAAAATATATTTGACCTTTGTGGTCAATTAGAAACTGTAGTTTTTTGTTTTTTTTACAAGAAGCTAGAAGTAAAATAGGAAGCAAGCTAACAAAGGCTAGCCTAAATAGCATCAAGCTAATGCTACATATTTAGCATACATTTTTTTCCAATTAGTTGTAAATAAAGTAAAGATGATTAGTAAAAGATGAATATTATATACAATCGGAGAAGCAGTGACTGATTTCATTTGTGTGAAAATAGCGAAATTGCAAGATAATTACGATGTTTTACCCCAAAATGTTTAATTCCAAACAGCAGAATCTCCAAAACAGAACAATTATTTGGGAAATAATTGGTGTTTCTTACACTTTTAGGGCGTAATTTCTTGATTCTAAGTATTCAAATCAGAAATTTAGAATAGCTTTGTCCTTTTCCCCCACCTTTCTCTTTGTAGTTTTTGAAAAGGGAGCCTAACTTTGGTGCAGTAACTCTTGAAGGCGTCACATAAGTGTTTTGGATCAAATGTTGCAGTTTATTTTTTATGTTTGACCAATAATTTCATGCGTTATGACAGGCAGTGATTGAGCAGGTCGTCGGTGCAAATCTTAAACACCTCCTCCGTTTAACAGTTCTTGGAAACTGAAGCAGGTTGTGTTTCAGATTTTATTGAACGCATCAAGGCTTCCCTGCAGGACTCTGAGCCACAAATTACACCGTAAATCTGAATCGCTGCGAGGAGTCAAGTATGAAGCCGCGTGTGTGTGTGTGTGTGTGGACAAGGACACACGTGATCACAAATAGAACGCTGCGTTGCTGCCAGAGGTGTGTCCCGGCCAGGAGACAAACTACACGCTAAAATTAGAGACTTCATTTTCCTGCTGTATAGGTACTACACAGGTTCTTTTTGCTGGTTTCAATAGGACATTTTTTATTGGGGAAAAAAAACATTTGTTCTAAAAAAATTAGACTATTTATCAATTAAAGGTTGGACTGGAGTGTAGTTTTCACAGATGTTTACCTCTACAAAGAGAGAGTGTGTGCGCCTCACAGTTGCAAATATCTCTTTCCCCTGGAGTAAAACGGGGTCAAACCAGTAAGTGTTGCTTCGGCAGTTTGCAGTTGGGCCTCTATGTGTTTATTTACTCTGCTTTATGTGTGTGTGTGTGTGCTTTATGAATCCGAAGTGCATGTGTGAGACTGCACATTTGGACCTGCACATGCATGTACTTGAGAGTCTAGCTTTAGCGGTACGTGTGAATACTGGCGTGCAGACGCTACATACGTCGGTTTGGGTGCGTTGGATCTGCGTGTAACGCGGTAAACCGGTCTTTACGGTTCCGGGGTCAGCTCTCATTGGCTCTGCCATCACCAGATCTGTTTAAAGGTCAGCGCTGAAGCTGCGCTCGGCTGCAGGACGGCTCAGGAGGTTTACTGAGAACCCCAACGCCAAATGGGCCCAGTTGGAAACGTGGTCCAACCTTTTTTTTTCTCCATAAAACGCTGATAAACATCAATCTGGTAGCTTTTGTCTGCTGTTTGAAAAGGTCAGCCGGGATCTTTGATCATTTTAAAAGTTGATCCTTGCTGATGATTGGAGATTTGCACATTGTGAGCTGGAAAGACCTGATGACAAAAAAAATTAGAAAAGTACAAAAAAAAATTGAAATGGTAAAATGGTATTAACAAAATAATAATAGCGGAATCATAAAAAATAAATACTATTTTGTGGCCATGAAATAATGAAATAGTGCGATCGAAGTTCAAATGTTTGGTCCAAAAATCGTTAAATCGTACAATGAAATGAGCATTCATGGTAATAATTCGTAATGATTGTAATTCGTAATGATTTGTTAGCTGCTGAATGTCAAAATTGTGCAACAAAATACTAATTCATGGCTATGAGATGGTTAAATTGTACAAACAGAAAAATGATTAGCTTCCACAAAGTAATTGAACCAAAGGAACCACGAAGACCAAATACTGATGCTGATATCGGCGGCCTGGCTCTCAATGTCTCAGAAATGAGGTTTTCCGAAGCCTAAAATAAACTCAAATCTAACTGTCCATCGTGAAACTTTACTCCATATCAGTTTTTGACCCCAGCAGACCACCAATTATGTCAATAGAAAAAAATAAAAGCCTATTTTGTAGGCAATTTCAAAATACTTTGTGAGGATGAAATAAGTATTTAGTTTGCAACTTTGAACTATTTTGCCATCGCATCAAACGGGCTCTGTAAAAGTAAAAGAAGTTGGATGAAGTGAAGAGCATGAAGAACAACAAACGTCTGAGGAGCTGATGGCTTCATTCTGACGTTTCATTTACTGTAGCCCAAGCCTGAGCTGAAAATGTTTGGAGAACCTTTCACCTCAACCCTGTGAAAGCTGATCCCAACGCGTGTCCTGAAGGCAACCTAAATCCGTTTTCACTTCATTAACCTTATGTAAACAGGCTTCTTAAACATCTGCAGCCTGCGAGTGTCAGTGGATCCTTTTTCCCGGCAGATGATGGAAACATCAGGAACGTTCGGCCTTTGGGGACCTCACCAAAGTTTGGGCCTCAAACCGCAGAGGGAGAAAAACGCTTAGAGAGGTTTTAGAGCGAAGGATCAATGTTGGAGCAGAGGTCAGCTGCATGAGAGGCAGCTTTGGTTGCTTGTCTGTGATGCTGCAGAGATGATGATGATGATGATCAAAATCTATGGATCAATCTCATTTGTTGATTGTTGCACCACTCACGTTGAGCTTTCTGGTACATTTTTGCAGTCAATTTGATATAACTGAAGAAAGTCGTAGAGATAAAAGGTTCTTACAATAAAATAAGTGGTTTTTGTAATTATCACAAATGACAATTATGCTCCTTTTTTGTGTACAGCCTTAATTCCTACTGTTATTTGGAAATTTCTGTGAATTGAAAACATCCTTTTTCTTTTTCTTGTAGGGTTCAAACTTCCACGCGTCGCGGAGACAAAAGTACGGCAACGTGTTTAAGACTCACCTTCTCGGCCGCCCACTGATCCGAGTGACGGGGGCGGAGAACGTCCGGAAAGTGCTGATGGGCGAGCACACGCTGGTGACGGTGGACTGGCCCCAGAGCACCTCCACCCTCCTGGGGCCCAACTCTCTGGCCAACAGCATCGGAGACATTCACCGCAAGAGGAGGAAGGTCAGAAGCCACGCCTACTTTGCCCTCAACAAACTATTAAAACACACATTTAAACTCTAAAAGAAACATTTCTGAAGGTTTCCATTAAAATCAAAACTACTGGACAAATAACAGAGCTACATATGGCCCACAAGACTCTTAAAGTGATATTTTTTAACTATAAAAAGGTGGCAGAAACAAACAGTGAATCCAGATTCTGGAATTCAGGTCTGTAGGGGGAAGTCCTCACGGATAAAATGCTCTTTGACTCAACTTGACCAAAATAAAAAGGCTTTTATTGATGAGTTTTTCTTATATCGACTCTATAAAGGTCGATTATTGCTCAATACAGACGTTTCTTCAATTGTTTTACATTTAGTTTAACTTAAATAAGGCTTCAATAAACATTTTATCATCTTCAATTCTGAGTAAATCTCTAGTTTGCAACCAAAAAAGGAAGCTCATACTGAATGGTGCAATATCCAACAAATGAGATTGATCCAAGGAACTTGAAGCAAATAACTTGAAAATCATGAATATTTGTGGTTGCTGATGTTCGGAGAGTTTTGTCATTTTTTTTATAAAAAGTAGTTTTTTAAAACCAAAACCCTTATTTTTTTACTTTAATGAAAAGTGTTGAGTATTTTGAAAGAGCTATTTCTCACATCAATGTAGAAATTACTTACGATCAGATTATAAACATCCAGAATACTGTTTTTTTTCATGGCATCTGCTACATGATATTTGAGGGGAAAAAAATGTACGGTTAGCGTATGGTTCATCCAGGAACTCTAATTGTGTAAAGATGAATTAATGGGATTTCAAACCAGTTGAAACATTTTTGTAAAACAGTCAACGTCTATTCTAAAATGGACTCAAACTGGCAGTTTGCACATTTTTGGGTGTGTTGTTTTGACCCAAACCCAGTATGTAAATGTGTACATTCATTAAGTCTACGCACCCTTAGAGAGCATCAATGCAAAGTTATCCGGTGTGGCTCGGCGTTATCAGCAGCTGCTGAAGAGGGAGAACAACCCCTCCGTCCCTCCATCCTCCCCTTTGCTCATCTCCGTCAGCAGACTCCCCTGGATTATCTGTTGTTTTCTCTAGTTTTTTTCTCCGGCTTCCTCTGTCCCGCCTTTGCCAGGACCATTTCAGGTAATCAACCACTTAGCTCTCCCCGCTATTATCCCTTCATCCCCGGGGCACATACCTCGGCCTCGTTCGCACAAACGCGCACACATCAGAACGCTACAACTTTGCAGATAAACACACAACAGCAGCAGAATGAGGAGCAGCCGGGTGCCTTTTTTTCCTTTTCCTGTAGATCAGCCTCATTTTCTCTCTGTGGAGGCGGACTCAGGTTTCGGGGGACTGCGAGGGGTCGGCTGGGTCTAATCTGAGCTCTGATCCCCTCTCCTTTCCCTGGAGACCCCTGCACTAACCTCATGTAATGACCCCTGATTAGGAAGGCTGCCTCCGACACGGCACAAAGAAGGGGCTTCTGTGGGGGCTTTGACACAAAAACCCAACACACCAGCACGCACTTGCTCAGTACTGCCCCCCAAGCCAGGACGCGGCATGAATGCCATGCCAGTGCGGACGCTTACTTGGATAAGTTTGACCCCTCGATGCCGATACAGCACAATATGTTGTTGGCTTTAACCCGGCGACAACTAAACAACACACTTTTTAAACCACTGCAACGCTTTGACTGTGGATTTTGACACAGAGAGAAGCAGCGATGTGCGATTCTATGGAAAGTGTTGCATGGAGTGTTAAGATACGTTCTCACTGCACTCTGCTATGGACCTTTAAGACAAAATTCTGTTTAAATTTGCATAAATGCACCAGTGGGCTTCTGCATTCCATCCTCTGTTGTTCAACCGTAACTACACACATTTCTACATATAAGTCGTGCGTTAAAAGTTCAACCAGGTTGAACTTTGACCAAGCAGGGACTCCGATTCGGTAGTGACGGATGGGTGGTGTCCCTTTTTAATTTATGGAAGTGCCAATCATGAAAAAAGTATAAGGAAGAATTAATAATTGCGATTATTGTCTTTCGTTTATTAGAATAAAGTTGTTAAAAAAAGCATGGAGCAAGTATTGTAAGATTTGCGCCACTTCAACATTTCGCACCTAAACTTTTCCAACTGTAGGCGGCAGACACGCACTAGGAAACAGGAGAAGAAGAACAAGCCCCTCCCTGCTTGTCCAGTGTGAACACCATGGGCTAAATGCACTTTCAAGAAACCCCGTTTAGTGCATTCTTGAACCATGCTCGGTGTGTCTGTAGCATTAGAAATATCTGCGTAAAGTGTCGTTCTCACACTTCATCGGCTGCTGATGAAACCTTTAGTTTAGGTAAGAAGCCAGTTTTCATACTAACCAGAGCTAGCCAAGCGCAAAGTCGCTATTTTACGCATCAGAATCCGCTCATTTACGTTGATTGCCTACATACTTTACTACCAATAAGTGTTGCATGTTGTCGTAAAGCTGCTTTTCTCAACTTTCAGAATCCGTTGGAATCCCATTAATTGTATAAACGGTCAAAGATTTAATGTAGTTTAAAGTTAGCCAACACTAGAGCTACAGCTCCTGGGTTAAAGGGTTAACAACAGAGCTTCCAAAATATCCAAAGATGGTTGCACTGCAACTTACCTCAATGTTGTTGTTTGTGCCTTATATATCCCGCACCATGTTATGATGTCTGAGCAAGTCACTTTTGACTCAGATCATGCATCTCACACCTGTGAATTGCCACATCATATTATTTAATTGGCCGATGGAGAAGCAGTTGGGTTGATGGGAGTTTTGCCGCTCATGCAGGGGTATGTGTGTTTTGGCAGAGCTCACTCCTGTTTTCTTGGCAATAAAACCAAGTCAACAGTCAGACGCGAGACGAAAGAATGAGTGGCAGGTCTGAGGAGCAGGGCTGTTCCTGAGCGCACACACTTCTCTTTGGTTTTCGTGGGGAAATCTAATCTTCGCACAGCAGACTGGCCTTCGGTGTGCGTAAGAAGCCAGTTTCCATACAGACCGGAGCTAGCCAAAGAAAGTCATTCTGTGTGAGAACCGCAGGCTGAAGCTATAATGTCAACCCCAACCAAGCAATTGGGACGGAAACCAACAACCGTCATGAGGAGCTTACAGATTTTATCACTTTTGTAAATAAAGTTGTTCATGGGCTGTCAAGTAGTCTGTAAGAGTTTGGCAGGAAGATTTCGTGAGCGTTTGTTTTGACAGAGCATCCAGGTTGTGGGAGCAAAGCGGTTTAAGTGTCAAGCAGGTATCAGGCAGGTTTCTTTTTGACCCCCAAATTAAAAACTATGCTTCAGAGAGGACACCGACTAGGAACTCTATTAGTTACCAAATCCAGTACTTCAAAACGGAATATGGCTTATTCATGTGTGACTGTAGGGACTTGATGTTCATGACTTTTTTATTGGTTGTTGCCTTTAACGGTGCGCAAATGAAACAAAACTGTAGAGTTGCCATTTTCCTGGTTTGACTGAAACCATTTTAAAAGGTTATGAAATCTGATCAACTTCTCTTAACCAACTAAGCTATCTGGCACATGGGAATCCAGGGTTAAATTCCCATGGGGAGAGATGAGCCTCATCCAGTGTTGGTCCTTGGGCAAGACTCTATGCGCTACTGCCTAACTATGTAGCCAATTCTGGGTCTCCCTGTGCCGGTCCCCAGCCTGGATAAAATGCAGGGTTGTGTCAGGAAGGGATTCCAGCGTAAAAATCTCTGCCAAACTACCTGTGAGAATCAGTAAAAGCTGATTCACTGTGTAGACCCCTAAAGGGATATTTGATCAAAATATTTCAGGGATCAGATCTTCTACAGCATTCAAATGAAGTACAGTTAAGCTTCAGAATTCCGCACAGGGTCCATTTGACCCTTTACATTGTCTAACCACAGATGACAGACTTGTGCAAAAGTTGGATTTTTGGGTTTATCTACTTACATGTCTTGGCTTCGATGTTTTGCTCATCATTTAGCACCGGAGCTTTAGTTCCAGAGTTGACGTTTGTTGAATCACTGAAACCCTTTGACCGTTAACGTGATTACCGTGATTCCAGTGGATTCCGAAGTGGAGAAAAGCAGTTTTGTGCCGATAAACAGAGTTACAGTACATTCGTGAATGTCAACACTGGAGCTAGAGCTCCGGTGTTAAAGGATTATTGTTCAACAGTCCAAAAAAATCAGTCGTACAGTTTATAAAGACTACGTACAACCTGCAACCTACTGTAAGATTGGATCCCGATTGTTTCTTAGCTACTCACATTTACCACATATTCCTCTTGCTTGTGTGTACTGTGTATTTTGGAACCATTGTTTGGTGCCTAAATAAAATTAAAAATACAGAGGACGGAAAAGTGGGAGGCAATGAAAAAACTTGTGTGAAACTGCTCCTATATGTGATTCTATTTCTCACCAGTAGAGGGCACCAAGTCCAGATGACAACCTTTAAACCTACTACTGTGAAGGAATCTACCTGGATGAATGAGAGTCCTCATAGGAATAGTAGAGGGCACTGCAAATTTCATTAAACCCTCTTTCTAAGCATCTCCTCTTTCTAAAAGTCAGATCAGAATCAAAGGTGACATAAACACTGACTTTTAAGAATCCATTAGGTGTCACTAAAACTTATTGGAAGTCTTGCTGAGCTCTATGGCAAGGACTGATTTGAAATTTTTTTGTTCGTTTTTAGTGAAAAACAAATGTTGTAAAGTTGACCAACAAAGTGCAACTGCAACAGCAGAAGTAGGATGTCGTCTACAGTTACATTTAAAGTGCCTCTGGGATCCTGTTGGTTCAAGCACAGCTTACAGTTTCATGTAAATGAGGGGTAACTTTTTGCGAACTCTGCTGTGCTGTGAACTCCATTAGCTTCACCTGCCGCTCAGACGTGCTGACCCTCAGCAGCAGAGCAGGGTCTGTCTGGTTCAGAGTGACGACAGAAGCCGGGGGAAGACTCGCGTTTGAGCGAAAGAACAGAGACAGACAAGCAAAAAAGGTCTTTTTAAAGAGCTGGATGGATGAAGGGGCAGGGAGAAAGAGGAAGGGGTGGGAGCAGCGAGGGCAGTGAAAAGAATAAAGGAGTCTTTACATGTCTGTGGAACCAGCAGCTCGCAGCACTTTCACATAATTTAAGACATATGGACGTTATTAGGACAACTGTGTCTGTGTGTGCAAGATCTCCAGTCTTTGCGCTGCAGGCTCCAGGAGACAGTCACGTTTTTGTGGGCTGTTGTAATGAACAATCCCAACCCAACCCCTCCGCCTGCGCCCTGAGAGCTGCATGCAGTGACACTGCACAAAAACTGTATTTGAGTGGCAGCCAGGCTGTGGATGTTGGGTGTGTGACTGTATTTGTTTGACCTGTAGTTACCTTTTGCCCAAGCGCACACACACACACTAGCTGGCTCGCTGGCTGAAGCGACAGTAGCTCAGCCCGTTCTGTTTACGTGAGGGAGTTTGAGTGTAGGAATGGCAGCGGCGCTCACTCAAATTGTCCAATTATGCATAATCCAGTGCAGACGGCACTTAATGGGGAAACGCACAAGGTTCTGCCACCTCTGCCGGCTGGACGAAGGGTTGCGCTCAGCAACTGCGTCTGCTCGGTGGACGGCTGTTTGCGTTTAGAGTCAGAAACCACGTTGTATTTATCGTCTTTTAAACCAACCTCCCCAAAAACCAACCAACTGAGGATGAAAAACAGTAACATTGGAGCTCAAATATATAACCGTTTAGTCAATAAAATGCACACATGTATAGTGTAAAATCACCACCACAACAGAGGTCATGAAAAGCTGACCTCTGTTGTGAATTGATAACTCCACCCATAAAAGCTATTATCTTAAAAACCGCATGGAATGGTTCGGATGGAACCAACTGAACGAAGTGGTTGCGTTCAGCAACAGCATCTGCTCGGCGGACGTCTGTTTGTGTTTAGAGTCAGAAATCCCAAAGAAGAATGTCTTTTAGACCAACCCCTGTAAAAACTAAAATACTATCATTTGAGCTGAAAGATGGAAAAAAATCTTAAATTCAATGTTTAGAAAATAAAACATATGCATATATGTTTTATAAAACTATCTGCTACTATTATATCACATTAAATATCTTAAAACAACCAAATGCGTATGTATTAGTACACATGTATAGCGTAATATCCGTTGGCGATTTGTTGACGCTGCCCATAAAAGCTACTATATTGAAAGCTGCACCCATGAAACGGATGGAAGCAACTTTCAGGAACAATCAGAAACGTTTGAGGCTAGATTTGATCAGAGCTCTTATCTTGGTGCCAAAGTTGTGGCCGTTATTCTGGTCTTGATCCGTCTTACTTATTCTCGACACACAGCTGTGCTTTTATCATCTATTTTTTCAAGGCGTTGGTTGGTAAAAAAAAGAAAGAAAACTATATTGGTTTCTGCATAGATCAAATATTCAAATCTATAAGCAAAAAGATGAATAGTTAAAGCTTGCACGAAGGTCTTTACATTGTGAGCTATCATCAATCATTGGCGAATCCAAATCATGGCGCAAAATATACTTTGTTTGACATTTGACAGTGCCGTCTGAATCTACAATTCCAAAATTGAGTGCCCTAGAAACCTTCCAGAAGTCAGAGTGCATCGATGCTCACTAGATAGGCGAATATGGACCACAATGCATTGCGTTTGAACAACTTTTTTACTATTTAAAAAAAATAAACCGTTCAGATTTGTATCCTCAGGACACAGTGGATTCATAAATAGTGGTCGTAAAATACTTGTGTTGATTAGATTCTCACTTTGTGAAATCTGTGATGTCATCTTTGCTGTTTAAACAAAACAGGAATAGTGAGCATGGTGTCAAAATTGCTTTTAAAATCCACTAGACAGTCCTGCACTATGTAGTTTTTTAGTAGTTAGGGAGGAGGGGGGGGGGGATTTGGAGGCGAGTTCTACATTTTTTTCTGGACAAGAGGAAAGCATCAAATCTTTATTTTCTGGGTTTCTTCTATCAGAGTGATCCTACGAATAGAAATGGTTACGTCTACTGTACCTTGTATTTTCGTAACATCCGCAGTGTCCCTCATCTGAAAATAAATTCAGCTCTTCCTCCCATTATTTAGAGTGGGCGTCATTGACAGTACTGTTTAACCCAAGTTGAAGACAAGTGAGAAATGACTCCATGTGATTGAGGTTTATCCAGCTGTTTCACTGTGAATCTGAAGCTAAGCGAAGCAGCACATGGAAAGTACCCAAACTAACAAGGCGCGGCCAGATGAGCACAAGAAGTCATTGCAGCCGGAGTTTGGTCTCCATCTCTTCTGAGGTCAGCTGCTGCGTGGAATCCAGTGTGGTTGAGGATGGAGAACAGGTCGTGTAAGCTGATCTGTGACCAGCAGTCTCAGGGTGGGGCGGTGACAGGAAATGTAGGACTGCCAACATCTAAGAGCGCTCTGTGATCTGTTTTAACCACTCCATCAAACAGCATATTATATATTATGCAGGCACACTACACATGCATACTGTATATAAATCGCTGCATTCTTGCTCTGTGGACTATTGTTCATTGGTTCTGACGGCGACAGACGGAGGCATGCAGGGTTTGGAAATGAAGCACACAAGTGCAGGGGCGCCAAAAAGATGGTTAGGTGGCTAAAGAATCAACCTCAAAAACTAAATCAGCGTTACAGATTAAATCCTGCAGGAAGCTTCTTTCTTACAACTTACTCTGTGAAGAAAAGCCTAACGTGACTTCATGATGGGTTTAGATAGCAAACAGAATAAAAAATATAACCTCGTTATTCATCAGTGCCGCCCTTTGAGGCATAAAATAAGGATCCTTTCACTACGACCATATTTAAAGCTGTAATCAAGGAGATATAGTGTGTTATTAACGACGTGCTGTCATAGGTACTAAAAACAAGTAGACTTTAATGTCTCTACATGGCCATAAAAGTACAGTAGAAGTCATAAAACGCCCACAGGGATAAAATTAGTGCAATCGGTAGTTTGTTTTATGCGCTCCTTCGTCATTATCTAACCTACACATGCAGAGTTCCTTCGAAAAAGTCAACGTAAATGAAAGACTGCGTGCAAGAGCGTGACAGATGTGCCCGTGACTTTTCAATGAACCTGTATCAAAACAACTCTGAGCCACCAATCATTACGCACAACGTCTAATGTAAAATTTGCCTGTTCAGATGTTCCAGTCTAGATTCATTCAGCAGAAAATGCAAACCATGTGTGGAAGTCGGAGGACTTTCCTTCAGGATGTGCTGCGCTGCCATCTTCAGTGCAACTGTTTGACCTTTGAGACAAAAAAATCTTTGTAGAAACAAAGGTTATAAAGACTCCCTCCAATGTAAAGGCTGTTTTTGGTGTTTTTAACATGTTCTTGTAGAATTTAATTTCATGAAATAAGCTCCGCTTGTTGAGTGTGTTATAGAGCAGTTGTAAAATCGTAGTATTTGTAATTTTTCCCAACATGTTTAAACAACATAAGTTTAAAAGGGAATTGAACTCTACCTTCCTCTTTTCTTTGCTCTTTAGTGGCTGTTCCAGTTCTGCCAACTGCAGGAAAAACTTCCTTAATGTACAAAAAGTGTCTTTGGGTAAAACGGGTAGGTTTAAAAAAAGGGATGGTTAATAAAACTTCCAGGTGAACTTTTCCCCAAACTTCACCTTTTTTTTTTTTCAGAAGTCTCAAAGTGACACGCAGAAAAACGAATGAGACGGAACAGCCAAATATTCGAGCAAAGTAAACTCGTTGGTCTGCTCACACACCCCGTCAGTCGGCATTTATTGACAGTCGGAGTGTGTTTGCACAAACTATGGGTGGAGGGCAGTGTCTAATCCTAATGCCTTACTCCTCTGCCTCGACTTGTTCCGGTTCCAACAAGTATCTCTGCGACTAACCCCAATTCCTTACAAATTTTGTCTGGATGTAGTGAAAGAGTGCTTTCTCTTCATCTTAACAGGTACAGTGTTTACATATGACAACGCCTCCTATTCTGTCTGCAGGTTTTTGCCAAAGTGTTCAGTCACGAAGCCCTGACGATGTACCTACCTAAGATTCAACAGGTCATTCAGGAGAGCCTCCGGGTGTGGAGCTCCAACCCCGACCCCATCAACGTCTACAGGTACAGCACGACAAAAGTATCAATGTAACCACTGAAGAACATGGAATTCATGAATTCCATGTATCACGCATGTCTCACGAAAAACCAAATTTTCATACGTAGAAAATTATAATATAGTGCTTGTGTCAATACCTTTAAGCATTACCGTGCAAGATGGTTCAGAAGTGTTCAACCAATTTAAAGTTACTATCACACAGTACATAAACTCCTGGTTGTTAGTACATATTGGTAAAACTCAACCTTTGTGGCAAATTTGTCGGGTTACCCTCCAGAAGTCCCTGTTCTTAGTTTAGCTGTTAGACTTTGACCAAGTTAAAGGGAAAAAAAGCACAGTTTACCCGAGTACGAACTGGAAGTAAGTGAGAATGTCGTTCCACAGGGAGAGCCAGAAGCTGTCGTTCACCATGGCTGTGAGGGTGCTACTGGGTTTCAGGGTGTCAGAGGAGGAAATGAAGCACATGTTTTCAGCCTTCCAAGACTTTATCAACAACCTCTTCAGCCTGCCCATAGACCTGCCATTTAGCGGCTTCAGGAAGGTAAGCGTTTGGATTTCAGCCTTTGTTTGAATTTGAACCATAAATTTGTTATTTTCTTGGTAAACAGATGTCTCTGTGTGCTTGCAGGGCATCCGAGCACGAGACATCTTGCAAAAGAGCATTGAGAAAGCCATCAGGGAGAAGCCTCTGTGTTCTCAAGGAAAGGATTACAGCGACGCCCTTGATGTCCTGATGGAGAGCGCCAAAGAGAACGGCACGGAGCTCACCATGCAGGAACTGAAGGTAACCATAAACAATGCCATAAAAGCATCTCAGGGTACGTTTACAATGCCCTCAGCTCAACACATTCAAGCGACCACTTTCAATAAAAAGTCTACCTAAACATGCATAGATGTGCGTTTCAGGCTTCCTCGTTCAAAACTCGCATTCATGCGTAGCGACACTAGTTTCTTTGACCATTTTGCGATTCTCCGTAGAAAACATGCATTCTTGACCGCATGTTCTTCTGGAAGTTAAACCAGATCGAACTTTGACCAATCAGAGGCTCTGATTTGGTAGGGATGTATGAATGGGGTCCCCCTTAATTAATGGAGGTGCCAACTGTTTGAAAATTGATCATTGATTAAAAATTAAAATTGTGTTTTGTGACCAGTCTGACACTCAGGCGTATGTCAAAATAAAACTGTGAAAGAAAAAGCCTGGCGCAAGATTCATGAGAACACTTTGACATGCGCTTTATTAGCCTCTTCCAACTGTAGGTGGCACACATGCGCCAGTACAGTTGGAGAAGAAGAAGCCCAAAGGAATAAACGCGCGTTGAAAAAATGCACGTTTAGCCCTCTACCATCTTCAGGCAGCTGACAAATGTCCACGACACAAGTGTTTCAGACCCCTGCCGCTGCCCCCACCATGCTGTGCACTGGCCATTAAATGCTGGGGGGGAACCAGCCCATGGCGGTGACCCTACGTCTTTGCCCAGCTGCATTTTTAAATCTATACAGTTAAACTTAGTCACTTAGTGCCGTTAGAAAGGACCAGTTTTAGCTTCAAGAATAAAATGAGCTGATTCCCACAAACAGACAGTTATACAGCAAAATAAACAGCGAGAAAGACACACCTCCTATTTACCGATTTAAGACTTTCTGAGGAATTCAGTGGAAACTCCACCTCTCTCTCACTCCTTGTGGTTTTGGGGTAAAGTCCAGGGCCAAAAATAAGTCAGCGCTGTCCCTGCTAGGAGTCTGAATGAGGCCTCCTGTACGCACACAGGCCAACTGAACTGGGAAGACCCTTTTTAAGAGGCCCAGTCCCCAACTTCATCAATCACGTGTTCACATAAAACACACACGTAAGGAGAAGCACCCGTGTGTTTTGGCACAGATGATGGAGGTTTCTGATGAGAGGTTTACAGCATAAAGCGTGCTGCTCAGACCCACTGATGTTTATTCCTCAAGCTTCATAATGTGCCATCACGGAAGAATTATTATTATTAAAACACTACTTTTCAGGGATTAAAGACAATAAACTTCTATTTAAAGTGGATTTGCATGAAAAATCAGTTCCATGCCTTTTTTATTTTTCTTGTCTCTAAAGTAAAGACTAATCAGCCTTTAAGCCCCCTGCACAGCACCAACTTTGTATTCCTGTATGCTTTTCCTTAAGCGTCCCCATCTGGATGTAACCATAATGTGGAAAATAAAAGCCATCCCTTGGCTCCTATTTGCTGGAAGGTTTTGAAAATTTTGAGGGCTATGCTTAAAAGGATGGGTGGCGTATCACATTTGTCTCAGTGGTAGACTACAAAAGCCACAGGTCGAGAGGAAGCGCAACATGTTGCATTCGTTTAAGGTTGATAATTCTATGAAACCACTTTTATTTCTGTAGATCAAACTTTGCTTTAACCTTTGTGCTATCTTAGATGACCCCACCCTTGCATGGACGTGTTCTCCCTACCATGACAAAGGTGGATAAAGGTGGAAAGATTTCATGTAATCCATGGAGACCACTGAAGATCACAAATCATTGAATCATTCTGTGTATTTCAAAGACCACCATGTCCAAAAAACAGCAAACTTGTTCGCCTTTCAGGCAGGCACTCAGCAGTATTTTACTTCGGTTACTCCCCTAGGGTGGTTAAGTTAATTAACTCACCTGTTCAGCGTCCTATTTAAGTCCAGGTGTGCAGTCGTTCATTCTCTTCCTTACCGCAAGTGCTGCTTTCGTCGCCCCGCCCTCCTCCCCGGCTTCCACCTGTGGGCTCCGTTAGGGTTGTTATTACCCAAAGGTTTTATGGAAAAAATTATCTCATGGAATTGAATGGAGTCTTATGCCAAACGAAAAGATTGTGAATGCCAACTTAAAGAATGTGAAAATTAAAAGTATGTGAAAATAAATATATTTTTACTGCATGAGTTGTCTGACTGAAATAATCTTACAAACCTACACCTTTTTTTTGAGGTTTTATGCATAAGTGTTTATGTCTGAGATGTCCTTTTAGAAACAGAAATGAGTGGACTAATGATCCGTTTTCCTTTGTGTTGCAGGAATCCACTATTGAGCTAATCTTTGCTGCTTTCGCCACCACCGCCAGCGCTAGCACCTCTCTCATCATGCAACTCCTCCAGCATCCTACCGTCCTTGAGCGCCTCAGAGAGGAACTGAGAAGCAAGGGGCTCCTCCACAATGGATGTCTTTGTCCTGAAGGAGAGCTGAGACTGGAAACCATTGTCAGCCTGAAATACCTGGACTGTGTCATCAAGGAGGTTCTGAGACTTTTCACACCTGTGTCAGGAGCGTACAGAACCGCCATGCAGACCTTCGAACTGGACGTGAGTGGCCATTATTTTTACTGTAGCATCTGTTCCGTTTATGTCATGTGCTACCACAGTGGCTCAGATGGTTGAGCAGGTTGGCGAATGATTGATCCCCGCTCCCTCCAGCCAACTGTTGCTGTGTGTCCTTGGGCAAGACACTTCACTCTCCCCGCCTCCAGTGTTGCTTGTGTGTGAATTTGTACGATTGTCCCAATGATGGTCCGAGGGGCCATAGGCACTTACTGGCAGCCACGCCTCTATCGGTCTGCCCCAGGGAAGCTGTGGCTACATCAGTAGCTTACCATTACCAAGTATGAATGAATAATGGACACATTGTAAGCGGTTTGAGCATCTGGAAAAGTACAGATAATTATATACGATAGTCATCAACACCAAGCTTCATCTGAAACTGCTGCTGGCTAAGTTTGACCATTTATTGATACCACATCCATCCATCTTCTGCTTTCAGGGAGTCCAGATTCCAAAGGGTTGGAGTGTGATGTACAGCATACGGGACACTCACGACACGGCTGCCGTCTTCAAAGATGCTGAGGTCTTTGATCCAGATCGTTTCAGTCCAGAACGGGGAGAAGACAAAGAGGGGCGCTTTCACTACCTGCCCTTTGGTGGCGGTGTCAGGTCGTGTCTCGGAAAGCAGCTCGCCACCCTCTTCCTTCGGCTTCTCGCCATTGAGCTGGCCAGCACCAGTCGCTTCGAGCTAGCCACCCGGCAGTTCCCACGCTTGACCACAGTTCCGGTGGTTCACCCGGTCGATGGTCTAAAGGTGAAGTTCTACGGCCTGGACTCTAACCAGAACGAGATCATGGCCAAGTCAGAAGAGCTACTAGGGGCAACCGTCTGAGAAGACTGAAAGAAAAAAAAAAGTAATTTCAGAAAGTTTATTTTCCTTGCCAAGGTGGAGGTTCCTTTGAGGCTAAAACAGAGGCAATCGTCTAAATCTCCTGTTGCATTTTAGAATTGGGACTTTCCTTAAAGAAAGAAAGAAGCAGCCAAAAAATTCTATAGTATAATGTTTCATGTGTATTTTTTTAAGAAATATTGAAACTAAAATACCTAATAGAAAGCTATGTAATATAATTTGAGAGATGAGCGGGATTGTGCACAAAGGGACGTGGTGAAATGAAGTGTTAGAGATTAGACAATAAGGATGGTTGCATAAGGGGTTTCAGATGGATAAAACAGGGTATAGGACGAAATAATATAATATTCTATTTTATTTGTGTCTAATCACATTCTGCAGGGTAAAAGCAACAATATATTGCCCAAACATTCAACGTTTATTGATCATTTGGAACCAAAATTAACAAAGGTCCAACCAAGAATAGATTCCAGATTTGACCCGTTTCATGCAATCAGCAATGCTATGTTGTATAAAGTGAGGGGAGCTAATAGAGTAGGCTACTACTAGTTAAAATATACAGAAAGTTCATAAAGTAATTTACCATAAATGTGCTACCAATAGGAATGATGTCTTTACCTTAAAAGGGATTTAAATGAACAGGTTGTTATTGCTTTCTTTAAATGAGCTGTAGCTACAGCAGATTTGTACCATTCAAGTCACAAATGGTTCTGACAAACAAACATTAGTGCTTTAAAAAAAAGGGAATTGAATAACTTCAGTCAAAGAAACTGCAGTTTTACTCAAGAAAGAACTTATTAGGGTGTCTGATTTTTGCAAAGCTCTCCCTAACCCTTAAAGTTTTGTATGCTGAGATTTGGGAGCCTTCTTGGTTTAAGCACGTCAATTGTTTTTTAGAATGCCACACAAAAATCGGGTATATTTATTTGCAGCACATGAAAAAGAACTACAACACAATTTAAAATAAGACAAAGTTGGAAAGAAAACAAGCAAAAAATAAATAAATAGAGGAACAAGGGAGTAGTAAGAAGATGGAAAAACTTTCAGGAAGATTATTCCTGTCTTATTATTTATGTGTACTCATGTTACCATGTTTTGGCTTATCCACAAAAAAACTGCATTTAGAAATGTAAACAAGGAAATGCTTTGAGTAACTGAATAGTAAATCATGCTAATGCCAAAGTTAGCATTAGGATAGTTGTCTTGTAATGTTTAAGTTAACATTAGCAGAATACAAACATTAGTAGTAGCAAAGTAGCTTGCTAAATTTTCCATTAGCAAAATGCTAAAGTTAGCACTAACAAGGTAGTATGCTAATACTAAAGTTGCCATTAGCAAATCACCAAAGTTAGCATAGAAAGGAAGTATGCCAATGCTAAAGTAACCCTCAGCATGATGCTACATTAGCACTAGCAAGGTAGCATGCTAATACTAAAGTTACTGTAAGTAGAACACGTAAATTAGCACTAGCATGGTAGTATGCAAATGTTAAAGTTACCATCAGCAAGGTAGTATTCTAATGCAAAAGTTACTACTAGTAGAACGCTAAATTTAGGATTAGTAAGGTAGTATACTAATGTTAAATTTACTATTAGCATACTACGTCAACATGCTTTAAAATTGTAGTTTGGTAACATTAGCAAACTGATAAAGTTTGCTACTTAAAAAGTGCTAATACCAGAGGAGATAATGTGTACTGTGGTCCTGGAAATTTGGCGCCGAACCATAATCCAGGCTTTGGACTGAATGTTTTCCTTACATGGCTAACCCTTATAACATTAAAGGTTAGTAAACTCAGGTGAAGAGTAAACAGTGATGTGATAACTAAGGAAGCTTCTGTTGTTTTTTATATAAATATAAATCTATCCCAGAATACGCCTACACTCCTTCTTGCTGCAGTAATGTCAATGCTAGACCAATGCCTTGTTAATGTCCTTGTCCTGAACACATTTTATGCTCATTTTCTTGAGAATTTCAATTTAGTATCACAGAACATACATCCCTATTGCTTGTCTTAACCTGTGATGATCTGCTCTCGCAGTCTACATTAATGCTCCTGGGTGACGTCAGTTCCTTAACACTGACTCTTTTCTCATGACTTGTTGGACTAAAACAGGAGAAAAGACGAAGGGACAGGAGGATAATAGAAGACCTGCATACATGCTGCTTGAGCATGACCTTCCAAATCTGTTCATGTGTAATGTATGCTGTTTTCTCCTTTTCATTGGGGACAAACGATTCCACTAAACGAGAATTCAAAGCGAAATTGCATGGTTTGAGCAACTTTATGAGCTGAACGAGATCCATCTCTTGGGACAATCGCACACCAGAGCTCATCTTGTTCCCATAAAAGAAAGTATTCTCGTGGAACCTTTGGGAAGATTCTAGAAAGCTCGGACAGAGTTCTTAAACTACGTCCCTTGTGATCGCGATGGACCAATGAGAATTCAGGGGAGGGAGGAGTCTCACTCAGAGGGGCTTTTCTTATTGGACAATAAAGATGGACTCTATGACATGCCTTTTCCATTTTCTAGTAAATGCACCACTGATTTGTTCATGATAAAACAATATATCGATTTTGTTTTGCTGCTTTTCTTGTGTATATTTTCTAATTGAGAGTTCTAGATTGTGATGGTTTGTATCAAGTGACAATTCCTCTTTTTCTATGAATTTATATATATTATTTAGCTAACTGAAATATTTGTGAGAGCAAATGAGCATGAATAGGATATAGTGTATATTAGTTTGTATAGTATCACTTGGCAAGCCATGGAGAAATTAGCTATTTACATGAACTAATAACCTATTATTAATGTTATTCTATGATAAAAAATTGTTGTCATAAGAAATTCAAAATGCTATTTTTTATTCTATTACAGATTTAGAGTTTTTAGTCTACATGACAAGGTCTTTGTTAAATACTGAATGTATTTAGAATGTTATGTATTTCAGTTTATATTGTACACAGTGTTTAAATTGTTAATATTGTCAATTTGATTACTGTAATAATAATTTGTTTTGTTATTCAGACTTATTATCATTGCATTTTTTATATTAAATATGGAAAAACAGAAAGCACTTCCGGATATATTTCTTTTTAAGTGTCACGCAACTACACTTCCCCTGTCTCACCTTTGGTTTTTTTCGACCTGTCTGACTGTCAATCTGTACATATTTGTTTTACAAAAATAAATAAATGATCATTTAATTTACGGGCAAATGTTGGAAGATCTTTGTGTGTAAAATTTCTATAAGAGACACGTATACATATATATATATATACATTTTATATACATATACATATATATATATATATATATATATATATATATATATATAAAATGGAAAAAAAGTACCTTTCAGAATATTATTACTACAGTAACAAAGCTGTATATAGATTTGAATTTTTCCATTTTTTTCTCCATTTCATTAGCATTTTCAGTTTTTTTTCAGTGTTTATTTTACAAAATAAGAGTAAACTTCAAAATAATATGCAGTATTAGCAAAAAGTGGTCACATAAAAAAATTTCTCCACAAAGGTTAAAAAATAAACGAAAAAAGGGTAAGAAAGGATATTAACCCTTGTGCTATCCAAGGCACTTTACCATTGGGAGTTGGGTCATCTAGACCCACGACAGTGCCCTGAACCTTTTTTCTTCAATGATTTGTGATCTTCACTGGTGTCCATGGATTACATGAAATCTTTCCACCTTTATCCACCTTTGTCATGGTAGGGAGAACATGTCAATGGAAGGGTGGGGTCATAGGATAGCACAAAGGTTAAATTACTCAAATAAAAGTAAAGTACATCCATCGCAGACTTTGTTCTAAAGAATTCATTAGAGATTTAATTTAAAGGAACAAATGGAAATAGAACTATCTCTGGTTTTGGATTTTTTTCAGCATCTTGAAACCAAAGACCAAAAGTGGATTCTGAACAGGACAACAAATAAAAGCATAAGGACAAAACTAAATCGTGTCCCGTTCATTATCGTGTTCTGTATATTTTCTGTGGAGAACTATCAGTTCCATCCTCCAAGGAGACATTTTCCGACTTTTTCCTAACTTTCTCACATTTGGTCTGTTTTTTTTGCTCTAAAGTATGATCTGAACTCTGGTCTGATAGAACTCTGGGAAGCCTCGTGGTTTGATCAGACGCAGCTTTGTGCACCTCAGTCGTGCTCCTATTATCTTTCTAGGCAGAGGAGACTTTTTCCTGGCAGCCATCCCAAACAAACCAAACTCATTCAGTCTTGTAATTGTGCTGTCATAGAGACTCAGTGAGATCTGTTGGGTCCAAAAGGTAGCTGCTGTTTGTCTCTGGGTCTCTTTTTTCGGGACATCTCTAACTTTGCGGTAAACACATGGGAAAGCTGACTCCTGGGAAAACTGGCAACAGTTCTTTTTTGTTTAAAGCAGTCTTTCTCTTCTGTTCTGCCTTGATTTTTGTGTCTAAACGTGAGGGGGATTTACAAACACTGGAACAGTATGGTACCCAGAATGATGGAAGAACAAACGCAGTACCCATCTGGACCTATCAGAACTGTTGCATATCACATGGACCCAACATGCAGGTGCTTTTTTGGGGGCAAGAACGTCAACCGTCATTTTATTCTCAGTTTTTTGGTTATTTTTGATTAGCCATGTTCCTTGGTTCTGATTGGCTGCAGGGTGTCCATGGACACCTTTAAAAGAAGTTACACTCAAATAGCCTGAATGTTCTATATCATTGCACCGGCCTAAACGACAATTGGTAACCATTGCGGCAGAAACTCAGAACAGATGTCATAAATAATTTAATTATTAGTTAATAAAATACATCGTTTGTTTGTTGATACACATTTCAGTCAGACAACTCTTGCAGTAAGAAATATTTATTTGACATTTTTCCACATTCTTTAAGTTGGCATTCACATATTTTCATTTGGCATAAGGCTCCGTTCAATTCCATGAGAAATTTCCATAAAACTTTCGGGTAACAAAACCCCCCTTTACGGAGCCCACAGGTGGAAGCCGGGGAGGAGGGTGGGGCGAAGAATGAGCGCTGAAGGTAAGAAAGAATGAACAACTGCGCACCTGGCTTAAATAGGACGAGTTAATTGACCGAACCGCCCTAGGGTATTTACCTGAAAAACACTGCTGTGAGTATCTGCCCGAAATACGATAAATCGTCATTTAATGATCTGAGTTGATGGTGAAGATTTCTTCAATTAAAATGATCTAGGACACGATTTGTGGACTTTTTGTTTCTTTGAAACAAACTTTTGCTTCATCATCTGGACAAAAACAAGCGGTAAAAGATGAACTTTCACAATGAAATGATGATCTGTATGACTTATGATGTTTAGCGGGTATACCACTTTCCTGCGCTGCAATAGAGCGAGGTCGGTGCAAGATCTCGAGCTTTTTCCATGACAATACGTCACATAGCGTATCAAATAGTTTGCTATTTGTAAAAAACAATTTAAACGTAAAAAATAATAAGATTAAAGTACTATTAATTGATTTAATAATAATATTTTTTGTAAATGGCCATACTTTAAAAGGAATAATGTCCTTTGAGGTGTCCATTATCAGAAATGAATGGACCTTGTCAGCATTAGCCCTTACTTTATCAGAACAGCTTTTTAATGCAAATCACATATTTCTTTTTCTTTTTCTGAACCTGTGAAGTTAAATTAACAAAGGAACTCCACACAGTTTTGTTTGGTTGCTTCAAACTGATGTTTCTACATCCACCAACCTACAGGTTTGAACAGCAAAAAAAAGGATCAATGTGTCATGGTGCTGTGTGATATCGAATTTAAAATATGAGTGGAAGATCCACACTTCCATTCAAACACAGCTCGTGGGAAAAACAAGCTCAGCTCTGTTTGTTTGGAGTTTTGCTGCCAGGAGAGACGGTGTGCCAGAGGAAGTGCTCCAACATGAGCCTCTCAGACCTACAGTGAGGCTTCATGTCCAGTTGGAGGCTTTTCTGTCATAAAATAAGGGCAATTCTTAGATGAAGAGCCATTTCACCTTTTCTCTATTGGTCTGCCCTTTTGTGATGTATGACTGTTCTTTTGACATTTCCATCTTTAGCTCCAATATAGATTTGGACCCAGAATCTATTTCTCCAAGTCCAAAGAGAAAGAAACTGATTTTCCCCTTACACAGAAATGGCTTGTGACCGGTGTACAAGTACAGCATCCATATTGTAACATCAGTAAAGTACACCAATAATCAGTTATCATAACTTCCACTGAGGCCATGTCACACAGCCACTTTTGCGCATTTTTCACATATGAAATTGAGGTCTTTCGTGATACATGCATGATATATCAGGTGATATTGTTACGTTAATCTCAGGAAATTGTGCGTGAGTTTTGCAAGATGAATACGCAAATTTTTGTCTTTCCATGACCGTTCCACATATGTCTAACAGACTTTTCTCTAATGTCTCACGTTCAAACTAAGTAATTGACGCAGGAATCACTAATGAATTGATGTAAACAGCGCAAAAATCAAGCTAAATCATGTTCTACATAGATTTACGTGTTGTCTGCATGGTTTATTTGTACTTATGTGGCTTCAATGTGATACATCTGTGAAAATTTCCCACAAAGATCACAACTTTTCTCCCTTTTTCCACGTATATTCACGTATGACCAATTTTCCATGCTACATACGCAAAATGGACGTAGTAGTTGTGTCTCACATTGCCTTCTCTATTGTACCCCGGAGCTTTGGATCCAACGTTGACATTTTTGAACTGCTGTAGCTAGGATTCTAAAGCGGAGAAAAGCAGCCAATAGGCAACTTTTTACAGTAGCAAAGTGCTAACACAATCTATGTGAATAATCTAATTATGTCGCATAGAAAAGTGGGTGGCGATGTTATTGCATATTGACCCAAATGCGTTGGGATTACGTTAATAGCGTCAAACGGTCAGAGGTACGGTAGTTGGTTATTTTGGGTCATTGACAACAGATCCGGTATTAAAGGGTTAACAAAACCAAGTGTGTTTGGTAAATTGGTTAAGAAAACATTTTTGGGCATGGTTTTAAGTTTGGCATGAAAACCTTTATCAAATACGAACATCTGTGCTGTTCTATAACCACTAACTTTTTCTTTCAATGCCTTTACTTTCAAAATAAAAGACATTTTTCCTGTACTGTTGTGTTATTTACTTTTTTTTTTTCTATTCTGTGTCTCCTATTATCGAAAAGAAAAAAATGTGAGAGATTGTGTGATTTACTGTGCTGACTTGAGGGACAAAGTTCACTTATATTTGAAGGACGTGTGTGGAGCTCGGGGCTAAACTGCCTACGAAAGTTTTCGATGTGACAAAAAACAAGCTGAGGAAAATCTTTTTTCGCCCAGTTTCATTTTCAACACCAGTATTTCTGATGCAGATCTGTTTCAAGGTAGCAATACTGCAGATCGAATATTTGATCGGTGACTTCTGAAGTGCAGGGAGTTGTGTTTCATTAGCAGAGTGAGTTTCTCTCTGTGGATTGGTAAAACATTGGCAGGGTTTCTGGTATGCAGGGCAGTGTGATTTTCCTCCTTGCATTAATATGGGATTTCCCTGCAGAGCGATCTATCAAACGCTGAGTGAACGGCTGTGCCTGGAAGCAAAGACCTGAGGAAAAACCGCAAGTCAACGATGACACTTCAAAGGCTATTTTAGGAACTGACATTCGCAGTTAATTCAGAAGGAAAGGAACGCAAAGCAACGACATTTGGACGTTTGCCCCGGTAATCCCGTCAAACCTTTTCCCACATAAACATGCTTCACCTCACCTTCACCAACTGCACCGGCACTTTCAAGTTTGTTCTTGTAGTATGCATTCCCGGCACGAGAGGCCTGTTCATTCATCGCTGTAAGGTGGGAGAAACCAAACACACAAACTGAAATGTAGTCATTTCTGCAAATGTTTGAGAACGACTTTAACACCTTTGACACCTGTTAAAACGCCAAGCGAGGAAACTCCTTATCCTACATCAAAATTGGTCCACTTTTCATCCCTTTCGGTAATATATTCCTCAATTGTTTAAAGCTTAAGTTCCACCATTGAGGTTTGTCAAAAAATCAAAACAATATCTTTGGAAATATTTGATTTAAGTCAATCAAAAAGATTTAAATTAAGTTAATCAAAAAGGATTTTTTTGTAGATAAATGCTGAGAAAAGAGCTAAAGATGTTAAAGTGCTGTGACAAAAACTGTTATCCAGACTTTAGCTTGATGTCCTACAATGGTCAGTTGTCTGAAATTCCTTCTAATAAAAACATAAAACCACTACTGACTTAAAACATAGGCTATACCCTAAAGTACATATCTATATGACTGATTCTGAATATAAGTCTCAAAAGCAAAGTCTTGAGGAATTCTTCAAAGAAACTTCATGTGATGTCATAATAAATACATTTGTTTTCAGCTGTAATTGTAGTTATGTTTGGACAATAATACATTTTTACCAATTACTAATAACATTTTAAAAAGGTATCAGAGCAAGAAAGGGTATTCTGACCAATAATATGACTGAGTAACAGCTTTTTATTTCTCTTTAGAAGTCTATGGGATTTGGGTTCTTGAAACCGGCGGGTACTTCCTGTTCGGGAGGCCAGGGGGAAGGAGTCACTCAACCCAATTCTCAGGTACGATCAATGGATTGAAAAGCCTTCCTGCTCTGATGCAAGAGTGCTAAATCCATAACCATTTATATTTGTGTAGTGATTTATATATACTTGTTGTGGGCTGCAGTAGCAGAGTGGTAGTGTCTGCAAGAGTGGTGGATAAGGGGTTTTAATCCACAATTAAGTCTTATTGTATTTGCCTTCTTAATTTTAAAGGACCAGTTCAAACACTTTAGGCACTGGAGCTGTTTCCAAAAGTACCGGTTCGGTATCGTCACTGGATAAAATCCAATAGATGCTAATTTCTTTACGTAAATTTGGAGTTTGACATTAGCCTTGTTTCCACGAAGTGGTCCAGTCTGGTTTAGAATAGTCCGGGTGAGTGTTTCCACTCAAAGTGGCGCATGCTATTTTATGGATTTTACAACCAACAGCCGTCTAAAAATGGTACAGTTTGGTCCGGTTTAATGGGTCCATTTTATAATGGGAATGCTTAAAATACCAGACCGGACCGCACAGAACCACACCGTACCACTAAGTGGAAACAAGGCTTTAGTTTACCAGTTACAATGGGGTAAAATCTCGCTGGGATTTAGGTTTGTTTTAGTGTTGGCACTGACCTCTACTATTATGTTTGCAGGAAACAAAAATAGCTTTGCTCCCCTAATTTCTGAGTCAATATTAGTTTTATTATTGACAAATGCTAAAAGAAATCATCAATCCGAGCTTCTTTAACCATGTGTAATAGCACCTCAGCTAAAAGAACTGCTGCTTTAATGTTAATAACAATAATAATAATAGATCCTTTCATTTGTCTTCCACTCTACTGTTCTCATTTGCCCCCTTTCCGCCACCTCGTATAAATAGTTTTAGCTCAACCCCTGCTGGACAAACAAACAAATCTCAAACATTGCTGATAATGATTTTATATCCTGAAATTTTTAGTAAAAAAAAAGGAGTTATCCTTGCAGAACAGCAGGAAGTCGTCTTCAGTGGTCTGTTTTGCCTGAACCATTGCTGATGGTTTTTTGACTCCTGAGACCGGCGCAAGTTCACTGGTTTTTCTAATGACCTGCCACTCCTCTGTCTTTTTTTCTTCTCACTAACGGTTTCCGAAATGACGGCCATCCATGTTTGTTCTGCCACTATGCTAGCAGATCGCAAAAAAAATAAACACTGCGAAAAAGGTTTCCGCTTAGCGTCAATCAAAAAATTCCTAAGACGCACCGAAGACTAGCGGACACTGGGGCTCGGCAGTAGACAATGTCAACCCTGAGAGTGGCAGTGATTACCTGCACACAGTTGAGATTCAGTTTAAAGCAAAGTTTTTTGCTTTTATTCAAACAAATTTGTGAAAAATGTAGCATAGAAATAAATGGAAGTCGTCCCCCATCTATTAGGACAGAAGTTACCACATCGGCGGTCACAACTTCTTCAAAGAAGAGACGGTAAACATTTGCGTAACACGACAGGCACGCACACAGACACAAAAAAAAGCAAAACAAAACAAAGTTTACAGGAAAGACAAGGAAGGAAGACACGAAAGGGAAGCTCTGTTTGGGGAAGGGAAGAAGCACGGGGCAGAGACACCGCTGTTGACAGGAAGATAAAATCGTAAATCAACTGTCAGGATTAGCACAGGTGTGTGAACTTGAACTCCGGGTGACCTTTCAATGAAGCATTTTAAAGCTAGCAGGTGCAGGAGTCAAGTGGAGTTCAAAGAACAAGCACAGACACCCAGGGCGGGCTGGGACTGCGGCGTTTGGGAGGTCCCGTAGTCTCAACCTGAAAGCGACAAACTCCGAAATCTTTTTCATCAACTTTGCTTAACTGTCCTGAACTTGGATCCCATAAAGGTAGCAGTAGAAGGAACCTAGCTGCCAGCAGAACACATATGCAGAACAGTAGCTCCAACAAAGTGAAAAATGTAACCGTCTCTTAAGTCAAGCCAAGATTTTCTCTTGCTTCCATGTGAAGCTGGCGTGACCCGACATGAAAGGCAAACTGCGAGCTATAATCCCACAGTTGTCAGTAAAGTTCATACAAATGAGAGCATAAGCGGTGGATCCTTTATGGAAACAGGCAGAACCTGATGTTCAAACGGATGACAGCTGTTGTAACCCTCAGAAAAAACAAAAACCACAAGGACGGATGACAAAACTATTTCGTACTTCTTCCTTTGGAAAGAGACGAAATGATCTCGACAGAGCAGATGTTTATGGATTAGGTTTCCTAGTGTAGTGAATAATGAATAATTGATGATGGTGGTATCAGAGTATCAATATTCTATACTGATTATTTTTTAAAAGACTTGAGTGGTGTACGGTATTCTGTTCTTCTTTTCTTAAGATTTTTTTTATGGAAATATTTAATAAATAAACACATTTTATTATTATATATAGCTATTTTAAAGCAACTTTTTAATTTATAAGGATAAAAAAAGCAGTTTGAACCTATCTTTTATTTTGAAAAGTGGACTTTTGTTGACTTTCATGTCTGACGAATCCATTGAGTAGAGTCAGTGTGACAGAAAGGCCAGAACCTTTTGGCATTAAAAGTAATACAAGAAAAAATGAGTAATATATTCAGTAACTCATCACAGTTTGTAACAAGTTTAACAAAGCAATCAAAGAAAAAGCTGGGAAAATAGACAAAAACTCAGATTTTGATGAAAAAAAAGAGAAAAATGTTATTATTTTACAAAATGTTGCGCATCTTTATTATCAGCCTTTCTTATTCCGGGATATTCTAATTTCAGCCCTTTGAATTACCATGATGTTTACGCAATCAACGTAACTCCAACGGATTTTTAAGTCAAGAAAAGTCGATTTGGCTGATATGCAACACTTTACAGTAGTGCTTACAACAGTAATGTGAGCTAGCTAATTGTGACGTAGAGAAAATCGACTTTGTTTTAGCTTCAGAATCCTTCGATATTGCGATTATTTGCATAAATGGTTGAAAAGAACGCAAGTTATTTTGCCGTCGCCGCTGACAGCTACGTTAACTCACATCAGAATACATATTAAAAAAAAGGATGCTGTAGCACCACCTAAAACAAGCTGGTCACTCCGGAAAGCCTCCGTTGTAACCCTTGTGCTATCCGAGGCACTTTTCCGTTGGGAGTGAGGTCATTTAGATCCACTAGACAGTGCTCTGAACCTTTTTTCTTCAATGATTTGTGATCTTCACTGCTGTCCATGGATTACATGAAATCTTTCCACCTTTATCCACCTTTGTCATGGTAGGGAGAACACGTCAATGTAAGGGTGGGGTGATCTAAGATAGCACAAGGGTTAAAGGGATTTTCTTTAACAAAAACCTCACAAAGCCTGATTTACAAAAAACACTTAAATATCTGGAGGGAACAAATATAATATAAATGGAATTTATTTTAGCCAAAAAAGGAAATATTGCGAACAGATTTGCTGTCTCCAAAATAATGTTAAAACCAAATTCGACAAATTAAATGGTTTGACCACAGATTTTGACTAAAGCTAATAATTTTTTTTCTCATTTTATTTGTGGGAAACATCTAAAACTTTCAACAGTTTAATGCCGGATGTTCTCGTAACTGTCGCAACTCTTCAACCATTTCTGCAATTAATGGATTCCAAAGGGGAAAAAAAGCAGCTTTGCGCCATTATGCAACCCTTTACAGTTTGACGTTATTATCGTGAACTAACTGATTTAGGCACGGACAAAAGCAGCTTTAAATGCAACACCTAAAGTGTTGGAATAACATTCATTACGTAGATCAGGGGTGTCAAACTCATTTTCACTCAGGGCCACATCAGCATAGCGGCTGTCCTCAAAGGGCCAGATATAACTTATACATGTAACTGAATGCAATGCCAAATAAATTGAACTACTCCTTAATGTTAAATAACTCAATGTATTTATTAAAACTTTATAACATTGACAGTTACAGTTGCATACAAAACACATGTTTGCTTGTTATTTTAGCATAAATCCTTCTACATTTGATTCTGACAGGTTAGGTTACATGGACAGTGTTTAAGTCAAATGTATAGTTGCCTAATCTGATATTTCAAGTCCAATTCCCCCTAGATATGATTAAATACAAACCAGCTTTTATTTTAAAACTTAAAAATTTTTATGCTCTCGCGGGCCACAGAAAATGACATGGAGGGCCACATTTGGCCCACGGGCCTTGAGTTTGACACGTGCCGTAAATGGTCGAGGTGCTACGCTAGTTTGAAGAGTGTGAGCTATCTCATGTCGCCGGTGACATTTTTGGTGTTTATGGGTAAACTAGACAACTTTTTTGTACCTGTAACCCTTGTGCTATCTTGGATGACCCCACCCTTACATTGACATGTTATTCCTGCCATGACAAAGGTGGATAAAGGTGGAAAGATTTCATGTAATCCATGGACACCAATAAAGATCACAATCATTGAAGAAAAAAGGTTCAGCGCACTGTCTAGTGGGTCTAGATCAGTGTTTTTCAACCAGTGTGCTGCGGCACACTAGTGTGCCGTGGGAGATGGTCAAGTGTGCCGTGGGAAATTGCCCTCATTAACTGATTTAACAACATTTTCCATCTCCAGGATTTCAGTTCTTTGTTCATCCCTACAGGCCCTGATAAAACACTAAGAAATTGGGAATATGAAAGATCGTAAAATACTTTTTTCTTTGTGTTTATTTGATTCTATTAAATACATTTTGATAAGAATGACGATACCACGATTTAGCCGCAGCTTCAGCTGTCAGGAAAAGTTCCGCCCCTTTAACGGTTTCCACCAATCATTCTTGGGATTTTAATCACATGTCATCAGTCTGACCAATCAGAAGTGGTTAAAGTCTTCACTTCCTTGTTCCGAATTCTGCTGAAAAAGTTGCTCAGTTCCACCAAAAATACCAGCTAAAGCTCGTCTTTAGCGGTGTAGTTTTCCACAGAATCCGGTGTCGGACCGTGGAACAAGTGAACAAAACAATGAAGCTCAGAGACGCTAGTTTTTCTGCGGTCGGCGGATTATTGAACTACATCTCCCATGATGCATTGGGTTAAAAGCGACAGCGTGAGCGTGTCGGTGCACAACGAGTCTCTCCTCTTAACGTCTTGAAACAACAGCGAACACAATTCAAAAAGTTTTTAAATCTTCTAACTTAGCTTTTATTACATCTAAAACAGCTGCAACTTCCAGCTTTTTCTGCCACAATTATCAAAAAAATGCATGTGAGATCATGGAGGGACTGTGGATCAATACAGACTGTTTTTTTTTTATCCTTTTTTTTTTTTAATGCTGGTGTGCCACGGGAGTTTTGTCAAGGTTAAAGTGTGCCGTGGCTCAAAAAAGGTTGAAAAACACTGGTCTAGATGACCCAATTCCCAACGTTAAAGTGCCTAGGATAGCACAAGGGTTAACAGTCATAGTTCGGCCTTATCGGATGACTTTGTGCTGCATCACTCGACATGAAAAGCTTACAGGTAGAGGCATAAAGAGAACCCAAGGTTCTTCTGGTTTCATCCAGATTTACCTTGGTTCATTGGTTCTGACACATTATTTCCATGTTTTATGCGTTTTTAAAAAATATCTTAACTAAGTCCTGCAAGTCCGTCATGAGTGACGGTTGGGATGTCTCATAACTTGCCAGGCTTTCACTTTTGCTTCATTTTAGAAAGAAATCTTCCTCCTATCATCATGGGGGTAAGTTACTGCAAGCATGTCAGGGTGTTAAATGCTTGAGGACGCTCAAATATTTACTAAAAACAAGTTGCTACAAGCTCCAAATGTAGTTAATGAAACAGAAAGAGCAGAATCTGACCCAAGTCACAATTCGTCATGGGTTTAGGGGCAGGGGTGAGCCTTCTTTATCCCATTAGAAGAAACGTGATCTCATCATAACGTCAATTCTCAAGAGCAGGGTCCAATTTATTCCTAATCTATATGTTTTAGGGTCCTATCGGTTTACAAGGACAGCACCAGCAGGGAGCTAAGAGAGGCCATAAGGGCTGTTGGATGATAATATGTCTACAAAAAATCAGACCTACTCATCTCTCTTGCTCTAAATAATTGCATGTCTCTGTAGATTAAAAAAGGGGTTTTACATTTTTTTATCGATGTTAAAAAGGAAATAAAATGAAAGATTTGCTTCTGAGACTTCCCTGTTTCCAGGCAAAAGATTGTTCAAGCTGTCCTTTTTTATCTACAGCATCCCATAACGTTTAAAGCCACTTCCCAGTTTTGGACTCCTCTGGACATTGACCATTGACTGTATATAGAGTAGTGGACTGAGTGGCCCTTCCTGTTTGGCGCGTACTTCCCAAACAGGAAGTGTGCGCTTCTATAGGGAAATAAACAGCTGTTACTCAGTCATTCTGTTTATCAGATAACTATTATCAGATTATCAGATAATCCTTGTTTTAGCCCAAGTTACTCTAGTTATAAACTGATCGATCAGATGCCTCAATAAAAGTAGGTGGAGCCAGCCAGCTGGCGCCAACGTCCAACCTTCGAAGCGTTCGACGTATTTCATGAAGTTCGCTTTTTAAGTGGTAGACGTATGGCCTTGAGAGTTAGGCAGTTAATTGCCAGTACTTTGTAAATATGTATAGAAAAAAGTGAACTTTGAGTTATGAAACTCCTGGTCCCTTTAGGGGGCGCCATAGTCAACCAATTGCCTCTATTTAACCCTCTTCTCTTTGTCTATGAACCTCCTCTTTGGTCCTCCTCTCTTTCCAATCTCAGCATCCTTTTACCAACATCATCACTGTTCCTCCTCTCAACGTGTCCAAACCATCTCATCCTACTGTCCTGCGTTTAGTTTCCAAACATCTACCATGATCTGTTCCTCTGATGGATTCATTCCTGATCCCATCCATTCTGGTCTCTCCCAAAGAGAACCTCAACATCTTCGCGTCTGCGACCTCCAGCTCTGCCTCCTGTCTAAAGCAGACATCATGGCTGCTGTCACCACAGTCTTCTACACCTTTCCTTTCAGTCTTGATGATCGCAACCTTTATACTGAGACTACTGCTATGAATTGTAGCTGCTTGTATTACATGTTAAGCTAGGAATATTTTGATTTTTCTGGATTACTCTAGTTAACTGATTTTTTCTTTTTGGATTATTGATTTTATTGACAACATTGACATTTTCTACATATCCAGTACATGTGGAGAGTTTAAATGTTTTGGTTCATTATTTTTCAAGTTTAGTTAGCCTCCGAACTGCTGTCCAGGGTGCTGAACAGGAGATCAACACCATTTCCTTCAACAGCCACCACGTTGGCTGACAGTGCATATATATCTTTGAGAGGTAAACAAAACAGTAAACCCTGTCTGTTTTTGTTTGAAATGTCCAGATTGCTGTAGATTTGGACCGTTGTGGCGCGTGCGGGGTGAAGCTAATAACAACAACAATGGAGGTCAACCAGCAGCTCATTTTTTACAGATATAGAAAATAGAAATCTGTATTCTTGGTCAACTTTAGTCTTTTCTGCAAAGGATTTGTCTTTTTTCCCTTTATCTCCAAGGACAAAATAGGTGTTTCAAGAGTTTGTTGGTCTTTTATGTATTTCTTTTTTTTTTTGCTAGAGAAAATATATATACTAAATTAGAAATCCCTGTTTAGAATCAACTACTTAAAAGCAGAAACATCAGCAAATGTCTTAGTTGGGATTTATCAAACCAAATCAGCAGAAAAAGCAACACTGGGATGAAGAAAATCCCAAAAGAATTCAAATTCTTCATAAAGTATTTTGTTTGTCAAAATACCACAAACCAACTGAGCTGGAAGAAGTCCCTGCCAACCTTCAAACCTCATGAACGTTTAGTTCTAATTTCACCTCTTCAGAAATACACAGCCTCAGTTCTTGTCAGAGGAAACTGCTACAGGGAGAACTTTAGTCATTTAGTTGGCCAACATGCTGAAGGAATGATGATTTTCCGTGGAGATAGTGAGAGGCTGGTTTATGTTCCCGGCTTCTGCTGAATGGTAGTTGATGTTTTAGAAGGCTGATGGGGTAGAAAAATTCCAAACACATGAATAAAACAAAACAAAACAGCCAAAACCTCTACTTCTTCTAAAAGGGGACCTTTGTTTGTGTAATGCATCACCTCGTCCCCCGCAGTATTGGTGCTAAAAACTGGGAACTGTTTCCCACAAAGCCACAGTCTACCATTCATGAAAGCAGCCTCATCGCTCAACGTTTAAACTGATGATTGACCGGAGACTACATGGTGTCCGTTAAAGAGAGAGTTCATTACAACTTGTGGAAAAACCAAACACAAAGATTCGGTTATCATTTTTATCCAGAGCCAAAATGGTACTTCTGAAACTCAAATCAGTGCTTCAATGACAAAACATTGAAAAAACATGGCAATTTTTCCCCACAGACATATAAGTGTGATGAAGCAGCGTGACATGCTGAAGGACAATGCTAGAATAGAACTAGGGCTACTTTCACACTGCAGACTGACACGACCCAATTCCGATTTTTTTTGCCCCTATGTGACCTGTATCTGATCTTTTCATGACAGTCTGAACGACACAGATCTGATCTTTTCAAATATGACCCAGGCCACTTGGGTGTGTGGTCCTGAATCCGATACGTATCCGATCTTTTGAAATGCGACCGCCATCTGAACAGCCAGGCCACATGGATCTGACCATACGTCATTGATACGAAACAAACGTCATCATTCTGCGTTGAAGTAGGCTGAAACGAAAACATCAACCATGGCGGACGATGCTGCTGATACCAGTCAGTGGAAGGGAAGCGAGTTCACCGATTGGATTAATATTTGGGGTGACAGCTCTATTCAGTCCAAACTCGAGGGCTCTTATCGCAACCAGGCGGTTTTTGAAAATATTTCCAGTGAAATGGCCGAAGTGGTGTTGAACCTTCCCCGCGATGACTTTTTTCCCCTTTCCGACCGCGGTCAGAAGCGCGGGGGACCGAAGGCGGATCCTCCTCTGGGGTTTACCTCCCCGTTCGGACCCTCAGATTCTCCAGAGCGGGTTAATAAAGAGTCAATTATAGCATTTATTCTGGGGAAAGCCTACTTTTATTATCGTTCTCCTTCCTCCGTAACACGTAACATGAATGCGCGCCCCCACTGCCCCCCTCACTCCCTACTGCGCTTTACGCGCTCTCTCCTCTCTCAACACACACGCATGGCCGCAGCACATAAAGATCCCCATTCCACAACAATGGGTACAGACGATCCTGGCTTCAATGCCTTCTTAAAATGAGAAGATTGTAATTGTGCTGGCTCCTTCGTGAAAATAAATGTATTAATGCAAAAAAAGTCAGCTGTTGACAACACTGTTGTTGACATCCATTGTTAACGTTAGCCACTTCCGCAAACAATGAGTGACGTCGTTCCCCGTTGAGTAATCTTCTGCGCATGCGGGTCAATTCTGGGTCATTTCACGGTCACACAGGAGATCACAAAAGTTCGGATTTAATTGGAAATGTGAACGGCCTTGCAAAAAGATCGAATTGAGCATTAAGCCCTGCAGTGTGAACGTAGCGGAAAGTCTGAATTGCAGCGCTGCAACTTTGTTTTTACACTCGCTGAAGTAAACATGTATTTCACCGCTCATCGCCACGGCAACTATGTTCTTTTAAAGCCTTGAACATGTCACTCTTATCAGTCAAATCACTGATTTAGAATCTTTTGCAGTGACAGTTACAGACAAACTTTTGCTTACTTCATCTTTGGCATTTTGACTGATGCTCCGCCCACCCCCACAGCCTCACCCATTCTTATATGAGCCCGCCCACAATCGCTGGAAAGGTAAAATGTTTGGTTTTAACTTTACCAGTCGGATACTCTGTGACAAAACAAACGCTGATGATGCATGTTTATAATTTATGCTAATTGTGGCAAGATGGTCAACGGAGGAGGGGCTGAGTAAAACATGTTTCTAAGATGTGCATGTTTAAGGCAAACTGTTTGCACATGTGTGTGATTGTGACTGCTGGGTTGTGTTTTAAAGGATTAAGAAGGTTTAGAACGGATCAGAGAGAACAGAGGTCCTTTCAAGATCCAGACAAAAGAAAGAACAAGAGGGAAGACGAGCAGATCCTCAGTTCTGACTTGCTGTTGCTGACGAAGTTGGCACCACTAGCTTGAATGTTCAGACTCAGACAATAGGGTTAGATAGACTTTATCCATTTCTCATGGTAACTTCACTCAGACGCTTTTCCAATAATAGTTTTCATTTAAACGTTCAAGATCAGACAATAAATCACATGAATTTTTAATAAAAAGAGCTCCAAGTCTTAAGATCCTGCCAACATTTTGCTGTGTCACCATATTTCATACTAACCTCTCTGTATGTAGAGTTAAAATACAGCTGTGGTGCCTGAAACGAGATGAAAACCTTTATTTTTCCATGTTTGAGCTCACGGACCAATTATCATCTTGTTCTGAGGGTTGGTCGGCTCTGCACCAAGAATGTGTTAACTTCACCTCAGGACAGTTCTATTTGTCTGCAGAGACTTCATACATGTCCAAACTTTAACACTCCACAGTTCATTAAGAGTCTTACGATACTTGTCGCAGGTTGACTATTGAACACATATGAACAAAAAAACAACCAGTTTTGTCCATCTAGCGTCCTCCAACTGTAAGCATGGAAGCGGCTCCAAGCAAGGCAGACGTGTTCTCCCTACCATGACAAAGGTGGATAAAGGTGGAAAGATTTTATGTAATCCATGGACACCAGTGAAGATCACAAATCATTGAAGAAAAAGGTTCAGAGCACTGTCTAGTGGGTCTAGATGACCCAACTCCCAATGTTAAAGTGCCTTGGATAGCACAAGGGTTAAATACTTTGTTTCATTAAGCAAATGAACCATAAACTTGATGCCATCCCTCCGTGACTAAACAGCCTGTCTAAACGTTGAAGCTTTAAAAAAAAAGGGAGGGGAGCACATGGCTGAAATCTTTTCTCAAAACTCAGTAAAGAATGTAGAAAAACGTTACATCCTTAACGGAGATCAAAATCTGTTTTGTGGCCTTTCCATGATTGACTCAACAAATGATCCGCAGCGAAAGAAAATAAATGCGGATTTGGAAATGTCTTAGAAATCAGTAAAATATGTGTCCTGCTACCTCCCTGAAGCTCCACACTCCCCCTTCGTTCTTTCATGTTTAGATGAAAGCAGGAGTCGTTGCCAAGAGTGTGTATTCAAGCTTTTATTTTTTTCCTCCTGAGGAAGGCTTTTATTTTAGAACTCAAATAAAAACCATTTTAAATAGTGAACGACATTTCCCAAATCTTTATAGCTGCATGTGTTCTTCGTGTCATGCCACCTTCATTACCATAATGGCTTTAAAAAAATCCTTATAATGGGTCTGGCTTTGACACCATGCAGTTCACCGTTTGGTGACAGTTCACAAAGAAAAAAATCATTAAAAAATCATGCTAATTGCTTTAAATCGAGATGAACCATGAAAACATCCAAATATACAGTTTCACAGAACAAAGCTTTGTAAAATGTCTTTTGTGTTTATGCGTAACTCTTTTACTAGATATGGGTCTTCTATAAACCATTGGTTACCATACTTCAGGACAACAAGTTGCATTGGATTATGGGATGCATGGAGTAAAACAACACAACCAGTGGCGGTTCTACACTAACTTACTCCCTGGGCGTAACCCCACCAGCGCCACCCCCCCCCCCCCGCACACATATAAAATCTGACAACATCCTGTTGTGTTCCCTATCTTCTATTTAGCCATTTTACTCAAAAAATGCGTGAATTTTCTAGACTCGTATTACAGGGGGGTCAAGCTCAGTCACACAGGGGGCCTAAGTTAAAAACACGCTTAAGGTTTTGGGCCGAAGAAGATAAACATTTACTGAACACACTAAAGCTAAACTTTTAAACCTTTTAAACTGAACTTTTTGAACATAAATATGAATAAAAACAGGAACATTAATCCAGAATAACTCAAGTTAAACCTTAAATAACTTGTAATATTTTGTTCTCCATAGAAATATATTCTGTCAAAATTATACAAATATGAACATGCTGCAGGACAAAACAAAGAAAGCCTGGAAATATTAATAAGAAATTTCATATCAAATAATTCCATTTTTTTTTTGCTCTTTCATCATTTTTTAGAGCATTTTTTTTTTTAGAGCTGGACTCCTGCTTCATTTTTAGCAATAATTTCTTAATGTGTGACGTCCTGTGTGTGTCTTTGTGAAACATATCAGAGGGATTAGATCTAAAAAATAAAACTTATTGTGATTAATATGTTTAGGTCTTATAAAAGATTAAAGACTAAATCTTAGAACTCATCAGTGGGATTACTCCAAAAATATTTGGCTAAATTTGTGCAACGCCAACAGTAGAAATCCTCCAAAAAAACTCAATCCTAAAAAAAAAGGTCTGCGCTCATCCCCCCTCCCCCTCCCCTTCCCTCTGACACACGCGGCTCCGTCTCTATGACGGGAGGCGCAGCTGCGGCCCAGAGTTGATTGTCAGATAGAAAAAGACTCTCAATCACCTGTTAGTGTGATTCAGCCAGCCTCCTGCGAGTTGCGCTCCCCTCTCGAGTTTTTTGACTTATGTTCTAAAGACTACCGCAGAGAGGTGTGGCCGCAAGCGTCTTGCAGCAGAGGACGGTGGTCACGTGCGCGTCGGGTCTGCTGTGTCGAGGCAGGGAATTGTGGGAAATAATCTCCATTGCCTGCTTTTTTCGAAATTGGGTTGAGCAAGGATGTTTGTTCTGCCTAAATCCTTTTCATGTGCCTGTTTTAGGTTGTTTCACTCTGAGGAATTCTTTTTTTTTTTTTTTTTTTTTTGCACCATAAGTGTGAAGACCAAATAGGATGAAGACATTCTTAAGAATCTGATGTTTCAAAAGTATGGCATTAAGTGTCGGCTGCTGAAGCTCTTTCAAATTAAAAGCTCCAAGCTTCCTCTTTGAGTATAGTAGGTAGCACATTATGTGTAACGCCTCAGGCTCGGCAAATGCCGCCCCCTATGAAGTGCCGCCCTGGGCGACCGCCCACATCGCCCATATCAAAAACCGCCACTGAACACAACAATATATTGAATAGTGACTACACTTCCCAGAATACATAGAATGACCAAGTAGTGGGTGATTGGTCAGAGGAGTTGATGGGAAGTTTTTCAAGTGAAGTATGTTGTTCTTTGTGTCTTTTATCTGCAATAAACCGCATTTGCTGAACGAGCAGCACGTCAGATCAGTCAAACATTACTGACCATACCTCTAAATTATATCATATGATAATATTTTATTTGGGACATATGCTTTAAAGTAAAAATAGGACAAGATTTAAAAAAAAAGTAACAACAAAAAAAACCCTAACAAGTGTTCTAAAGGGAGTGAGAAGAAGTAAAAGTCTTATAAATTCTATCCCCCCCATGCCCTATCAAATTTATTACCACACCCAGTTTATCCACCATCTGTTTAAGCCGACTCTCACTCTAATAAGTACATATTCAGATACCTATATACACACGTATAACTATACACATAGTAAACAACACACTTGTTCAGTTGTAACACAAGAAATACAAAAAATTACTTCAACTTTTTCAGTTCAAGATGTTGAAGCACAGTACGTATCGCTCTGCCAGGCTCCTGACTACAGTACCCATAATGCTCCAACAATCCATCAAAACCCATTTTATGTAGGCCTGTCTGTGTTTTCCCCACTAGGGGCAGTAGAAGGGCTTTTCCTGCTCATTTCAAAATGGCTGCCTCTGTAAAATTTCAAAAACACTTTTGGTGGGAAAAGTCATTTTTAAAAATGTTAAAGTGATAATAACATGACTAATATATAAATATCTATTTTTTTAAACGACTGGTAGATAAACTGAAAAAAAAAACTCTAAATCTGTTGATAATTATTTTTTTAGAATATAGTTACACCAAGTTAAAAATGTGTGAATCAAATTTGAAATGCTGGGAAAATAATGTGTTTTTTTTTCCTGAGGACGCGTGAATATTGTTGCATCTGAAATTAACATTGTAGCAAAAACGTAACAAATCACTCAATGTATCATAATAAATACTATCTATATATATAATAAAAACATGATATCACAACAGTTTTTTGGAATTATATCAAAGGGTTTATCTTAATTCCAGAAACGTAAGTGTTCAAAGAGTTGTACAGTAGTGGACGTAACCCTTGTGCTATCCTAGGCACTTTAACGTTGGGAGTTGGGTCATCTAGACCCACTAGACAGTGCTCTGAACCTTTTTTCTTCAATGATTTGTGATCTTCTCTGGTGTCCATGGATTACATGAAATCTTTCCACCTTTATACACCTTTGTCATGGTAGGGAGAACACGTCAATGGAAGGGGGGGGGGTCATCTAAGATAGGGTTAACTGGGTTAACTAGAGATAATGGTGAAAAGAACCCGACAGTCATATTGAAAATATTGTTTTCCTGAGTTCAAAACCTGGTTTCAAACAGTGGCAAGAGTTCTTCTTTTCTTACAACCCGTATAAAAGTATTCTTGAGCAAATGAAAACTGAGCGTAGTCCCGGTGAAATCAAAGAGCTGATTTTTGGCAAACTCAATCGACTTGACAGATGCGGTTGATTAAAACAATAAATTACCAGGGATTCACAAAGAGGAATGACCAAAAACTGAAAGAAGACGCAGAAGCTCAGCTTTTTCTTTTTTATCAGATTTGTTTTTGTCATTCGATCTTGCCGTTTTTAAGCGACTGCGCACCCTCTCCACTAACCTTGCATTTCTCCTTGTCCTCCTTCCTCCAGTCCTCGTCTTCATCCCTCATCTCACCATCTTCCATCCAGATGCCATATTGTTGATGAATTTAATCAAAAACTCATTTGTCTCTGCTTGGACTTCACTCTGGGAGCATCCTGTGTGCGAGAACGTTAAAAAAAAAAGTTCTTGGATGCTTTTTGTGTTACGAAAACTTTTTGTCACCGACCAGAAGGGTCAAGTTTTAAAGGAAACACTGAAGTAAACATTTTATTTCTGTTGTTTTTGTGATGTATAAGTCTTTTTCCATCTCTGCCTTCAGTGACTTGGATTCCCCTGCGTGAGTCAGCGGGACAGCCAAAGGTTACCAGATGCGAAACAACACAAAGTTGTATAACAGCTTACAAGATACGAGTCACTGCTACACACAGTTCATGTAGACAGAATACAAAACAACACCTTTTGTAAAATCCTTTCACATCTGTTTCCCACATTTGTTCCCAACTCTGAAGCAAATCTAGATGTATCACATGTTGCAGTTCCTCAAATGACCACTGGAGGCTGGTTTAAGGCGAGAGTTATTTTTCCATGTCGTCCCGTGTGAAAAAGTCAACTTTTATACACCAAGTAAACCATTTGAACATCCACATATTTAACCCTTTAAGTTAAACAAGGTTAAACACATTTGACATTTTCCCCCCTTTCTAGGTGGACTGAACACTAGCTGCACACAGGGGCATTATGGGTATTTCAGTTTTATCGCTGCAACTGTTGTGTTACTGGAGTCGTGTTTTGGCACTTCTGTAGAAATTTGTTTCCTGGTTTCAGTTTTGACCATGCAAACCTGTTCTTAGTTCATCCTAAATGCTGTTTCTGGTCATTTTATTAGTCCCTCATTATTTTAAGGTCTTTGGTTTCTGTTATCTGTCAGATTCGTGCCTGCATGTTTTTTGATTTATTTTGTTACACTGTTCTGTTTCAGTTATTTGATGATTTTTGTTCAGATTTTTGGTTTTAGTCCTGTTCCAGTTGGCTTAATTAACGGTTTAGGTTTCTTTTAATGTTTCTTTTTCGATTTGGGTCATTGAACCATCTCTGACATAACTTAAACGTAGGGCTGAGGTAATCTAAAGTTATACTTTTTGAAAATAATTAGGGATACATTTAGGATTATTAAGATCCCAAAACTGTCCTTCACTTTCAAAAATCTTTGTGTCATGATTCGAATTTGTTGTCCTTGTTCTGTCTTGTTCTGTTTCCCGTTTTATTTTGAAAGTCTCCTGTCTTGTCTGTTTTCTTGAGTTTACTTCCTTTGGTCCCCATCAGCCCTGATCGTGTCCACCTGTGTCTTGTCTGCCCTGTCTGTATTTAAGTCTTGTCTCTGCCTTCCTCCTGTGTTGGTCCATTAGTTTTCCAGTCTGAGGTTCTTGTCATGCCATGCCTTGTCCCATGTTTCTCGCCACGCCATGCCACAGTAAGTTTTAGTTTTGTTTTGTCATCCTGCTCGGCAGCGCCTTTTGTTTGTTTTGTTGTGATTAAACCCCTTGTCCCTGAACTGAGTCCTCCGCCTCTGCATCTGGGTCCATCCGGCTCTCGAGCCACCCCCATCACATGACACTTTGAAGAGAAATAATTGGAATCATTGGCCAAAACTGTACATATTAGCAAAACCAACACCTGCTTAACCCTTTGACGATGTTTAAATTCCTAAAACTCTTTGACCATTTATCCAATTTAATGTCATTTCAACAAATTCTGGAATTATGTCAACTGCACAAGTGGTTGAGAAGTTATGGTCTTTCAAAGATCGTGGCGTTAAAGGTCTATGAAGTTAAAAGGTCAACTCTTAAGAAATGTTCACACGTAACACGCTTCTCTCATCAGGGGTATCCAGTTTGAACGTTGAGTCAATAAACAAATGCGATCGGAGACGCGATGCGGGACAGCAAGTTGTCCAACTGGGTCACAGAGAGACGGAAGTACCGCTGACAGTGGCCATCATTCAGAAGCAGCTCCTGCTGTAGACGGTGAAGATCTCCGTGCTGGGAGAGTCTCTGAATGATCTCATGAATCCAGACATAGAGATGTGATAACTGATGCCTTTGTGGAGCTCTTCAACATAAATAAAACTGACCTCTCAACATCATCTGTGTCTTGACTGGACATGAGGTATCGAGTCAATGCTTCCATGCATCGCTGAGGCTAAAGATGCCTGTAGCTCCTCCCACAATGCAGCTGTAGCATTAAGTCAATGGACACATTCTGAAAGCCGCCCAGCATCAAATTTGATTCGCTTCCATGGAGATGTGGCGAACGCCAATTTGACACGCAAATCCCGTTTAGTGTGAGTTTAGCAGTATTTTCTCTGGAGCGTTTACGGCTACAATGGGACTTCTGACTTATACATTGTAGGGGTTGCAGCTTCAGAAGTGTGAAGGAGATGCAGACACTCCATCATTGTAAAAGGTGAATTGGTGACTCACATTCCCCTTTGTTTACTGTACTTGTTTAATCTTCTGTTGGTCTCTGGACATGGATCTGGTTTTAAAGGACTTGTGGGTTGTTTTTGTGCTGTTTCTGCTTGTTATTACCGAACCTTTCCCTCCTTCTGAGGGTAAATCTTCCTGCATTTTCATGGCGTGCACCAATGATTAAAGCAGATGAAACCCTGGTGTGCACAATCAGTGTGGTTGGCCTGAACCAATTTAAGGGAGGGGATTACGTTTCCTGACAGGAAAAGTAGGGTAATCCAGGAGACCGTCTCCATAAAGGTGATCCAAGGGTGTAATCCTTCAGAACATCCTGGATCTGACAACAGGAATCCACATGGTCAAGAACTGGACTTGGCAGGAAAATACAAATGGAACTCAACGAGGGAGGACAAAAAAAGCAGGCACCAGAAAAAAAACACACAGCTGCAAACAGGTTAGTATGAAAACCAGGAGGTGTGTTTTCTGCGGGCAAGCCAGTTTGGAGTATGCAAGTGACCCAGACGAAATATCAAGGTCGTAAACGGCTCGGGGAGCCCATAGAAGGAGAATGCTCATGCGCACATGCGAGCGACAGGTTATGGCGAACACTTACACAACGGTAAAGTAAGGTAGAGACGCAGGCGTGTGGCACAGATATTTTCTTGTTTTCTACCACCCGAGGCCTGCGAACTCGGGAATGGGCCTGTGATAATCATGTACCTGTACAAGTGTGCCCACTTTTTTGCCTACAACTGCCGTTATCTAACCATAAGAGCAGTTATGATTAATGTTGTATTACTTATTAGACTGGTGCATAAGGGCACCATGCGACAGCGTCACCTGTAGGTCACAAGTGCGTGCAACTTAAATGAGTCCTCCAAATACTTCACAATACACTTATCACATGCACAACAATGGTATGTTCCATTTTCAATGAGCCTCAAGGGAACTGCACCTGCGGTCTCCTAAGATGCACCTTGGATCAGCTGCTCCTCTCTATGACCCTCCACGAGTACAGACAACCCAAAAACTTGGGTCAACACCCGTACGGGTGCATGGGATCAAGGCTTTACAAGGACACGTCACGATCATCCATCTATCATATGAGAGAGACATTTATTACGGTTATGTTAAACACACAACATTAAAACATCAACATAAGCATTGACACTGAACAGTGTCCACATAAAGATTGAACAACATAAACATTGAAAAAAATTTACCGAAAAAGGTGTCGGGTGAAGCCAAGGTATATTATATATACAGTAAGTTCTGAGGCAAAAGTCAAAGTGATCTCATGGATTTAGGTGTTTCTGATTACAACTGCTCAGAAGACTGTAATGACAGGAAACATTTAGAAAAAAATGAAAACATGAATTCATTGCAGGGATGATCTGTGTGTTTGTTTGTTTGTTTTTTCAAATGTTCCTTCAGCCAATGGCTGCAGGATTTAAATGTTGGTTCTGCATCCGAGGATGTGTGCTGAAGTGACAAAAGGCCAGCTGGGAGTGTGAGTTTGAGCCAGAGTGTGAACACATTTGGGCCTCTGTTTAGGTGTGTAAAATGTGTATGAAAATAAGAGGCAGGCCGGCCCGGAGCGGTGTGTGCGTCTGTGTGTAACAGATGGATTCAGGATGGTGACTATGTGCAAGAAGTCTCAAAGCTCTGCTAAGAGATGTTTTATCACACTGACACTCTACTACGATATTTAGCAGAGAAAACCCACATCCCGAATACACACACACACACACACACACACACACACACACACACACATACAAAACTGTAAAAAAACAGATAAAAGTTGTGATGAACTCACTGCATTTCATCTGAACCTTATTAAACCTGCTGTTAAGATGAGTGAGGAGGTGACACACGAAAGTGAACACAAACCAAAGGCGCTCTTGATGAATTTACAAAGAATCTATTTATTAATGAACAAAACAACACAGTCAGACTTCTGTATATGCATTTAATGACGTTAAAACTCCATTTCCAATCCGCTTAAGCCTTTAAGGGGTTGCTGGAGCCTATCCCAGCAACTGTTGGGACCAGAAAGGCCTCTTTCTCTTGGGGGTGAGCGTCCTGGTCAGTGTGGGCAACTCCGGGCTTCATAGGCCAGTGTGTCTGCATCATTTCCTTATATCTGTCCATATGTCACGGCCCTTGTCGTATTTGTGTTTGTTTTCTTTATTTGTCTTTGATGTTTTGTAGTGATATATTGGTTCATTTAGGGTTAAACATAAATTCAATTTTATTTCTAAAATAGATTTCAATAGATAAATTCTAAACTAAACTGGGCATCCCTGCCTAATGCAAATGTGAACTACATGGGTGTGTAATTGGGCGCCAACTATTATGAGTAGCTAAAAAAACCGACCCGAGCACAAAGCTGAAGAAAAAAAAGTTGGAATTCCTGCTAAACTGAAACATAATTTAGTGAGGAGCTAGAGGAATGATAACAACGGAATAATCAGGCGATGAAAAGGTCGAGCTGTCTGTCTTATTCGTGATTTTACTTCCTGATAGGCAACACTGCTCCAAAGTGGCAGCATTTGGAACTGCACACATATTCCCAGAAGGTTTAGTCCGCTTCAGTTTTGGGCTTCCTTCTGACAGTGACCTGTGTGAGAGCAAACCAAACCAGACAGAGGATTTGTTTCCCATTCGAACCAAATTCCTCTGTCTGGTTTGGGCTGAATGCAGAGAAGAAACTCAACCGTCTGTGGTGGTAACCTAAAGAAAGTGAATCCCGAAAACGACTTTGCAAAGTTGCACAGCCAACTTTGGTAAGGCTTTGGACTTCAGACCTGAACTTTTTATCTTTACACTGCAGTTGTGCTAATATAGTTGAGCCTTCAGAAAGACAGAGCATTCAGTTGGGACCACATTTCGTTTTGTGCTGGTCTGGACAATCGTATTGAATACAAGTTGGTTTGGAATCTGAGAAGTTGGTACTGTCTAGCATCCAGAACAGTGGTGTCAAACTCCAGGCCTCGAGGGCCGGCCTCTAGCTGCCTCATCTGCTGTTGAATACCTGGATCAGGTTTGTCTAGCCAATAAGGACCCTCAATGGGAGGTTGGTTGGAAAACATGTAGGAAAATGGCCCTTTAGGCCTGGATTCTGACACCTCTGATCTAAAGGGTGTTTCATGTTCTCAAGAAGGTTCTCCCACTTTGATCTTCCTCAGTTTATCACACTGTTGGCTGGTTTTCCAAAACAGAACTTTAATTTGGCTCCAGAACCAGCATTGAAATGTCTTAAAGCATCAGGTGTTTACTTTTAGTCAAAGTGAAACTATATTTCATTGTCAATTTTTGGCTTTGGTGTCATCCGGTCAGTGTTGTTCTGTGTGTTCAGACTAGTTTGGATGTTGGTTCGAAGCCGGAAGACTTACCTTTTGTCATGTTTACTGGAATTGATTTATTTTAAGCAATCAAAACAACAACTAAAGAGGAAAAAACTAAGAAAAACAACAATATTTCCTATTGATGGAAATGACAAAAACTTTCATTCACAAAATGTTGCAAAGAATAGAATTTTAGGCCAATTCGTCTTTGCACATCCTGGTAGAGTAAACCCTCACATAGCTTTATGTTTACTGGTTGAGTTCTAACTATTCCTTCATTCCAATTATCATGAATTATGTACGTCTGCGGTTTGAAATCTGCCAAATAAGGTCAATTTTGATAGCGATGGATGTGTTATCTCTCCTCTCCGCAGCGTTTCCCTCCCACGAACGGACCGACAGACAAAGCAAACAATCTTAGCAACAATCACCGAGTGTACAGACACAACAACATCCAAAACAAACTGATGTCATTCCCTCTCCACGCTAAAGCACATGCACTCACATGCACACGTTTCATTAACAGTGCTGTGCAGACATTAGCGTTCTGGACTCGGTACTTAACGGTACTACGATGACAATAGTCATTAATCAGAACAATTCCATCTTCGTGGAGCGACTGGGTTTCCTTCTGCTGCTGCTTTGAGAGGGCATCGCTGTTCATGCAGGTGTTATGGGAGATGGAGGAGAATGGAGTCACACTCGCAAGTAGGAAAAAGGCTTTAAAAGACATAAAAGCTGAGATTAACAGTTGTGTTGTCAGTTTACTAGAATTACCAGTAATTTGGTTATTTTTGGTCAAATGTCGTAAAATTGTGTTACAATTATCCTTTTTTGCATGTTGTTACCATACTTTCTGCACTATAAGGTACACTTGAAAGTGCAAAGTTGCCCGCATACAGCCATGGTTTCCACTAAAGTTGGACTTTATAATCCCAAGCACTATTATGGAACAATTCTGTTTAGTGTTGTTAGAGGAATGTTGGTTTTACTGGTATCAGTTTGTTCTTTTACGAGTTGCAAACTTGGTTGGGAGTTACAGGTATTCTGAAAACGCGAACGTGGCTAACGTGTAGCGGTATCAGACTGCGTTATTTTATCCATGTTACTAACAACAAGTTTGGGAGTTAGCCCAGTCACAGTAACTTTTGTTTTAAGGGTATCAGTCTGTTTTTTTCCATGTTTCAAACAATGTCAGAAGTTACAGGTATTGCGAAAACGCTAACGTGGCTAACACGTAGCAATTTTGGACAGTTTTTTTTTAGTTTTACCAACAAGGTTGGGAGTTAGCCCAGTCACCGGGATGTTTGTTTTAATATTATCTGTCTGTTTTTTTAGATGTTTCAAACTAGGTTGGTCGATACAGGTATTGTGAAAATGCTAATGTGGCTAACGTAGAGCAAAATCGCAACTCAACTCCTGTTTCTTTGTTTCTCATTCAAAGAGAAGCCAAAACCTGATTTTAACAGTCCAAAGAAACTGGTTGTAACGTGCATGAAGTAGGAGAAGAAAGTGTTGAAATTGTTCCAATTGGCCGTTCTGAGTTGGTGAACTTTCCCCTTTTGAAGACCTGATGTTTGTGTGAAGAAACTTAAATATCTGCTGTAGCTTCTGCAAGCGAAACAAGATAGAACTTTGGAAAGAGTTTGGACTTTAGACCTTATTTTTCTCTCTTAAATCTTTCATAAATGTCTTTTCCCATGTGTCTTATTTACCATTGTTCATAAATTTAAATCCAAACTTTTCTTGTTTTCAACTTGTTTTTCTTATTTGCACAACCGTACACTTATTTGTCTTATTATTAAAAGGTAGCATTTTTCTGAAGGAGAGCATTGCTGTTCCTTAATCCAAGATCATGACTTCTTGACTGTTGCTGTGGGTTTGACTCTAATTAATTCCTGGAATAAAAGCACAGATCTGGCCTGTTTTTACAGCAGCAGACTAATGTTGTTTTAGACTGTAAAGGCAGGTCAACTCCAGATGAGGAAATTACAATCAGCTTTATCAATTGTAAAATCTAGTTGTCTAACCTCTGAAAGAAATCCCAAGATATCGTCCTTTCTCAAGAAATCAAAGGGACAGTTGAAAATTTCATTGTGAAAACGTAAAGTTCTGCCTTTCTGAAGCCATTACCAGGCTGTAAAGGATAATGTCCCTTTAGTTCAGTCCAGGAAATATCCCGATCCAAAAACCACAATAGCTGGCTGACGATTAGTGTTTCTCTTGTTGGTTCCAATGAAGACAAAGTGCACAAAAGATGTCTGTTTCACCGGTCAGAGTAAGACAGCAGTGAAAAAAATTAGCCGGAGACACTCACCAAATGATGGGGAAACTTCATCGGCAGGAGATGAAACTCCCCCAAAAATATCAGTGGCAACCATGGCTGTATGCGGGCAAATTCAAGACCAAAATCCCCAACAGCTATCCGTCACGGATTCGTCCCAACATTTATTTTTCAGGACATAGTCCTGTCCAAAAATTCAGCTGCTGGCTGACGATTCCCTTCTAACCTCCGGCATGACCAACACGCGTGAAGAGACAGAGATCTGTGTCTTTGACTGCCTGGTCAGACATCTTGTGGCGTTCTAAAGTACTCTTTAGACTTTTTGTGATCTATTAAATTGGACCTCCACCTCAGTACTTTTCATTCCAAAAAAAATCCACAAAATCACCAGTGTTTGGTGAAAATTACTACCAAGCTGCACGGAACCATGGAAAGTGATGAGCTAAGAGCTAAAAGATGCAGAGGAGCATTTTTTCAGAAGCATTTACATCAGTTCAGATCGAGTGCGATTCCTGATTCTAACACACAGGAGCCACGAGCATTTGTTGTAAACAAAGCCTGCAGAAAAATTCAGGAGGATTCAATTACATTTCATTGTACAAAAGTAATAATTTCTTAACAATAGTCGAACAGAAAATGCAAGAAGTGAGAGTAAAGGCGAATTTCCACTGGTCCACCTGCGCTGCGACTCATGTTGCATTGACACAAAAACATAGAACGTTCATGAATCATTCGGAACGTTTACGTCGCCTTCATCATGGCTGCGTCTCACATCCGTCCCTTCGCAAAGCAACACAACCTTTATGCAGGAGTTCTATTGCCAGTCTGCAACAGTGCTGCAGCAAAAAGCTGGAAAAACAGGAAACGGGGCGGGATTCAAAACAAAAAACTTCCTTTGTATTTTCAAATTAAAAGTTTCGCTTATTTTATTTTATATTTGTGGTGACGAGCCCACACTATAACACACATTAACACCGTGGACAACACTGGCTGTTCATTTTTGCCATGGATGACAAACCCTTCATTTTGGAACATCGTTCGGCACAAAACAAGCATTTGACAAAGATTGAGCGAGGAAGAAGAGGGCATGGGGCCTGATATTTGCCAAAGCTTTGGATGTTAAAAACACGAGGGTGGCAGGACAAACCACTCCTCTGGGAGCCAGGGGGGACAGACGGGAGACACAACAGAGACAATGTAAAATAACTCACGGTCATGAGACGAACTCCCCACACAACACAGACGGACAACAGACGGACCAGTGGACATTCAGGAGAAAAAGCCTTTCAGGTCTGACTGTTTAGTACAATTTACATCATCCCTACAAATACCTCACTTTACATATACCACACGAACCATTAACCTTACTCTACCTTAACCCTTGTGCTATCTTAGATGACCCTACCCTTACATTGATGTCTTCGCCCTACCATGACAAAGGTGGACAAAGGTGAAAAGATTTCATGTAATCCATGGACACCAGTGAAGATCACAAATCATTGAAGAAAAAAGGTTCAGAGCACTGTCTAGTGGGTCTAGATGACCCAACTCCCAATGTTAAAGTGCCAAGGATAGCACAAGGGTTAATGAGACTGCAAGCTAGCACAAGTGTGGGTAAACAAATGGATGATGGGAAATGAGGACAGACTTACTCTGAAGCAGCTGTCCCGCCCCTTAACTCAGAGGGGAATTCCTGATGAACTCTGCAGAAACTATGTCTTAGAAAACGACACAGACAGAAAGATTTTCGCATCGGTGTGTGTGGGGTAGGACTCTTGGGACTAAGCTAAGACAACAAACAGAAAATAGTCTTTAATAGATATGGAAAAGAATACTCCAAGTAAAAATACCACTCTCACTTAATATATGAATTGGGATTACTTAAATGTATTCATGGCTAATGGTATGAATGAATAATGGACATTGACATCGGAGTAATTAGTCTAATTTATGAATAAACCATAAACTACAGTGTATGACACTAATGTATGAGTGTCTAAGGGGTGGAAATAAATACGTTTTTTTCTTTTTTGACTTGTTACTGGGGATTTTGTCGGAAACTCAACAAAAATTTCCTTAATCTTTGTGCTGTTGAGAGCTGGACTTCCTGATATTTTGAACCACTGTTCTGCTCCAGAACTCAAATGCGGTTGGGTTTAGAACCATGAATCACAATTTTTCTGACGGAGAGCAGAATTCGTGCAATCATGGCTTCTCATCCAGATCCCCCCCATAAGCTGTAGAGCAAAGAAGCAGCAAGAAAAGGGGAGACGCTTTTGCTTTAAAGGGAAACAGTAAATTCTAAAGGTACATTTATAGTTCAGCACTTTTCAGGGTCACTGACCCCCAACACACACACTCCCACTCCTCCACCCTCGGCTTCCTTTCTGTCTGCGTGATATACACATGCAGAACACACACCCCTCCTGTGATTAATGCGCCTGGGAGTCCTCCATAAATTTCTAAATGGAAAAATCTCCAATTCTGTCTGTTTCTTTTTACAGTTAAATAAATCGACCTGGGTGGCTTTCTCAGCAAGACAGAGGCAGAACCTGGTCAAGTCAAATTACCACCAGTACATTCATAAATATCTGTGAGGATTTCTACCACATTTTGTGTAACAACAAGAGCAACTCCAGACAAAAACTCCATACAAATCTAACTCAATCTTTATGGCCGTGTTACAGAGTCACTACGTACATTTTCTGCATATCGCATGGGTGGAAATTGGTCAGACGTGAATATACGCGGAAAAAGTGAGAAAAGTTGTGGTCTTTAAATTAAATTTTCACAGATGTATCACGATTGAACAACGTTAAAACCAAAAAAAAAATTTCAAATAGAAAACGCAAAGAACACGTAAGTCTACATAGAACTTGAACCGTGCGTGTATGTTGCACTGCGCAGATGTGATGTGTGCACCGTATACGTGATATAAAATGTATACATGCGTAAAAAGTATAAAATATGCACAAACACAAAAATTGTGTAATTCTCATCCTACCAAAATTTTTAAACATCTCAAAACTGAATGGCCGTAAAAAAGCTGCCTGCCAAAACTCTCGCCGAACATCTGCGCACATGGACAAATGACAAACGCAAGAAACACTTATGAAGTCTGTATATCACACATGTATCACGCAAGATTGAAATTTCATTTGTTAAAAATGCAAGAAATACAAAGAATCTGGAAAACTTCACCTGCACTCTTCAGTACCCAGGTTGAATTTTTAGCATAAGATTTCCATTAATCAATTTTAGGTCAGTGAATCGGATTGTTCAAAATAAACCCAAATCTGATTTTTTTATCAGATCGTCAACCATAAATTATGACACAAATCGAATCATTGTTAAAAAGAATCTTTAATCCCTTGAAAACAACTTCTTTTTCTGGGTTTAGTTTGTAAGTAAACCTTTTAAGATTCATAAGTCGATACAGTTTTTTATCTTTATATCGCCCTCTACTGGCCAAACATGGTCAAACAGATCGGTTCTTTAGGGATTTAATGGAAATGTACCTTATTCTCTTTAATCAGAAAAAGTTATTATAGATACTGAAATATATTAACAAAATACAACCTGAACTTGTTTTTCTTTTTTTACTATTATTTTAAAACAATTTTTGGTAAGTGGACGTTTGTTACGGTTAAAGACCATCAACAGCTACTTTAAAAATATTTGGATGTTTTAAGCCCATGTTTGTCAAAGTCCATCGGGGCAGAAAACTAAAAGCCTGTTGGTGGTTTTGGATTCAATAATACGATTTAAAAATAAATTCTGGAAAACATTAAGAGGCTTCCAGGGGCCTGTTTCACAAAGCAGGTTCAACCAACTCTGAGGTCAAACCTGAACTCTAAGTTGGTCAATCGAGAGATTGACAACTCTGAGTTTTCAGTTTCAGAGCAGCTGATCCGCGTTAGATCAATCAACTCTGAGTGGACTGATTCGGAGGTGAGCGTGCGCACCGCGTCTATAAGAAGCCATTATCAATGGAGCGCAGATATCACGAGTCACCATGGCAACCGTGAAAAAAAGAGGTCTGCGTATTTTTCGCCAGCTGAACTTGACGTGCTGCTGCAGAGTTACAGTGAATATGAGCACATATTCCAGAAGAAAAGCAACACCGCTGCATCTGCAAAACAGAGACAGTTAGCGTGGGAAAACATAGCTGCTCAAGTTAATGCCTAAGTTTGCATTTAAGTCATTGTTATAAAATATTGGCTGTAATAACTTTTTAAATAGCGTAAGGAGTGAAATAAAAAATGGTGATTTTTAGGTGTCCTTTTGAAGTGTTATTCCTGGTGTAAATGCATGAAATGCTGCATAGTGTACAGAACCAATCTGGGGGGGGGGGGGAAATGCATTTAACGTCGGTAATGTTTAGAGGACTTTTTTGTTAACCTTCCCCTCTTGCAAACGTTGGTCAGTTTAATATTAATACATGCAATTGTGTTTTTAAA